>CM061142.1:214363753-214963753 GCA_030789695.1 Scilla litardierei | reverse complement strand
ATTGAAACTCATCTTAGTCTCGAAATTTTTTTTTCTAAAAGCACGTAGAGTGAGCGGAAAGGTAATAATAATATCTTGGTCGTAAAATTATCAAATGGATAGTAAGGCTGAAAAAGCATTATAATCTATTCTTCAAAAATTTCGACAAAAGTTTTTTTTTTAAAATTTTAAATCAACGAGTAGCATGAAGTATAAGTATATATACATATTAAAATTTGAACACATTTAAAACTTAGGGGAAAAGGAAATCAAAAAGAAAATGTTTTCAGAAGGTTCAAGATTTGCAATGGAGAGATTTGAAAATTGGCGACGATTGTCATGAGACGATCTCAAGGATCGAGGCAAAGAAAACGGTCAGATGTTCAAGACATACATACGCCTAGGATATGGCCCAGGGTACCTACGGGAAAACTCCTGCGGTCGCCCAACTAAAGCTTAAGAACTTAGCGTTAGGTCTTCTAAAGGAGCTAGGTGGTAATGGAAAGCGTTCAGCTTGGTCCGAAATCGATGAACCCAAACGAACGACAGAAGGAAATTCTAGAAGTCTTGATATGGTCAGGGGTAGACGAGGACCACTAAGGTAACTCCTACGACGATTAAATCAATTCTCGGCAAGGAAACTAATTAACAGTCTAACAATCAACCCTATTTTTGCAAACAATCATACGCAAGCAACCAAACATGTTTTAACAAGCCAGAACTAACTAAGGGAAGAAACAACTAGGTCAAGAGTTACCTGTGATAACCTCATCCACAGTCTCGCTCTCCACTGCTGTCGTCGGATAAGCCTGCTCCCTTGGCTGCATGGCCTGCTGAAAAGCCTGCTTCTGTGGAGCGAGGGCTGGTCCACGACTGGTAGACACAGGTGCTTTCTGTGGTAACGGCTGTGCAGCGACGGGATCCTTCCAAGGTAGCTTAGAGCTCGGGTAGTCCTTCATAGCATGAGTAGGATCTCCACAAACCAGGCACTGGCCCAGTCTCTTCCTGCACTGATTCTTCTCATGACCCATCTTGCTACAATGATGGCACACTTTCCGACTTGGCCCAGTTACTGGTGCTTCCTTCTGTGGAATCCTCTCCGATGCTTTCCGCAATCGATTTGCATGCCGACAATCCTTCTCTGAATGGGTAGCAGCACCACAAATCAAACACCGGCCTAGAAATCTTCTGTACTGCTCCTTAATGTGCCCGGTCTTGCCAAATAAATAGCAAGTCTTCAGAGTAAGTCCGCCACCAACTCGGGTCTGTCGTTTCCTCGCCATCTAACGTCATGGAAAACGAACAAAAATTTAGACTCAATAGCTTAATGACTTAGATGTTGTAATTTATTTAATGGACATTCCGTTATTACCGTTGTTCCGTTAATTCGCAATTGCAAGATTGGACCTGCATGGGCCACCAACAAAACCTGTCACGCCCCGCTTCCCAAAAACGTGGAGGCGAAGCGTGAGAAGGTCCGCTCAGACTTGAAACTACAAAGCTACAAGTCCGATAAGCGTCAATCAAAATTAAACTGCAGGTCCTTGCAACGCGAAACGAAACAAAGATAATAATAACGAAAGAGACAAAAGAAACATCTCAGAATATCCATAGTAATAAATTTCAACATCACGGAAAAAGCCACCAGGCTAAAAGAAAAGAGTCTAAAAGAGGCACAGCATGGCCAATCAAAAGTACAAAATGCAGAAACAAAGTAATGGTGCAAGCACCGACATCTAGCAGCAACCTAAAGCAACAGCAACGCCAACAGTCTCTAAAACTGGTCTCCAGTGTTTACGAACTCCTCGACGGACGTAGGCTCAGGCTCAGCGTCAGCAACACCTCAACCTCAACAACTATCTCTGGCTCAGGGTCTAACATGTGACACCCAAAGAGAAAGGGGCACATGTCAGCAAGTCTAAAAGACTTGTGCAAGTGAAACTGAAAGTACAAGTAAAACAACCTAGCAGTTCTAGCATGATGCAATGACATGGCAGTTTAAGTAATGAGTGCAGCAGGTAAAGTAAAGTAAAGTAAAGTAAAGTAAAGTACGAGCATGGCATGACATTCACAAGACAAGTACAAGAAGGAAAGTAAGCACCTCGTGCACAGAGATTCCATCTTTTGGCTAGAGTGGCTGCGCGGGCCAACTCCTAAGCTCAAGTGAACGTTTATCCCTACCCCTCCACGTGTGTCGAGCCAGGGCCTTACCCCCGAACGGTAATGCTCGCTTCTGGAACACGAGCCAGGAAGTGTTTTACCTTGCTGGTCTAGGGGTGCACCTAGCCAGTCAAGGGAGTACAAGTACAAGTAGTGTAGCGTGTGCTACCAATGCGACATTCAATGCATGGGTGACATGTCATGGCAAGTAGTAAAGCGTACAGGTAAGAAAAGTAAACGTGACAGTTTAGCATGCATGAATGACAAGTTTAAGGGGTTGGATCTAGCTTCGTTGTCAAGCTAGATCATTTAGGTGACGGATCTAGTTTCGTTGTCAAACTAGATCAAGTAGGCGTCTAGCCAGCTATCATTTCACTGACTAGTCTCTTTTACGCTAGGAACAAGAAAGTGGCCTAAAAACATGGCCCTACACAAGAGTTGGAAAGTTTCACTTGCCTGCAACTATCACGTCAAGAAAACACCGTCCAACGAGTCCAAAGTCACGATTCCTACGTGCACAAGTCCACCGGCCTACATCCGTTTTATTAATCTTGATTAGTGATTTCTAAAACATTTAAAATACTTTAAAATACTGATTTTTAGTCTTTATTAGCATGCAATTGGGTTGGGGTCCTAGGGGTGCAAAACGTTACCTCAACACGACGCGAAAGCTACACCGGCGTCGGGTAGCGACGCCGGGGGTTGGAATAATAAGATCGCGCTCCAAGTCCAGATTCCAATTAGTTTCCTCGCTGGAAATTCAGAGCAATCAACCCGGGGCGACGATTCCAGATTCCAAAGATAGCACGTGCGACGACGGGCTACGACGTGCGACGACGTCGTACGCGACGGATCCTTGAAGAGAAAGCACCTAGGTGGGACCCACAGTAGTCCTAGGGACCTTTGGGGAACCCACAATAACTCTGGAGAACTTGGGGGGGGGCCCACGGAGGCAAGTGGTGCGACGGATGCGGTGTTGCGACGAGTGGCCGTCGGTCGTACTCAGCCAATGCGGGGGATTTGGTCGGTCGCTGCGAGAGAACGGGGCTGTGCAGGCGATTTGGGTCGGTCGCAGCAGCGGGCGGGGCTGTCTCCTTCGGTCAGACCGGTCGGGAGCGTCGGTCGCTGCGGGCAACGATGCGTTGCAACGTTTGCAACGTTGCAACGGAGCTGCGAGCGCACGGTGCGGGCGGGCGATCGGTCAGATACGGAGCGATGCGGGGTGTCAAGCGGGCGACGGTGCGGAGCGCTGTGCGGAGCGGGGCGACAAGGCGGATGCGAGCGGTTGCGGGCCTAGCGGTCGGTCAGACCGAGGGAACGGAGCGGGCGGCTGCTGCAGCGTGCGGAGCGGAGTAGATGCGGGGTTGGCTACCGGTCGGAGCGGCGATTTGCGGTGGGTTTTCTCGGTCAGAACGGTGGCTGAACGTCGCAACGTTGCGACGAATCGTCGCAACGTCCAATTTTGCTTTTGGAAGAGGCTAGGGCTAATTTCTTGTGAAAATAGTTCTTCCTAGGGGTTGCTTATATAGTATAGATGGGTTGACTTGGTCTAGGGCTAAATCTAATAGGATTAGAATATTAAAATAATTTAAAATTTTAATTAAAACTACTCTAACTCACCCAAGGGTTTGACTTGGTCCAAATGAGCTGGAAATTGGCTCAAAAATTCTTTAAAACGTTTAAAACTCAAATAAATTTTATTTGGCCGAATATAATTTATAAATTAATTATTAAAAATAATATAAAACTTGTTAAAAATATAAAAGTGGTCAAATAAACTCCAAAAATTATAAAATAAATATCGGGGTGATCATGATGACGAATGTGAGCTAACTAAGAAGACGGATCCCAAATTCGACGTCGAACGACGAAACTAAAAATAGAAACGTCTCCCGTCAAAAGTGAAAATCGTCACGTCTCATCGAGTAAGTTTAAATTGTGGAAAAACGACTCGAGAAGTGTCGTTCCAAGATAGTGCCACTATTTAATACTCTCAGAGACGTTCGCAACGGCATATCACACAAAAGTATTCAAAATCAAACAAAGTCTAAAAATAAACACGTGCACGGCCAAAAGCACGTGCACGAACAACGCACCACGAAAAGTGGTCGTTACAAGGCCTGCTGTAGTACGGGACTTCGATGACGTCTTCCCCGAGGAGATGTCTGGGCTGCCACCCGATCGAGCTCTCGATTTTCGATTGATCTTATTCCGGGAGCGCAGCCGATTTCGAAAGCGCCCTATCGTATGGCACCAGCTGAGTTGGAGGAATTGCGGAAGCAGCTGGATGAGCTTCTTCAGAAGGGTTTCATTTATCCTAGTGTGTCTCCGTGGGGAGCTCCGGTCTTGCTGGTAAAGAAGAAGGATGGTTCGCGTCGCATGTGCGTGGACTACAGGGAGTTGAATGCGGTGACCGTGAAGAATCGATACCCATTGCCTGCATCGATGACATTTTTGATTAGCTTGGAGGATCGAGGGTATTCTCGAAGTTGGATCTGAGGAGTGGTTATCATCAGCTGAAGGTGAAGAAGGAAGATGTTCCGAAGACAGCGTTCAGGACGAAGTATGGACACTACGAGTTTGTGGTTATGCCCTTCGGTGTAACCAATGCACCCGCAGTTTTCATGAACCTGATGAATCTGATCTTCTATGAATTTTTAGATAAGTTTGTCGTTATCTTCATTGACGACATTCTGATCTATTCAAAGTCGGAGGCAGAGCATGCCTCGCACTTGAGGACAGTGTTGGATATTTTGAGGAAGCATCGTCTGTATACTAAGTTTTCGAAGTGCGAGTTTTGGCTGGATAGAGTTGCTTTTCTGGGGCATGTGGTGTCTGGAGATGGTATTTCAGTGGATCCCGAGAAGATTAAGGCCATCAGAGAGTGGCCTGTTCCGTAGTCAGCGTCGGAGATCCGGAGTTTCCTTGGGCTTGCTGGTTACTATCGGCGTTTCATTAAGGACTTTTCTGTATTGCTGAACCGATGACCAGGTTGACGCGGAAGGATGTACCTTTTGTTTGGTCAGGTGATTGTGAGAATGCCTTTGGTGTTCTGAGGGAGAGATTGACGACTGCCCCTGTTCTTGTTGTGCCTGATCGCAGTGGAGGATTTGAGATCTTTTGCGATGCTTCTGGCAAGGGTCTCGGTTGTGTGTTACATCAGCACGGGCATGTTGTGGTGTATGCTTCTCGTCAGCTTAAGGCTCATGAGAAGAATTACCCAACGCACGACTTGGAGTTGGCCGCAGTCGTGTTTGCGCTGAAGATTTGGAGGCACTTCCTGCTGAGTGAGAAAGTGAAGATCTTCACCGATCACAAAATTTTGAAGTATATTTTTACTCAGAAGGAGCTCAACATGCGACATCGTCGATGGTTGGAGCTCATGGCGGATTATGAGATTGATTTGCACTATCACCCTGGAAAGGTGAATGTGGTTCCTGATGCTCTGAGTAGGCTTCCAGTGGTGATGTTGCTGACTTCGCAGTGGAGATTGCAGTAGGATTTTTGCGAGTCTGGTGTTGAGATCGTTCTTCCTGGAGAAGCTTCTTCGTTGATGTGTATGCAGATACAGTCGACAATCGTGGATAGGATCAAGGCTGGTCAGGCTGGAGACCCGAAATTGGTGAAGATTCGGGAGTTGGTGGAAGCCGGTCTGCGAACTGACTTCTTGATTCATGAGGATGGCTCGTTGAGATTTGGAGCTAGGTTGTGTGTGCCAGCTGGAGCTATTAGAGAGGAATTGTTAGTTGAGGCACACAGTTCGCCGTATTCTGTGCATCCTGGTGGCACCAAGATGTACAAGGACCTCCGTCTGAACTATTGGTGGCATGGTATGAAGAGGAGTGTGGCTAGAAGTGTAGCCAAGTGTCTGGTTTGCCAGAAGGTAAAGGCGGAGCATCAGCGTACGGCAGGGTTGCTACAACCGCTTTCGATCCCGGAGTGGAAATGGCAACACATCACTATGGATTTCGTGACTGGACTACCTAGGAGTCCAAAGCAAAATGACGCGATTTGGGTGATCGTAGATCGATTGACCAAATCCGCGCACTTTATTCCATTCCGAGTAGGACAGTCCACTGAGGCGCTATCAAGGAGATACATGGAGGTAAATTCTTTTACTCTCCGTTTCTATTTCCTTTTTCCTAGTTTAAATAGTGATGTAACGTGAATCGTACAGGAGATCGTACGACTTCACGGGGTCCCTGTGAGTATCGTATCGGACAGAGACACGAGGTTCACATCTCAGTTCTGGCAGAGTTTGCAGAAGAGTTTGGGTACGCGTCTGAGTTTCAGCACGACATACCATCCGCAGACAGATGGCCAGTCCGAGAGGACGATTCAGATCTTGGAGGACATGCTGAGGGCGTGCATGTTGGATTTCAAGGGTTCGTGGGAGGACCATCTACATCTGGTGGAGTTCTCTTACAACAACAGCTTCCAGGCGAGTATTGGCATGGCGCCTTTCGCTGCGCTGTATGGGAGGAAATGTCGATCGCCATTGAGTTGGGATGACATTGGTGATCGGGGGCTGTTGGGGCCTGAGATGATCGTGGAGGCCGTGGATGTTGTCAAGAACATTCGGAAGAGGTTGAGGATTGCTCAAGACCATTTTAAGAATTGGGCGGATGCTAAACACCGTCATTTGGAGTTTCAGCCTGGCGACCATGTGTTTCTGAAGATTTCCCTGAATCGTGGAGTGATTCGCTTTGGGAAGCGAGGGAAGTTGAGCCCACGATACATTGGACCGTTTGACATTCTGGAGAGAGTTGGCAAGGTAGCCTACCGCTTAGCCTTGCCGCCATCTTTGGAAGGAGTTCACAATGTTTTCCTTGTGTCACAGCTTCGTCGATACATCATCGATCCTTCTCATGCTGTGGATTTCTCGGAGATTACCGTTCGCCCTGATATGACGTATGACCAGCAGCCAGTGCAGATTCTGGACAGGCGTCAGAAGTCGCTCCGGAACAAGGTTTTCAATCTTGTGAGTGTGATGTGGCGACACGGCTCGCCAGGAGAGTCTACTTGGGAGGAGAGGATGAAATGAGAGAGCGCTACCCACTTTTGTTCCCGGACACGTGAGTGTTGGGAAATTCCGAGGACGGAATTTTTTCTTAAGTTGGGGAGGATGTAACGACTGGTTTTTCATGTATTTGGATTATCTATATTATATATATTTTGGTGGATTTTCTCCTTACGTGTGGTTTCATTCTCCGTAGCTTTCGTTTTCATTCGTTTCGTTGTGATTTCCTAGCTTCTTCCTTAGATCGTTGAGCTTGGAGTAAGTCACACATGACGAGCTTCATATCGCTCATATCTTAGAGATAGGTTGATCTTAGAAGCCGTAGGAACCTTTCCGGAAACTTCGTGCTTCGATTCGAGACTTTTTGTGCACTTTAGTTGGTTCAAGAAGGGGAACCAACCGACTAGATTCCAATCTAGTCGGTCAGGAACTCTTCTCAAACCGACTAGTTCATTAAATCAAAAATTCAGAAGTTATTGTTTACTCTTAGTCGGTCTAAGAACAACCACCGACCGACTAGATGTGAAACTAGTCGGTCAGAACTTGCTCTCAGACCGACTAGTTCCCTTGATTAATTTTACCTAAGTTACTGTTTATCGTTAGTCAGTCAATGAACAATCACCGACCGACTAGGTTGCAAACCAGTCGGTCGACGGGCCTTCACAGACCGACTAATTCTTTTCCCAGATTTATTCCTTCTTTCGCTGTTTGCTCGTAGTCGGTCACAGTTGGTCTACCAACCGACTAGTTCTTAAACTAGTCGGTCAACAACTCTTCTTTGACCGACTAATCGACCCCGAAACCCTAGGTTTCGGGCAGCCGCCGCAACTTTTCCTATTTAAACCCCCAATCGTTTTCTTTTCTTTCTTTCACTTCTCTTGGCCATTTCCTTTCCCCCTTGACCTCTGATCTTCCCCAACCTTCCCCTAGCTCTTCTCCTTCATCCCCGGAGCCCTTCACACCCTCATTAGGCCGGCCACCATGCTTTAGGCCGTCGGAAACCCCCAAAAGTCCACAAATCCCGATTTCTCCAGATTTCCTCGCCATTTCCAGATCTGAACCATAGTTCTCCGGATCGTTCTTCCGTTGCCGTGCTTTCTCGGCATCGTTCTTCCGCAACGATACGGGTAGTAAATCGATCCTTTAATATTCTCATAACCCACTTTGTGATTTTTGTTAAACCCTAGTTCTGATATTGTTTTGCCATGGCAGCGATCCCATCTCTGTAGTTTAACATTTTGTGACGTGCCTCGTTGATCGTCATCCTTGGTATCAGGCAAGTGAAACTTGCCACTTAGGGTTTTAGGCCATGTCCTTAGGCCACTTACCTGTTTTAGCGTAAAAGAGACTAGGCAGTGAAAGGATAGCTGCCTAGACGCCTTTGATCTAGCTTGACAACGAAGCTAGATCCATCACCTTCATCATGCTTGCATGTCATGTTTAAGTTCAATTAACGGTACGCAAATATCTGTTCATGTCATTGCATAAATTTATTGTCCATCGTGATTGTGTAGCACACGCTACTCTAGAATGTAAGCTGCGGCGAGTAGGATGTTGACTCCTACATAGTGATCAGGCTAGGTGCACCCCTAAGCCAAATACACTTCCTGGCTCGTGATCCAGAAGCGAGCATAGTGTGTTGCTAATCCCAACGCTCGATACACGTGGAGGGGTAGGGTTAAACGGTCGCTTGAGCGTAGAAGTGAGCCCGTACAGCCACTTCAGCCAAAAGACAGAAACTCTGAGCACAAAGTGAAAATAGTGATAAGTGATTCGTGATTCGTGATTTGGTAGCTTTTGCTACATCGTGCGTGCTTGTCTTTTCTTTTAATTGTTGCAACATACTCAACTGTCATGTCATTGCATCTCATTATAACTGTTAGGTTGTTAGTTTACTTTCAGTTTCTTTGCTCAAGTCTTTTTAGACTTGCTGACATGTGCCCCCTTTCTCTTTTGGGTGTCACATGTTAGATCCTGAGCCAGAGTTCGTTGTTGAGGACGAGGTGTTTGCGGACACCGAGCCTGAGCCTGCGTTCGACGAGGACTTCGTAGACACGGGAGATCAGTCGTAGAGACTGTTTGTGTTGTTGTTTAGACTGATTTAGTTATCGGTGCGTAGCACCAATGCCTTGTTCCGTGTTGGCTTTTGTTGGCCATGTTTTGGGCCTAGACTCTTTCTTTTAGCCTGGTGTCTTTTCTGGATGTGGAACTTAATTTTATTGTTTGGACAATTCTGAGATTTGAGATTTTATTTCTGTCTCTCTTGTGTTATTATCCTTGTTCTGTTCGTGGTTACAGGGAGTTGCATATGATTTAGTGACGCTTATCAGGCGTGCAGCTTCACAGCTCCACGTTTGAGGGGACATTCTCACGTCTCGCCTCCATTTTAGGGAAGCGGGGTGTGACAATATACATGCTTAAGCTTGTGGTTATCCATGCTCAGTTTATGTTAATTATATCATAATATTCTTTCTTTGGTTATAATGTTAATAATGCTCAAGCCAAGGAAACATATCGTGATGTAATTATTGGGTTTTGATAGAACCGCAGGGCACAAATCTTTATGCCTGTCATAATTCAGACGAACAATAAAGGCAAAAGAAAGCATAGCGGAAGAAAATTGTTAAACTTTTTAACGAAGCCCTAAGGAAAATCAAGACCCTTATCCAGGATCTCTGCCAACTTGAGGTGGATCTGACCACCCCAAGAAGGATCTAAGCTATTGCGACATAATTAAAAGAAATCTTCTAAATTACATACCCGGAACATTGCCTTGGTACAAGCAAGGTGTACCGCACCGTCTTCCGAGCCGCTCCCCGTCCCGCGCCGAACCGATCCTCGAACCGCTCCGCGTCCCGAGGCAAGCAATCCCCTTGTCGCCGAGTCAACCACACGCCGAAGAAAGTTTCACCTGAATGTGAACCTTTGCCAAGACTCCGGATCGGATCCAAACTCCTTCGTGGCTTTGCTAGAGCCCTTCAGGAGCAAGGCAGAAATTTTAGGTAGAGGAGAAAATGTTTAATTTAAGCTTAGATCCGAGCGTGCTCCAAAATTTTGGGAGTGGCTCAGATTTAGAGCTTGGGACGAATTTAGAGGAAGGGGGCAAGCCCCTATTTATATAGGCGGCTGACCACTCCCCTTTTCTTCACTTCATGTTAGTTTGCCTTCCATAAAGGCTAAACTTTTATTAATTTTAACTCCCTCAGCGTTGAGCTTCGCATTTGATACAACCTATCAAATCAAAGAGCGCTAAATAGTGAACGCGTGGGAAAAAACGGCGAGTCAATCGGAGTCCGTTTAACCCTTCAATTGATCATCCAAAGATCAGCCCAAAGCTATTTTTCGTCCAAAAATAACCGTCAAAACTGCTATTTTTCGTCCGTTTAACCCTTAATTAATGTTTTTGAATTAATTAATTCATGTTAGTTTGCCTTCCATAAAGGCTAAACTTTTATTAATTTTAACTCCCTCAGCGTTGAGCTTCGCATTTGATACAACCTATCAAATCAAAGAGCGCTAAATAGTGAACGCGTGGGAAAAAACGGCGAGTCAATCGGAGTCCGTTTAACCCTTCAATTGATCATCCAAAGATCAGCCCAAAGCTATTTTTTGTCCAAAAATAGCCGTCAAAACTGCACACTGCCCTAGGTTTCTGCACCCAAAACTGGGGCCCACTGTGTGGGCCCCACTGCACCATAATAGGTAGCCTGGGCACTGCCCAGACCTGTGCCTTGGTGCCTAGGCGCCAGGCGCCTGGGCACCCAGGCGGCTGGCGTTTGGGCCTAGCACCCAGGGCGACTGGGCCTGGGCCTGACACCCAGGCCCTGGATGCCCAGGCCACCTGGGCCTGGCGCCCTGGGTGCCCAGGCTCAGGCCGCCTTGGCCAGGCGGGCCTGGTGCCTAGGTCGTCATTCTGGGCTGACCCATGCCCAGTCTGGGCATGGGTAAGTCCTATTGTCCTTTCTTGACAATTTTGGGCGTAACTTGAGCATTTGGCGTCTGATTTGGACGTCGTTCGAACCTGTGTTTACACCGGGACATTCCTGTCTTATTCCTCGTGTTCATTTCATTAAATATGGTCTTAATCAATTTAAGGCACATTTAATATCATTTTGCGTCATATGCAAACTAGTCCCTATCTAAGCTTAAAAATCATTTGCATCAAATACTAATGATCTGAGGGCATACATCCCCCAACTTCTCCCACTTGCACTCAGGATCATTTATCCCGAATGTAGAAGATAATTGCAAACTCTTTACAGTTTTCTATCCCTTGCATCAAATGCATATTCTCCCTAATGTTTCTACCTATTACTAGACGAAGGTCGCACTCTGTGTGAGACCCTACATCCTGACCCTACTACATGTGGGGCTCGAAGCCCCAGACAGCAGTGAACACCAGCAGTAGTTGCCGTCCCTGTTTCAGTATCACACTTATGTGGTTAACTCATCGACATGATTATTGTCCGGACCACTCTGACTGTGTCCGTGATGAATACCATAGTTATAGTCTCTTCATCTAAACTATGTCGTTTAGTTCAAGCCTAGGGTACGGTCAAACTGTCTACCCCAATACCTCGAATCTGGTTAGTCTCTTTCGATCTTTAGATAAATAATGTTGGACATCTTCCAACATACTCTGGCCAGAGTTTTCACTAAAGACCGAACTAACACTACGACACTAACTCCCATTGACCAGGGAGAGACGAATCCTATCTTGGTTGTTACTCTCCTCGCACGTTTCAAATGGCACCCAACCAAAGACCTTTCGACAGGTCTTGCCTCAAAGTTAGGTTAGGGACCTAAGTGACACCGTTCACATGCAAGTTCGTACAATGACCTTAAGTCAAAAGACCAACTAGCCTATCATCACTAAGAGTTATCATTGACAGATTGGTCAATCATAACCATATGACAACTCTTGATTGGTCGTTCGGTGAACTCATTCTCCAATGAGCACCTGTGTCTCGTCTTCGACTTCGCCAAGTCAAACAATCATGAGATCATCGTCACTGCTATATAGTGAAGACTAAGACACAATGGTTTATCCGATGTTTTAATATCCTTTTCTCGAAACATCTATGACCACGAACCCTTTTAGACTTATGCTACTAATGGTCAAGCACTTCTTCATGATCGAGATACTCATCTCGATACATGTTTGACATTGCATTAAGTCTCAGGACTTTACCAAAGTTAATATCTAATGATAACTACATTATGATTAACTTAGATAAATTTATACCAAACAGCTTACTGTTATTTCGAACAAGATATTTGTACAATTATACAGAGCTAATTGCCTCGAGGGCATACCTATCTCGCTACATCTCCCACTTACACTTAGGCCCATTTATCCCGGTATCTTATATTGTATATACACATAAGTCTTTCTAGACTTCATGTGGTAGAGCCTTCGTAAGTGGTCTGCTAAACCATCTACTGATTAGACTTAGGGGTTTTTCTATGTTGCTAGATCAACCATTTGAATCTTATCCAAATAATTCCTTTGGTCCTACGGAATCCATTTAATTTTCCTGGATCTCATCCAGCTCATCGTACCTTATGATAATAATTTAAATATAGTTACTGGTCATTTTAGATGGTTCATATTCAAAAGTGTCAAACTCTTTTGACCACTTTGTCAAAAATATGTTCCAGCCCCTTGATGCCTCGTATGTATTTTATTCACTCCCACTGACCTTGAAAACTCTCTGGCTAATTCATATAAGTTTGTTCTTCCAAATCATATTTAGAAAACGTACTATAAATGAATGCTCCAGTTTTCATGGTTATCATTAGCATTTACATCGAGTTCGGTCCGAGTAGAGCTGCACGCATCTGTTGGCGAGACAGTTTCATCATAATCCGTTTATAGGAGTTAGGATGAAAATCATTCTCTACTAACATAATTGTACTTCACTATTTTCTTTTTGCACCAATCTTCTAGACTTGAAGATTCACTTGCAGTCAAAGAAACACTTTCATTGGGCACGTAAACTAAAGTCCATACTTTATTCACGTGCACGGACCATTTCTAATTGCATTAAGTTATTAATCGGAGTCAGTACTCCGAATTTCATCCTGGAAGTTGACTAGTCCATCATCGATTATGATGTCCAACTCGACTCTTCGTCTCACCAGACTCGAGTAATCTTTTAACTTCCTAACAATTGATTTAATGAATATCTTATTGATAAGGTCCTCATAGAACCTTATCATACCTATGCATTACTATATGGGACTTAACCCCGAGGGAAGATCGTAACTCATTCACTTTGCCATGAGTCGCACTATGTCTAACAAAGTACGATTTAGGCTCTCCAACACATCCAATATGTTAAAAGACTTGACCTGAGAGAAAATTACATTTTCTTTTAATTTCGCAAGATTTATACAGCTAAGTGTTTGACTTTTCGATCTAATCGAATCATTTCAAATACTTCTGTCATTTTGTTCTCTATTTTATCATATTTGTGTTTCATCAAGAACACGTGTCTTAATAAAATACGAACAACTTTTCCTGGCTAGTTTAGACTTGGGTCCAGGTACATAAGTATGTACGAGACTGTGAGTTCAACAACTCGCTCTCCCACTGTCTTACAGAAGGAGTTTCGGCCGTCATACCTTTGAGAATAAGATTCACAAGGGTCCGTAGACTTCATAATACGAGAGGTCAGACCCCTACTTTATGTGACTATTGAAGCTTTGTCTCTTTGATACGGCCTAGTCTATTTTCCCATATAAGTTTATTACTGTCTTGTGTATTCATATATTAACACTTAATATATTTTCGTTATACATATTACTTATTGCATCAGAAGCAATGTGACGACATTTGCCAAAATGTGTTTTCCTTTTGTATGACAATTCTTCTGAAATCGTGACATCAAATATGTCACATATTCAGTTCCTCATACTTATGCCTTTACTAATGATAAATAAAACTATGTTTCTGAATTGACTTTCCTTAGTTCCTTCTTCCTTTTCTAAATCTCATTTAGATATTATATGACCCCAACAAAAATAAGTAGCCATGCAAGCATCTCATGTATCCAAACGCCTGAGCTTTGCAACCTTGAGTGTAGCTCAACAAGTTGCTAGTCTCAAGATCCGGTTGGGATACATTGTCTTGCGCCGCTCATGCACTCATCTTCGAATCAAGCAGTTTGATCGAGGTTTCGAACCTTTCGGATCGAAACCATTTTCCATACAACCTTGAGTTGACTCAACAAATTGTATGGAGAAACATGCTTTTGAACATCAATATGTTCCAACTGCCCTAGACATGTAGCGTGCATTTATTTTGTTGGACTCAGAACTTAATGAAATCATATTCCTTAAGTCTGTTCTTAAGAAGGTCATTTTAATGTCAATGAGTATATAGTATAGTTTATCAATTAGAATTAGATATTCCATTAACCAATCATTTGGACCAGTTAACTTATTCTCTTAGAGTATTATGTTTTTGATTCCATCGGTAAACATAGACTTACCCTAGTTTAGCATATTTTCAATATTAAATATAGATAGAATGGCTTTTATCAATCTTTATCCTCCTAATATTTTTACGATCATTTTAAGCCAATCAATGAACAATTTAATTAAATTAAATTAATAGAAAAGAGATCCAACCACCCCAAGCCTTACAAACTTGAGTGTAGCTCAACAAATTGCTTGACTCTTCATCAATCATATCATATATGACTCTCTTATCGGGTTTTACCCCTAGCCATTTATGATCATGAGTGTCGCTCATCCAAATCATAATGACTAGCCTAGTCGGACCCTTGTTTTCATGTCTAACTTAACTTATGCCGGTGCTTGGTGTATTCACGACACGACGGTTTGGGTCAAGTCTAGACTACATCATTAAATTAACCTATGCCGGCGGTCGGTTTTTTCACAACACGACGGTTTGGGTAAAATCAAGATTACATCATATGTATTTAAGTAGTTGGTTTCTAGAAGGTTGCCATGTCACAGCTTGAGTGTAGCTCAACAACTGGAACATGTTTCATATAGTTGCTAACCCCTAAAACAAGGAGGGCTACATCTAATCTTGAAAAAGATTATTAACGTATTAGACTTAGGTATAGTTCAGGGTGTAATAGAATCATGATTTGTGTCATTGCGGTCTAGCGGACATGGCCAGGGAATTGACTAAGCCGGGCCACTTACCCCCAGTCTAGATAGGGTGACCCAACAAACTTAGCTAAGCACATTGCCCGGTATCATGATCCATTGAATGCCACTTATCATTTATATATGTGTGCCGTAAACTAAAAGGCTTTTAATAAAAACTAATTAATCGTATCAACTAGTTGAATCCTTAAAATTCAAAATTTTAGGATTTGTTAATAAATTTTATTAAATCCTTATCAACTATAAGGTTCACGTGCTATCCTAATCGTTATTAGGATTTTAATAAATCATGTACAACACTTTAAAGTGTAGTCTTTTAATGAGAATATTATAATAATGATTAAAATAATAATCGTCGTTAAAGGACTACCCTAATCAGGAATTACGTTTTAAAAGGTTGTAATGATTATTAAAACATAGCATGTCATTTAAAATTTATCTTATAAATTTCAAATAGGTTTTAATGGCTAACCTAAAAGGTTTCAACAATTATCATATAATGAAGCATGGCCATTAAAACATAATCTAACTTTATCAATTATAAAATTAGAATGAAATTATTAACCTAAATATCGCATAAAAGGTTTACAACTGTTTAACAATCATCACATAATTATTAAACATGCATCAACACATTAAAAAATTTATCATATAAATAATTAATGTGCAACTAACTTTAACACTTAAATTTAAAAGCATGATTTTAAAACTTAAAACAGTTTCATAAAAAAATTATCGTATAATTTTCATTACATAAACTATGTTTTAAAATCATCATAAAATTTCCATGTTTCAAAAAATAATTTTATCGCATAAAGTTAAAAAATTTAGCATGCATTTAAAAGGCATTCATTTTAAAAACGTCGCAGTCCTAGATCATCATGCAGACTAAGCTCTGATACCAATGTTGGGTTTTGATGGACCCTCAGGGCCCAAATCTCTATGCATGTCCTAAGTCGGATGAATAATAGAGGCAAAAGAAAGCACAACAAAAGAAAATAGTTAAACTTTTTAACGAAGCCCTAAGTAAAATCAAGACCCTTAGCCAGGATCTCTGCCAATTTGAGGTTGATCTAACCACCACAAGCAGGATCTAAGCTACTGCGACATAATTAAAAGAAAGCTTCTAAATTACATACCCGGAACCTTGGCTTGGTGCAGGTAATGTGTACCGCACTGTCTTCCGAGCCACTCCCCATCCCGCGCCGAACCGATCCTCGAACCGCTCCGCGTCTCGAGGCGAGCAATCCCCTTGTCGCCGAGCCAATCATGCGTCGAAGAAAGTTTCACCTGAATGTGAACCTTCGCCAAGACTCCAGATCGGATCCGAACTCCTTCGTGGCTTAACTAAAGCCCTTCAGGAGCAAGGTAGAAATTTTAGGGAGATGAGAAAATATTTAATTTAAGCTTAAATTCGAGCGTGCTCCAAACTTTTGGGAGCCGCTTAGATCTAGAGCTTGGGACGAGTTTACAGGAAGGGGGCAAGCCCCAATTTAAATAGGCGACTGACCCCTCCCCTTTATTCCACTTCCGATGTGGGACTAATGTTTTGGAATTAATAAATTCTGGTTAGTTTGCCTTTCATAAAGGCCAAACTTTCATGAATTTTAACTCCCTCATCACTGAGCTTCGCATTTGTTACAATCTATCAAATTGAAGAGCGCTAAATGTTGAACGCGTAGGAAAAAAAATGGCGAGTCAATCGGAGTCCATTTGGCCCTTCAATTGAGCGTCCAAAGATCCGTCCAAAGCTATTTTTTGTCCAAAAATAGCCGTCAAAAACTACACACTGCCCTAGGGTTTCTGCACCCAAAACTGTGGCCCACCATATGGGCCCTAGTGCACCATAATAGGCAGCCTGGGTGCTGCCCAGGCCTGGGCCTGGTGGGGCCCAGGGCCTGGTGCCCTGGGTGCCCAGGCCCAGGGCCGGGCGCCCAGGGTGCCCAGGCCTAGGCCGCCTTGGCCAGGCGAGCCTGGTGCCTTGGAAGTCATTCTGGGCTGACCCATGCCCAGTCTGGTCATGGGTAATTCCTATTGTCCTTTCTTGACAATTTTGGGTATAACTTGTGCATTTGGCATTCGTTTCGGACGCCGTTCGAACCTGTGTTTACATTGGGACATTCCCGTCTTACAGGTAAACTTTTCCTCGCGTTCATTTCATTAAATATGGTCTTAAACTATTTAAGACACATGTAATATCATTTTGCATCATATGCAAAATAATCCCTATCTAAGCTTAAAAAATCATTTGCATCAAATAAAAATGATCTAAGGGCATACATCCCCCAACCGTAATGTTCTTCATTGTGAGATTGTGATTTGATGTCTGTTGTTAAATCATGACATCGCTGAAATAATGATGGAAATGAAATGAAGTGTATTGCGGTAAATGAGACCGTAGAAAAAGTTGAGATGATGGACT
Source organism: Scilla litardierei (assembly GCA_030789695.1). NCBI lineage: Eukaryota > Viridiplantae > Streptophyta > Magnoliopsida > Asparagales > Asparagaceae > Scilla > Scilla litardierei. The sequence goes on along the minus strand of CM061142.1, from coordinate 214,946,027 downwards.
TGGTTACATGTTAAGTGTGAGAAATTGAGTGTATTAACAAGCTGGATGACTCGGTCTACCCTGAGGTAAGTGAGGATTATAGACACTGGGTTTGGTGGAAACATCGGGTAAAACGTATACTAAATGACTGGGATATACTGGATATGTACCTCACTTGCACTCCCGGCAGCCGACATGGGGAGTTGGGCAGAGTTGAAGGCCCATGGTGTACACGTGAAGCACCATGAGGTAATTGATGTGTATGACATGATATTCTCACTCTCGAAACGTGAGAGTTATGAGAGGCCCCGTTTGTCACAGTGCTCGTGTCGCTGGCGTGGTACCATCCTTCCACCCACCCTGGGTGAGGTCCAGGTCCTTATGTCCTACATTTTACCCAAGTTTCTAAATTATTATTATTACTGAAAAAGTGTGGGGAATAATGCTCTAGAATTCCCTTGAATTATTGTCTGTGGTCGTACATTTACTACATGTCTGCTTTTCCTCATGCATACTATCAGTGCATCATTTTCTCTTATGTTCAACAAATGCATGTTATGTTCTTGCTTTACATTTATGCACTCAGTTCATTTGCCATGATTATCACTGGTATCCTGACCCTTAGTTAGGTAGGATAGTTTTGAGACTGTCATATCTACAAAGGGTGGTTAGTTTCATATTGGGCACGTATTAACGTGTCCCTCCCCCTTTCCCCAAGATTAGAATCAGAGATGATGGAGCAAGACCCTATCCAAGAGATTACCCCGAGTTTCAAGTTAGAGGTTGAGCCCTTGGAGTGCGACTTCGTGGAGTTGGGTACACATGGGTAGTTTAGAGAGTGCATTGTACTTGGTGTGTGGACAAAGTTATTTGTGGATTTGGGGAATTTTTGTTGTTATCCTTTTTGTATCGTGTACAGTTGATTTATGTAATATGTACTCTCTTAATTAAATCTATATAAATGTTTTATGATCTCTGTGTTATTTTCCGTGGATTATCTATGTTGAAGCACATTTTCAGTTTTTTTTCTTTCTTGTCTATACTATTCTAGCAGTCGTAGTGGCCTGTGGAAAAAATTACTATTTAAATCACGATTTTTGCTTGGTAGTATTTATAGTCAATGGGTCTAAGCCTTGGGTCTAAATACTGTTGTGGCCCTGTCACTCTGCGTTCTTTACGAGTGCATGGGAATGTATGTATTTCTGTGTATTTCGGAGAACATGGCGTGACAAGAACTAAGAAAATCATTAGCTTCGTTAAGACATTGGATTCTATAAGTTGCAAACTTGTGATAAAGAGGGAAGCTGTGAAGATATTAAAGAGCTCAATGGTGGTGACGAGAGGTGACAAAGTTAGGTATTATATCTACTAAAGGGTTGAAGATCATTGTAAATTCTAGTATTTGAGTTAAGAATTCATGGGAGATAAATTCGACCAGGCTATGACATCTCAAACCCAGACATGTCGTAGAAAAGAGCTTAGAGTCTGTAAGGAAGTATGATCTGATCAAGGGGCTCAACTTCAATAAGCTGATGTTTTGCGAGAATTGTGTCGATGGCCAGCAAAAAAGGTTAGTAAGTGAGGAGAATCATGACGTAAGCGTGATTCTTGATTATGTTCACAATGACATCGAAGTACCTACACCACTTCACTCAATAAGTGAAGCTCTTTACTTCATATCATTCATTGATGATTTCTTAAGAAAAGTATTGGTGTGTGTGATGAAGAGAAACTCGGAGGCATTTGAGAATTTCAAGGCATGAAAGACCCTTATGGAGAGTTAAATGTGAAAAATATGAAGGTAATGAGATTCTTTAATAATGGTAATTTTAACTCTGCTAAGTTTAAGAAATTCTAACATGCGTAGGCAGTAAAAAAGCACTTCACTATATCAAGTGATTTGCAATCAAATATAGTAACTGAGAGGATGAACTGATACTTTTAAAAATGTGATGTCTCTTAAATTTACATCAGGATAATCAAAGGGATTTTGGTTTGGAACTATATCAATCACAATGTATTGGTAAATAGAATATCATATTCAGCTATCTGTCGAAAAACTCTAGAGGAGATTTGGATAAGAAATCCACTGGAGCTAGATTATCTTTAAGTGATTAGATGTTCAACTTGTTGAGTATTGATTCCCCGGATTTGGTTTTGATGATGAGCAAACATAAATATTGTGAACTAACTCTTTGTAAGCGCATTTATGGAGATCGTCGCCAAATTACTTCGTACATCAAAAACGACGTCTCAAGACTTCTCAAAGCACGTGATCGTGTGCCTGAAGCTTCGTTGAAGCTCTAGGACTATTATTGAAGTCAAGAGACTCGGATTGAAGCTTTGAAGACGGTTCATCTAGTTTACTTTATAGTCTTCTAGTTTCTTTCCGTAGAATGTTAAGCCTTGAGTAGGTCTTACATTATTAGAGCTAGGATTATCATAGAAGCCCATAGAAACTTTATCGAAGCTTCGCGCTTTATTTCGCGGCTTCTAGTGCATCTTAGTTGGTTTAAGAAGAAGAACCAACCGAAATCTAGTCGGTCAGCAGTTCTTCTTAAGCCTACTAGATCTCCTTGCTCATTTCAGCTCATTCACTGTTGACCAATTAGTCGGTCCAAGAAGGTTCACCGACCGACTAGTTGTTGATCGCTCCAGAATGTAACCCAAAAGTGCGACCGTGTAGTTTTACCGCAAGCGCACGGTGTAGCGGCGAGCGGGTTATCGAACACAGGGAGGACGAATGAAACTGCTTGCTCCGAACAACCTGGCTATTAAGAACAGAAAAGAGGGAATTTGCCTTTGGCGATCCTGTCACAATCGTCAGACAAAATATGGAGGTATCAAATCAAATAAAGAAGCCGAGGGAATGGGGAATCCCCGCTACTCACCGTATCTCATCAATGTGACTCGTTGGTATCAACATCGCTAGGGTAGAATTTCGGATGAACTAGTTGCAACTGAATGTAAAACCTAGCACACGCTCTCGTGCTGTTGCCAGTCTATAGCTATCCTAGGTTCGGGTCCAATCTCTTGCAAACCCTAGCCTAGGCAAGCTAGCATTAGGATCAACATCATCGTTCAATCGCGTTCCGAGCCCACTCTCGTGCAAACTCGGGCCACGACCTAGGTTGGGATAGTTCCTACCCGTCCAATCTCTTGCAAACGGGTATCGGCATGGAATTGCAACCGAGAACCCTAGTATCGGTCCAATCTCTTGCAAACCGATACTACGGAAATTCGACTCCAACCCAATTCGGATTTCTAGGGTTTCCTATCGAATTGGGATCCAATCTCTTGCAAATCCCAATCGGTATGAACTCCTAGCCATCCGTAATAAATCGATCCCAAACTAACCATAATAGCAATTCTAGCAATATTTCTACCAATTCATCACAAATCTGAAATTGGGCTTGTAGGGTTCATCCCCACGCCCCAAGACGTAAGGACTACTCACAATTCATAGCACAAATACAAAAATAATCAATGGAATTAACAAGAGAATTCATCACAATATCCAAATAAGCAAAAAAATAGTATTTTTAAAGGAGAGAGAGGCAAACCAATAGAGTTCTTCCAAGAATCCAACAAAAATCAACTTTCCTCTCCTCTCCAATCACAAAAATCTAAAGCTAAAAGTTTAATCTAAAAAGCTGGAAAAAGTCAAGAGAAAAGCCCTCTAACCTAGGGTAAAAACAGGGGTTAAATACCCCCAAAAATCGTCCAAAAAACTGTGACCAAAATGCCCATGCGCAGCCTGAAAATCGCAATTTTCGCTACAGGCAGCGCGTCGCACTCGGCAGAGTGACAAAAGTCTCTCGGCCGAGTGACAAACCCTGAGAATTTCCAGTAAGTCTGGGTCTTCGAGGGTCTTCACTTCGGGGGTGGCTCGGTCGAGTGATTTGTCGTCACTCGGCCGATGGCTTCAATGTACTCGGGCGGTCAGCATTTTCCACTCGGCCGAGTGGGTCTTCTGAAGCTCAGGCAGACGAAAAACAGTAAGTTGGCAATTTTTGATGGGCTTCGTCTGAGTGCCACTCTGGCGGACGGGGTCTCGTCACTCGGCCGATGTGGCTTCCGACGCTCGGCCGAGTGCACATATAAAACGTGTCCGATCTGGTCGACCGAGCGGTGTCTCGCTGGTCGGCCGAGTGACTCCTTCACTCTGCCGAGTGAAACACCAAAAATGCCCAAACAGCTTGTTTTGGCCTCCTCGTCGCTCCTACGACGTTCTTTCTTTTTCCGCTCCTCTCCAATGGCAAAATACCCCTCGGGGAGGTCGTCGGTGACACTCTGGAGTAGGCGTATCTCGGGATCACTCCAAATCGCTCCAAATCACCTGAAATACGACAAAAACAACAAATCGTGAAAAGCATCGCAATATCGTCGATATATCGTGAAAAACATGATTTGAGCGATCTAAATGGCATGCAAACATGCGGGAAAAAGTGTAAAATACGGAGTGATCAAAATCCCCCAAGCTTACCTCTTACTCGTCCTCGAGGAAGATAAGTAAAAGGCGAACCTGATGGATTTCGAAAACGAAAACGGCGAAAAAATGGAAAACTAAAAACGAAGAAGAAAGAAGAAGGAGAAGAGGGAAGCTGCTAGATCATTCTCACAGGACGTGGGTTTTGCTCAATCATATATCATGCACCGAATGTAAAACACATGTCAAAGAATTTTATTTCGATATCATAGTATAATGGTGCAAATAGAAATAGAAAACCCAAGAATATTGATATATCATGAAAAACGGAATAATTTTAAAATTAACATCGTCTGAATCATTTAAAGCGGTATACAATATCGCAGATCACACACTTTTCAATTGAATGCTTTCTATGATGAGTATAAGAATATCACACAATAGAATAGAAAGAATAGAAAAGCATGGATTTCATGAAATGAGTGCTAGGCATAGATTTCTGGATTTCGTAAAGCTAAAACGATCAAAACGAGTATAGAATATTACTTAGCATAGGTTGTCGTGCAACGTCAAATAGTCACTCTCTCACACATCATTGGATTCTCTCCCCCAAGCTTATCTATAAGCGTGGTGGCATAAAAATATTTACATCCCCATTTCTATAAATCTCCAAAAAAAATAAAAACAAAAAGAGGGAAAGAAAGAGAGAACATGAGATGGGATCATTTATTGATGTTCTTTGCTCTTTTCTTTTCTTTTTTCTTTTCTCTTTTTTTTTCAGATAGCATATGTACACAATGATCCCAACTCAAAGAGAAGTAAGAATATACAAGAAATTTTTTTTTTCTTTTTTTTTCTTTCTTTTGTTTTGGGAATTTAGAGCTAGGAATTAATAGCGGGGGAAATGCCATATAATAGAATCGCTAAGGGGAGATTCACCAATGATTTTAAAATAGAGAAATGATGTTCAAGATATGTGGAGAAAGAAATAAATATATCTCTCAGTTCACTCTATAGGACGTGCACGACAACTTCAGCAGGGTAATCTAATCTACTCAGTTTCGATCACAAAAAAGCTAACTAATCCAGATTTATCACAGCTAACATCATTCAATCATCCTGAAGTGAAATGTACAAATCATGCATATAGAAGTGATATAGGAAAAGAAAACGGTACCCCAGATATAAGCATTCAATGCGTGAATCTTGGTGTGTTTTCTGCGATAGCATACATATGAATATTTAGACTCAGCTAATAATAAAATTTCATCCATTTTCATGCGGAAAAAGTGTGGGTTACTATCTCTAAATGCAAGGCAAATCACATCATATGATATCAGAAATAAAATTTAAGACATGACAAATATGGCATGCATATAGAGGAAGCTAACTCCACGTCATTATCATCACAGAAAAGTCATCTCTAGCATGAGATGAAAAAGAAATAAAGATATAGGGAAAATGAAACTAATCACAATGCAACTCACAAAGAAAATAAGAAAAATGTGATGCATGGCAAAAAGAAGAAAAAATGATGAAAATGAGTGCAAATGCGGAAAATGGCGTGAAAAAAAAAACTAAAAATAAAGGTGGTAAATCGAAAAGAACGTGAGAACTCACTCCCCCAAGCTAAATGGCACAGTGTCCTCAATGTGCGAAGTGTGGCACACCGAGAGACAAGTAATGTGAGGGGTAAGTGAGGATGCATGCATGGGGAAAAAGAAAATAAAATAACAAAAGAAAAATAAGAAATAAAAATATGATGCGGACATGATGCATGCAGATATACGAGTGAATCAGATATATAGTAGTGACACCAAAAACGCTCCCGCTCTCCCAAAAATGATATATAAATATATGATCAAAATGTGTATCCAGAACAGTAAGGAGAGGGGGGGCAAAAGTCATCAGGACCCAGCAGAGACGGGCAGCACAACGGCAAAAAGAACGATGTCATCAAGGGTGCCTAAGAAGGTGGTGCTGCACCGTCTCCGTCCTGAGGCGGAGGTGGTGGTGGTGGTGGAACAGACTGCTGAGAGGGTGTGGGTGTGGGTGTGTTAGCAGGCTGGGTGGGGGTGGGTATCTGGGGGGTGGGTGTGGGTGTGGGTACGCGGGGGAGCCGATCTAGGACCTGGGTAAGGCAGTAGTGAATGTGCGGAAGCAGGTCGAAGCGGCCAGCCATCACGGAGACGGTGGAGGACAGGGTCCTAAGGTCGCCTCTGAGGCCACTCACCGCCCCCTCGAGAGCACGAATGCTCTGAAGTACAGTGTCTGGGGGTGGTGGTGCAGAGGGACGCACCGGTCTGTGCTGTGCAGGTCGGGGCTGGCGTACTCTGGTGGCGTAGGTGATGGGCTCAGCAGGCATATGGAGGTAGGGTGCTGTGCTCACTAGTGTGGGCCTAGCCTCAGGGTGAGGCTGGGACGCAGGCTGGCGTGAAGTGGAAGCAACAGCAGCGGAAGTGGAGTATAAGAGTGGCGATGAGGCGGCCAGAGAGGTCGGTGACACAGACGTGTGGACAGACGCCACGACACTCTCAGAAAATACATCAGCGGTGGAGACAGAGGTGGAGACCGCGGTCTCTACGGCAGTGGCAAAAGAAGGCTCTCCGCACTCAACTATAGTCGGCGGGCGCTCGGGTAGGGCAGAGGAAACGGGCTCGACAGATAGAGGGCCAACAGTGGTGGTGGGCGTGGAGGTAGTGGAGGTGGGCTCAGCGAGGGTACTCCTGACACCGACAGAAGTGTGGACAGAGGTGTCGGGAGCAGCAGAAATATCAGGGATAGGCTGAGGGGCCATGGGGTCAACAGGGGCAGCGGGCTCAGCAGGTGCAACAGGGTCTGCGGGGGCAGCGTGGGCAGCGTGGGCCTGCTCGGCCTCCTTGGCCTCGAGAACGTATGCAGCGGGGATCAGAAGATCCATCGCCGGGAGCCAGTCCACCTGGGCCGGTGCAATCTGTGTCCGAGCTGGGCTCAGAAGAATCATGTAATCGGCACCGTAGGGGCCGTGCAGCCAGACCCAGTGTCGCTCACCGTGCGGACGAAGCATCTTCATCCGGGCCATGACATCTATGGACAGTGAAGTGGGGCCCGGTGCTCGTCGTAGGTCATCTGAAAAGTCCTCGCCGGTCATAGGGGCGAGCAGGGTGATCAGGCCGCCGTAGCATATCGGTGAGTGAGCGCCCACCGATACGATGATGCGGTCTAAAAACCAGGCCGCGACATCAATCACGACGGCGGGGACCAACTCATCGCCCTCCATAGATAGAGCTCTGGGCCGTGTCATCGCGTAGAGCATATAAAGCTCCGGCATGGACATCGTGCCCGGCTCATATCTCGCCAAAAAGGAAGTCGCCATGAGGTGCTGAGCTATACAGAGGCAAGGGTGGACGATGGCCGAGGCCTTGGCCCTACTAGGGTCGAAGGCAGCAGGAAGACCCGTGATCCGGGCCCAGAAGGCGCCGGAATCGAACGAAGGCGGGGGAATGTGGGTGGGGGCGTAACCACGGTTGGCCCCGGGGACATCGGGCCACGAGAAGAAAGCTCTCATCATACTGAGAGTGACCTGGCACTCTCGGTCCATGAACCGAAACGAGCATCCCTCATCGGTCCGGGCGATCGAACTAAGCACCTTAAGTGTCGGACGGATAAACGTGTCCGCCGACACCTGGAAGAAATCTCGCCAGCCCACGTTGTCGTACAACGTGAGCATCCCCTCGAGTACCCCCAGGCGTCCTAGGTCTGCAGGGTGTGCGAACCTGGAGGGTACGATCGAGCGCTGGGAAATGCGCTCGAAAGCGACGCGGTGTGCGTCGTTCCGGAACGTAATCCCCAGCGGCCCGATAAGTGGAGCCGAAGGTGGTGGCTGTGGAGCGACAGGGAATGGCTGTGCGGGGTGTATGGGCTGTGCGGGCTCTGCAGGCTGTGCGGGGTGTGCGGGGCCTGCAGGCTGTGCTGGGTGAACGGGGTGTGGTGGAGAAGGCGGAGGAGAGTCCTCCACCTCATGGGAGGGGCCGGCATCATCCGACCGCTTCCGCTTGGCGGAAGCTCTCCTCGACCGCGGCCGTGTCCGGGGCGGCATATGGGCCCCGAGCGCTCACCAAAAAAAAGTGAAAAGTGCGGCGTGCGTAAAGTAAAGGAAAGATTATACCGCGACACGCCGCGAGAGCAAAGCTATGGAAGCGTGCGAAGACGACGCCTCCACGTAGCCCAAAACAGTCACTGGAAGCTCCCCTGGGCTCCCCTAAGCTCCCAAATATAACCTGCGCATGAAACGGAGATATCAGCGAGTAATATTCAAAACGTATGGGGCATTAGGGTTATAATAGATTGAAATTGAAATTAATTTGGGTTTGGGGTTCGTTAAGCACATGGATCGTCAAAAAATACACAAAAGAGGAGGAAAAAGGCGAAAATCGGGTTACCGGAGCTCGGTCGGAGTTGTGGTCGCCGGCGGTGACTCGGGCGGAGGCGCGGCGGGCTCGGCCGGCGAAGGGTGGCCGAGCGGCGGCGACGGACGAGCGAGCAGGCGAGTGGGGGAGAGATTCGGGTGCTGGGGGAGTCGAAGGGTCGGGGTATTGCGATTAAGTTCGTTTCGAAAAACGAGCCCCCCAGCGACCCCTTTTATAGCAAAAGTTACGACTCGGCCGAGTGACTAGGTCGCTCGGCCGAGTAGCTCAACGGAAAAATTCCTCCCCTATTATGCTTCGGCCGAGTGGCCTTGCCACCCTCGGCTGAGTGGAGTAAGTCCATTCGGCCGAGTGGCTCAAGCTACTCGGCATGACTCGCCCTAGGAGCGTATCAGTTTTACTCAGCCGAGTGAATATATTTACTCGGCCGAGTGGCAGTTATACTGAAATCAAGAAAAGAAACAGAGAGTTGGGTACAGCAGACTTCTCTCGTTCGTGAGCCGCTCGGGCGGACGAACTTGTGTGCTCGGCCGAGTGACTAGTATACTCAGCCGAGTGAACCCTGTCTTCTGCTGTTTGTCTTCGTTTGGGCTCTAAACTCTGTTTTTCTTCCTCCAGTCGATTTCATCTTCCTCCTAAGCATCGAGCGCATTCCTGGAGCGCTCCTCGTCGTCTTGTTCATCCTCCTAATGATGGGTACCTCGTTCTCCTCTCCTGTCAAGAAAAATAGGACCCGTTATCACAAAATTTTTGGGGCGAACGACTCAAAACACTAAAAATTTCTAAAAAAAAATAAAGAAAAAGTAAAAATAAAGCAATAACCGTCGGGTTGCCTTCCGACAAGCGCTTGTTTAAGGTCGTGAGCTCGACCCCCTATGATTTTCAATTAATGCGGGATGTTTGGTGCATATGAGATGCACCCGTCAAATTTTCCGGGGAGAACGCTTGGATTCGGAAGTTGCGGCGGCGTGTTCTCCCTCGGTGGTCTCTCGTCTTGAATAGTGTTGGGGGGTGGCTCCCCCAAGCTAGTGTTTTCTTCGGTCCTCAGCTTCACCGGTGACACCGATTTCCGTATCGGCGGAGCTTTCTTTGGAGACTTTAATTTTGAGAGCTTGCAGATCTCTCGAATCCTTGCGACATCAGCGTCGCCTTCAACAATTTCAGCAGAGAAGTCGGGGGAATCATTTATCTTCTCATCTTGGCCTAAATCCGGGCCTTCTTCGAAATCTTCTTTGAATAGAGCGCCGATCGAATGGGGGATCGCTTCCTCGATTACCTCGTCAAGGAGGTCCATATAGTCCAGCACCTCGTGGTAAGGCATGTGTTTCATTGCCTTAGGAATATGAAGCTCTACCTCGATGTTGCCGACGTTCAATGTTAGGGTACCTTCTCGTACGTCGACAATGACACCGACGGTTGCGAGGAACGGTCGTCCAAGTATTAACGACGTATCTCCCTCCTCCTTAACATCCATAATCACGAAGTCGCATGGCAAGCATATGCCCCCCAGGACTTGTAGCGGGATGTCCTCTGCGATCCCTACCGACCTCGTGATCCGTCCATTGGCTAATTGTATCCTCATATCGGTAGGCTTCAATTTTGTCCCGGTGTTTAGCCTTAGGAACATAGAGAGAGGCATGAGGCTAACACTAGCCCCCAAGTCCACCAATGCCTTTTGAAGGGGGACGCCGCCCAAGGTGCAAGGAATTCAAAAACTCCCCGGGTCTTTGAATTTAGCCGGCTCCTCTCTCTTGGTGAACCAAGAGTCCTCCTCGGCGAGCATAATTTTCTCCTTCCTCTTTCTCCCCGAAATCAAATCCTTTAAAAATTTAGCGTATGTCGGGATTTCCACGATGGCGTCGTGGAAGGGAATGTTGAGGCTAACCCCTCTCAAATACTCGAGAAACTTTGCTAGCATTTTCTCCATTTTTGCTCTAGCAAGCCTCTGGGGGAATGGGACCGGTGGCATAAAGCGCCTCTCTTCAATCAATTGCTCCACTCTAGATTTCTCCTTTTCATGCGGCTCTTTCTCCCTCTCAACTTCAACTACCGGCTCAATTGGCTCTACATTCTCCTCCACGGGCTCCTCGGTAGGAATCATGGCGGGGGTGGTATCCTTCCCGCCTCTAGTTGTAACGGCAACCACGGCATTGATGTGGCCGGTGTTGCCCAGTGGGTTTTGCTCGGGTTGAGCCGGCAATTGTTGAGTATTTCGATTGAGCAATGCCAATTGCTCCGAGATTTGAGCTACAACGGTTGTAAGGGAGTCTTGCCCTGCCTTCAAGGAAGCATTGACCTTCTTTTGCTCGACCATAAACTCCTCCACTCTAGCTTCGAAGTCGGATCGTTGTTGAGCTTGTGGAGGGTTTTGATTTCTCCACACTTGATTGTATCCGGGCGGCCTATAGGGTGGAACTTGTTGCTTCGGTGGGAAATTTTGTTGCGGAGGCCCCCTCGGTGGATAGTGTTGTTGTTGTGGTGGTGGTCGAGCTTGTTGAGGTGGTTGTTGCGGCGGGTTCAAATCTCCTTCATTGTTGGCATAAGAGAAACCGGGATGGTTTCTTGCGGCCGGGTTGGCCCAATATCCTTGGTTCCCCGTGACATATTGAACTTGCTCCAAGGATCCCTCTCCTTGCTCTCCTCCCAAATACATAGCTTGAGATTGGTCTTGCCAATCACACATTTGATTCGTAGGTGCGGATGTGGAAGGGGTTCCTTGGGGCTCCGTGATGTACTTCTCCAGTCTCTCCACCACCTTGTGGAGAGAATCGAACTTGTTTGTCAGCTCCGCTACGGCCTTCGCCTCATAGATGCTAGTTGGCTTCAAGGAGGACGTAGAGTGTCCTCGCTCTTCGCCCCATTGTTGATTGTTTGAGGCCATCTCCTCAATTAGGGCCGTAGCTTCGTCGGGAGTCTTTGATAAGATATCACCATTTGCCGCGGCATCAATAATTTGCTTGGTCCCCGGTTGGAGACCATTGTAGAAGCTATGAACTAGCTCCCAATCTTCAATGCTATGGTGCGGGCACTGGTGCTGCAGGTCTTTGAAACGCTCCCAAGCCTCGTAGAGTGTCTCTTGGGGTCCTTGCTTGAAGGACATAAGAGCACTCCGAATCTTTACCGTCTTGGAGGGCGGATAGAACTTGTCAATGAATGCACTCGCCAACTCGTCCCATGTGGTGAAGACTCCCTCAGCTTGCGTCCTCAACCAATAAAGTGCTTTATCCTTTAATGTGAAGGGGAAGAGGCGCAGTCTGATGGCATCGATGGAGACCCCCGTCATCTGAAATGTGGCGCACTTCAACAGAAATAGCTGGATATGGTAGTGGGGATTTTCATGGGCATTCCCATGAAATGGATCCTGCTGCATCAGAACCACTAGTCCAGTCTTTAGCTCAAAGTTCTTGTCGGCCGCCAACTCCGGCATGGCAATGGATGAGGTCGTAGAAGAGGTCTTAGGCCGAAGCCTATCTCGAATAGAAATAATCCTCGCCATTCTTGCCGCTAATTGTTCCGCAGTTTCCGGGTTGGTCATAAACCTCCCTTCCGGATCTTGTCTCCTCTCCGCTCTGATTCTCCACGCAGTACGCTCAATCTCGGGATCAAATAATATAGCTTCAGGGTCCGCCGTTGATCTCGTGTTCATGCACGGGAAAACAAAGTTTCAAAGAAGTGATTAGCACAATGGAAGGGTTAGATAAAAAATAATGAAATAAAAACAAAAAGAAAGAAATAGCTAGGGTGGTAAGATCAAACACAATCGCCTCCCCGGCAACGGCGCCAAAAACTTGATCGCTCCGGAATGTAACCCAAAAGTGCGACCGTGTAGTTTTACCGCAAGCGCACGGTGTAGCGGCGAGCGGGTTATCGAACACAGGGAGGACGAATGAAAGTGCTTGCTCCGAACAACCTGGCTATTAAGAACAGAAAAGAGGGAATTTGCCTTTGGTGATCCTGTCACAATCGTCAGACAAAATATGGAGGTATCAAATCAAATAAAGACGCCTAGGGAATGGGGAATCCCCGCTACTCACCGTATCTCGTCAATGTGACTCGTTGGTATCAACATCGCTAGGGTATAATTTCGGATGAACTAGTTGCAACTGAATGTAAAACCTAGCTCACGCTCTCGTGCTGTTGCCGGTCTATAGCTATCCTAGGTTCGGGTCCAATCTCTTGCAAACCCTAGCCTAGGCAAGCTAGCATTAGGATCAACATCATCGTTCAATCGCGTCCCGAGCCCACTCTCGTGCAAACTCGGGCCACGACCTAGGTTGGGATAGTTCCTACCCGTCCAATCTCTTGCAAACGGGTATCGACATGGAATTGCAACCGAGAACCCTAGTATCGGTCCAATCTCTTGCAAAACGATACTACGGAAATTCGACTCCAACCCAATTCGGATTTCTAGGGTTTCCTATCGAATTGGGATCCAATCTCTTGCAAATCCCAATCGGTATGAACTCCTAGCCATCCGTAATAAATCGATCCCAAACTAACCCTAATAGCAATTCTAGCAATATTTCTACCAATTCATCACAAATCTGAAATTGGGCTTGTAGGGTTCATCCCCACGCCCCAAGACTTAAGGACTACTCACAATTCATAGCACAAATACAAAAATAATCAATGGAATTAACAAGAGAATTCATCACAATATCCAAATAAGCAAAAAAATAGTATTTTTAAAGGAGAGAGAGGCAAACCAATAGAGTTCTTCCAAGAATCCAACAAAAATCAACTTTCCTCTCCTCTCCAATCACAAAAATCTAAAGCTAAAAGTTTAATCTAAAAAGCTGCAAAAAGTCAAGAGAAAAGCCCTCTAACTTAGGGTAAAAACAGGGGTTAAATACCCCCAAAAATCGTCCAAAAACTGTGACCAAAATGCCCCTGCGCAACCTGAAAATCGCAATTTTCGCTACAGGCAGCGCGTCACACTCGGCCGAGTGACAAAAGTCGCTCGGCTGAGTAACAAACACTGAGAATTTCCAGTAATTCTGGGTCTTCGGGGGTCTTCACTTCGGGGGTGGCTCGGCCGAGTGATTTGTCGTCACTCGGCCGATGGCTTCAATGTACTCAGGCGGTCGGCATTTTCCACTCGGCCGAGTGGGTCTTCTGAAGCTCAGGCAGACGAAAAACAGTAAGTTGGCAATTTTTGATGGGCTTCGTCTGAGTGCCACTCGGGCGGACGGGGTCTCGTCACTCGGCCGATGTGGCTTTCGACGCTCGGTCGAGTGCACATATAAAACGTGTCCGATCTGGTCGGCCGAGCGGTGTCTCGCTGGTCGGCCGAGTGACTCCTTCACTCGGCCGAGTGAAACACCAAAAATGCCCAAACAGCTTGTTTTGGCCTCCTCTTCGCTCATGCGACGTTCTTTCTTTTTCCGCTCCTCTCCAATGGCAAAATACCCCTCGGGGAGGTCGTCGGTGACACTCTTGAGTAGGCGTATCTCGGGATCACTCCAAATCGCTCCAAATCACCTGAAATACGACAAAAACAACAAATCGTGAAAAGCATCGCAATATCGTCGATATATCGTGAAAAACATGATTTGAGCGATCTAAATGGCAGGCAAACATGCGGGAAAAAAGTGTAAAACATGGAGTGATCAGTTGTCAAACTTGTCGGTTTGGAATCCTTCTTAGACCGACTAGTTATATCTTCATTTTCACAGCTTGAGCTACTGTTTATCGTTAGTCGGTCAAAGAACAATCATCGACCGACTGGTTTAGAAACTAATCGGTTGGAAATTTTTCTTAGACCGACTAGTTCTCTTGTGTTCATCTTATTGGATTTCATCTGCTTAGTCGGGCAAAGAACACTCACCGACCGACTAGTTGTGAAACTAGTCGGTTGGCAAGTCTTCTTAGACCGACTAGTTCTATATCTCCTGAACTTTCTTTATTGGTTGTGAACCTCTTAGTCGGTCCATGAAGAATCACCGACCGACTAGTTGAGAAACTAATCGGTCAGTGATCCTTCTTAGACCGTTTAAGCTGCTTCAGAATAGAGCCGTTGGAGCATTAATTGCCACGAATTTGCTTCTCTCTTTCCTCTATCCTATATATACTTGGAGAGGTTCTTTCATAGTATTCAAGGCTGATATTATTGAGGTTTAGAGAAATCAAAGAGGAGCCATTCAAACCTATTTCAAAGCTCTCTCTTCTCACCAAGAATCTCTCCCTCACTCTTTGAGCACTAATTACTCAAGAGATATTCTCTCCATTGTGAGCCATTCAAGCCAAGAGCTTGATCCAAAGTTTCTAATCTCTCCCTAGCCACCTATAGCTGGTTATCTTGGCGGAGCTAGGGTTTTGTGTCATCTTCTTCCTCAAAATCCTCCTTGCCCTAATATTGTAAGTTTTACTCAAGGCATAGGATTTTTTTGGTAAGTATTTCATTGTTTTATTTACTTTGATATTGC
Organism: Scilla litardierei; assembly: GCA_030789695.1. Lineage (NCBI taxonomy): Eukaryota > Viridiplantae > Streptophyta > Magnoliopsida > Asparagales > Asparagaceae > Scilla > Scilla litardierei. The sequence continues at coordinate 214,930,788 of CM061142.1, read as the reverse complement.
AAGATTGTCTCTCGGTTGTGAGAGAAGATCGTGATCCCGGGTTGTGGGAGTCACGTTTTCATTTGTGTATGATTTGATCTTGTAGAGGTTTTCTACAAGAATTTCATAGTGCAAATTTGAGTTAGAAGTTTCTAACTCAAGTATCCAGAGGGGATCCAGGTGTTTGGGACGTAGGATCACCGGGAACAAGTCGGGGAGACTTGGGTGGATCCGAACCCATTATATCGTTTGTTTGCGATTGTCTTTTATTGTTGTCAATTTTCATTTCCCGCATTATTGGTTGAGTTTGCAAGATAATTAGGAATAATTACTCTTGATTATTTTAAAGTACTATTCACCCCCCTCTAGTACTTGTGCAGTAGCTATCAGGGCATTACATTTGGTATCAGAGCCAAGTTCATAGCTATGTCTACCAACGACAACAAGACCGTTCGTCCACCTTCAGACTATAGCACCTTCAAGAACCGTGAAGGAGCTTCTTCGGTGATGGAAGGACATTCCTCAACTAGGCCTCTTTTCTTCAACGGTACCAATTACGGGTACTCGAAATGCCGGATGGAAACGTTCCTCCGGAGCACCTCACTATGGAGAGCCATGATGGCGGAGTATGTCGAGCCCGCCGAAGAAGATTTCGTGAAGTGGACTGCCGCGGAGGTCGCCGCGAAGCTAACCAATGCCAAGGCAATGAATGCCTTGCAATGTGCTTTGGAGCCCGAAGACTTCAACAAGATATGCACATGTAAGAGTGCATATCAAATCTGGAACTCACTCCTCATCTTGCATGAAGGAACGAGTTGGGTAAGAGATTCCAAACTCACCGTTGTAAATAAAGATTACGAATTATTTCATATGCAACAGGGTGAGAAGATGAAGGAGTACTATGCTCACTTCGTTGACATTACCAACGAGTTGGAGGCTCTTGGAAAGACCTACACCCAAAAGGAGAAAGTCTCAAAGATCATTGACGGACTTCCTTCTTGCTGGGAGAAGCGTACCTTCGCCATCGAGGAAGGTAATGATATGAATAAATATACCGTTGTTCAACTAATGGGTACCTTGATGTCTTATGAGGTATGCACGGATAGCAAGATAAAGATGCAAGATAAGATGAAGTCGTACTTGAAGCAAGACGAGCCAAAGAAAAAGGTGATTGCTTTCAAGGCCGCTCCATCTACTTCTACCGATGAAGAAGAATCGGAAGATGAGTTGGACATTGAATCTCTTGCCCTCATGGCAAAGAAGTTCAACCGATTCTTTCGGAAAGGTAATTTCAAGAACAAATCAAAATTTAGTTCTACTAACACCTCCGCTCCTTTGTGTTTTAAATGCAATAAGCCAGGACACATGAAAGCGGATTGTCCTCAAAACAAGCAAAAGGAGAAATGGAAGGCGCCAAAATTCAACAAGTCTCGAAAGTACAAGAAAGGGTACAAGAAAGGACTTGTCGGGACATTCACCGACTCCGACGAGGATTCCTCAAGTGGAGAGTCGGATGATGAGCAAGTGGAGCAAGCACACATGTGCTTCATGGCAAGAGAGGAACTGTAACGATCACTTTTCGTTGTACGTTGTTCGTGCACGTGCTTTTGTCCGTGCACGTGTTTGTTTTAGACTTTGTTTGTTTGTGAACATTTTCGTGTGATATGCCGTTGTGAACGTCTCTGAGAATATTAAATAGTGGCACTATTTTGGAACGACGTTTCTCGAGTCGTTTTCCCACAATTTAAACTTCTTCGATGAGACGTGGCGATTTTCACTTTTGACGGGAGACGTTTCTATTTTTAGTTTCGTCGTCCGACGTCAAAATTGAGATCGGTCTTCTTAGTTAGCTCACTCTCGTCATCACGATCACCCCGATATTTATTTTATAATTTTCAGAGTTTATTTGACCACTTTTATATTTTTAACAATTTTTATATTATTTTTAATAATTAATTTTTATATTAAATTCGGCCAAAGAAAATTTATTTGAGTTTAAAACGTTTTAAAGAATTTTTGAGCCAATTTCCAGCTCATTTGGACCAAGTCAAACCCTTGGGTGAGTTGGAGAAATTGAATTTCAAATTTTAAATTATTTTAAAATTCTAATCCTATTAGATTTAGCCCTAGACCAAGTCCACCCATCTATACTATATAAGCAACCCCTAGGAAGACCTATTTTCGCAAGAAATTAGCCCTAGCCTCTTCCAAAACCCAAATTGGACGTTGCGACGATTCGTCGCAACGTTGCGACGTTCAGCCACCGCACGACCGAAGGAAACGCCTCCGTTCCCCCGCTCCGACCGAAGCCCCGCCCCGCATCCTAGCCGCTCCGCATCGCAGCACAGCGCTCCGCTTGCCGCCCGCTCCGTTCCCTCGGTCTGACCGAGGGATTGGCCCGCACCCGCTTGTCGCCCCGCTCGGCACCGTCGCCCTCTTGTCACCCCGCATCGCTCCTCGTCTGACCGATCGCCCCCCCCCCCCCCCCCCCCCCCCCCCCGCAGCGACCAACGCTTGCAACGTTGCAACGTTGCAACGTCGCAGCCCCGCTCTCCAAGTGCACGACTGACCGCTCCCATCGATCTGACCGAAGGAGGCCCCCGCACCCGCGCTGCTGCACATCCCCAAGCGTCGCACATCATCGTTCCTAGTGTCTGACCGAGAGATCTCCCCGCACCGAGGCTGTACGACCGAGAGTCATTCGTCGCAACCCCGCATCCGTCGCACCACTTGCCTCCGTGGGCCCCCCCAAGTTCTCCAGAGGTATTGTGGGTCCCCCAAAGGTCCCTAGGACTACTGTGGGCCCCACCTAGGTGCGTTCTCTTTGACGACTTGCCGCGTACGACGACGTCGCACGTCGTAGCCCGTCGTCGCACGTGCTAGCTTTGGAAGCTGGAATCGTCGCCCAGGTTGATTGCTCTGAAATTTCCAGCGAGGAATCTAATTGGAATCTGGACTTGGAGCGCGATCTTTTATTCCAACCCCCGGCGTCGCTACCCGACGCCGGTGTAGCTTTCGCGTCGTGTTGAGGTAACGCTTTGCACCCCTAGGACCCCCAACCTAATGCATGCTAATCAAGACTGAAATCAGTATTTTTAAAGTATTTTAAATGTTTTAAATTCACTAATGAAGATTAATAATATGGACTTTAGGCCGGTGGACTTGTGCACGTAGGATAATTGTGATTTTTGGACTCATTGGACGGTGTGCTCAGACGTCGTACTTGCAGGCAAGTGAAACTTGCCAACTCTTGTGTAGGGCCATGTTTTTAGGCCACTTCCTTGTTCCTAGCGTAAAAGAGACTAGTCAGTGAAATGATAGCTGGCTAGACGCCTACTTGATCTAGTTTGACAACGAAACTAGATCCGTCACCTAATTGATCTAGCTTGACAACGAAGCTAGATCCAACCCTTTAAACTTGTTGTTCATGCATACTAAACTGTCACGTTTACTTTCCTTACCTGTACGCACTTTAACTGCCATGCATTGCATCTTACATGTCATCCATGCATTGAATGTCGCATTCGTAGCACACGCTACAATACTTGTACTTGTACTCCTTGTCCGGCTAGGTGCACCCCTATGGCATACTTGTTAAAAACACTTCCTGGCTCGTGATCCAGAAGCGAGCATTCCAAGTTCGGGGGTAAGGCCCTGGCTCGACACACGTTGAGGGGTAGGGATAAACGGTTACTTGAGCTTAGGAGTGGCCTGATCAGCCCTCTAGCCAAAAGACGGAATCTCTGTGCACGAGGTGCTTACTTTTCTTGTCTTGTACTTGTCTTGTGAATGATTCATGTAATACTTGTCATCCATGCCATGTTTAAATGCCATGCTCATACTTTACTTTACTTTACCTGTTGCACTCATACTTTAACTGCCATGTCATCGCATTCATGCTAGAACTGCTAGGTTGCTTTACTTTTGCCCACTTTCAGTTTCCTTGCACAAGTCTCTTGTAGACTTGCTGACATGTGCCCCTTGCTCTTTTGGGTGTCACATGTTAGACCCTGAGCCAGAGACCGTTGCTGAGTACGTGATGTGTTGCTGACGCTGAGTCTGAGTCCATGACTGCCCAGGAGGATTTTGGTGGACACCGGTGACCATTCTTTGAGTCTTTGCTGAGCTTTATTTTGTTTTAGGCCTTTTGTTAGTTGTTGGTGCGTAGCACCTTTGTTTGTACGCTGTACTTTTGTTGGCCATGTTTAGGCCTTTAGGCTCTCTTTTATTTCAGCCTGGTGGCTTTTCTGCGATGTTGGAATTTATATTTATGGATATTCTGAGATTATTCTTTTGTCATTATTATCTTGTTTCGCTCGCGTTGCAAGGACCTGCAGTTTTAAATTTGATTGACGCTTATCGGACTTGCAGCTTTGTAGCTTCAAGTCTGAGCGGACCTTCTCACGCTTCGCCTCCATATTTTTGGGAAGCGGGGCGTGACAGGTTTTGTTGGTGGCCCATGCAGGTCCAATCTTGCAATTGCGAATTAACGGAACAACGATAATAACGGAATGTTCATTAAATAAATTGCAACATCCGAGTAATAAGCCCTGAGTCTAGTCGTTTTCTTATGACACTAGGTGATAAGAAGGCTTAGTTAGACGTCTGTGCTTGCTAGTTAGAGGCCCTGATTGTAGTTAGACCCCCTTCTAGCAATTGATTTAATCGTCGTAGGAGTTACCTTAGTGGTTATTGCCTAACCCTGACCATACTAGACCTCTAAAATTTCCTTTTGTCGTTCGCTTGGGTTCATCGATCTCGGACCAAGCTGAACGCATTTCGTTTCCGTCTAGCTCCTTAGAAAGTCTTAGCGCTTAGTTCTTAATCTTTAGTTGGTCGACCGTAGGAGTTTCCCCGTAGACTCTCCTGATTCATATCCTAGGCGTATGAATGTTTTGATCATCGGACCAATTTTCTTGCCTCGATTCACGAGATCGCCTCATGACGATCGTCGTCAATTTTCAAACATCTCCATTGCAAATCTTGAACCTTCTGAAAATATTTTCCAATCTTCCCTTCCACTAAGTTTAACTTTGTTCAAAATTTTCATATACTTATACTTCATACTCCTTCATTGATTTAATTTTTGAAAACGTTTGTCGGAATTTTGAACTCTAGCTTTTAATATTTTTTCCAACTTATATTTTTTTGTACTTATGCAAATGCGTCGTCCCTTCATATATTAATTCTGAACTGTACTTTTACTTTGCCCTATTCGATTTATGATTTTCCTTCTTATTTATGCCATTCGAATGGTACGGCGTGTTTACTTTAATATACTTTCAAGACACATGGAATTTCAGCTTTCAGCAAGTTGGTTTTGCTCGTCGTTTTCGCTACTTCAGCTTTTTGCAAAATTACTATTTTCATAACCACATCCTGCTTTAGACCATCCATGATTTGATTTTAAGGATTTGCTATTCGATCTTGATAATTCTTAAACTAAGTCGTTAATATTATTTTTCCGTGCACCATACATACTTTCAACTATTTTTATATCCGTGCCAGACTTGTTGTGCTCGTATATTAAGAACCTTATGTAAATTAGTTTCTCATTTCTGGCAAACCCTGGTTCTCTAAAAAGTAGTTTCAAAATTGATGATTCTCAATTTTCCATAGCCCAAAGAGTTTTGAAAGCATTTAACCTGAGTTTAAATTTTTCCGTTACTTGATTTCATTCTTCGACTTTCCAAAACTTTCTGACAAAATTATATTAAATTACTGACGTATAACTTTTCTAAACCACATCCTTAATATTCGTGTAAATGATTTTACTTCCTTTATATGATTTTATATAGATCAATGGAACATTTTCTCTTATTATGAATATTCGACTCAAACTTATTTCAACTCGCTTTATCGACCTTCAAATATTTTATACAGATGAGGAATTCCAATTTTTTTTGAAGTACAACAGTTTTCAATTTTGCGTATTTTAGCTTATGCTATTTACCCTATTTCCTTTTCTGTATCCTATATAAGCATCACCACATCTCCCTTCCCCTACCTACACATCACCATTGAGTCAATGTTTCTTCTAACCAAGCCGTCCCCTCGTATTCGTCCTATCTGAGCTCGTGCTTATCGATCCTTCCCTCGTCACGCTTTTGACCTCGACCTCTCTCTAAATTGTTTAGACTTTAGTGCTCGTCAATGTCTGTGTCAACTCTAAGTTGTTGGTAGGCCCTTGGACCCTTGTGATGTTGTCGTAGTGCACGTACCTAAGTTGTATACGTGGGCTTGAATGAGTATAACCCCATAGTATATTAATGTTTGCATATTGTGTGATATATACGTACTTGGAGTTATTCGTGATATTATAAAGTTATTTGTGTGTTATTATTTATAGATTTGTATGTGGTTAGCTATACCATACTAGGGATGCCTGTGTATATGAGAGTTAGCGTTGAAATATCTAAGTTGTGTATGTAGTAAGAGATACTTATAATGGTTGAAATAATTTGATTTGGTGAAGCTATGTGTATGATAGGTGTGATAATAATATATGGACGTATAGATAAGTAAGTAGGCCTATTACATGACCCATATATTAGTACGTATGTGTATGTGCTCGTAGGTAGATATATATGGTGCTTATATGTAAGTAGTTATGTTTTGTTGCTTGAGTATATATGTGTTATGCATATGATAGTAGGATTATAAGTTTGATTGGTATTGCTTGCTTTTGCGGGATGTTGCATGCGTGCATACCGTGAGGAATACACGACTATTGCACATCTTAATTATATATATGTGTGGATGTGTTAGTATACTAATTATAGGTAGTAGGCTATGGTGTGAATATATATATATATATATGTTACATGTGTGTGGGACTATACCCTGAGTACGTATGCATGTATTAGGGAGTGTATTATAATTATACGTGTGCTGATGTCTGTATTATTATTATTATTATGGTGTATAAATTGATTGAACTTGGTAAGTATTACCGGACTAAATATTAAGTGTGATTGATTTATGGAAAGTATATGGTTGTATTGGTAGACGTATATATATGGGAGTGGTATCGGTATATGTATAAATGTCGTGTTACGTATATAGAATATTCTGATATATGTACTGAGTCTCACTCAAGCTTGAGTGGGTATACTCTAGGTATATTGAATGTATGTTTGTAGTTTGAATATAGCAATGTTTGATGTATGTATAGTGATAGGAGTGTTTGTGCCTGGTTGTGCTACGCACATGATTGTGGGTCGCTACGCCAGTATATAGTTATAGGTGCTGGTCTCGTGGTATAGTTATTTACTAAGGACTTGCTCGTGTGAACGTATGTGTACTAGCTAAAACTAGGTGTGTATGTGTGCTAGTTATATAATGGTATGATTGGTGTATGTAAATGAAATGTTAGCGTGTATGGGTGTGCACCATGCACGGGTAAGTATGTGCTTAGTTATAGGTATTGATGACTACGATATATGTGGTGTGTCGTAAATACAGTTATAGGACCGTATGTGATGAGAATATATGGTGAACTATTTGCATGTATTTGAATGACTATATATTGTGAAACTATAGTAGTGGTGAATGTATATTAGATATAGTGAACTTGATTTAATAATGTTATGGTGTGACTATATGTGCTGAGATGTTTGGTATTGGATGAATATTAGAGGGTAGTGTACCCTTGATGTTTGTGCATAGGTAGCTACCTATACGTAGAGCAATGATTGTATTTGCTAGTATGAGATCATACTTATATAAGTATCTGAACTATTGTTTTGTGAGTAGTAGTTATATAAGGGATGTATGTTTATAAACATGATTGAAATACATGTATGAAGTTGACTCACTATAATAAGTATAAATATAGGACGTACGTGAATGTATATACATACGTGTTGATAGTGATAATGTTTGACTACCTAGTGCATATATAAGCACTCGTAATGACTATACCTGGTTGAATTATTATATGACTTGATTGGGGTAGTTACTAGATCGACTAGATATGTTAGAAAGTCCGAGGATGGACTTTATTCTAAGGTGGGGAGGATGTAACGACCACTTTTCGTTGTACGTTGTTCGTGCACGTGCTTTTGTCCGTGCACGTGTTTGTTTTTGACTTTGTTTGTTTGTGAACATTTTCGTGTGATATGCCGTTGTGAACGTCTCTGAGAATATTAAATAGTGGCACTATTTTGGAACGACGTTTCTCGAGTCGTTTTCCCACAATTTAAACTTCTTCGATGAGACGTGGCGATTTTCACTTTTGACGGGAGACGTTTCTATTTTTAGTTTCGTCGTCCGACGTCAAAATTGAGATCCGTCTTCTTAGTTAGCTCACTCTCGTCATCACGATCACCCCGATATTTATTTTATAATTTTTGGAGTTTATTTGACCACTTTTATATTTTTAACAAGTTTTATATTATTTTTAATAATTAATTTTTATATTAAATTCGGCCAAAGAAAATTTATTTGAGTTTAAAACGTTTTAAAGAATTTTTGAGCCAATTTCCAGCTCATTTGGACCAAGTCAAACCCTTGGGTGAGTTGGAGAAATTGAATTTCAAATTTTAAATTATTTTTAACTTCTAATCCTATTAGATTTAGCCCTAGACCAAGTCCACCCATCTATACTATATAAGCAACCCCTAGGAAGACCTATTTTCGCAAGAAATTAGCCCTAGCCTCTTCCAAAACCCAAATTGGACGTTGCGACGATTCGTCGCAACGTTGCGACGTTCAGCCACCGCACGACCGAAGGAAACGCCTCCGTTCCCCCGCTCCGACCGAAGCCCCGCCCCGCATCCTAGCCGCTCCGCATCGCAGCACAGCGCTCCGCTTGCCGCCCGCTCCGTTCCCTCGGTCTGACCGAGGGATTGGCCCGCACCCGCTTGTCGCCCCGCTCGGCACCGTCGCCCGCTTGTCACCCCGCATCGCTCCGCGTCTGACCGATCGCCCCACCCGCAGCGACCGACGCTTGCAACGTTGCAACGTTGCAATGTCGCAGCCCCGCTCTCCAAGCGCACGACCGACCGCTCCCATCGATCTGACCGAAGGAGGCCCCCGCACCCGCGCTGCTGCACAGCCCCAAGCGTCGCACAGCGTCGTTCCTAGTGTCTGACCGAGAGATCTCCCCGCACCGAGGCTGTACGACCGAGAGTCATTCGTCGCAACCCCGCATCCGTCGCACCACTTGCCTCTGTGGGCCCCCCAAGTTCTCCAGAGGTATTGTGGGTCCCCCAAAGGTCCCTAGGACTACTGTGGGCCCCACCTAGGTGCGTTCTCTTTGACGACTTGCCGCGTACGACGTCGTCGCACGTCGTAGCCCGTCGTCGCACGTGCTAGCTTTGGAATCTGGAATCGTCGCCCGGGTTGATTGCTATGAAATTACCAGCGAGGAATCTAATTGGAATCTGGACTTGGAGCGCGATCTTTTATTCCAACCCCCGGCGTCGCTACCCGACGCCGGTGTAGCTTTCGCGTCGTGTTGAGGTAACGCTTTGCACCCCTAGGACCCCCAACCCAATGCATGCTAATCAAGTCTAAAATCAGTATTTTTAAAGTATTTTAAATGTTTTAAATTCACTAATGAAGATTAATAATATGGACTTTAGGCCGGTGGACTTGTGCACGTAGGATAATTGTGATTTTTGGACTCATTGGACGGTGTGCTCAGACGTCGTACTTGCAGGCAAGTGAAACTTGCCAACTCTTGTGTAGGGCCATGTTTTTAGGCCACTTCCTTGTTCCTAGCGTAAAAGAGACTAGTCAGTGAAATGATAGCTGGCTAGACGCCTACTTGATCTAGTTTGACAACGAAACTAGATCCGTCACCTAATTGATCTAGCTTGACAACGAAGCTAGATCCAACCCTTTAAACTTGTTGTTCATGCATACTAAACTGTCACGTTTACTTTCCTTACCTGTACGCACTTTTAACTGCCATGCATTGCATCTTACATGTCATCCATGCATTGAATGTCGCATTCGTAGCACACGCTACAATACTTGTACTTGTACTCCTTGTCCGGCTAGGTGCACCCCTATGCCATATTTGTTAAAAACACTTCCTGGCTCGTGATCCAGAAGCGAGCATTCAATGTTCGGGGGTAAGGCCCTAGCTCGACACACGTGGAGGGGTAGGGATAAACGGTTACTTGAGCTTAGGAGTGGCCTGATCAGCCCTCTAGCCAAAAGACGGAATCTCTGTGCACGAGGTGCTTACTTTTCTTGTCTTGTACTTGTCTTGTGAATGATTCATGTAATACTTGTCATCCATGCCATGTTTAAATGCCATGCTCGTACTTTACTTTACTTTACCTGTTGCACTCATACTTTAACTGTCATGTCATCGCATTCATGCTAGAACTGCTAGGTTGCTTTACTTTTGCCCACTTTCAGTTTCCTTGCACAAGTCTCTTGTAGACTTGCTGACATGTGCCCCTTGCTCTTTTGGGTGTCACATGTTAGACCCTGAGCCAGAGACCGTTGCTGAGTACATGATGTGTTGCTGACGCTGAGTCTGAGTCCATGACTGCCCAGGAGGATTTTGGTGGACACCGGTGACCATTCTTTGAGTCTTTGCTTAGCTTTATTTTGTTTTAGGCCTTTTGTTAGTTATTGGTGCGTAGCACCTTTGTTTGTACGCTGTACTTTTTTTGGCCATGTTTAGGCCTTTAGGCTCTCTTTTATTTCAGCCTGGTGGCTTTTCTGCGATGTTGGAATTTATATTTATGGATATTCTGAGATTATTCTTTTGTCATTATTATCTTGTTTCGCTCGCGTTGCAAGGACCTGCAGTTTTAAATTTGATTGACGCTTATCGGACTTGCAGCTTTGTAGCTTCAAGTCTGAGCGGACCTTCTCACGCTTCGCCTCCATATTTTTGGGAAGCGGGGCGTGACAGGAACATGATCAAGAATCCTCTTCCGATGAAAGCGAGGATGAAGGCGATGAGGTTACTATGGATGACCTTAGATTAGCTAACGAGCAAATATGGTCTAAGTATTCTAAATTGGTTAATAGATATACTAAGACTAAAGATGAGCTAGCTAGTCTCCAAACCTCACCTAAGCCTATCGTCATCAACATCGACACCGTTGTTGAAGACTTGAGAAATGAGATTGTAAATCTCAAATCTCAACTTTAGCATGTTCATATTGAGGAATCGGATGAACGCGAGATAGCGGATTTGATTTCTCGAAACTCAACTTTGAGTATTAAGAATAAGAATCTCAAATCTCGTGTTTGTGTACTCACATCGCAAGTGTCCACGTTGGATGCTTCTATGCATTCTCTCACCGAGAAGTATGAGTGCACATTAGGTCGAATTAATAAATTCAATAAAGGTAAGAACCATTTGGATAATATCCTAAATGACTTACTTCCGGCCAATCACCACATTGGCTTGGGGTATAAGATGGGAAATTCATCCAAATCATCCACTACCTTTGTTAGGCCAACTTCCGATGCCCAACGAGTGGGAGCAAACACCCTATTGGTAGTTCATCTACTACACATCCTCGTTTAGAAAGAAACCCACTTTGGGTTGACCTCCAAAGAAGGGTCATGCATTTATGTACACAAATACCATGCCACGTAGGAACACACCTCCTACTCCATATGTTTGCACATATGATGATTTTTATGCTCCACACCCACGAGCACGTGCACATCATGTGAGACACACTCATGCACGTATTCCTCCACATGCATATGTTCATCCACATTACTATCATATGAACAATTACCATCATGCACCATTTCATCACGTGCCATATGCTTATCCACGACATGCATCACGTAGAAATCAACAACTTATGCATGCTCCCAATAGGAATAGGGCTCCCAAGACTTTCACTATTTGCGGCCCGAAGGATACAAGCATGCATGAAAAACAACATATATTAATTCGTATTTCATGAATGTTGGCATAATGATGATTTTGTTGGGAAGTCTAAGTCCAATTGGACTTGGCTTCCAAAGGTTTAATCACTTAGGACCCAATTTCCTTGGGTACTATGGAATGATATTTTTACCTTCAGTACTCAAGAATAAGAGAAGGAGCAACAAATCAATATTTAGCTCCATATTATGTTTTCTAGGTTCAATCCACCGTGGGATACCAACCCTACAAACTCCGTGATTTGCAAAGTTTTTCATTCAAATGGAGTTGATGGTGCTTAAGAGATGCACCAAAGTAGGGGGAGCTTAATGATGTGAGTATATTCTTACATATGGTATCCATGCGTGTTGAATGCATGTAGATGTCACTTTGTGTATGCCATAAGTTTTATGAAGTTTCTATCTATTTTTGGCATAACACTTTTGCATGATATTAATAGTTGATATTCATGTTGTATCTATGTCTTTGATATTGACTTCATCGCTCGACGATGATATTGGTTAAATAGATTTACTTTTGTGAAAACATAGAATTGTTTTCCATGCACTAAATTAACCAAGATTTTTGATATTGGAGAGTATGTTCCATAACTCAATATGTGAAATTGGTTTTGAGTTTTGATTATTTCGTTTTTCGATTTTTGACTATGGTCTCGTTGGCACGCTTTGATTTTTCTTCGGTATTTTCCATTTGTGTCATTTAGACCGTGGTCGTATTCTTAGACTCTCGTGCTTTTATTTTTAGCCATTGTTGTTGTCGTTGATCTCCTCCCGCTCTTTTTGCTAATGCCAAAGGCGGAGAGAATTAATAATGACAATATGCTAAATTATAATTTAAAGCATTTTACCATGAATCTAATTTGATATGTTAGATTCAGGGGGAGTTAAGATATAGATCCTAAACTACAATACTTGAGTTCACATTTTATACCTTCCTCGTCTGCTTGATGCGTATGATTTCATCAATGCAGGGGGAGTAAGTAAATTTCATTTGCATTATTATTATTGATTATTAATTATGTTGGTTTGTCATTACCAAAATGGGGGAGAATGTTGATTATTGATTCCCCGGATTTGGTTTTGATGATGAGCAAACATAAATATTGTGAACTAACTCTTTGTGAGCGCAGTTATGGAGATCGTCACCAAATTACTTCGTACATCAAAAGCGACGTCTCAAGACTTCTCAAAGCACGTGATCGTGTGCCTGAAGCTTCGTTGAAGCTCTAGGACTATTATTGAAGTCAAGAGATTCGGATTGAAGCTTTGAAGACGGTTCATCTAGTTTACTTTATAGTCTTCTAGTTTCTTTCCGTAGAATGTTAAGCCTTGAGTAGGTTTTGCATTATTAGAGCTAGGATTATCATAGAAGCCCATAGAAACTTTTCCGAAGCTTCGCGCTTCATTTCACGGCTTCTAGTGCATCTTAGTTGGTTCAAGAAGAAGAACCAACCGACTAGATGGCAATCTAGTCGGTCAGCAATTCTTCTAGAACCGACTAGATCTCCTTGCTCATTTCAGCTCATTCACTGTTGACCAATTAGTCAGTCCAAGAATGTTCACCGACTGACTAGTTGTCAAACTAGTCGGTTTGGAATCCTTCTTAGACCGACTAGTTATATCTTCATTTTCACAGCTTGAGCTACTGTTTATCGTTAGTCGGTCAAAGAACAATCATCGACCGACTAGTTGAGAAACTAATCGGTTGGAATTTGTTCTTAGACCGACTAGTTCTCTTGTGTTCAGCTTATTGGATTTCATCTAATAAGTCGGTCAAAGAACACTCACCGACCGACTAGTTGTGAAACTAGTCGGTTGACAAGTCTTCTTAGACCGACTAGTTCTATATCCCCTGAACTTTCTTTATTGGCTATGAACCTCTTAGTCGGTACATGAAGAATCACCGATCGACTAGTTGAGAAACTAATCGATCAGTGATCCTTCTTAGACCGATTAAGCTGCTTCAGAATAGAGCCGTTTGAGCATTAATTGCCACGAATTTGCTTCTCTATTTCCTCTATCCTATATATACTTGGAGGGGTTCTTTCCTAGTATTCAAGGCTGATATTATTGAGGTTTAGAGAAATCAAAGAGGATCCATTCAACTCTATTTCAAAGCTTTCTCTTCTCACCAAGAATCTCTCCCTCACTCTTTGAGCACTAATTCCTCAAGAGAGATTCTCTCCATTGTGAGCCATTCAAGCCAAGATCTTGATTCAAAGTCACCAATCTCTCCCTAGCCACCTATAGCTGGTTATCTTGGTGGAGCTAGGGTTTGGTGTCATCTTCTTCCTCAAAATCCTCCATGACCTAATATTGTAAGTTTTACTCAAGGCATAGGATTTTGTTGGTAAGTATTTCATTGTTTCATTTACTTTGATATTGCAAGATTGTCTCTCGGTTGTGAGAGAAGATCGTGATCCCGGGTTGTGGGTGTCACGTTTTCGTTTGTGTATGATGTGATCTAGTAGAGGTTTTCTACAAGAATTTCATAGTGCAAATTTGAGTTAGAAGTTTCTAACTCAAGTATCTAGAAGGGATCCGGGTGTTTGGGACGTTGGATCACCGGGAACAAGTCGGAGAGACTTGGGTGGATCCGAACGCGTTATATCGTTTGTTTGCGATTGTCTTTTATTGTTGTCAATTTTCATTTCCGCATTGTTGGTTGAGTTTGCAAGATAATTAGGAATAATTACTCTTGATTATTTTAAAGTACTATTCACCCCCCCTCTAGTACTTGCGCAGTAGCTATCAGGGCATTACACAACTTATGTTCATAAGGAAGGTGATAGGGTTGCCACCAAAGAAAATAAGTGTGCCTTGTTAGGATACATGGATAGTGCTGAGAGTTACAGAATTTGAAGTCACCTTGGTTAGTCGACAAGTGACATTTGAAGAGTTCACGATGCCACAAAGAAAGACTTCAAGAAGTACCAAAAAAGGAGGAGGTAAGGAGTTACTAAATGAATTGGATGTGCTTATTCTAGATCATAGGATCGACATAGTTATTGACAAAGGAGTGACATTTGATATGAAACGTCCATATGAGGATACTATTGCATGAAACGATGACGAAGGTGGCACTAGGAGTTCTAGTCAAGATGGATACCCTAGAACTACTATGGATATCTTGGTTGCTACTAGGGTGAAATAATGCACCATGAAGGCCCCGGCTTGCTATAAGGACTGTATAAAATTCGCTTATACATTGTATGTGTGTGGAGATCCTATGGGCGTTAGGTAGGCAATAGATGCATTAAGTTTGGACACAAAATCTGGATAGATGAGTGATATGGAAGATGTCGACATGGTAGTGCAACCTTAGAATATACATAAGGAGGAGCATCTAGTGGTGGATAACTAGGTGGGAAAGTTTGATCGGTGCTCAAACTTATTTTACTTGAAAAGGTGCTGGGATACCAGTATGTGGTGCATGGAGACACTACATATTCATTCCAGTTTATTGATTCTAATGTGTGCTTTGGTATTTATAACCGCAAGTGCATGGCTATCGTCGTATCACTATAGAGTCATCTGTATGGAGGTTAGGTGATCGAGTACTAGATCTACCTTAGGTTGTTGTTAGCTACGTGAAATCAATTTCAAATAACTAGACATCAATAGAATTATGGAGAATAATAAGAAAAACAATATGAAAATAATAATAAACTGCAAAACATATATAAAATGCAGAATAAAAAGCAAAGAAACACTTATCTCAATAGTTGGTAAAAGGAGTCGTCAATTTCATGTTACATCCATGTGAAAAAGCATCTAAAACTAATCTCAACTAAATCATACTCCTAGAAAACAATAAAATGGGATAAAGCTGGGGTAAAATGCGGCCTCAACTCACCTCCTCGTCTCTAGTGGCACCCCAAAACTATTTATAGCTTGCCAAAACTCTAAAAGGTCTATGAAAAAACCGATTCGACATGACCGTATGGCGATTCTACGCAGTCGTGTCATTTGGAGCTCGAGAACGGGCCTTCAGATCTTCAGGGAAAGCATATCGATGCGGTCGTGTGGATGGCTACACGAATGCTTCCTGCCATGTGTAAAAAGGGAATTTCATTCTTGGGGCGACAGAATCGTGTGGATGCCGACACGACCATGTCATTCTGGCTTCAACTTTCCAGCTTCTTTAGTTTACATGACCGTGTCGAGAAAACGACGTGGTCGCATCGATTCGACCAACTTACGCACTTCAGCTCCTTTTGTCCTCGTTCTGATGCGGTCATATAGGGTAACCAAGTGACTACGTCGATGTGGCTGTCACGACCCGCTTCCCTAAAATGGAGGCGAGACGTGAGAAGGTCCGCTCAGACGTGGAGCTGTGAAGCTGCACGCCTGATAAGCGTCAATTTAGTATAAGCAGGTCCCTGTAATCGCAAAAGGAACAACAACAATAATAATAATAAAGAGACGGATATGAAATACCAATCCTAAAGTTTGTCCACAAAAATATTCAACATCACAGAAAAGCCACCAGGCTAACAGGAAAGAGTCTAAGGCCCAGAACAAGGCCAAACAAAAGCAACACAAACATAACAGAGTATCAAACTAGGTGCCACGCACCGACAACTAAGCAGCCTAACAAAAGCTAAACGAAGACACTAAGACTGATCCCCAGTGTCAACGTAGTCCTCGATCAACGCGGGTCCTGACTCAGCGTCAGCGAACACCACGTCCTCAGCAAGTAACTCAGGCTCGGGCTCTAACATGTGTCACCCAAAAGAGAAAATGGGCACATGTCAGCAAGTCGGAAGACTTGTGCAAGGAAACAGAAAGAAAGGTAAACTAGCAACCTAGCAGTTAAAGTATGGTGCATGACAAGTAAGGTAAGGTGGTAACAAGTAGAGTAAGGTAAAGTGCAAGTAGCAAGTATCAAGTAGTATGGGTGACATGTAATGTCAAGTAACAAGTAAAGTACAAGGGATCACTCAACGAGTGCCCTCTTGCCCTCAGGCTGTGTTCAAGTATCAAGTACAAGGGATCACTCAACGAGTGCCCTATTGCCCGCAGGCTGTGTTGAGCTCGTCTTCTGGAACACGAGCCAGAAAGTGAAATTGGCATAGGATTGTGCCCACACAAGGTGGGTGCCTAGCCGAAACAAATAGTACAAGTCTGTAGCAAAGCTACGCATTCACGATGAGTATTCAAGCATGCAATGACATGAGCAGTTAATATGCGTACCGTTAATCGTATTTAAATGTGACAGGCAAAATGCTATGACATGAACATATTCGCGTACCGTTAATTTAAATTAAACATGGCAGTTAAAATGCAATAACAGTTAAGGATGCATGGATGACATGAACAGTTAATTCGCGTACCGTTAAGGGAAAGTAAACGTGACATACAAGCATGATGAGGGTGACGGACCAAGCTTCGTTGTCAAGCTAGGTCAATGGCGTCTAAACGGCTATCCTTTCACCGTCTAGTCTCTTTTACGCTAAAGCAAGGTAAATGGCCTAAGACATGGCCCAAATCAAGAGATGCAAGTTTCACTTGCCTGATACCGGGATTGACGAGAAATGAAGATCGTCACACAAGCTAACTACGGAATGGACCACTGTTATGGCAAAACAATCATTAGCACAATGATTTTAAATTGATTTCTTATTAGAACCCTAATCATCTAATAATCCATTTTATTAGGGTTTCACAATGTCAATGTGGGTTATGCTAAAACTAAAGGAATCGAGTATTACCGTGTAGGGAACGGGAGAATAACGCCGAGCAACCACGGCGACGGAAGAAACGCTCCGGGGAACCTAGGGTTCAGATCTGGAAATGATTGGAGAAGTTTGGAGATGATCACTCCATATTTTACACCTTTTTTCTGCATATTTGCATACCGTTTTGATCGCCCATATCACGCTTTTCACGATTATTCGACAATATTGCGATGCTTTTCACTATTTCTTGTTTTTGTCGTATTTCAGGAAATATGGAGCGATTTGGATCGATTGTGAGATCAAGAGGATTTGCACCCACTCCGGAGTGTCAACCATGGCCCTTTTGAGGGTTATTCTGCAATGGAAGAGGAGTGGAAGAAGAAAGAACGTCGTAGGAGCGACGGGGGAGCGAAAAGATGAAGATTGGGCATTTTCAGCATGCCACTCGGCCGAGTGAAGGAGTCACTCGGCCGAGTGAAGGAGTCACTCGGCCGAGCATTGAGACCCCGCTCGGCCGGCCAGATCAGACACGCAACAGAGATGTATCAGCGTGCACTCGGCCGAGCATCGCACGCCGAGTCGGCCGAGTGCGGAGACTCCGTCCGCCCGAGTGGCACCCAGACGACGGCAAGCCAAAATGTCCAACTTACTGTAATCCGTCAGTCTGCCCCAGAAGCCCGACTCGGCCGAGTGACGAAAGCCGTCCGCCCGAGTACCAAATGTCCCTCGACCGAGTGACATTTGCCACTCGACCGAGTGATGCCGAGGACACGCAGCGCCCAGATTTTCAGACAGCCTCCCACTCTTTTGAAATCTTCTATCATTCCAGCAATCAAAGTATTTATCTCATATTTTGTATGGATAGTAGACTTCATGAAGGTTCCAACGCCGCCAAGAACGCGTCAATCGGAGGTCGGATGAAATCTGGAGAATTTCTGCAAGTTGATGCTGCAGTGCTGGAATTCCCACTCGGCCGGGTCACATGTTCCACTCGGCCGAGTGCGGCCTGGGCCCAGATTTTAAGTTGCGGTTTGGGCTGTTTTTGGGCACGAATTTGAGGGGTTTTCTAGGGTTATTTGCTAGGGTTTTGGGAGAGTATATAAGGGTTTTGTAGCCACCATTAGAGGGAGATCCCCATTATGTTTTCTTAGTTCCCAAGATGTTTTAGGGAGGATTATTTTGAGAGGTTAGGCCATGCCCTAGGCCCCCTCTTGGATCTAAAAGCTTGTATTTTGGATTGAAGATCTTCATCAAACTAAGTATTTTCTTCTTTTTATTTGAATCTTTGTTTATCTATCTTTTTGTATGCAAGCAATGATTTTTATTGATTCTTATATCCTTATTGCTATGCTAGAGTAGATTTGTTGTTCTAGGGTTTGGGGATGATCCCTATGGATCTAATTTCATATTTGTGATGAATGAATTCTAAATTGCTAGAATTGCTAGGAGGTTAGGTTGTGATTGATTTCCTACGGATAGCTAGGGATTTCCATCGATTTGGGATTTGCAAGAGATTGGATTCCAATCGATGGGAAGCCCTAGAAATTCGATTTAGATTGACAATTGGATTTCTCTAGATTTGGTTTGCAAGAGATTGGGCCAAAGCTAGGATTTTTAATTGTGATTCTATACCCATATTCGTTTGCAAGAGATTGGACGAATACGAACTATCACAACCTAGATCGTAACTCGAGTTTGCACGAGAGTGGGCTCGAGGGGCGATTGAACGATGATGTCGATCCTAATGCTAGTGGTTTAGGCTAGGGTTTGCAAGAGATTGGGCCCTATCCTAGGTTCGCTATAGACCGGCAATAGCGCGAGAGCGTGAGCTTGGTTCTATATTCAGTTACGACTAGTTCACCTCAACGCAAGTCTAGTAATATTGAGATTCACTATTCACAATGATGCATGACGGTCCGTAGTGGGGATTCCCTAGCCCTAGACGTCTTTATTTGATTTTATATCCCCATACTTTGCCCGACGATTGTGACAGGATCGCCGCAAGGCAAATTCCCTCTTTTATTATATTGTATTTGAAACGACTTTTGACCGATTTCTCCATCTCCGATACCGACATCCACCACCATTTCCATTATATCATACCATAGCCATCTCCACCAATAAAACATTCGTAGTCAAACCAACCTAGGATAGATTGGAGCTCAACACCACCTCCTCGTGTTCGATACCCGCTCGCCACTTCGTCGTGCGCTTGCGGTAAAACTACAATCGTCGTCCCGGGTGTGTATCCGGGGCGCGATCAAGTTTTTGGCGCCGTTGCCGGGGAGGTGTTTCCCGTTGGGTGCCAATTTGTCACAATTAGGTTGATTAGATTACGAAAAAAAAAATTTTGAAAAAAAAAAAGAAAATTTCACCCCCGCCACCCTTACTACCATTTCTATATTCTTTTGTGCCACTGATATTTTTCTCCAGGTATTTATCTTTGTTTATCAGGTGTTATGGATGGTTTTATGTGGACCGCAGATTTTGAGGAGAAAGCATTTCAGAACTTATTGGAGGGCCTCTTGGAGTCAGCGAGGTTCACCGGTTCAGAGAGCACTACAGCAGGTGATGCATTTGAGCTACGATTTGTAGATTTTGTTATGAACCGTGTTTCAGCTGCAGGAACAATTGAGGAGGACATCCATGTCAGTCTTGAGGGGGAGAGACTATATTTTCGGATTGCTCGCGGGCATTCCCCTCCACATGATACATCCCCACAAGTTGACATACATGAGCAGCCAGCATCACCATTCCAGAGAGAGCCTACATTGATAGTTGATGATAAAGCAAATGAGCACACTGTCGAGCCAGAGCATGCTTTTGAGGAGGCATCACACATAGAGCCAGAGTTTATCGCCGAGGAGGTCGTGCATCGGGACGAGGACATAGCCATTCATAAGGATCCCGAGCACTACTCTCCTCCATTAGAGCTCCTGCAGCCACCTCATCCTTCCACTAACGTCGAGGACTATCCCACAGAGCTTTTGGCCCCCATTCAGGGAGATCTCTTTACTCCCTCTCCCTTTATCTTTGATTTCCCTCCAGTGTATGATGTTTTTTATGATTCATCGTGCCTTTTGCAGGATTCATGTACATACGATCAAGAGGTACGATGGGACGTATATGAGGAGGAGAGCGAGGAGTTAGCACACATGGACACATATGAATATGATCGAGAGGTGCGCTGGGATGAGTCTGATGATGATGAGGAGCATCTTGATGAGGTCCACACCTATGATCCAGATTTACATGAGCAGCTGAGAGAGCACACCACGGAGATAGCTATCACAGCACAAGAGGATGTTGAATTATT
Organism: Scilla litardierei; assembly: GCA_030789695.1. Taxonomy (NCBI): domain Eukaryota; kingdom Viridiplantae; phylum Streptophyta; class Magnoliopsida; order Asparagales; family Asparagaceae; genus Scilla; species Scilla litardierei. Next base: position 214,909,935 of record CM061142.1, on the reverse strand, counting down.
TCCAGGGAAGTATCGTCCACCACTATTTATTTCATATATTTCTATTGACGATCCTCTTTGGAATACTTTTATTATGAGGGTGAAATTTTTGCAGCGAACTGATGCATCCTATTCTCTACAGGGTACATGTGGTGTCCTTGTGGGAATGCTGGAGGATGCATTACTAGAGTTCGTTGGTCTCCGTGGACGCATGCACCTAGCGGAGCCACGGAAAGAGCAGTTGGAGCAGTTGCCTGCACCGGCAAAGATACTGGATCCGCCTTTTGCTATAGGTGATATCAATCCAGTAGTGTAGAAATTTTTATGCTTTTAATAAACCCGAATCCTCTCGACAGCGAGGGGACCGTATAGATTTGAATGAATAAATATCACCTCTTATGACGGCAACAAAAAAAAATTTTTTACACCCCAAACCCATTATATATATTAATTGCCATCTCCATATTTTGATGTATCACATCCTTTTGCTCACCACATTCGAGCATTTCTTTCAAGTGAAACCTTACTTTCTTATTCGTTTGACTTGATCACGCTTTGCAAAGTCATGACATTTTTGGTCAAGTCATTTGAATAGGATTGTTTGGTATAAGCTTGGGGGAAGGCGCTCTCATGCATCATTGTATGTGCATGTAGTTGCATTAGGATTTCATGTCATTCATTTCATCATTTTTCATTCACCCCCCTTATTATTACCGTTGTCCCTCATATTCTTCCATTATGATCACATTGAGGACAATGTGAAGTTTAAGCTTGGGGGAGTGCATTTCCATGCCATTTAGATGCATTAGTTGCATTTTTACTTTATTTTAGGATTTTCAAAATTTTTCAAAATTTCGCATCATCTTTTCGAATTTTCCATCTTATTTTCCTTTTATGTGTGTTCATGCATCATGTTGTGTGCTTGTTTTTCATTTCTTTTCTCTCTTTTATTTTTTCTTATTTCTTTATTTTCCTTTCTCTTCTTTTGCTAGATGTGTTCCTTATGATGATATCTCTTATTGCTTTAGCAACCATCACGATGTTTATTATTCCTTGCCATGCTACTTAGATTATTCCATAGTCTTGCTATTCACATGTGCTTTCAAATCTATTTCTTTTGATGATTCCTCTACATGAATGCATGATATTAATTGAAACTGAATGTATGGATTAGTGTTTAGTATGCTTTTGTTGGAAGTGCACCAAGATTCACGCATCACTAGTATATCTGAAGCATCAGTTTTATTGTCTTAATTCACCTTCTGTTGCATGCTTGATATGAAAGTACTCTTTACCGCTTGACTTCACTTTTTATTGTGATGATTGAGAATATCCATGCTTACATATGAGTTTTAGTTGAAGTATTATTTTATTGAACCGTTCGTGCACATCTTAGAGTGAACCGAGTGTTACATTATTTCTTTCTCCACATATATCTTTTTATTCTCCACATGTCACTTGAGTTCACCTCCTAAAGCTACTTATATCGCATCTATTTCCCAAAAATCCCCACAAAAGAAAAATTTAGCTCCAAAAAGGTCCAAAAAGCCAAAAAGGAGCCAAAATCCAAAAATACAAATCATATAGCTCCTACAAAAAAATCCAAAAAGAAAAATGAGAAACAAAGTCCAAAAGAAAAAAAAAATATTTCTATATCTCATTATTGGAGCCACAACATACTTGGGAAAACCAAGGCAAAAATCCCATTTTCCACTATCATATTCCTTTAGATGCGATGCCTCAAGCTAAGCTTGGGGGGGTGAACTCATTTGACCATATGAGTGAGTACGACATTAGAGTGGGAGGTGCACGAATGGGGAAGTTTGATAATACTGAGACTTGGCGAATTACTTTAGTTATGGAGATTTCTTATGAATCAATATAAATATGTGAATGCCATGATTTATTCCATTCTCTATTGCATGCTTGGTGTGTATCTTATATGCTTCATTTATAACTTTTGATTGAAAAGTGCATCGCCAACATTTGTATATTAGATTCTATGAAATGCGTGACGTGGATATGAATTGATTGTAAGAATTTAGAGAATCCCTTTTGTTGTTCTTAAAAGCTTGCAAGTACCATGTTTATGAAAGATATAAAATCCTTATAGCATGCGATTCGTATTTTCCAAATTATCGTGATGTGTAGCTTATGGCTTGAGATTTGAGAGAATAATCTAGCAACCCCTTCCGCCTCGCGTTCTTTCTTTTTCTTCTATTTCATTTCCCTTATTTTTCATCTCCCGAGTTCGTCTCTTTACTTATCTTCCTCGAGGACGAGTAAGAGGTAAGCTTGGGGGATTTTGATCACTCCATATTTTACACCTTTTTTCTGCATATTTGCATACCGTTTTGATCGCCCATATCACGCTTTTCACGATTATTCGACAATATTGCGATGCTTTTCACTATTTCTTGTTTTTGTCGTATTTCAGGAAATATGGAGCGATTTGGATCGATTGTGAGATCAAGAGGATTTGCACCCACTCCGGAGTGTCAACCATGGCCCTTTTAAGGGTTATTCTGCAATGGAAGAGGAGTGGAAGAAGAAAGAACGTCGTAGGAGCGACGGGGGAGCGAAAAGATGAAGATTGGGCATTTTCAGCATGCCACTCGGCCGAGTGAAGGAGTCACTCGGCCGAGCATTGAGACCCCGCTCAGCCGGCCAGATCAGACACGCAACAGAGATGTATCAGCGTACACTCGGCCGAGCATCACACGCCGACTCGGCCGAGTGCGGAGACTCCGTCCGCCCGAGTGGCACCCAGACGACGGCAAGCCAAAATGTCCAACTTACTGTAATCCGTCAGTCTACCCCAGAAGCCCGACTCGGCCGAGTGACGAAAGCCGTCCGCCCGAGTACCAAATGTCCCTCGGCCGAGTGACATTTGCCACTCGACCGAGTGATGCCGAGGACACGCAGCGCCCAGATTTTCAGACAGCCTCCCACTCTTTTGAAATCTTCTATCATTACAGCAATCAAAGTATTTTTCTCATATTTTTTATGGATAGTAGACTTCATGACGGTTCCAACGCCGCCAAGAACGCGTCAATCGGAGGTCGGATGAAATCTGGAGAATTTCTGCAAGTTGATGCTGCAGTGCTGGAATTCCCACTCGGCCGGGTCACATGTTCCACTCGGCCGAGTGCGGCCTTGGCCCAGATTTTAAGTTGCGGTTTGGGCTGTTTTTGGGCACGAATTTGAGGGATTTTCTAGGGTTATTTGCTAGGGTTTTGGGAGAGTATATAAGGGTTTTGTAGCCACCATTAGAGGGAGATCCCCATTATGTTTTCTTAGTTCCCAAGATGTTTTAGGGAGGATTATTTTGAGAGGTTAGGCCATGCCCTAGGCCCCCTCTTGGATCTAAAAGCTTGTATTTTGGATTGAAGATCTTCATCAAGCTAAGTATTTTCTTCTTTTTATTTGAATCTTTGTTTCTATATCTTTTTGTATGCAAGCAATGATTTTTATTGATTCTTATATCCTTATTGCTATGCTAGAGTAGATTTGTTGTTCTAGGGTTTGGGGATGATCCCTATGGATCTAATTTCATATTTGTGATGAATGAATTCTAAATTGCTAGAATTGCTAGGAGGTTAGGTTGTGATTGATTTCCTACGGATAGCTAGGGATTTCCATCGATTTGGGATTTGCAAGAGATTGGATTCCAATCGATGGGAAGCCCTAGAAATTCGATTTAGATTGACAATTGGATTTCTCTAGATTTGGTTTGCAAGAGATTGGGCCAAATCTAGGATTTTTAATTGTGATTCTATACCCATATTCGTTTGCAAGAGATTGGACGAATACGAACTATCACAACCTAGATCGTAACTCGAGTTTGCACGAGAGTGGGCTCGAGGGGCGATTGAACGATGATGTCGATCCTAATGCTAGTGGTTTAGGCTAGGGTTTGCAAGAGATTGGGCCCTATCCTAGGTTCACTATAGACCGGCAATAGCGCGAGAGCGTGAGCTTGGTTCTATATTCAGTTACGACTAGTTCACCTCAACGCAAGTCTAGTAATATTGAGATTCACTATTCACAATGATGCATGACGGTCCGTAGTGGGGATTCCCTAGCCCTAGACGTCTTTATTTGATTTTATATCCCCATACTTTGCCCGACGATTGTGACAGGATCGCCGCAAGGCAAATTCCCTCTTTTATTATATTGTATTTGAAACGACTTTTGACCGATTTCTCCATCTCCGATACCGACATCCACCACCATTTCCATTATATCATACCATAGCCATCTCCACCAATAAAACATTCGTAGTCAAACCAACCTAGGATAGATTGGAGCTCAACACCACCTCCTCGTGTTCGATACCCGCTCGCCACTTCGCCGTGCGCTTGCGGTAAAACTACAATCGTCGTCCCGGGTGTGTATCCGGGGCGCGATCAAGTTTTTGGCGCCGTTGCCGGGGAGGTGTTTCCCGTTGGGTGCCAATTTGTCACAATTAGGTTGATTAGATTACGGAAAAAAAAAATTTTGAAAAAAAAAGAAAATTTCACCCCCGCCACCCTTACTACCATTTCTATATTCTTTTGTGCCACTGATATTTTTCTCCAGGTATTTATCTTTGTTTATCAGGTGTTATGGATGGTTTTATGTGGACCGCAGATTTTGAGGAGAAAGCATTTCAGAACTTATTGGAGGGCCTCTTGGAGTCAGCGAGGTTCACCGGTTCAGAGAGCACTACAACAGGTGATGCATTTGAGCTACGATTTGCAGATTTTGTTATGAACCGTGTTTCAGCTGCAGGAACAATTAAGGAGGACATCCATGTCAGTCTTGAGGGGGAGAGACTATATTTTCGGATTGCTCGCGGGCATTCCCATCCACATGATACATCCCCACAAGTTGACATACATGAGCAGCCAGCATCACCATTCCAGAGAGAGCCTACATTGATAGTTGATGAGAAAGCAAATGAGCACACTGTCGAGCCAGAGCATGCTTTTGAGGAGGCATCATACATAGAGCCAGAGTTTATCGCCGAGGAGGTCGTGCATCGGGACGAGGACATAGCCATTCATAAGGATCCCGAGCACTACTCTCCTCCATTAGAGCTCCTGCAGCCACCTCATCCTTCCACTAACGTCGAGGACTATCCCACAGAGCTTTTGGCCCCCATTCAGGGAGATCTCTTTACTCCCTCTCCCTTTATCTTTGATTTCCCTCCAGTGTATGATGTTTTTTATGATTCATCGTGCCTTTTGCAGGATTCATGTACATACGATCAAGAGGTACGATGGGACGTATATGAGGAGGAGAGCGAGGAGTTAGCACCTATGGACACATATGAATATGATCGAGAGGTGCGCTGGGATGAGTCTGATGATGATGAGGAGCATCTTGATGAGGTCCACACCTATGATCCAGATTTACATGAGCAGCTGAGAGAGCACACCACGGAGATAGCTATCACAGCACAAGAGGATGTTGAATTATTTCCAGGGAAGTATCGTTCACCACTATTTATTTCATATATTTCTATTGACGATCCTCTTTGGAATACTTTTATTATGAGGGTGAAATTTTTGCAGCGAACTGATGCATCCTATTCTCTACAGGGTACAGGTGGAGTCCTTGTGGGAATGCTGGAGGATGCATTGCTAGAGTTCGTTGGTGTCCGTGGACGCATGCACCTAGCGGAGCCACGGAAAGAGCAGTTGGAGCAGTTGCCTGCACCGGCAAAGATACTGGATCCGCCTTTTGCTATAGGTGATATCAATCCAGTAGTGTAGAAATTTTTATGCTTTTAATAAACCCGAATCCTCTCGACAGCGAGGGGACCGTATAGATTTGATTGAATAAATATCACCTCTTATGATGGCAACAAAAAAAAATTTTTTACACCCCAAACCCATTATATATATTAATTGCCATCTCCATATTTTGATGTGTCACATCCTTTTGCTCACCACATTCGAGCATTTCTTTCAAGTGAAACCTTACTTTCTTATTCGTTTGTGTAACGACCACTTTTCGTTGTACGTTTTTCGTGCACGTGCTTTTGGCCGTGCACGTGTTTGTTTTAGACTTTGTTCGTTGCGAACACTTTTGTGTGATATGCCGTTGTGAACGTCTCTGAGAATATTAAATAGTGGCACTATTTTGGAACGACGTTTCTCGAGTCGTTCTCCCACAATTTACACTTATTCGATGAGACGTGGCGATTTTCACTTTTGACGGGAGACGTTTCTATTTTTAGTTTCGTCGTCCGACGTCGAATTTGAGATCCGTCTTCTTAGTTAGCTCACATTCGTCATCACGATCACCCCGATATTTATTTTATAATTTTTGGAGTTTATTTGACCACTTTTATATTTTTAACAAGTTTTATAATATTTTTAATAACTAATTTTTATATTAAATTCGGCCAAATAAAATTTATTTGAGTTTAAAACGTTTTAAAGAATTTTTGAGCCAATTTCCAGCTCATTTGGACCAAGTCAAATCCTAGGGTGAGTTGGAGAAGTTTAATTTCAAATTTTAAATTATTTTAAACTTCTAATCCTATTAGATTTAGCCTTAGACCAAGTCAACCCATCTACACTATATAAACAACCCTTAAGAAGACCTATTTTCGCAAGAAATTAGCCCTAGCATCTTCCAAACCTCAAATTTGACGTTGCGACGAATCGTCGCAACGTTGCAGCCGTCGCCTGTGCACGACCGAAGATTTCCGCTCCGTTCCCTCGGCCTGACCGAGGCCACCGCCCGCACCAAGCAAGCCCCGCACCCCGCTGCTGTCGCCACCCCCGCTCCCCGCTCCGACCGAAGATTCCTCTCGGTCAGACCGAGAGGCTTCCCCGCACCCGCTGCACAGCCGCCCGTTGCAAGCCCCCGCCCAGCGCCCGCCTTGTCGCCCCGCATCCGCTAGAGCTTGACCGAGCGGATCGCCCGCCTCCGCAACGTTGCAACGCTCGCAAGGTTGCAGCGCCCGCTCCCTCGCATCCGCAGCGCACGACCGATGGCCTCCCCCGCTCCGACCGAGAGAACCAAGCACTGCCCCGCACTGCTGCACACCCCAAGCGTCGCACAAGCCCGTTCCCCCGCAGCGACCGATGGAGCTCCCCGCACCGAGGCTGTACGACCGATGGCCATACGTCGCAACCCCGCACCCGTCGCATCGCTTGCCACTGTGGGCCCCCCAAGTTCTTCAGAGTTATTGTGGGTCCCCCAAAGGCCCCTAGGACTGCTGTGGGCCCCACCTAGGTGTGTTCTCTTCGACGACTTGCCGCGTACGACGTCGTCGCACGTCGTAGGCCGTCGTCGCACGTGCGAGCTTTGGAATCTGGAATCGTCGCCCGGGTTGATGCTCTGAACTTTCCAGCGAGGAAACTATATTGGAATCAGGACTTGGAGCGCGTTCTATTATTCCAACCCCCGGTGTCGCTACCCGACGCCGGTGTAGCTTTCGCGTCGTGTTGAGGTAACGTTTTGCACCCCTAGGACCCCCAACCCAATTGCATGCTAAGCAACACTAAAAATCAGTATTTTAAAGTATTTTAAATGTTTTAGAATTCACTAATCAAGATTAATAAAACGGATGTAGGCCGGTGGACTTGTGCACGTAGGATAATTGTGATTTTGGACTCATTGGACGGTGTGCTCAGACGTCGTGCTTGCAGGCAAGTGAAACTTGCCAACTCTTGTGTAGGGCCATGTTTTTAGGCCACTTCCTTGTTCCTAGCGTAAAAGAGACTAGTCAGTGAAATGATAGCTGGCTAGACGCCTACTTGATCTAGTTTGACAACGAAACTAGATCCGTCACCTAATTGATCTAGCTTGACAACGAAGCTAGATCCAACCCTTTAAACTTATTGTTCATGCATACTAAACTGTCACGTTTACTTTTCTTATCTGTACGCACTTTTAACTGCCATGCATTGCATTCTACATGTCATCCAAGTTGATTGTTGCATTCGTAGCACACGCTACAATACTTGTACTCGTACTACTTGTTTCTGGCTAGGTGCACCCCTAGGCCATACTTGTTTAAAACACTTCCTGGCTCGTGGTCCAGAAGCGGGCCTCATGTGTTGGCTAGAAACCAATGCCCGATACACGTGGAGGGGTAGCGATAAACGGTTACTTGAGCTTAGGAGAGGCCTGATCCGCCCTCTAGCCAAAAGACGGAATCTCTGTGCACGAGGTGCTTACTTTTCTTGTCTTGTACTTGTCTTGTGAAGGATTCATGTAATACTTGTCATCCATGCCATGCCATGCTCGTACTTTACTTTACTTTACTTTACCTGCTGCACCCATACTTTAACTGCCATGTCATCGCATCATGCTAGAACTGCTAGGTTGCTTTACTTGTACTTTCAGTTTCACTTGCACAAGTCTTCCAGACTTGCTGACATGTGCCCCTTTCTCTTTGGGTGTCACATGTTAGACCCTGAGCCAGAGATAGTTGTAGCGAACGAGGTAGTTGCTGACACTGAGCCTACGTTCGTCGAGGAGTTCGTGGTCACCGGAGACCATCCTTGGTGATTTTGCTGAGTTTTCTTTTTAGGCTTTTGTTAGTTGTTGGTGCGTAGCACCGTTGTTTTGTACTTTGTACTTTGTTGGCCATGTTTGGGCCTTTTGTCTCTCTTTCTTTTAGCCTGGTGGCTTTTCTGCGACGTTGGAATTTATATTTATGGATATTCTGAGATGTTTCTTTTGTCTCTTTCGTTATTATTATCTTTGTTTCGTTTCGCGTTGCAAGGACCTGCAGTTTTAAATTTGATTGACGCTTATCGGACTTGCAGCTTTGTAGCTTCAAGTCTGAGCGGACCTTCTCACGCTTCGCCTCCATATTTTGGGAAGCGGGGCGTGACAGGTTTTGTTGGTGGCCCATGCAGGTCCTCCTATCTTGCAATTGTGAATTAACGGAACAACGATAATACCAGAATGTCCATTAAATAAATTGCAACATCCGAATCAGAAGCCCTGAGTCTAGCCGTTTTTAGGACACTAGGTGGTAAGAAGACTAAGTTAGACGTATGTGCTTGCTATTTAGAGGCCCCTGATTGATAGTTAGACCCATTCTGGCAATTGATTTAATCGTCGTAAGAGTTACCTTAGTGGTTCATGTCTACCCCTGACCATTTTAGATTTAGAATTTCCTTTAGTCGTTCGCTTGGGTTCATCGATTCCGGACCAAGCTGAACGCATTTCGTTACCGTTTAACCTTTAGAAGTCTTAGCGTTTAGTTTTAATCTTTAGTTGGTCGACCGTAGGAGTTTCCCCGTAGCCTTTTCTGATTCATATCCTAGGCGTATGAATGTTTTGATCATCCGACCAATTTCCTTGCCTCAATTCACGAGATCGCCCCGTGACGATCGTCGTCAATTTTCAAACATCGCCATTGCAAAACTTGAATCTTCGGAAAGTATTTTTCAATCTTCTCTTCCACTAAGTTTAATTTTGTTCAAAATTTTAATATACCTATATTTCATCCTCCTTCATTGATTTAAACTTTTAAAACGTTTGTCGGAATTTTTGAATACTAGCTTATGGTATTTTCCCAGCCTATATTTTTCATACTTATGTAAATGTGTCGTTCTTTCATATATTAGTTTTACTTTTGCCCTGCCCAATTCGATTCTCATGATACGTCGCGTTTACTTTAATATACTTTCAAGACACACAGAATTTCAGCTTTCAGCAAGTTGGTTTTTGCTCGTCGCTCTCGCTATTTCAGATTTTTGCAAAATTACTATTTTCTTCCTGCTTTAGACCCTCCCCGATTTGATTTTAAGGATTTGCGATTCGATCTTGAAAATTCTTACACTAAGTCATTATTATTATTTTTCCGTGCACCATACATACTTTCAATTATTTTTATATCCGTACCAGACTTATTGTGCTCGTATATTAAGAACCTTGTGAAAATCAGTTTCTCATTTTTGGCAAACTCTGGTTCTCTAAAAGTAGTTTCAAATTGATTATTTTCAATTTTCCATAGCCTAAAAGTTTTGTAAGCATTTAACATGAGTTTAAATTCTTCCGTTATTTGATTTCATTCTTTAACTTTCAAAAACTTTTTTTGACAACATTATATTAAATTACTGACGTTTAAAATTTTCTAAACCATGTCCTTAATATTCGTGTAAATGATTTTACTTCTTTTTCTTAATGATTTTCGATAAGCTAATAAAACATTTTCTCTTATTATGAATATTCAACTCAAACTTATTTTGAACAACTCGTTTTATCGATCTCCAAATATTTCTTTACAGGCGAGGATTTTAATTTTGAAGTACAACAGCTTTCAAAATCCACGTATTTTAGCTTATGCTATCCACCCTATTTTCTTTTCTGTATCCTATTTTAAGCATCACTACATCTCCCTTTTCCCTCAACCTAAACATCACCATTGAGTCAATGTTTCGTCTAACCAAGCCGTCTCCTTGTATTTGTCCTATCTGAACTCGAGCTTATCGATCCTTCCCTCGTCACGCTCTCGACCTCTCTTTATTGCTTAGGCCTTAGGGTCCGTCAATGTCTGTGTCAACCCTTAATTGTTAGTAGACCCTTGGACCTTGTGAGGTAGTCGTAGTGCACGTACCTAAGTTGTGTACGTGGGCTTGAATGAGTGTATTCCCATAGTATATTGATGTTTGCCTCTTGTGTGATATATATATACTCGGAGTTATTCGTGATAGTATGAAGCTGTTGTGTGTTAGTAGTTATAGATTTTGTGTGGATAGCTATACTATACTAGGGATGCCTGTGTATATAATAGTTAGCGTTGGAATGTCTAATGGAGTGTATGTAGTTGGTGATACTTATAATGGTTGAAATAAAATGATTGGTGAAGCTATGTATATGCTAGGTGTGGTGATAATAGGTGTACATATAGATAAGTAAGTAGGCCTATTGAGTGACCTATATATTAGTACGTATGAGTATGTGCACGTAAATAGATATATTTAGTGTTTAGACGTAAGTAGTTACGTTTCGTTGCATGAGAATAAAGGTGATATACATATGGTAGTAGGATTAAAATTTTGATTGGTATTGCTTGCTTTTGCGGGATGTTGCATGCATGCATACCGTGAGGTATACACGACTATTGCACATCCTAACTATGTATGTATAAGTGTTGGTATACTATTATAGGTAGTAGGCTATGGTGTGAATATAAATATATATAAATAAGGTACACGTGTGTGTGACTATACGATGAATACGTATGCATGTAATAGGGAGTGTATTATAATTATACGAGTGCTGATGTCTGTATTATTATTTTAGTGTATAGAATGATTGAACTATGTGAGTACTATCTGACTAAATATTAAGTATGATTGACTAATGGTATGCATATGGTTGTATTGGTAGATGCATATACATATATATAAATATTGGAGTGGTATTAGTATGGGTATGAATGCAGTGTTACGTATATAGAATATTCTAATATGTGTATTGAGTCTCACTCAAGCTTGAGTGGGTATACTCTAAGTATATTGAATGTATGTCTGAAGTCTGAATATAGCAATGTTTGATGTATGTATAGTGATAGGAGTGGTTGTGCCTGGTTGTGCTACGCACATGATTGTGGGTCGCTACGCCAGTATATAGTTATAGGTGTTGGTCTTGTGGTATAGTTATTTACTAAGGACTTGCCTGTGTGAACGTATGTGTACTAGCTAAAACTAGGTGTGTATGTGTGCTAGTAATATAATGGTATGATTGGTATGCGTAAATGAAATGCTAGCGTGAATGGGTGTGCACCATGCACGGGTAAGTATGTGCTTAGTTATAGGCATTGATGACTATGGTATATGTGGCGTGTCGTAAATATAGTTATAGGACCGAATGTGATGTGACAATACGGTGAAATTATTGCATGCATTTGTATGACTATATAATGAGTGAAATATGGTAGTAGTGAATATATATATTAGGTATAGTAAATTTTGACTTATAAATGGTATGGTGTGACTATATGTGTTGAGATGTTTGGTATTGGATGAATATTAGAGGGTAGTATACCTTTGATGTTTGTGCATAAGTAGCTACATATAGGAAGAGCGATGATTGTATTGGCTAAGCGTGAAACTATCTTTATATAAGTGTCTGAAATATGGTTTTGTGATTAGGTAGGTAGTAATTATATAAGGGATGCATGCTTATATATATGATTGAAATACGTGTATAAGTTGACTGACTATAATAAGTATAAATATATGACGTACGTGAATGAATATATATACGTGTTGGTAGTGTTTATGTTTAACTACCTAGTGCGTACATGAGCACCTGTAATGACTATACCTGGTTGAATTATAATATGACTTGATTGGGGTAGTTACTAGAGTGACTAGTTATATTAGAAAGTCCGAGGACGGACTTTATTCTAAGGTGGGGAGGATGTAACGACCACTTTTCGTTGTACGTTTTTCGTGCACGTGCTTTTGGCCGTGCACGTGTTTGTTTTAGACTTTGTTCGTTGCGAACACTTTTGTGTGATATGCCGTTGTGAACGTCTCTGAGAATATTAAATAGTGGCACTATTTTGGAACGACGTTTCTCGAGTCGTTCTCCCCACAATTTACACTTATTCGATGAGACGTGGCGATTTTCACTTTTGACGGGAGACGTTTCTATTTTTAGTTTCGTCGTCCGACGTCGAATTTGAGATCCGTCTTCTTAGTTAGCTCACATTCGTCATCACGATCACCCCGATATTTATTTTATAATTTTTGGAGTTTATTTGACCACTTTTATATTTTTAACAAGTTTTATAATATTTTTAATAACTAATTTTTATATTAAATTCGGCCAAATAAAATTTATTTGAGTTTAAAACGTTTTAAAGAATTTTTGAGCCAATTTCCAGCTCATTTGGACCAAGTCAAATCCTAGGGTGAGTTGGAGAAGTTGAATTTCAAATTTTAAATTATTTTAAACTTCTAATCCTATTAGATTTAGCCCTAGACCAAGTCAACCCATCTACACTATATAAACAACCCTTAAGAAGACCTATTTTCGCAAGAAATTAGCCCTAGCATCTTCCAAACCTCAAATTTGACGTTGCGACGAATCGTCGCAACGTTGCAGCCGTCGCCTGTGCACGACCGAAGATTTCCGCTCCGTTCCCTCGGCCTGACCGAGGCCACCGCCCGCACCAAGCAAGCCCCGCACCCCGCTGCTGTCGCCACCCCCGCTCCCCGCTCTGACCGAAGATTCCTCTCGGTCAGACCGAGAGGCTTCCCCGCACCCGCTGCACAGCCGCCCGCTGCAAGCCCCCGCCCAGCGCCCGCCTTGTCGCCCCGCATCCGCTAGAGCTTGACCGAGCGGATCGCCCGCCTCCGCAACGTTGCAACGCTCGCAACGTTGCAGCGCCCGCTCCCTCGCATCCGCAGCGCACGACCGATGGCCTCCCCCGCTCCGACCGAGAGAACCAAGCGCTGCCCCGCACTGCTGCACACCCCAAGCGTCGCACAAGCCCGTTCCCCCGCAGCGACCGATGGAGCTCCCCGCACCGAGGCTGTACGACCGATGGCCATACGTCGCAACCCCGCACCCGTCGCATCGCTTGCCACCGTGGGCCCCCCAAGTTCTTCAGAGTTATTGTGGGTCCCCCAAAGGCCCCTAGGACTGCTGTAGGCCCCACCTAGGTGTGTTCTCTTCGACGACTTGCCGCGTACGACGTCGTCGCACGTCGTAGGCCGTCGTCGCACGTGCGAGCTTTGGAATCTGGAATCGTCGCCCGGGTTGATGCTCTGAACTTTCCAGCGAGGAAACTATATTGGAATCAGGACTTGGAGCGCGTTCTATTATTCCAACCCCCGGTGTCGCTACCCGACGCCGGTGTAGCTTTCGCGTCGTGTTGAGGTAACGTTTTGCACCCCTAGGACCCCCAACCCAATTGCATGCTAAGCAACACTAAAAATCAGTATTTTAAAGTATTTTAAATGTTTTAGAATTCACTAATCAAGATTAATAAAACGGATGTAGGCCGGTGGACTTGTGCACGTAGGATGATTGTTATTTGGGACTCATTGGACGGTGTGCTCAGAAGTCGTGCTTGCAGGCAAGTGAAACTTGCCAACTCTTGTGTAGGGCCATGTTTTTAGGCCACTTCCTTGTTCCTAGAGTAAAAGAGACTAGTCAGTGAAATGATAGCTGGCTAGACGCCTACTTGATCTAGTTTGACAACGAAACTAGATCCGTCACCTAATTGATCTAGCTTGACAACGAAGCTAGATCCAACCCTTTAAACTTATTGTTCATGCATACTAAACTGTCACGTTTACTTTTCTTATCTGTACGCACTTTTAACTACCATGCATTGCATTCTACATGTCATCCAAGTTGATTGTTGCATTCGTAGCACACGCTACAATACTTGTACTCGTACTACTTGTTTCTGGCTAGGTGCACCCCTAGGCCATACTTGTTTAAAACACTTCCTGGCTCGTGGTCCAGAAGCGGGCCTCATGTGTTGGCTAGAAACCAATGCCCGATACACGTGGAGGGGTAGCGATAAACGGTTACTTGAGCTTAGGAGAGGCCTGATCCGCCCTCTAGCCAAAAGACGGAATCTCTGTGCACGAGGTGTTTACTTTTCTTGTCTTGTACTTGTCTTGTGAAGGATTCATGTAATACTTGTCATCCATGCCATGCCATGCTCGTACTTTACTTTACTTTACTTTACCTGCTGCACCCATACTTTAACTGCCATGTCATCGCATCATACTAGAACTGCTAGGTTGCTTTACTTGTACTTTCAGTTTCACTTGCACAAGTCTTCCAGACTTGCTGACATGTGCCCCTTTCTCTTTGGTTGTCACATGTTAGACCCTGAGCCAGAGATAGTTGTAGCGGACGAGGTAGTTGCTGACACTGAGCCTACGTTCGTCGAGGAGTTCGTGGTCACCGGAGACCATCCTTGGTGATTTTGCTGAGTTTTCTTTTTAGGCTTTTGTTATTTGTTGGTGCGTAGCACCGTTGTTTTGTACTTTGTACTTTGTTGGCCATGTTTGGGCCTTTTGTCTCTCTTTCTTTTAGCCTGGTGGCTTTTCTGCGACGTTGGAATTTATATTTATGGATATTCTGAGATGTTTCTTTTGTCTCTTTCGTTATTATTATCTTTGTTTCGTTTCGCGTTGCAAGGACCTGCAGTTTTAAATTTGATTGACGCTTATCGGACTTGCAGCTTTGTAGCTTCAAGTCTGAGCGGACCTTCTCACGCTTCGCCTCCATATTTTGGGAAGCGGGGCGTGACAGTTTGACTTGATCACGCTTTGCAAAGTCATGACATTTTTGGTCAAGTGATTTGAATAGGATTGTTTGGTATAAGCTTGGGGGAAGGCGCTCTCATGCATCATTGTATGTGCATGTAGTTGCATTAGGATTTCATGTCATTCATTTCATCATTTTTCATTCACCCCCCTTATTATTACCGTTGTCCCTCATATTCTTCCATTATGATCACATTGAGGACAATGTGAAGTTTAAGCTTGGGGGGAGTGCATTTCCATGCCATTTAGATGCATTAGTTGCATTTTTACTTTATTTTAGGATTTTCAAAATTTTTCAAAATTTCGCATCATCTTTTCGAATTTTCCATCTTATTTTCCTTTTATGTGTGTTCATGCATCATGTTGTGTGCTTGTTTTTCATTTCTTTTCTCTCTTTTATTTTTTCTTATTTCTTTATTTTCCTTTCTCTTCTTTTGCTAGATGTGTTCCTTATGATGATATCTCTTATTGCTTTAGCAACCATCACGATGTTTATTATTCCTTGCCATGCTACTTAGATTATTCCATAGTCTTGCTATTCACATGTGCTTTCAAATCTATTTCTTTTGATGATTCCTCTACATGAATGCATGATATTAATTGAAACTGAATGTATGGATTAGTGTTTAGTATGCTTTTGTTGGAAGTGCACCAAGATTCACGCATCACTAGTATATCTGAAGCATCAGTTTTATTGTCTTAATTCACCTTCTGTTGCATGCTTGATATGAAAGTACTCTTTACCGCTTGACTTCACTTTTTATTGTGATGATTGAGAATATCCATGCTTACATATGAGTTTTAGTTGAAGTATTATTTTATTGAACCGTTCGTGCACATCTTAGAGTGAACCGAGTGTTACATTATTTCTTTCTCCACATATATCTTTTTATTCTCCACATGTCACTTGAGTTCACCTCCTAAAGCTACTTATATCGCATCTATTTCCCAAAAATCCCCACAAAAGAAAAAGTTAGCTCCAAAAAGGTCCAAAAAGCCAAAAAGGAGCCAAAATCCAAAAATACAAATCATATAGCTCCTACAAAAAAATCCAAAAAGAAAAATGAGAAACAAAGTCCAAAAGAAAAAAAAAATATTTCTATATCTCATTATTGGAGCCACAACATACTTGGGAAAACCAAGGCAAAAATCCCATTTTCCACTATCATATTCCTTTAGATGCGATGCCTCAAGCTAAGCTTGGGGGGGTGAACTCATTTGACCATATGAGTGAGTACGACAATAGAGTGGAGAGGTGCACGAATGGGGAAGTTTGATAATACTGAGACTTGGCGAATTACTTTAGTTATGGAGATTTCTTATGAATCAATATAAATATGTGAATGCCATGATTTATTCCATTCTCTATTGCATGCTTGGTGTGTATCTTATATGCTTCATTTATAACTTTTGATTGAAAAGTGCATCGCCAACATTTGTATATTAGATTCTATGAAATGCGTGACGTGGATATGAATTGATTGTATGAATTTAGAGAATCCCTTTTGTTGTTCTTAAAAGCTTGCAAGTACCATGTTTATGAAAGATATGAAATCCTTATAGCATGCGATTCGTATTTTCCAAATTATCGTGATGTGTAGCTTATGGCTTGAGATTTGAGAGAATAATCTAGCAACCCCTTCCGCCTCGCGTTCTTTCTTTTTCTTCTATTTCATTTCCCTTATTTTTCATCTCCCGAGTTCGTCTCTTTACTTATCTTCCTCGAGGGCGAGTAAGAGGTAAGCTTGGGGGATTTTGATCACTCCATATTTTACACCTTTTTTCTGCATATTTGCATACCGTTTTGATCGCCCATATCACGCTTTTCACGATTATTCGACAATATTGCGATGCTTTTCACTATTTCTTGTTTTTGTCGTATTTCAGGAAATATGGAGCGATTTGGATCGATTGTGAGATCAAGAGGATTTGCACCCACTCCGGAGTGTCAACCATGGCCCTTTTGAGGGTTATTCTGCAATGGAAGAGGAGTGGAAGAAGAAAGAACGTCGTAGGAGCGACGGGGGAGCGAAAAGATGAAGATTGGGCATTTTCAGCATGCCACTCGGCCAAGTGAAGGAGTCACTCGGCCGAGCATTGAGACCCCGCTCGGCCGGCCAGATCAGACACGCAACAGAGATGTATCAGCGTGCACTCGGCCGAGCATCGCACGCCGACTCGGCCGAGTGCGGAGACTCCGTCCGCCCGAGTGGCACCCAGACGACGGCAAGCCAAAATGTCCAACTTACTGTAATCCGTCAGTCTGCCCCAGAAGCCCAACTCGGCCGAGTGACGAAAGCCGTCCGCCCGAGTACCAAATGTCCCTCGGCCGAGTGACATTTGCCACTCGGCCGAGTGATGCCGAGGACACGCAGCGCCCAGATTTTCAGACAGCCTCCCACTCTTTTGAAATCTTCTTTCATTCCAGCAATCAAAGTATTTTTCTCATATTTTTTATGGATAGTAGACTTCATGACGGTTCCAACTCCGCCAAGAACGCGTCAATCGGAGGTCGGATGAAATCTGGAGAATTTCTGCAAGTTGATGCTGCAGTGCTGGAATTCCCACTCGGCCGGGTCACATGTTCCACTCGGCCGAGTGCGGCCTGGGCCCAGATTTTAAGTTGCGGTTTGGGCTGTTTTTGGGCACGAATTTGAGGGGTTTTCTAGGGTTATTTGCTAGGGTTTTGGGAGAGTATATAAGGGTTTTGTAGCCACCATTAGAGGGAGATCCCCATTATGTTTTCTTAGTTCCCAAGATGTTTTAGGGAGGATTATTTTGAGAGGTTAGGCCATGCCCTAGGCCCCCTCTTGGATCTAAAAGCTTGTATTTTGGATTGAAGATCTTCATCAAGCTAAGTATTTTCTTCTTTTTATTTGAATCTTTGTTTCTCTATCTTTTTGTATGCAAGCAATGATTTTTATTGATTCTTATATCCTTATTGCTATGCTAGAGTAGATTTGTTGTTCTAGGGTTTGGGGATGATCCCTATGGATCTAATTTCATATTTGTGATGAATGAATTCTAAATTGCTAGAATTGCTAGGAGGTTAGGTTGTGATTGATTTCCTACGGATAGCTAGGGATTTCCATCGATTTGGGATTTGCAAGAGATTGGATTCCAATCGATGGGAAGCCCTAGAAATTCGATTTAGATTGACAATTGGATTTCTCTAGATTTGGTTTGCAAGAGATTGGGCCAAAGCTAGGATTTTTAATTGTGATTCTATACCCATATTCGTTTGCAAGAGATTGGACGAATACGAACTATCACAACCTAGATCGTAACTCGAGTTTGCACGAGAGTGGGCTCGAGGGGCGATTGAACGATGATGTCGATCCTAATGCTAGTGGTTTAGGCTAGGGTTTGCAAGAGATTGGGCCCTATCCTAGGTTCGCTATAGACCGGCAATAGCGCGAGAGCGTGAGCTTGGTTCTATATTCAGTTACGACTAGCTCACCTCAACGCAAGTCTAGTAATATTGAGATTCACTATTCATAATGATGCATGACGGTCCGTAGTGGGGATTCCCTAGCCCTAGACGTCTTTATTTGATTTTATATCCCCATACTTTGCCCGACGATTGTGACAGGATCACCGCAAGGCAAATTCCCTCTTTTATTATATTGTATTTGAAACGACTTTTGACCGATTTCTCCATCTCCGATACCGACATCCACCACCATTTCCATTATATCATACCATAGCCATCTCCACCAATAAAACATTCGTAGTCAAACCAACCTAGGATAGATTGGAGCTCAACACCACCTCCTCGTGTTCGATACCCGCTCGCCACTTCGCCGTGCGCTTGCGGTAAAACTACAATCGTCGTCCCGGGTGTGTATCCGGGGCGCGATCAGGAGAAATAGGGGTTTGGGGGATTTTGGGGATTTTGAATGAGATTTGGGGAAGATGAGAGGTGGAATGAGTTGAGGGAGGGTTTGGATGATGGAGGATGAGCTTGGGATGAAGGATTAATGGTTTGAGGGAGATGGGGGCTCAATGGGGGAGAAATTAGGGTTTTAGGTCGTGAGGAGGAGAGGAAAACGTTTGGAGGGGTATTTATAGAGTTTGGTGGCGGCTAGGGCAAAACTAGGGTTTCCTGCACTGCTTAGTCAGTCAAAGAACAACTGTTGACCGACTAGTTTGAGATCTTGTCGGTCAGTTGAACAACGCAGACCGACTAAGTGTAAACAGTAACTCCAGTCGAAAACCTGAACTAAGAGTTAGTCGGTTAAAGAAGCATGGCCGACCGACTAGTTTGCAACCTAGTCGGTCAACCAACGTTCTTAGACCGACTAACGATAAACAGTAACTCCAGAATAATTTAGAAAGCCAACTAGTCGGTTCAAGAAGGTTTGCCGACCGACTGGATCGTCATCTAGTCGGTCGGTGGCCCTTCTTACACCGGCTAATTAGCACCAAAAGTTCCGATACAGAGCGCGGAGCCCCGGGATCGATTCCTAAGACTCCTAGGCTTGATCTATAGTAAGATACGACCGTTATGGAGCCCGTCATGAATGACTTACTCCGAAATCGACGATCCTAAGGAAGAAACGAGAAAACACGACGAAACGATCGAAAATGAAAGTTACGGAGACGAAAACCACACATGAGGAGAAAATCCACCAAAACATATATTATAATATGATAAATCCAGATACATGAAATCCAGTCGTTACATCCTCCCCAACTTAAGAAAGATTCCGTCCTTGGAATTTCCAAACACTCACGCGTCCGGAAACAAAAGTGGGAAACGCTCTCGCATCTCATCCTCATTCTCCCAAGTAGACTCTCCAGGCGAGTCGTGTCGCCACATCACCCTCACAAGATTGACAATCTTGTTCCGAAGCGATTTCTGACGCCTGTCCAGAATCTGCACTGGATGCTGGTCATACGTCAAATCAGGACGAACGGTAATCTCCGAAAAATCCACCGCATGAGATGGATCGCCAATGTATCGACGAAGATGCGACACATGGAACACATTGTGAACTCCCTCCAAAGACGGCGGCAAGGCTAAGCGATAAGCTACCTCGCCAACCCTCTCCAAAATGTCAAACGGTCCAATGTATCGCGGGCTCAACTTCCCTCGCTTCCAAAAACGAATCACACCACGATTCGGGGAAATCTTCAAGAACACATGGTCGCCCGGCTGAAACTCTAAAGGACGACGTTTAGCATCCGCCCAATGCTTAAAATGGTCCTGAGCAATTCTCAACCTCTCCCGAATGTTCCTGACAATATCCACGGCCTCCACGATAATCTCAGGTCCCAACAGCTCCCGATCACCAACGTCATCCCAACTCAATGGCGATCGACATTTCCTCCCATAAAGAGCGGCGAAAGGCGCCATGCCAATACTCGCCTGGAAGTTGTTGTTGTAGGAGAACTCCACCAGATGCAGATGGTCCTCCCACGAACCCTTGAAATCCAACATGCACGCCCTCAGTATGTCTTCCAAAATCTGAATCGTCCTCTCGGACTGGCCATCCGTCTGCGGATGGTACGCCGTGCTGAAACTCAGACGCGTACCCAAGCTCTTCTGCAAACTCTGCCAGAACTGAGATGTGAACCTCGTGTCCCTGTCTGATACGATGCTCACGGGGACTCCGTGAAGTCGCACAACCTCCTGTACGATTCACGTTACATCACTATCCAAACTAGGAAAAGGAAATAAAAACGGAGGGTAAAAGAATTTTACCTCCATATATCTCCTCGCTAGCGCCTCAGTGGACTGGCCCACTCGGAATGGAATAAAGTGCGCGGACTTGGTCAATCGATCCACGATCACCCAAATCGCGTCATTCTGCTTCGGACTCCGAGGTAGTCCAGTCACAAAATCCATAGCGATGTGTTGCCATTTCCACTCCGGAATCGGAAGCGGTTGTAGCAACCCGGCCGTACGCTGATGCTTCGCCTTCACTTGCTGGCAAACCAGACACTTGGCCACACTCCGAGCCACACTCCTCTTCATACCATGCCACCAATAATTCAGACGAAGATCCTGGTACATCTTGGTGCCACCAGGATGCACAAAATACGGCGAACTGTGTGCATCCACCATCAACTCCTCTCTAATATCTCCAGCTGGCACACACAACCTGGCTCCAAACCTCAGCGAGCCATCCTCATGAATCAAAAAGTCAGTCCGCAGACCGGCTTCCACCTGCTCCCGAATCCTCACCAGCTTCGGATCCGCAGCCTGGCCAGCCTTAATCCGATCCACGATCGTCGACTGTACCTGCATGTACATCAACGAAGAAGCCTCCCCAGGAAGAACAATCTCAACACCAGACTCGCAAAAATCCTGCTGCAATCTCCATTGCGAGGTCAAAATCATCACCGCTGGAAGCCTACTCAGCGCATCAGGAACCACATTCACCTTGCCAGGGTGATACTGCAAATCAATATCATAATTCGCCATAAGCTCCAACCATCGACGCTGTCGCATGTTGAGCTCCTTCTGAGTGAAAATATACTTCAAGCTTTTGTGATCGGTGAAAATCTTCACCCTCTCACTCAGCAGAAAGTGCCTCAAAATCTTAAGAGCAAACACAATGGCAGCCAACTCCAAATCATGCGTTGGGTAATTCTTCTCATGAACCTTAAGCTGACGAGACGCTTACGCCACAACATGCCCGTGTTGATGCAACACACAACCGAGACCCTTGCCAGAAGCATCGTAAAAGATCTCAAATCCACCGCTGCGATCAGGCACGACAAGAATAGGGGCAGTCGTCAACCTCTCCCTCAGAACACCAAAAGCACTCTCACAATCACCCGACCAAACAAAAGGAACATCCTTCCGCGTCAACCTGGTCATCGGCTCAGCAATACGGGAAAAGTCCTTAATGAATCGCCGATAGTAACCAGCAAGCCCAAGGAAACTCCGAATCTCAGACGCTGACGACGGAACGGGCCACTCTCTGATGGCCCTAATCTTCTCGGGATCCACTGAAATACCATCTCCAGTCACCACATGCCTGAGAAAAGCAACTCTATCCAGCCAAAACTCGCACTTCAAAAACTTAGCATACAAACGATGCTTCCTCAAGATCGCCAACACCGTCCTTAAGTGCGAGGCATTCTCTTCCTCCGACTTCGAATAGATCAGAATGTCGTCAATAAAGATAACGACAAACTTATCCAAAAAGTCATAGAAAATCAGGTTCATCAGATTCATGAAAACTGCGGGCGCGTTAGTTACGCTGAAAGGCATAACCACAAACTCATAGTGTCCATACTTCGTCCTGAACGCTGTCTTCGGAACATTATCCTTCTTCACCTTCAACTGATGGTAACCACTCCTCAAATCCAACTTAGAAAACACCCTCGATCCTCCCAGCTGATCAAAGATATCATCGATGCGAGGCAACGGGTATTTATTCTTGATGGTCACCGCATTCAACTCCCGATAATCCACGCACATGCGACGTGAACCATCCTTCTTCTTCATCAACAACACCGGTGCTCCCCACGGGGACACACTAGGATTGATGTAACCCTTCTGTATAAGCTCATCCAACTGCCTGCGCAACTCCTCCAACTCTGCTGGCGCCATACGATATGGTGCCTTCGAAATGGGCTGCTCACCTGGGATAATATCAATAAAAAACTCCAAAGATCGATCAGGCGGTAATCCAGACATCTCCTCGGGGAAGACGTCACCAAAATCTCGCACCACAGCTGGCCATTCCAACTCCATCTGCATAGCCTCGACATCCACTGGTCTGGCCCAAAATCTGACCGGACCCAGCGAACTGCTACCACGACCGAACTCAAATACCGGATGTCCGGGAATCTCGAACACCACCTTCTTCCTCCGACAGTCAATCGTAGCATAGAAGCTTGCAAGCCAATCCATCCCAAGGACATCATCGTAATTGATGATGTCGTGGACAATGAAATCAGCACAAAGCTCACGTCCACAAACCACCAACGGGCAAGAATTGCACCCACGATGCACCGAGACTACACCGTTCCCTGTGACGATATTCCAACTCTTAGGGAGAGAGGACGTCGACAAGGAATGCTTCTCCACGAAGCTCCGGGCCAAAATGCACATCGACGCACCAGAGTCAAAGAGGACTCGTGCAGGAAACGTGCAAACCAAAACCGCACCTAGCAACCAATCTAACAATCAAATCTTATTCTAGTAACAAGCATGAGCAAGCAACCAACAAAATCAACAATCAAACTAAGGAAGAAAAATAGCTAGAATGAGCGTTACCTGTAATAACCTCATCCACGGCCATGCTCTCCTCCTCGGACATCAGGAAGTCCTGCCCTCTCGGCGGAACAGCCTGCCGAAGGGCCTGTCTCTGTGGAACAAGAGGCGCTCCATGTCCAACGGGCATAGGAGCTCGCTGCTGCAATGGCTGTGCTGCAATAGGAGCCCGCCAAGGCTGCTTCGACTTCGGACACTCCCTGATGGTGTGGGCAGGATCTCCGCAGACAATGCACTGTCCTAGAAACCTCCTACACTGATCCCTGAGGTGTCCAGGCTTGCCGCAGAAATGGCAAGTCTTTAGAATAGGCCCTCCTGGCCTCTTGAACTGCACCGGATGATTAGGCTTGAAACCAGGCCTAACCACCGCCCTGGCCTGCTCCATAGGCCTCTTCCCAGCACCGGAAACATGTCCCTTCCTCTGGTTCAAATTCAACTCCTGTCGCCTCGCAGTAATCAGAACCTTCTGATATGTCTCTAGGTCAGAAGAGGTCACAAAGCTCTGAAGCTCCAAGGCAAGTCCCTGAAGAAATCGCTGAGCTTTCTCATCGGCATCTTGCACCATCTTTGGTGCAAACCGACTGAGCCTCGTGAACTCCTGGTGGTACTGATCCACCGACAAGCTCCCCTGCTTCAGATCTATGAAGCGCTGCAGCATCACCTGCCTAGCAGCCTTCGGGAAGAACTCTCCATCAAATCTGGACTTGAAGGTAGCCCAAACTATCGGCTCCACCAGCATCTTCTCTTCAGCATCCCACCAATTTCTGGCATTGTCCTTCAGCTGCCTCTTAGCCAGATCAACCCATCCAGCCGGGTTAATCTTCGCCATTGCCAGGTTATCCTCAATGTTCCGAATCCACTCATCGGCAGCCAGAGGACCCTCAGACCCGTCAAAATATGTGGGACCCAGCTCCCGAAATTGCTTCGCTCCCGGCTCGGAGCGAGGGACATCCGGAAGAGCCCGGGCAACTCGAGCAAGTGGAGCATTCTTGACTTGCAGGAGGACGCCCTGCTGCACTTGCATCATCTGAAGCATCATCCGCATCATCTCTCCATTAGTGGGTTCCCGCTCAGGCTCCTCATCATGAGGGAGCGCACCACTACCCCCACCACGGGTCAATCGCCTTCCTGCCATCTAATGACACAGAAAACGAAGCAGATTAGACTCATAGCTTATGACTCGGATATCGAACTTATTTGTTGGACAATCTTATATTATTATTGTTATCCCTGATAATTGCAGTTACAGAGGTACCTGCATGGGCCACCACTAAAACCTGTCACGACCCGCTTCCCTAAAATGGAGGCGAGACGTGAGAAGGTCCGCTCAGACGTGGAGCTGTGAAGCTGCACGCCTGATAAGCGTCAATTTAGTATAAGCAGGTCCCTGTAATCGCAAAAGGAACAACAACAATAATAATAATAAAGAGACGGATATGAAATACAAATCCCAAAGTTTGTCCACAAAAATATTCAACATCACAGAAAAGCCACCAGGCTAACAGGAAAGAGTCTAAGGCCCAGAACAAGGCCAAACAAAAGCAACACAAACATAACAGAGTATCAAACTAGGTGCCACGCACCGACAACTAAGCAGCCTAACAAAAGCTAAACGAAGACACTAAGACTGATCCCCAGTGTCAACGTAGTCCTCGATCAACGCGGGTCCTGACTCAGCGTCAGCG
This sequence comes from Scilla litardierei, assembly GCA_030789695.1. Lineage (NCBI taxonomy): Eukaryota > Viridiplantae > Streptophyta > Magnoliopsida > Asparagales > Asparagaceae > Scilla > Scilla litardierei. The sequence continues at coordinate 214,884,775 of CM061142.1, read as the reverse complement.
AACACCACGTCCTCAGCAAGTAACTCAGGCTCGGGCTCTAACATGTGTCACCCAAAAGAGAAAAGGGGCACATGTCAGCAAGTCGGAAGACTTGTGCAAGGAAACGGAAAGAAAGGTAAACTAGCAACCTAGCAGTTAAAGTATGGTGCATGACAAGTAAGGTAAGGTGGTAACAAGTAGGGTAAGGTAAAGTGCAAGTAGCAATTATCAAGTAGTAGGGGTGACATGTAATGTCAAGTAACAAGTAAAGTACAAGGGATCACTCAACGAGTGCCCTCTTGCCCTCAGGCTGTGTTCAAGTATCAAGTACAAGGGATCACTCAACGAGTGCCCTATTGCCTGTAGGCTGTGTTGAGCTCGTCTTCTGGAACACGAGCCAGAAAGTGAAATTGGCATAGGATTGTGCCCACGCAAGGTGGGTGCCTAGCCGGAACAAATAGTACAAGTCTGTAGCAAAGCTATGCATTCACGATGAGTATTCAAGCATGCAATGACATGAGCAGTTAATATGCGTACCGTTAATCGTATTTAAACGTGACAGGCAAAATGCTATGACATGAACATATTCGCGTACCGTTAATTTAAATTAAACATGGCAGTTAAAATGCAATAACAGTTAAGGATGCATGGATGACATGAACAGTTAATTCGCGTACCGTTAAGGGAAAGTAAACGTGACATACAAGCATGATGAGGGTGACGGACCAAGCTTCGTTGTCAAGCTAGGTCAATGGCGTCTAAACGGCTATCCTTTCACCGTCTAGTCTCTTTTACGCTAAGGCAAGGTAAATGGCCTAAGACATGGCCCAAATCAAGAGATGCAAGTTTCACTTGCCTGATACCGGGATTGACGAGCAATGAAGATCGTCACACAAGCTAACTACGGAATGGACCACTGTTATGGCAAAACAATCATTAGCACAATGATTCTAAATTGATTTCTTATTAGAACCCTAATCATCTAATAATCCATTTTATTAGGGTTTCACAATGTCAATGTGGGTTATGCTAAAACTAAAGGAATTGAGTATTACCGTGTAGGGAACGGGAGAATAACGCCGAGCAACCACGGCGACGGAAGAAACGCTCCGGGGAACCTAGGGTTCAGATCTGGAAATGATTGGAGAAGTTTGGAGAAATAGGGGTTTGGGGGATTTTGGGGATTTTGATGGAGATTTGGGGAAGATGAGAGGTGGAATGAGTTGAGGGAGGGTATGGATGATGGAGGATGAGCTTGGGATGAAGGATTAATGGTTTGAGGGAGATGGGGGCTCAATGTGGGAGAAATTAGGGTTTTAGGTCGTGAGGGAGGAGAAGAAAATGTTTGGAGGGGTATTTATAGAGTTTGGTGGCGGCTAGGGCAAAACTAGAGTTTCCTGCACTGCTTAGTCGGTCAAAGAACAACTGTTGACCGACTAGTTTGAGATCTAGTCGGTCGGTTGAACAACGCAGACCGACTAAGTGTAAACAGTAACTCCAGTTGAAAACCTGAACTAAGAGTTAGTCGGTTAAAGAAGCATGGCCGACCGACTAGTTTGCAACCTAGTCGGTCAACCAACGTTCTTAGACCGACTAACGATAAACAGTAACTCCAGAATAATTTAGAAAGCCAACTAGTCGGTTCAAGAAGGTTTGCCGACCGACTGGATCGTCATCGAGTCGGTCGGTGGCCCTTCTTACACCGGCTAATTAGCACCAAAAGTTCCGATACGGAGCGCGGAGCCCCGGGATCGATTCCTAAGACTCCTAGGCTTGATCTAATAGTAAGATACGACCGTTATGGAGCCCGTCATGAATGACTTACTCCGAAATCGACGATCCTAAGGAAGAAACGAGAAAACACGACGAAACGATCGAAAATGAAAGTTACAGAGACGAAAACCACCCATGAGGAGAAAATCCACCAAAACATATATTATAATATAATAAATCCAGATACATGAAAACCAGTCGTTACAGTGGCTCTCGGCCTCCCTTCTCCAGCTTCCTTGTGTCATCCCACACGACCGTGTGGGGGTGACACACACACGGTTGGGGGGCAAAATCCACCGAATCTTCGTGGATTCAACTCTATCACTTCGCCTCGCTTCTCCTTCTCGCTTATTGACTCCATTTACCTATTTTTAGCTACAATTCAACCTGAAACAAGCATAAACATCCAACGAGTAAAATGGAACGATAATATGATGAAGTGGCAATGAAAGTGAGGATTTGTATGACATTATACATGTATAAACCCCACTAAAAGTATATGAAATATCCACTCATAAAAATCCCCCAAGCTAAACTCTTCCTCATCCTCGAGGAAGAAAAAGAAAGAGTAGAGAGTGGAGTATGCATGCATGATAAATGATATCAATAATTTCACAATGACAAGCATATACACATGGAAGATGAAAACTTTCAGATTATGGAATTAAATAGCATGTTAATATCTATCATTCTATCAAGACATAGCTCAGAGCACTGTCTCTACTATAAATAAACATGTAATATACGTTATTGCTTGTACAATTGCTATGAAGTGCAAAAGATATTTATAGTATCGCGAGCAATATGGATCGTATACAGCGGGTGTCGAACATAGGGATGCAGTGGTATGAGTACGATTAATTATATACTTAGCTAGCTATGTACATGAAAACGAGAAAATGGGATAATTACACTAAAAATACAAAAATTGAGAAATATGCCAATGGCCAATCATCATGCTAATGCAAATTGAGCATGTAGGTCGACCTACCTTCTCGAGCCAACGGGTTAAAATCCTAGATGATAGTCATGTCTAAATCCTCGTCCTCTCAACGTCCAATCGTGTGGGAGGACTCGTAGAATAGGTTGGACCTCTTGACATAGCCTTTGATGGTTAGTCGAAAACCATGGTAGTGGTGGTTCTAGTGAGTGTGACCGATGGTTAGTCGGTGTCTAACGCTAGAAAGCTACACACCCCTCCTTGGCTACAAGGTGGGATGAATTAAGCCCATCCCAGCCTATTACAAAGACTAGAACCCTAATTAGCATGATATTTAGGGCGATCCACCCACATGAAAAACCTATACTAAGGTTTAGCTAAGCCAAAGGCACAAAAATCCACTCTACCAACATCACAACAAACAACAAGAAACAAAAATGAGAAAACATCAAAAGAAGCAATAAACGAGAATTAAAAGCAACGGAATTGAAGTTACACTAACGAGAAGCAAGAGTTCATTAAATTACAACTAAAAGTTAAGAGTCCTACAATTACAAGGAAAAACAACCTGCAAAGGGGGAGAAAAGGAACTCCCTCTCTCAATTTGCACACAACATTTTATACTACATGCAAAAATATAAGGGCATACATACGTGCCGCAAATTTGCACAGCCATGCATTCGCTAGAAAAACTAAGGTTGGCTAGCACCATTGCCTCAAGCACGACCGTGCTTCATGCCAGCACGGCCGTGTCAATCATCCATCAAGTTCAAATCTGCGGCAGGAAGCACGGGTGCAGCACAGCCGTGCAAAACACATGTGCTGCTAGTGAGCTCGCTGCCTCGCTACATGGAATTATGCATAGGTGTGCAGAGAGTTAGCACGGCCATGTCGATTTTATTGTAGCTTCCTCTTTGGCAAAATGATATGACACGGCCGTGAATTTGCACGCACGGTTGTGCATTCTGTTCCTCCCGTATCTCCTCTCCTTCAGCTCCGACCTTCACCAATCCTTGCCTCCTCCTGCCCACTGCTACATAGATCATAGATTTACATCGTTTGAGCGTGGATTCCCTGAAATACACTAAATACATACCCAAGTCATCAAACGGATAAAGATGGATAAAACGGGCGAAACGCGAGAATGATATAGAAAAATTGCAGAAAATAAAGGGTGAAAGTGGTAGAAAAAGGTGTGTAAAATACACCTAACAAAATCCCCCAAGCTAAAATCTTGCTCGTCCCAAGCAAGGAAAGTCTTGAAGTGTGGGGAGAGAATTGCCAGGGAAATCTAAAGACCGCCCTCTCAAAACCAATCATACATGCAAACCTTTTAAACAACGAAATTAGATTTTTCTCTTTACATGCGACACTCTAATTACCTAGTTTGGTGCGTGACTCGGAAATATCGATCTCCCACAAACTCTCAAGCTTAACTTGTATCTCCGTGGAGAAGACTAAATCGCGAAAAATATGCCTAATAGGCTTAAGCTTGGAAGAATTCAACCGATGTCTTACACAAACATGAGTAGAAGATAAAAGTGTGTTATAGGGGCTTAACTTTCTAGGATTGGCTCGAGATAAGCTAATTCCTTCTAAACCGTGGTTGTAGACATGCAAAATATGTATTATTATTAATTTTTTCTTTTTTTCTCTCTTTTTTTCGAAACTTAGGTGATTCGTGTAGTGTGATTTCAGTCAAAGGCTTCCGACCCAGACGAGTCTAGGGCGTTGGGCCAAAATGGACCCCCTTGAGCCTACTCTTCTGAATCAACTAAGTTCAATTATTTCTGCTTGGTTCACTCTCCTAAATCATCACCGTTCGACGTGAATCCCAGTGATTCCTGAGGCACATAGACCCGGTTACTTGGTGGGATAGGTAGAACGATGCACTTATTTTTCTTTTTTTCCTTTTTCTTTTTTTGAACATGTCAAACCACCACGTCTTTGGAGGGAATCACGCTATATCTAAGGCCAATGCCCTTCAAGATAAGGCCAATCTACTCAATTGGCGAAACCTATGTTTGTGTGAGCTAAAGATTAAAGACAACCATTCTCTCCTATTGTGGATTAAACGGAGATCTAGTGTTCACTCATGGAGAGAGGGTTAAAAATGGGATCGTGTGTGTGACGAGAAAAAGTATCGCCATATGGTAGCAAGAGTGTGTGTAGGGAGCAACTCTAGTCAAGTGCCTAGGTGGAATGGCACACAAGTGTGGTCTGTCCTTAATGGATCATTTTTTTCGATTTCTATGGCAAAAACAGAAAGAAAAATGAAATAGAAAAGAAAATAGGGGAATAGATAATGCAAAGGTGGATTAATCCCCCAAGCTAGGAGTGAAACGTCTCTCCCCAAGCTAAAATAAGCATTGTCCTCAATGCTTGAGGACCATGAGATAGGGGGAGAAGATGTGTAGGGGAGGGTGGGCAGGGTGAGATAAGGGAAATAAGAATGCAATGTGTACCCCAAATATGTGGAGCGCATGGGAGAGTCTCCCCCAAGCTATCAGGAAGCATAGCCCCAAATGAAATAGTTATGCGAAAAATAGGGGCTAAAGTGTACTTGGGATCTAGCAATAGCATTATGATGAGCATGAGATCCATGATGTGGTGTAGCATACATACGTGGATAAGCATGGGGTGTGTATGCATGAGGATGATTATGAGAGAAGGCATGCACATGTGGATGAGATGTTTGAACATAAGCATTAGGATGTGAATGAGCATGATTACGTGCATGTGGGTGTCTCATATGAGTGTTTGCACGTGCTCGTGGGTGCGGAGCATAAAAATCATCATTAATATGAACCGGTGGAGTAGGATGTGTGTTCCTACGTGGCATAGCATGTGAGTACAAAAATGCATGACCCCTCTTTGGAGGTCTACCCAAAGTGGGTTTCTTTCCAATCGGGGGTGTGTACGAAGTGGAAGCACTATTGGTAGGAGAACAACCAATGGGGTGTTTGCTCCCACTTGTCGAGGCATCGGATGTCGGCCTAACAAAGGTGGTAGGCGATTTGGATGAGTCTCCCATCTTATACCCCAAGCCAATGTGGTGTTTGGCCGGAAGTAAGTCATTTAGGATATTATCCAAATGGCCCTTACCTTTATTGAAATCATTGATACGGCCTAACGTGCACTCATACTTCTCTTTGAGAGAATGCAAAGAAGCATCCAAAGTGGATACTTGCGATGTGAGTGCATAAACACGTGATTTGAGATTCTTATTCTCAATACTCAAAGTTGAGTTTTGAGACGTCAAATCCGCTATCACATGTTCATCCGAATCCTCAACAAGAACATGCTCAAGTTGAGATTTGAGGGTCTTCACCTCATTTCTCAACAAGCCATTATGAGTAAGCAAACTTGCTTTCTCATTGGCGAGTGTCTCAACAATGGTGTCATTGTTGGTGATGGTAGACTTAGGAGAGGTTTGGAGGCTAACAAGTTCATCTTTGGTCTTATTATATCTATCTACTAATTTAGTAAATTTAGACCAAATTTCTTGGTTTGCTAACCTCATTTCATCAATAGTAGGTTCTCCGCTTTCATCCTCGCTACCATCCTCGCTTTCATCCTCGCTATCATCGAATGAGGACTTTCGATCTTTTGCCTCATTAGCCATGAAGCAAAGTTTTGCTTTCTCCACATGTCCAACATCCGACTCTCCACTTGAGGAATCCTCCTCGGAGTCAGTGAATGTGCCAACAAGTCCTTTCTTGTACTTTCTCGACTTGTCGTACTTCGATGCTTTCCCCTTCTCCTTGTGTTTGTAGAGAGGACAATCCGGTTTGATGTGTCCTGGCGTGTTGCATTTATAACACACGGGAGTAGAAGTATTAGTCGAACTAACTTTAGATTTATTCAAAGATATACCTTCTCGGAGGAATCGATCGAACTTCCTTGCCATACGGGCAATGGATTCCATGTCCAATTCATCTTCCGATTCTTCATCATCGGTAGATGGAGCGGCCTTGAAGGCAATCGCCTTTTTCTTTGGCTCATCTTGCTTCAAGTATGCTTTCATCTTTTCCTTCATTCGGATCTTACTATCCTTGCATACCTCGTAAGACAACAAGGTACCCATTAGTTGTATGACGGTATATTTATTCATGTCGTTACCTTCCTCGATGGCGAAGGTACGCTTTTCCCAATATGATGGAAGACCGTCGATAATCTTCACGACTTTCTCCTTTTGGGTATAGACCTTCCCAAGAGCTTCCAAGTCATTTGATATATCCACGAAGCGAGCGTAATATTCCTTCATGGTTTCGCCCTGCTCCATATGAAACAACTCAAATTCTTTATTAGCAACGACGAGTTTAGAATCTTTTACCGTACTCGATCCTTCGTGCAATATGAGGAGTTGGTTCTATATTTGATATTCACTCTTACATGTGCATATCTTGTTGAAGTCCTCGGGCTCCAACGCACAATTCAAGGCATTCATTGCCTTGGCATTGGCTACTTCCGCGGCGACCTCCGTGGGAGTCCACTTCGCGAAATCTTCTTCGGAAGGCTCGACATACTCCGTCATGGTGGCTCTCCATAGTGAAGTGCTCCGGAGGAAAATTTGCATCCGGCATTTCCAGTACTCATAGTTGGTACCGTTGAAGTGTGGAGGCCTGACTGAGGATAGTCCTTCCATAACTGAAGAAGCTCCATCGCGGTTCTTGAAGACGTTGTAGTCGTTGTTCGTCATAGCTTTGAACTTTGGCTATGTGTAGCTTTGAACTTGGCTCTGATACCAATTGTAGTGCCCTAGGAAGCCACTGCACATGTACTAGAGGGGGGTGGGGGTGAATAGTACTTTTAAATAATAAGGAGTTTTATTCCTAATTATCGTGCAATTAACAAACAACGATGCGGAATAACTACAATCAAGAAATAATGCAAACGCAAACACAATGGTTTAATGGGTTCGGATCCACCCAAGTCTCCCCGACTTGTTCCAGGTGATCCTACGTCCCAACCACCCGGATCCCTTCCGGATACTTGAGTTAGAAAACCTCTAACCCAAGATTTCCAATATGAACACTTGCGAAAACCTCACAAGTGCAATCGACCTACAATCGATGACCGTGACTCCCACAACCCGGGATCACGTAAAACCTCTCACAACCGAGAGTATACAATTCAAATATAATTGAAATGAAATGCTTACCAACAAAATACCTATGCCTTGAGACTTCTTACCAAATTAGGGCAAAGAGGATTTTGATGGAGGAAGAGTCACCAAACCCTAGCTTCAAGAAAATGACCAGCAATGGAAGTCTAGGGATGAGATGGATGACCTAGAATCAAGCCCTTGGCTTGGAAGGCTCACAACCAATGAATCTCTATTGAAGAATAAGAGTGAGGGAGAGATTCTTGAGAATGGGAGAGCTTGAAGATGAGAGTTGAAAACTTCTCTTTGAATCAAATAGAACTCTGGAAATAGCAGCCTTGGATCCTATGAAATAACCCCTCCAGGTATTTAAAGGATCAAGGGAAAAGAGAGGGAGAAACGTCACTTTCAAATCTCCAACGGCTCTAATCTGAAGCAGACTAGTCGGTCTAAGAAGGATCACTGACCGACTAGTTCATCAACTAGTCGGTCGGTGATATAACGTAGACCGACTAACGGTTGAACAGCCAAAAGGTCGAAGTACAGGAGATGACAACTAGTCGGTCTAAGAAGACTTGTCGACCGACTAGTTTCACAACTAGTCGGTCGGTGAATGATCTTTGACCGACTAACAGTCGAAATAGAGTAGGTTGACTACAAGATGAATTAGTCGGTTTAAGAACAAATGCTGACCGACTAGTTTCTCAACTAGTCGGTCGACAAACGTTCTTTGACCGACTAACTCGAAACAGTAACTCAGGCTGTTCAGAGGCAAGCTCAACTAGTCGGTCCAAGAAGGATTCCTAACTGAATAGATCGTCATCTAGTCGGTCGGTGACTCTTCTTTGACCGATTAATTGACCAACAGGGAATGAGCTGAAATGAGCAAGGCATTCTAGTCGCTTCAAGAGGAATTGCCGACCGACTAGATCATCATCTAGTCGGTTGGTTGTTCTTCTTGAACCAACTAACATGCATTAGAAGCCGAGGGAAGAAGCGATAGGCTTCGGAAAAGTTTCTAATGGCTTCTATGATAATCCTAGCTCTAAGATATGAGTGATATGAAGATAGACAAGTAAGAATTACTCAAGGCTTAACATTCTATAAATCGAATCTAAAAGACTATGAATAAAACCTTAAGGAACGGTCTTCGAAAGCTTCGATCAAATCTTCATGACTTCCAAAAAGGTCCAAAAGCTTCAACGAAGCTTTAGGCATTGAATACGAGCTTTGAGAAGTCTTAAGATGTCGCTTTGAGTGTTCTCGTGAATTTGGCGACGATCTCCATAACTGCACTAACAAAATGTTAGTTCATGATATATTTATGTTTGCTCATCATCCAAAACCAAATCCGGGTAGTCCAATACTCAACAGTTGGGTTACTGGGGAGGGAGCTGGGCACTCGAACAGGGGTGGCCTGAGGGGAGTTGTGCGGAGGTGGCCGTCGGGTTGGATAGGAGAGCAAGGGGGAGAAGCTGTGTTTCTCGCAGGTGAAGGAGGAGAAACCCAGGGGCTATCGGGTTTTGTAATGGGAGAGGACGACTGAGGGTAGGCCTAAGGTGCTGGGTCCTAGGGTTTTAGAAAAGTAGAGTTTCCTACTAACTTGTTGGGTTTCTATTTGTAGGGCTAGGTCTCACGTGATTGCCTAGGGGATGGCTTGGTGGTCTCACGTGATTACCTAGGGGATGGCTTGGTTTCATCATTCATTTTTTTGTATGGGTCTTAAGATTGTAAGGTTGGGTTCAAAATAATAGGAGTGCGGCTGAGTTCGGGAAAGCTAGGGTATATGTTAAATTAGGAAGGGTTTAGCTGGGGTTTATAGTATAATAGGAAAGTTAAAAAGTTATGTTATTAATAGAGTTAATTAGGTGTAAATTTAAGCCTTAATAATACCAAATCAGTTATTGGTATTTATAGGTTTTAATTTGGAAGGTTTTCAAAAATATTTGAATTTAAAAAAGTTTGAATTTTTAAATTTAGATAATTATTTAATGAAATGTATCATAGTAGATTTTTAAAATGGAAATAGTTAATATGTATTATGGTTCGTAGCTGATACGGATACGAGGTATAATCATGCCTAACGACAAAACATAAAACGAATACACAATAAATACGGGTACAGAAAAGTACAACAAGGTAGAATACGAAAACATATCATTAAAATTGGTCGTTACAGGAATCCTAAAGCGAGCTGATGAATACTCCCTGAGGAAATATCGCTACTCCAGGGGGTTGGTTCGGTCGAGTTCTCTTTCTCCCCATCTCATGAATGGTCAGGTGCTGGTGCGACCAAGCTTACCTCCGGTGCATATGTATCTACGTCTTGTAGGAGACACATCGCGTCAGAAAAATCTGAATCTAAAATTTATGAAATAAAGTACGAGACTCAGACAAGGAGTGTTCAGGGCTTAAGAAAACTCCTTGATCAATGTTTTACTGATGCTCGGGCTCTTGTGGGATGGGGAGTAGCTGCGGCGCTAATGTAGGGAGTGGACATGATTTGGGCCAACTGAAATCGATCGTCTTATCTGTGGCCAAAGTCACGTAGTCCTCAAAAGCGTGCATGTGCATCGCAGTCTCCTTAATGCTCATGCTTGGCTCCAACTCAGGCATCCGATAAAAGCTAAAGGTTGGCACATGCTCTTCTTCTTTGGGCATCTTCTCCTTGCCCAAGCCAACCTCGAGAATTTCTGCCTTGAATTGTGACAGGAGCCCCTCGATCTTGTCTAATGCCCCATCAGGTTTCTCATTCTTTATGGGGGCACAGCTTTGGGTGACGTCGCCGGCACGATGAGTGCCAATGGTATCACCCGCATAAGGGGAGGCAATAATATCAGGAAATAGAAATTTTTGCTTAAATAAATTACCTCCCATTATGCAAGTGGCCGGTGCCGCGTTGGGCCAACGAGCATCCTCCACCGTGGGGTGTGGTTTCTCCTCCGCCGAGCCATGTAAGGGGTGTGAAAGAATGTGGCATATTGAATGTCCCTTCCATGTGCCTTCCCTCTTGTGGCATGGTACCGTAGACCTCACCCCATGAATGTTTCTCTAAATGCCCAAGTGATTGGAAAAGTGGTTGGGCAATCGAGTTAGGATGGGTGTAGGTCATAGTGTTTAGGGAAGGAGTGGAGAGTAAGCTTTGGGTTGCCATGAAAGTTACCATTTTAGTTACAAGGCTTCCCTCTACTTCTGGTAGAGGTATGTATGGTGGAGGGTTTGGATGGAAGTGGTTTGGGTGGTGGTTGTAGGTTTATGGTTAGGTCAAGGGGGCTGGTGCAAACCCCGATGGTGCAAAATGCCTAAACACCGACGGCATAGCCCGGTAGACCGTAATTCCAGCAATATCCTGCAACCTGCGAAAAATCTTGTGGTCCCATCCGAGCATCATTTTTTTTCGAGCTATAAAATTGTTCGAATACATCCCATCTTGCATCCATTTGTGACTCTGAATCACCTAGCTATAAGAAAAGTAGGAGAACTAGAAAAAGATCGTCAGTAATACAAATGAATAGCAAAAAGGTGGGAGGGGTAAAAATTTTCCTTTATTCGATTTTTTAAATGCGTATTCTAATAAACACATAATTAAATCGATATCAAGCCGATTGCCTCCTTGGTAACAACGGCATTTTTCACATACAATTACTACGATGTGCAAAAGATATTTATAGTACCACGAGCAATACGGATCGTATGCACAGGGTGTCGAACACAGGGAGGCAGTGGTATGAGTATCAATCAATTATGTACTTAGCAAGCTATATGGATGGAAACGGAAAAATGTGATAATTACACTAAAATACAAAAAATGAAGAAAGGTGCCAAGGGCCAAGCATCACTACTAATGCAAATTGAGCATGTGGGTTGACATAACTTCTCAAGCCAACGGTTTAAAATCCTAGATGATAGTCGGGCCCAATCCTCGTCCTCTCAACGTCTAACATGAGAGAGGACTCGGAAAATAGGTTGAACCTCTTGACGTAGCCTCCGATGGTTAGTCGAAAACCACGGTAGTGGTGGTTCTAGTGAGTGTGCCCGACAGTTAGTCGGTGCCTAACGCTAGAAAGGCACATATCCCTCCTCGGCTACGAGGTGGGATGAATTAAGCCCATCCACGCCTATTCCTAAAACGAGAACCCTAATTGGCATGATATTTGCTGTGATCCACCCACATGAACAACCTACACTAGGGTTTAGCTAAGCCCTAGGCACAAAAAATCTACCCTACCAACATCACAACTAACAACAAGAAACAAAAACGAGAAAACATCACAAGAAGCAATAAACGAGAATTAAAAGCAACGGAAGTGAAGTTACACTAAAGAGAAGCAAGAGTTCATTACATTACAACTAAAAGTTAAGAGTCTTACAATTACATGGAAAAACAGCCCCAAAGGGGGGAGAAACCCCTAAGAATCGTGGAAGAAGAAGAACTCCCTCTCTCAATTTGCACATAACATTTTATACAACAGACAAAAATATAAGGGCGCATGGCCATGTCACAAATTTGCACGGCCGTGCAGCAGCTAGAAAAACTAGGCCGACCAGCGTCGCTGCCTTGAGCACGGCTATGCTTCATGCCAGCACGGCCGTGTCAATCATTCTTCAAGTCCAAATCCGCTCCAGGAAGCACGTGCGCAACACGACCAAGCAAAATGCCCGTGCTACAAGTGATCTCACTGCAGGGAATTATGCACGAATGTGCAGAGAGTTAGCACGGCCGTGCCGATTTTGCTGTAGCTTCCTCCTTTGTCCCAATGATATAACACAGCCATGCATTTGCACGCATGGCCATGCATTCTGCTCCTCAGCTCGTATCTCCTCTCCTTTAGCTCCGACCTTTGCGAATCCTCGCTGCTTCCTCCCCCTGCTACACAGATCAAAGATTTACGTCATTTGAGCGCAAATTCCCTAAAATACACTAAATACAAATTGATGCGTGTTTATTGTATATAGTTTTCCATCTATTTCATGCATGTTTTCCATTATTTATTTCGTCGTTTCCCCCTGTTTCCCCCGCTTCCCCCATTTTTGTTCTTTCGCTTTTATGGTCCCTTCTATGCTTTGCAGGAAATACATACTGATTAGGGACCATATGTCATGAATATAGAGCGAAATGACAAAAGAATCGGAGCCAGGAGGTCAAACTATGCAAAAAGGTGGAGATCATAAAGAACGATGATCCTAACGATCGCGTCAATTTCATGCAGCCGCGTGTGTCACGGTCCCCAAAAGAAGCAGAGCACAATTCTATGCGGCCGCACAGACACACACCACACGGTCGCATCAACAAGCCCCAGAACCCATTTCCACGCGACCGTGTAAAGGATCTCTAAACGGCTACGTCGCTGAGGAGTTAATTTGAAGATTTGCAATCGACGCGGCTTGCATGACAGCATATGACGCGGCTGCATGATCCAAATGAACCAAAGACCAAATGGTCGCTCGACACGACCATTTAGATGCTGACACAGGCATGAAGCTGAATTCGACACGGCCTCATCCTTAGCAATGCGACTACGTCGCTATAACTCTGTTGCTTCCATTTTACGCAAGTTAACTAACCGACCGCGTCGTTTTCGATGCGGTTGCATCGATCAGGATTCCTAAAGCACATGGGCACCAATTTAGGAGCAGTTGGGGGGCTTTTTGGTCTTTTTAGTGAATGTGTTTAAGCCCTTCTTCCTCCTTGAGTGAGCCCATGTTCTTTTCAGCAGTTTTTCTAGGTTTTCCAATGGGTTTGTAAGGATTTCTATTACTTTTATTTGCAGTTCTTTTTATTGTATTAGCTAGCTAATCTTGTTATAGTTTAGATTTGCTTAATATAAGCTTTCTTTATTTTGTCCATTGTGTTGTGTGTTATCTTTTATGCCTATAACTCTGAATCCATGGCTTTCTTTGCTTACCCAATGCTAGAAATCATCTCTAGTGTGATGAGTAGTGAGTAGTTTTTATCTAGGGCAATGGGATTGTCACGCCCTGCTTCCCAAGTATGAAACTTGAGACGCCAAGAGGTCCGCTCAGACTTGAAGCTATGAAGCTACAGTCTGATAAGCGTCCGTGTGTTTATCCATTCGTAGATTCTTGCATTGAAATGAAACAACAACAATAATAATATGAACGCAGGCAATAAAATAACCAACATTCAAAACATCCATTACATTATTCCAAACATCCAGATATGGTCATAAAGAAGTACAAGAGAATCTAAAAAGAAGGCCCAAGCATAGCCAAAACAAAAACAAGAAAGGGTGCTACGCACCGAAAACTAACAACAACAACTAGGAGAAACAACAGCAACTAAGAAAGCCTCCTGTTGAGACTTAAGACTGGTCTCCGGTGCCCTCGAACTGGACATCAGCAAAATCCTCGGGCTTGATGTCAGTAAACTAGTCATCATCAGCAACAACCTCAGACTCAAAGCCTGACATGTGACACCCAAAGAGAAAAGGGCACATGTCAGTAAAAATCTCCAAAAGGAAAAAGGAGACTTTTGTGCAAGGAAACATAAATGTAATGGCAGTTATAGGTTGAAAGCAATTAGCCGTTTAAAAATGATGACATGGCATATTATTTTATGAATGCAACAGTTTAAGATGAACATGATATTTTACAATGCATGACACGTCGCAACAAAATCTACTAAACAATATTTCATGAAAAGTAGTAAAACATGTGTTCGCGTCGTGCACAAGGTTTACGCCTTTCGGCTGAAGTTGTTGTACGGGCACATTTCTACGCTGAGTGACCGCTTAACCCTATCGCTCCACGTGTGTATGAACTGGCGCTCATCTTCTGGATCACGAGTTAGGAAGTGTTTACCCCATAGGGGTGCATCTAGCCTCATTTATGATGTAGGAGTCAGAATCCTACTCACCGCAACTTACATTTAATTTGTAGCGCGTGCTACACATTCATGGCAAGACATTCAAATGCATGAAATGACATGCGATATGTAACATGATAGTATAAAAGCAGTTATTGAATGCGTACAGTTTATCAGAAAGTAAACGTGGCATGTGATATGCATGAAATGATATGGCAAGGGTGTCGGATCTAGCTTCGTTGTCAAGCTAGATCAAGCATGTGTGTCGATCTAGCTTCGTTGTCAAACTAGATCAAGCATGGTGTCTAGGTAAGTATCATTTTATCGCCTAGCCTCTTTTACACATATTCTCAAAATAGCCTAAACATGCCGAACAAGTTCCACTTGCCTGAAATATCGTGCCGCAAACATACGATCAAAGAGTCCAGAATCTCCTATGTGCTCAACCAATAGTCCAACCTACAGTCCCGTATTATTAACTTCAATAAGTTATTTACCCAAAGCAATGAAAGTTACAGTTTTTATCTTGTTAAACAGGCGGTGCGGGTTCCTACGGATCGGAGTTTACCTTAACACGACGCGAGATCTACACTGACGTCGGGTAGCGACGTCAGGGGTTGGATCCGGTAGCGAGCAAGGTTCAGCTTGTGCTTGCAGCAAAGATGGCCATGGATCAGTGACAAAGGGGAGATGAACGGCAGGGGCTGCAGTCTAGGGGTTCACGGCCTAGGGGAGGCGCGGCCTGGGTGCTTGTGCGGATCCGGGGAGGGGATGCAGCTGTGCGACAAGGGGAAGGAGAGAACCGGCTGTTTTGTGGAGGACGAGGGGAAGTGCGGCAAGAAGGAGGGTGGCCGGCGATGAGTGGCAGCCGTGGGATTGCGCGTGGCCTGAAGGAGAGGCCGGTAGTCTTCTGGGTAGGGGTGCTGGCCGGAATCAATAGAGGGGATGAAGGGTCGGCAGTATGTAGGGCTGGGCGGTAGTCTTCATTGTGCGGAGGGGGAGATCGGCAGTTTGGGGGGTGTCGGATGTTGGCCGGCGGCAAGGGGAGGCCGGAGCAAGTCGGCGACGGCGAGGGGCTCGGGTGGCAGCTGCTAGAGATGAGGGTGATGCTGTTATAGTTGATTGCGGCTGATGGGTTGCGTGAAGAAAACCCCTAGGGCTAGAGTTCACGTTTTAATGAATGGGAGTTGCGAAATAGGGGTAGAAAAGGGTGAAATTAGGGGTGATTGGAGAGAGTGTGAGAGAGAGGGGGATGGTACAACTAGTGTGGCAAATAGCTAAGGGAGATATTTGGTGATACGTAGGATTCCTAGGGGATTAGATTAGAGTTGATTTAATTAGGGATTGAATTCTGAATTAGTCTAGGCTAATTAGAGATTAAAGGTTATTAGAGTGAAAGGTCAGTCTAACGGTGTCCGATAAATACAAGAAAAATATCGGGACGACCGTGTCAAGGAGAGGATCGAGACTACGATGATCGGTCATGAGCTAGGTTAACGGAAAATGGAACTAAAAATAAAGAGGTCAAATGTCGAAGTCTAAAGTTAAGACACCCCTTCATTCAAAGCTGATTTGTGGAAGAACGACCCGTGAAATGACGTTCATAAAAATTTCCACAAATAACTACTTTCTTCGAGGGTCACAACGATATATAACTTCGTGTGTTTGGGACACAAGAGGAGGTCTCAATAAATACACATACGAAAAAGAAATTACGCGCACGAAAACACACGATCGAAAAGCGACCGTTACATCCTACCCACCTTAGAGCAAAGTCCGTCCTCGGACTTTCTAACTAAAAATATATCTAGCCATTCTAGTAACTATCCCAATCATATCACACTATAATTCAAACCATGTATAGTTACTACAAGTGCTTATATATTCACTAGGTAGTCAAAAAATTAATACTATACATATATGTATATACATATATGTGTATATATACATATATATGTATATACATATATGTATATACATATATGTATACACACACACACACACACACACATATTTATATATATATGCACATTCTATTCTTATACCTATTATAGACACTCAAATTCATACACGTACTTCAATCATTCATATAGTCACGTACATCCCTTATATAACTATCACTCACTTATCACATAACCATGGTACATATACCTACCTAAAAATAGTTTCACACCAGCAAATACAATCGTAGTACTTCACGTTTAGATAACTACCTATGTATAACACGAACATAGATATACTACTCCCTTATGACTCCTAGTGTACATTCAACACCAAACATATCAACACATGCAATCACACCATACAATATTAAATCACGTTTGCTATATCTAGTATACATTCACCCCTACTATAAATACACAAATATATAGTTATTCAAATACACGCAGATACTTCATCATATATATATGTCACATACAATCCTATAACTATATTCAAGACACAACACACATACCATAGTCGCAAACACCTATAGCTAAACACATACTTACCCGTGCATGGTGCA
The DNA here is from genome assembly GCA_030789695.1 of Scilla litardierei. Lineage (NCBI taxonomy): Eukaryota > Viridiplantae > Streptophyta > Magnoliopsida > Asparagales > Asparagaceae > Scilla > Scilla litardierei. The sequence continues at coordinate 214,867,644 of CM061142.1, read as the reverse complement.
TGCCTCCACACGCTAATATACTATTCTTACATGCCACTCATACAAATATATACTTAGCACATTCTACACACCTAGTTTAGCTAGCATATATACATTTAAACATGTAAAACCTTCGTAAAGAAATATACTACAAAACCAACACCTACATCTATATAATGGTATAGCCACCCACAACTATGTGCGTAACGTAACCATGCAAAACCAAACCTATCACTATACACACATCATCCATTACTATGTTCATAGCACTATACACAATCATAGACACATATAACAATATATTTAGAGTATACCCACTCAAGCATGAGTGAGACTCAAAGACCCATACCAGAACCAGAATACTTTATATTCATAACACTATATTTATATCTATACCAACACATCACACTTGTGTATACATATACCAACGTAATCATATTACTCGTCACACTATACAGGTAAAAACACATATATCAATCACACTTTATATTTAGTCAAGTAACACCCCTATAATGTACTCATTTTACATACTATAGTAATATTACAAATATCAGTACACGTATACAATCATAATACACCATCCTATACATGCATACATCGTACAGTCACATACATATTACTACACGCATACTCATTGCTTGCATACCATACCTACATTCTTATATGCTTACCACATATCTACACAAAATATAGACATACATATAATATATTCACACCATAGAAATTTACATATAATTAGTATACTACTACATATACCTATCCATATACAGTTACTACATACAATAATCGTGTATACCTCATGGTATACACGTACACACACAACATCTCGTAAAGGCAAGCAGTACTATACAAAATTATAACCCTATTACCCTACTTATATCACACATATTCATATAGTATGTATATATTTACCTTTGACTAAGCACATACATATCTACGTACGAGCACACACTCATACGTGCTAACATATAGATCATATAATAAGTCTGCACACTTAATTATAAGTACACCTATTATCATTACACCTAACATGCACATGAATTTACTAGTATACTATTTCAAGTATTTACAAGTACCTTCAAACTACATACACAACTAGTAGATATTCCAACACTAATTCTAATATACAAAGACATCTCTAAAGTGGTATAGCTATCCACACATATATTTATAAATACTATCATTCATACAACTTCATATACATCATGAATAACACTGAGTATGCATATATAACATAAAAGATAATCATTAATATACTAAGGGTATCATACTCATACATGAGTGGTATGCAGGGGTTCATACACACGGATCCACACACTCTACCTATATACATACACCACGACGACATCACATTGATACTAATGGGCCCACCATACTATACTAAAGTTGACAGAGGCAACGTCAAGCACTAGTAGGATGACTAAGCAATAGTAAGGGCATTGAAATCAAATAGCATAACGAAACAAGATCAGGATGAACGGGTTCAGATAAGGCGTGGATAAGGGGATAGCTTGGTTAGGTGAAACAGAGATATAATTGTGAATATTTAAGTAAGGAAAAGAAAGATATAATAATATCCTTATAAAATACAGGAGAATTGTGTGTAGATGATATAAGTTTAAACACGAAGTAGGGATTAGACGAAAAATAAGTAGTATAGAGATGAAGTGACTGTTCTGCAATTTGAACTAGAATTGTACTAAGAACTTTGGAGTAGGAAAAAAACGAAGAATATAAATACGGACTTACTTGAAAAGTTGGAGTTCTCTTTCGCATAACAAAATATTTAGAGGTCGGTACAATAAGTTGTTTGAAATAAGTTTGAGTAGTATATATATAGTAAGAGAATAAATGGTATATTGGATTATCGAAAAGTCATTATATGAAGGAAGTAAGATATTCACATGAGTATGAAAGATATAGGTTAGAAAAATATTATAAGGTAGTAATTTAAAGATTTCAACGAAAAAGTTTCGAAATTCAAAGAATGAATTTAAGTCAACTGAAGGGTGGGAAGTCTAAGCTCATGCTAAATGTTTTCAAAGAATTTAAACTGGGAGAGGAATTCAAAAATAATATTGAAAATACTTTTCGAAGGATCATGATGGTAATGGAGAAGATTCAATGATTGATGATGAACGTCATGAAGGAATCACGTGAATAGAAAGCAATGAAGTGAATCAAATATTCAAAACGTAAATACGACTGGAAACTAACTTAGTGAATCTGCTACGATGGAATTCTATGGTCATTAGCTCAAAAGTGTAAAGATTAGGAAAATGATAGGAATCAGGGGTTTAATTACCAGGTCGACTAAAGATTAGGAGAAACTTAGCACTAAGACCTCTAATTAACTAGACTTATTAGAGATCACAGGGAAAGGGTCCGTAGAGGATCAAGATTGCAATCTCTTCAGAGCATAAACCTGGAACATCTTCCAGAAATATGCATTCGAGGTCTCTGACTATCAAACTAGGATGTCTATCTAAGTCTTCCTACCATCTAAGACAAGGAAAATGTTCAAATTAGACTCCAAATTTTATGACTCGAATGTTTTGAATGTTTCAAATGATGTTTTATTACTATCGTTGTTTCGATATTTCGTAGGTGCAACGACCTGCATGGGCCACCACAAAAACCTATCACGCCCTGCTTCCCAAGTATGGAAGGCGAGACGTCAAGAGGTCCGCTCAGACTTGAAGCTATGAAGCTATAGTCTGATAAGCATCTGTGTCATCCATTCGCAGATTCTTGCATTGCAATGAAATAACAAGAATAATAATATGAACGCATGCAATAAAATAACCAACATTCAAAACATCCATTACATTATTCCAAACATCCAGAGATGGTCATAAAGAAGTACAAGAGAGTCTAAAAAGAAGGCCCAAGCATGGCAGAAACAAAAACAAGATAGGGTGCTACGCACCGAAAACTAACAACAACAACTAGGTGAAACAACAGCAACTAAGAAAGCCTCCTGCTGAGACTTAAGACTGGGCTTCGGTGTCCTCGAAGTGGACGTCAGCAAAAGCCTCGGGCTCGACGTCAGTAAACTAGTCGTCCTCAGCATCAACCTCAGACTCAAAGCCTGACTTGTGACACCCAAAGAGAAAAGGGCACATGTCAGCAAAAATCACCAAAAGGAAAAAGGAGACTTTGGTGCAAGGAAACATAAAAGTAATGGCAGTTATAAGTTTGAATGCAATTAGCCGTTTAAAAATGATGACATGACATATTATTTCAGGAATGCAACAGTTTAAGATAAACATGATATTTTACAATGCATGACATGTCGTCGCAAAAGCTACGAAACAATATTTCATGAATAGCAGTAAAACATGAGTTCGCGTCGGGCACAAGTTTACGCCTTTCAGCTGAAGTTGCTGTACGAGCACACTTCTACGCTGAGTGACCGCTTAACCCTACCCCTCCACGTGTGTATGAACTGGCGCTCATCTTCTGGATTACGAGCCAAGAAGTGTTTATGGTATATGGGTGCACCTAGCCTCATTTATGATGTAGGAGTCAGAATCCTACTCGCCGCAGCTTACAGTTTATTTGTAGCATGTGCTACACATTGATGACAAGACATTCAAATGCATGAAATGACATGGGATATGCAACATGATAGTATAAAAGCAGTTATTGAATGAGTACAGTTTATCAAAAATTAAACGTGTCATGTGATATGCATGAAATGACATGGCAAGGGTGTCTGATCTAGCTTCGTTGTCAAGCTAGATCAAGCATGGGTGTCGGATCTAGCTTCGTTGTCAAGCTAGATCAAGCACGGTGTCTAGGCGACTATCATTTTATCGCCTAGCCTCTTTCACACATATTCTCAAAATAGAATAAACATAGCTTAATAACAACCGATCAAGTTCCACTTGCCTGAAAATATCGTGGCGTAAATCACACGATCAAAGAGTCCCGAATCTCCTATGTGCTCAACCAATAGTCCAACATACAGTCCCATATTATTAACTTCAATAAGTTATTTAACCAAAGCAATGAAATTTACGGTTTTTATCTTGTTAAACAGGCGGTGCGGGTTCCTACGGATCGAGGCTTACCTTAACACGACGTGAAAGCTACATTGACATCGGGTAGCGATGTCAGGGGTTGGATCCGGTAGTGAGCAAGGTTCAGCGTGTGCTTGAGGCGAAGATGGCCACGGATCAGTGACAAAAGGGAGATGAACGGCAGGGGCTGTAGTCTAGGGGCTCACGGCCTAGGGGAGGCGCGGCCTGGGTGCTTGCACAGATCCAGGGAGGGGATGCGGCTGTGCGGCAAGGGGAAGGAGAGAGCCGGCTATTTTGTGGAGGAGGAGGGGAAGTGCGGCAAGAAAGGAGTGGCTGTCAGTGAGTGGCAGCCGTGGGGTTGCGCGTGGCCCGAAGGAGAGGCCGGTAGTCTTCTGGGTAGGGGTGCTGGCCGGAATCAATAGAGGGGATGAAGGGTCGGCAGTATGTAGGGCTGGGCGGCAGTCTTCATTGTGCGGAGGGGGAGATCAGCAGTTTGGGGGGTGTCGGATGTTGGCCGGTGGCAAGGGGAGGCCGGAGCAAGTCGGTGGCGGCGAGGGGCTCGGGTGGCAGCTGCTAGAGATGAGGGTGCTGCTGTTATAGTTGATTGCGGCTGATGGGTTGCGTGAAGAAAACCCCTAGGGCTAGAGTTCATGTTTTAATGAATGGGAGCTGCTAAATAGGGGTAGAAAATGTGGAATTAGGGGTGATTGGAGAGAGAGTGTGTGAGAGGGGGAGGGTACAACTAGTGTGGAAAATAGCTAGGAGATATTTGGTGATATGTAGGATTCCTAGGGGATTAGATCAGAGATGATTTAATTAGGGATTGAATTCTGAATTAGTCTAGGCTAATTAGAGATTAAAGATGATTAGAGTGAAAGGTCAGTCTAACGGTGTCTGATAAATACATGAAAAATATCGGGACGACCGTGTCGACGAGAGAATCGAGACTACAATTATCGGTCACGAGCTAGGTTAATGAAAAACGGAACTAAAAATAAAGAGGTCAAACGTCGAATTCTAAAGTTAAGACACCCCTTCATTCAAAAGATGATTGGTGGAAGAATGACCCGTGAAATGACGTTCATAAAAATTTCCACAAATAACTACTCTCTGCGAGGGTCATAACGATATATAACTTCGTGCATTTGGGACACAAGAGGAGGTCTCAATAAATACACGTACAAAAAAGAAAGTACGCGCACGAAAACACATGATCGAAAAGCGACCGTTACTGGGACGAACCCCATTGGATTAGGGCCATGGGTTGTATGAACTTTTGATTAGTTGCTAGGTTAATTGAGGAGTTGGGGTATATTGGGGTGCCAATTATTTTCGTAGATTCTACCCCCTCCCTTTGGGCGATCGGATTGGCCGCCGACTAGAGTCTGGACCAATCTGGGGTTCGATCCTTACGAGGATCCATACTATCGGTGTGACCGGTGAGACTCGTGCATCGATTAAAGCCCTCCTAATATAGTTCCAATCCTCGAACGCCACTGTGGTCAGGAGGAAGATTGAGGACATTTGTAGATCGTAATGTGCCTGACGTATACCGATGTATCAGTAAGAGTTGGCATCAGTATAGGTTAGGATAGGCCTATCATTGCATCACGAGAGCATGGTGTAAGAGATAACATCAGGGAATAACCTATCATGCACCACGAGAGTGGGGGTAGGTGAATGCACTTAGGTTAGGCGACCTCTACTGAGTCCCAATGAGCCCACAAATCAGTAATCTACTAATCCAACCCTAGACCTAGTTTAATGGTGAGGATACTCTGAGCCCTAGAGCTTTTATCCCTTTGTTTCACACTTTTATTCTCTCTTCGACCACCAATCGATTGTGTAGCTTACGCACAAGGACCCAAAACTCAGTACTCTATGAACGCCTCCCTGTGTTCAACCCGTAGCGCTACACATGACACCGTGCACTGCGGTATAAATTTTATCAGCATCTGCGCCAGCCAAGGCATCAAATGGATAAAGATGGATAAAAACGGGCGAAACGTGAGAATGATGTAGAAAAATTACAGAAAATAAAGGGTGAAAGTGGCAGAAAAAGGTGTGTAAAATACGCCTAACAATTATCATGGGTATGTTTAAATCCAAAAATATTTCCTCTATCCCGCATAGGCTACTAAAATGGGAATCAAAATTATGCGATGATCGAGGAAGAGTTAGTATCGTATAATGAGTTGTGAATCCATCAAGGAAGTGGCACTCACGGCATGCTATCTTTCCGTGATTTGTGGAATTGCTAGCTTTGTTCATGTTCTTATTTTCGTCATTTTTTGGATTCTTTGTTTGTTTGTGTAAGGAGAGTTGGGTCAGTGACTACCAGGTCAGACGACCTTAGGGCATTGGACCAAGAAGGACCCCTCGGATCTACTAGTTCAAACCAACAAAAGTCTTTATTCCTATGAACTCCCCCAAGCTAAACCTTTCTCGTGAGTCCCACAATGCTTCCTGAGGCACGAGGGCCTGGCTATTCGATGTAGCTAGAAGAACAGTGCATATTTGTTCTTTTTATTTTCATTTTCAATTCATTTTTCCTTTTTCTTTTCTTTTATTTTTATTTTTCAAAAATGAACAAGCTAGGCTACGTTACTCCTCAGTACTCGATAGGCATGGCGAGCCATCATTTGTGTGAGACTCTAATGACCTGATTCCTACTTCAGTAGTGACATGATCTCATTTTCTCACAGATCAATAGCAGCACTAACCACGGGTGCAAACCCCTATATTGAAATCTTCATTATCTGGTTATTGTGATACTAGAATCTCTCCAATCAAACATGGGCCTTACAGTGACAGATACCATGCAGTCTGGATCTTTCGTTATGACTATGTCACTAAGATAACTAGGGTACAGATATTATCAAACCCTAATACACCTTAAAAACTAAAGTCATATGCAATTCCATAGTTAACTATCGGATGACGCTTGTTAACTCATAACAAGTTCGTCCTGATCAGTGATTTACAATGGATCCATTTACTCCATGTGATACATTTATCCTGGCTAGTGATTTACAATGGATCCATTGACTCCCTCTGATACTAACCTCATTATACTAGAGTAGATAAATCACATCTAAATGGCCCCTCCATTTGCATGTTTCAAACTATACCCATCGAGTACCTACGTATCGATCACAATGCCGATGTTCGGTAAAAGGTAAGTATAACTTTGCTATGTACAAGGTCCTTTAGCATAGATATAGTCATAAGGACTATGCTTCATCTATTGCCACTTAAGTGCTTTTGTTGATAATCAGAGTATGTTTACTAAAAAGAAACATCTTGGCAAGTGTTCTGTAGACTTTTTTTTCCTAACAAGCATATGTGCATTGTCTACAAATATCCCAACACCGAGTAGCTATGAGAGCCACCACTGCCATTTAATGGTATATATTAACACACACTGTGTAAGGACCCTGGCTATAGGGAAAACACTAGAAAGGGCGGGGGGGTTGAATAGTGTTTATGCAATTTAAAAAGATAGTTACACCAATTTAAATTCCTAACCAATAAAATAGTGTGCAATAGAAATTAAACCCAAAATGAAACAATAGTAAACACAAAGGATGTTTCAAGGGTTCGGATTACCCAAGTCACTTCCCGATTTGTTCCCGGTAATCCTACGTCCCTTCCACCCGGTTAACAACCGGATACTCAAGTTAGAATCATAACTTGAGGTTTCCTTAAAACCCACTTGTAGCAACCCTACAAGTGAAATCGAAATACAATCGATTGACCTTGACTCCCACAACTTGGGAGCAAGCAAACCACTTTCACAACCCGAGAGTAAATTCAAATAACGAAAGTTATGAAATAATAAAGCAGCACTTACAATCACCTATGCCTTGAAGTAGAACTTGAAGGAGAAGTGTGTTGTGTGTTAAAAGACTCTCTTAGAAGAGATGAAAGCCCTTTCTCTTGACTGTACCAAATGCCAAGAAGATATCTCTTTGGTTCTAGGTTGGAGAGCAAGAGATAGAAGATAGGAATTCGTAGGGCTTTAGGGTTTGAGAGCTTTGATCTTGAGAGATTTAGCAAAATGAAACTTGGAAGAATGAGTAACCTCTCAAGGGAATAGTAGATGCTCCTTATATAGGTTTCTCAAACCCTACAAACGAATTCAGCAAAAACCGCTTTGAAATCCGTGAGAAAATCCTCAACGGATAGAATCTAAGCCCGCGACAGTCGACTGTTGAGGAAACCACAGTCGACTGCTGCACAGTCAGAGAGGGTAGGTGAGAATTCATAACGGTAACTTACCACGTGGACAGTCGACTGATGAGGCATAGACAATCGACTATTAAACCAACAGGCGACTGTACATCCTACTACAGGCGACTGGCCGAAACAGGGTAAGTTGATGAAGTCTGGAAAACATCTGGGAGAGCAGGACCGACGATTGACAAGGAGAAGACAGTCGACTGTTAGTCTTAACAGGCGACTGAACTTCCTTCATCAGACGACTGTCAAAACCCTGAGATTTTCCAGAGAGTTGAGTCAACAAAATGGCTCACAGACAGACGACTATAGAAGCATTGACAGTCCACTGGTCCATTGGACAGTCAACTGTAAATTCAACATTAGTCGACTGGCCAGAATAAACAGATCAATAGAATTTGGGCTAAAGATAGACATGCGACTGATTAACAAAACACAGTCGACTGTCACTAGGACAGGCACCTGTAAATTATTCATAAGTCGCCTGAGAGAGTTAAAGCAGAGAAGCCCAAAACTAGACTGTAAAATTTTGTGCATAACGGGCGACTGTAGAATAAAACACAGTTGAGTGTTTTTGAGACAGGCGGCTGTAAATTGTTCAGCAGTCGACTATTATAAACAATACATGCACAATCAAGATTGAAATGAATTGGGGTCTAAGGATACTTGATCTAATTATATCCTAAGACAGAAATGAAGATGTGTGTGTGCTCCAACAATGTTCTACTTCTAAGCTACATACTAGAAGAGAAATAAGAAAGTTACATTTGACGAACTCTCTCTTCTATCTAACGCATGAGCTTGAAGTCTTCTTGGAGCTTCAATCACCATCTACGATCATCCAATCCATTTTATTTGCCTTCTATGATCTTTGAGTGTCATCCATTGCAAGTAGATCTTCCGAATTAGCTTAGGCAATGGAATAACTACAATTTAGGGGATTAGTCACAAGTATTTATGTTTACTCATCATTAACACCAAGTAGGGAGAAGTCCAATTCTCAACATTCTCTCCCTTTTTGATGATGACAAACAAACATAAACAAAAAGATAAATAATTGTGCTTTAAAAAAAACTTACTCCCCCTACATAGATGCCAATCAAGTTAGTCAATAAATATTAGGGCATCTATATATATCAATTGAAGCAAATGAGTAAGATATGCATGAGTAACATGAATGCATGAAATCTAGGATTTAAAATACCTATTCATTGTATCTTACTCCCCCTGAATCTAAGGCAACTTCAATCTTAGATTCAAGTGTTATTAGAACATACTTAGCACATTCATTATGAATCTATATGTTTATTTCTCTCCCCCTATGGCATTATCCAAAAGGTGGGAGTAAAATAATAACAACAATCGTGCTAAATACGAATTATCAACAATCAAAGAGTATAAGATATATAAAACTAAAACTCATAAAACCACATCATAAACTTATGTGAATAGAGGAATGAAAGTCCAATATCAACATTCAAGATACACGAAGAGAATATATTGTCTCAAATCACATCACATGAAGAATACATCATATATGGAGACAATATCTCAAAATTCACACAGATATGATAATCAATTATACAATGTGCGAAATAGACGAAGAAACTGGAACATCATATATATATATATATATTTTGAACGGTAAGCGTGGTAATTTATTGATAATAATAGTACAATATGTACATCAAAAATATGTGGAGTGTGGATATGCCAGAGAGAGGATAGGGCACAAGTGCCGTCACTCTCCACAAGCAAATACACCTCACATAGGACCCAAATCTGTTGCAAAAACCCAGTCAAAATAAAAAACTAACTCAGCCTAAGTCTTCCATTACCCCTCATCCATTGTCTCTAAATTCCCAATTTGAATAAGCTTCAATCTCTTCCTCAGTCGTTGGTTCTTGGGAATGCAGAGCAACTCTAATGTCAGCAGCTATCTCTTCAAATAGGACGGTCTTGCATCTCCTTTCATTTTCAAAGATTCTTCTATTTCTTTCATGCCAGATGTGCCAGACCATAGTAGCCAAGCAAGTCCTGGATAGTAAACTCAAACAATCCTTCTTTCCGAATTTTGCAAGAAAATGTTCACCCACCTCAGGCAAAGAATGGTAAATGTGAACTGGGACATTTAGTTTTAACATAGCTCTGCGAAAAATGTACCTCGAGTAGCTGCAATCAAAGAACAAGTGATCGATATTTTCCGTGACGTTATCATCACATAGAGTACAGTGTGCTGGGGAATTAGGGGACCATCTGCAAATCTTATCTCTGGTTAGCAGTTTTCCTCTGAACGCTCTGAGAAGGTTGAGCGACATTTTCGGGATGTGATTGGGATACCAAATTAACCTATGAAGAGGGAAAGCATCACCACGTCTACGCACCCCTTCCCAAGCTTGCTTGTAGCTAAACGTCTCGCCACGCATCCATTTCCATCCATCAGCACCAGGTTTCAATCTGATGTCTCTCAGAAGGTGCCGCACACAGTCCAAGGCTGGGTCATCTACCCAGCCATTTCTTCCCCAGTAATCTGCCACCTTGATTTTTTCTGCCCCATGGGGAGTCCCGAAATGTTGATGAAGAGGTCCAGCATCCAACCAGTAATCTACCCAAAACAAGGTGTTCTTCCCATCCCGTACCGTCCTCCTAATGAGATGCTGTGCTATAGGTCTGCACCAGATCAGTCGCTTCCACGTGCCGGATTCTGTGACAGAACACTTTGCCGCAAAGAAAGATGATGCAGCGCCATACCGCTGCTGTAGATGGTTAGCCCAAATGCCGCCACTGGTTAAGTATCTCCAGGTTAGACGCAAGCCACTGGCAACATTAAGCTCCTCCAGGAGACGTAGACCCACACCCCCTTCTGACTTTGGTTTACACAAATCCACCCAGGACCAGGCTCTTGTGTTGCCCAGAATGAATTTCCGACATGCCGATGTGATATTTCTTAAGACGCTAAATGGAATATGAAACACCTGCATCCAGAAGGAGACCATCCCGTAGATGACCGACCTTACAAGCTCAATACGGTCGGTGATAGACAGCATCGATGAAGACCAACCCCCCATCCTCTTCTTACATTTGTCAACCATCTTCTTGTAATTAGGAGCCGCTGGATACTTCATTGATAGCGGTAATCCCAGATATGTAGTGATAGCAGTAGCAATTTTAATTCCCAACAAATCAGCAAGGTACTCTATGTTCTTGGCCCCCTTACTAAACAATCCAGAGCTCTTATCCCAATTTACTTGAAGACCAGAATATTCGGAAAATTCTTCCAATAAATTCTTAATGCCCAGGAAGGAGGCTTTATTGGCTCTGCAAAAAACTAGCAAGTCATCTGCAAACAGGAGGTGAGAGATGGTTCCTCTCCTCTTCATTGGGTGAATCGATGTCAAATTGATAGCTTTTTCCATTAGGATAGAGAAGGCCTCCATGATAATAACAAAAAGAAAGGGGGAAAGTGGGTCACCTTGCCGAAGACCTCTGTTACTTCCAAAGTAGCCATATAGAGAGAGCCGTTGACCATAACCGAGAAGGATGGAGTAGTGATGCATTCTCTAATCCAGGATATAAAGATCTCAGGGAATCGAAGTTGCCGCAAAAAGTAGAAGAAAAACTCCCGATTCACACTATCAAATGCCTTTCTTAAATCCAACTTTAAACAAGCATATATATATATATGGAGAATATGTTTTGCATCTTTATTGATACTAGAAAAAATGAACAAGACTCTAGTGAGGAAGAAGGATGTTTGTAAGGCGGGGTGAGAGCACAGGTGCCAACACCCCCAACCTAAAATAGCACCTTCCGCTATCCACAGAGAGCCAAAGAATGCCAACCAAAATACATGATATGCACACTTACTCTAATAACCCCCAGTTTGAAGGGGGGCATGATCATCTTCACGATCCCAATCCACGTGCCTCAGAGCAATTCTGACATCATCAGTAATGTCATCAAAGAGTAGGGTCCTCATCTGACTACTATCTTCAAAGATTCTCCTATTCTGCTCTCTCCAAATATGCCAAGTCATCACAGCCAAAACAGTCCTAGCCAACCTTCGTAAGCTGCCCTTCTTGAAGTGAGATAGAATCAGATCTCCCATACCTGCTATATTGGACAGCAAAGGAGTAGTAACCCCCATTTTTAGAAAACTCATGCGAAGGAGATAGTTAGTATAGCTGCATTCAAAAAATATATGATCCATATTTTCAAGAGCATTATCAGTGCATAAAACACAAAATGGTGAAGTAGGCACTCCCCATTGCACGAGCTTATCACGGGTTAGGAGTTTCCCGTGGAAAGCCCGCAGTAACATAATAGCCATCTTGGGGATATGTCCCTGGAACCAGACAAAATTGTAGTAAGGAAAGAGAGGCTTTAAAGCCCGAGATCCATCCCAAGCATTACCGAGAGTAGGAGACTTAGAAACCCAGTCCCAAGAATCTTCTCCCAACGTTAACGAGACAGCATCAATGATGTGGCAGACATAGTTAATGCGATATTATCCACCCATCCATCACTGGACCAATAGTCATTAACCATGTTCCTCTCCTCCCCGGCAGGAACATCATAGGAGTCACAAAGTGGCCCACAAGGGTGCCAGTTATCATACCAGAATAGCGTAGATGAACCATTCTTGACAATGCATTTGGTGAGCTTCTTAGTCAACCCACGACAATGCAAGATAAATTTCCAAGTCCCGGATTGCATAGGATGGGGCTTGTCCTGAAACAACCCTGTATTGCGCATATACCGATCCCTCATATAGGAAGCCCAAACCCCCTTGTGCATGAGCATGCGCCAAGATAGTTTAATACCGTACACATTATTCAACTCCGTGAGATTTCTGATCCCCACACCCCCTTCCTTCTTAGGGGTACACATATCATCCTAAGCCCAAAGATGGTTCTTCCCCCATATGAATTTCCTACAGATTGAAGTAATAGATCGTAAAACAGACTTAGGAACACGGAAGGCCTGCATCCAAAACCCAACCATGCCATAGATAACTATTTTGACAAGCTCAATACGACCAGCAATGGATAATAAGGATGAGGACCACCCCTGCAGCCTGCTCTTACATCTATCAATTAGCCGGCCATACATAGAAGCATTAGGATACTTAGTAGAAAGCGGAAGGCCCAGGTATGTAGAGAGAGATTGCACCCTTTTGATACCCAAAATATCAGCCAGACTACTAGGATCCCTGGCACATTTGCTAAATATGCCAGCACTTTTTCTCCAATTAACCTCAAGTCTAGTATATGATTTGAAGGTGGAGAGAAGATCTCTCAAACCATTAAAGGCACCATCATTAGCACGACAAAAGACAAGCAAATCATCAGCAAACAGCAGGTGGGTAATCGCTCCAGCTCTTTTCATAGGCATAATACTGTGCGTGACATTGGCTTTGGCCATGAGCAAGGAGAAAGCCTCCATGACAATCACAAAGAGATAAGGGGATAGGGGATCCCCTTGCCTAAGCCCTCTATTAGATTGGAACATGCCATAAGGGGAACCATTAATCATAACCGAGAAGGACGGGGTGGATATACATTGACATATCCAATTGATAAATTTGTGCTTAAAACCCATTTGATGCAGCATATATTAGACAAATTCTCTATTAACACTATTAAAAGCTTTCCTCAAGTCCACTTTAAGACAAGCCCGAGCACCCATAGGATTATTAAAATCCCTAATATGTTCATGCGCCAACAAAGCACTATCAGCAAGTAATCGATCTTGAAGGAAGGACGCTTGATTCGGAGATATAAGTTCAATAACTGCTTTCTTAAGCCGGTTGCAAATGATCTTGCTGATTACTTTATATACAACATTACAACAGGAAATGGGCTTGTAATCTCCAAGCCCCGAGGCATGGCTATTCTTAGGAATGAGCGTTAAGAAGGTATGGTTAACTGACGTTATATCTTCCCAGACTTGAAAAAATTAAGAATAGACATAGTGACATCCTTACCAATAATCTCCCACGAGTTCTGATAAAAGAAACCATTGAAGCCATCAGGCCCCGGGGCCTTATCAGCCCCAATTTGAAAAACCGCACTTTTAACTTCCTCAGTAAGAACATGGCTTTCAACCAAATCAGCAGCCTTTATAGTATGAACTCTTTTAGCAGTAAGACGAGGAAAGACTCTCCAATAATCATTCTGGTTATAAAGACCAGAATAAAACTCAGGCCCATCAACCTTAAGCTTGTCAATAGAATTGCTGCGGGATCCATCACTAGAAATAAGATGACCAAGGTTATTATGGCTTTGACGAGCCTTCATCATAGTATAGAAAAAACGGGAATTCTTATCCCCAAGGCTCAGCCAGTCTTGTCTACTTTTTTGCTTAAGCATAGATTCATCAATATCAATAGCTTCAGCAAGTAGGTTGATTAAGATACGCTCTTTTTTCTACAGATTAACACAAGAGCCAAGATTGGGATTATCCTGGATAATAGCAAGCTCAGATCGGAATTTTATAACATCATTGCCTTCTCTAAAATCCGCACCAAACTTCTTAAGCCAGATCTTCAAAATTTTAAGCTTGGAAACCAACTGTATCATGGGGCAACCATTGGTCAAAAGACTCCAATGCTTCTTCAACACATTAATAAACTCAGGGCTACGATGCCAGGCATTAAAGAATTTAAAAGGCTTAGGATCGGTATCACCCTCCTGATGGGTATGTATAATAAGAATGGAATGATCCCTAGACCCGCCTGCAATGTATTCATAGTAGGAAGACGTGAGACTACCCATCCAAGCACTATTGCAGAACGACCGATCAAGAGTAGCAGTAATACGTCTTTGACCAATATTGCGGTTATTCCAGCTCAGCATGTTACCAACAGTCTTAAGCCCCATAAGAGCGCTGACATTAATGCAATCATTAAACTCATTCACCATACACCCATTAATCAATCTTCCCCCAACCTATCCATAGAATATCTGACGCAATTGAAATCTCCCCCAACAATCCAAGGGGAATTTTTATACCCACTGGCTTTGGCAACGATATCATCCCAAAGGGCTCTACGATCTTGATAGGAATTGGGCGCATAAACAATGGTGGCAAACATGGCAAAGCCAGCAATGTTGCTATAACTCATAGAGATATGCTGAGCGGACATATCATCAACCACACAATTCCAAACACCGATATCATACATGATAATAATGCGCCCATTGCAACATATGCTACGATTATCAATAGAGGAGCAATTCTTCGGAAAGCATTTGGAGATTCTCTGGGCATTCTTATCAATAACCTTGGTCTCAAGCAAACCAACTAAGGAGGGCGCATGTTTGCGGAAACGATCCTTGAGCTCCCTACATCTAGTGACATTATTAAGCCCACGTGTGTTCCATATGAACAAAGTCATTGTGTATTATTGGGGGGTGGGGGATGTTCAACATCCCTATTAATTCTAGAACTCTTATGAGTACCCTCGAATTTGAGCTTAACCTTCTTCCTTTCCTTACTTTTTTGTTTCAATTCCTCTTGTTCCTCATACCAAGCTTCATTGATGGTTGTCATATCATCGGCTCGTCATCGGGGTCAATGGTATCACTTAATAGAGAAGCTCCTAATCGACACTTATCCCCCCTTCTTAGAACATTGAAAGGATTTCTATCGCGTGGCTTAATCTTGTTATTGTCAGGAGGTAGGGGTGACGTCTTCTTACTGATAGTATTGGGCGAGTGGGGCATGGCAACAGCCGTGTGCCCAATTGTCTCCGAGACCCCCGTCCCACCCCCCCCCCCCCCAATTTTATTAGAAATACATCCTTCAATATTACACGGGATGCCTCTCGCAGCCCCCATCTTGCTAGTCTCCGCTAGAACATCCCCAAAATCAGACATCGCTTTTTCAGTAGTGGCCATAACACCCAGCGTGTTAGCATGATCTCCTGAAGTAGCATCCCCATGATTGGCATAGGCTCCATTGCTCCCGTCATTGTCCCTCTAAGCTCGCTGATTATTTTCTAGGATGTCAACAGCTTTCCCCCTATCATCCCCCATTACATTTCCCCTATTGATAGGCACAGCTATCTCTGGGCTCATCTTAGATGGGATAGTCGTAGCTAGCCTAGTGTTACACCCATCAGCATCAACTTTACAAGCAGTGTTCTTCATGACGTCCCTCATCTCCCCCAGTTATTGACCCCATTACAACCACCCTTGCTAGTATCAATCTCAGCACATGAAGGCCATAGATTGCTAGACACAGCTAGCAAGCATCCATCACCCTCATTACATCCCCTGTCATTCAACCCCCCCAAGTAACATCGGCATCATCCACCCTACAATCATCCTGCTTATTACACACCCCTATAGGCCCCAAGGGCTCACCATCAGCCCCTATCAATACATCAGCATCCCCTCCAGAGTCCTGCTTTTTACAAACCCCTTCGGGTCCCATAGACACAGCTCCATCAACATACACACCTACCCCTCCATTGCTGGAACTACATTCCGCATTTTTATACACAACATCCTCTTCAGCACATTTTGAATTCATTTTCCCTGCCCCCTCCCGCCCAGAAGAAGATGAGGACAGAGGAACATAGGCTTTATCAAAGTTAGAATTGATGTTACCATTCAGAGCACCATCCGCATCATTTGATCCGCCATCTTTAGTCGAGCATTGGTGTCCGAAGCATTTGCATTTGCTACAGCGCAGAGGCTTCCCTTCATAGCTCACCGCCACCTCAAAGCACTCCCCATCCTCCGTCTGAGCTATGACCATCTGGAGGAATTCATTATCCGCTGAGACCTCCACCAAACACCTGGCATACCTCATTCTCTCCAGGGTTGCCGTAGCCCTGTCCAAGCTAATTGGGGAGCTGTCAACACTGGCACTTACATTAAGAATGTTGAGGGACCAAAATTTTAAGGGGAGATTAGGGAACTGAACCCAAATAGGGACGGAGGAGAGCATATTGCGATCGAAGCACAAATCTGGCGCCCATCGCTAAAGCACAACCAGACGTCCGTCAAACATCCAGGGTCCACCAAACAACACCCCATCGCAGTCGGCTTTCTCCTTGAAGCGGAAGAAAAAGAACCCATTCTCTCTAGAGAAGATGGTCATCCCCTGCTTCTTCCATGACCTTAGAGCCCAAGCTTTATCTGCATGTAGAACGGAATATCACCGAGCACATACGCCACCAAGGTATTCTCCCAATTGCTAGCCGCTTCATCGATTGCATCTTGAGATAGCAACGCATAAGCCGCTCCAGTTTCATCAACAATCGGTAGGACATAGGTCATCTCTAAGGAGTCAGCAATCTTCCTTCTGTTGGAGCACACATCAATCCAGGAAAGCTTAGGTGCAAGAGGATTGATCTTAATGTTAATGGCCGGTCTCATCGTCCTTCTTTCAAACGCTTTTCTGGCACCAGTCTTCGAAGATCCTTGAGCCTGGACATGAGATCTGGTGTCAGCTCTAGCCTCCTTCCCTCTTCTATTGACAATGCGCCACCCCCCAGCATCCTCAGAGTTCTTCAGCACTCCCTCATGATTAGTCATATCAGAGATGATCCAATAAGCAAAATGTCAGATGGAGGAAAGAAATCGCCTCAGCAATTAGATCAGGATAAGAAATCTCACCGCCGGATCAAGAACTCCACCAGAGTTCTTGATCCGTCCGAGGTTGAGCAGCCTTGACGACTCGCAAGCACCAGGACATGCGAATTCCCAGCAAGAGCTCCAAACACCAAGTCCAAATCCACCCCCAAAAAAATATCAGATCAAGAAGTAGAAGTAATCACAGATTAACAACAAGCTCAGTAATCTCACTGCTGGACCAAGAACTCCACCTGATTTCTTGATCCGTCCATAAGGAGATCAGCAAGTAGGCGAAGTCGATGAATCGACAGGATCCACCCTCAGATCTACTAACACACCTCGTACTCAAGTAGATATGAAGAGAATCGATCCAACTCGAAATCCTCGCCTCGACAAGAAACACCAATCGAGGTCTAGATCCAGAGTCCAAAAGAGCATCAGATCCAAAAGTCGAAGACGCCTCCACACGAATCCTCGACACGAACTCGAAGAAGCGAAGAATCAGCCCTCAACTCGAGCAGCTCCCGTAGATCCGCCAAAAGTTCGCCGATCCGATGCTTCCGCCAGGCCAGCCGCGGGGGCGCCGGCTTCAAACGCCGTCCCAAAGAACTCAGAATCACCGGAGCTTCTCTCTCTAAAAATGAGAGAGAGAGAGAGAGTTTTTCATATATATATATATATATATATATATATATATATATACACACTACATGAGTACAGGACATGTGGACATCACCAAGTCCATCAAAATACATCATGATCTCATACATCATCACAACACAAAATATCATCATACATACACCACTCAAAAACCATAAAAAATCCACGAGTGAGTGTCTCCAGGTGCAGTAGAGGAAGAAGCAGGCTCAGTGTCAACGGGGGTATCCTCAGGAGGAGGAGGAGCAGTAGGAACACCCTGAGAAGGAGCTACACCAGGATGCACAATGAGCTCTGTGATGGTACAGGGAGGAGGCTGATGAGGCTGGGGTGGAACAAAACATTTCAGATGCTTAGGGAAGGACATACCCTGATACTGGAACGACAGGAATGCCAACTCATATAGACCAGAGACCATCTCAAAGAGAATGTCAAAAGAGGATGGAGCAGAGGTAGATGCCTGGTCTACAGGAGGAACCGTGGAGGAAGACGGAGCAGAAGTGGATTTCATCTTCTTAGATGCAGATTGCAGAGCCGAAGAGGACTTCAACTTTGCAAAAGCATCGAGAAGAGGACCAAAAGGCACAGGCTCGTAAGGAGTCAAATCAATACCAAAGTGATGAAAGACGAGTGTCATAAGACCACCATAGGGAATGTGAGAGGAGGAAGTAGTAAACTCAAATTTGTCCATCCTAGCGAGGAGGACACTGGCCCAGTTAACGGACATGCCGGAAAAAATCGCGTACATACACCTCAGTATCTCCTGGGAAGGCTGGTCAGAAGATCCATACTTTGGCAGGATGTTGGACTTCACCACAAGGTGAACAGCGCAACACCTAGCCGAGAACATGGACTACCTAACACCAGAAGATAGAGCCGAGTGTATCACACGGAACATGTCTCGGAGGACAGACTGATCAAGCTCATCAATGTCAGAAATTGAAATGTCTGAAGGAAGGGATCCAGTGGAGGGAATCCTAAGAATGGTCCCTAAAAGAGTGGGATCAATGCGAATGGGGGTCCCCTGGACAACAGTATCAATAACTCTTGTGGTATCATACTCACTGCGAACGCGGTTAGCATAGAAAAGCTTAACCAAAAATGGATAAGCCCGAGGAGGTTCTCTCTGAGAGAAGCGAAAGAGGTCATCCAATCGGGTAGCATAAAGGATCTCAGATAGTCTCTCAGCAGTGAAAGAGGGAAAAACAATATATCGCTCTCTACGAAGTTTGATCCCTATGAGAGAGTGAAACTTTGCCAAGCACAAATCATCTTGGCTAATGGGAACGAGGGGATCAGAGGGTGGCATGACAGGGGTTTCTTCAGCAAAGCTCGACACGGAGGGTGAAGGAGGAGCCTCAGCGTAAGGCTAATTGATGCGAACACCAATGGGCTTGCGCTGATGCTTGATGAGGGGCTCAACGTCAGAAGAAGAAGACCCGGAAGAGGGAGAATAACCCTGCGAAGTGGAGAGAGAGAGAGAGGGAGAATCTTCTTTCTTGGTTTTGGCCTTATAGGGTTGTTTATTTTTGGCAGCAGTACGCTTCGAAACCCTAGGGCGCTTAGAAACAATAGTTTTTCCCTTGTTCTTGGTCTTGGGAGCCATTGCACAGTCAATCGAACAGAGGGAAGATCGACAGGAGATATGAACTAAAATCGCACGAGAGAGAGAGAGAGAGACAAACGACATAGAATCAAACCTAGTCGAAGGGCACATACGAGACAACGAGATCCGAGCGACACAATCGACAGATGAGCTGATAGAAAAACACTGGAGCAGCGATCGACAGTACGTTTGAAGCGGGAAGACGATGGGGTTTCAATCTGAAGAGAGAGAAAAAATTCGATCGAACTGAATTCTCTCGATCATATATCGAAGGGGTAAAATATTCTGGGCCGTTTGATCAAAGAATCGACAGCTCAGATCAAAGCAGTGGACCGCCACAATAGGAGACAGTCGACTGAAGAACAAAAGTCAGTCGTCTGGATGAAGTGATAAAAGATAAGCTTAAGTTGACAAACAGTCGACTGTTGAGTAATTTACAGTTGCATGTCCGTGAGATAGTCGACTGTATTATATTCATCAGTCGACTGACTGAGAATCAATAAAGTTGATGATAAAACAGAGACTACTGACAAAAATTGACAGAATTGACAGGCGCCTGATGACTAAAATGCATTCGCCTGTTGAAACAACAGTCGACTGTAAATTTGTCATCAGTCTCCTGGTCGAAAGATACAATCTACAGACAGAGAAGATAGAGTAGGGCAGTCGACTGTCGAAGGAAAGATAGTCGTCTGTCATGGTCCAAAAATGCACAGTGAGGTTAAAATCCAGAGGATATGCACAACTCACCCTAGGACCTATACTCTAATCATAAACTCATCATAAAATCAATATAAAACGATAAATCATTTATAACACAAATCTCTAAAAACAATCTCAAAACTCATGTAATCAAAGAAATCTCAATTGCCTTTCTTAAAACAAATATATGATATATCAAATGAAGAGAGGCAACATGATGATATGAGTTCAAAAGATGTTATAACAAGTAGGATGAACTCCTAAATCTGAGATTCACCCATAATCCCTAATTCTCCACGCAATCTTACAAATGAATCTTCTGTAAGAGGTTTTGTGAAGACGTCTGCGATTTGTTTTTGGGTTTCAATGTACTCTAAAATGATGTCCTTCTTATCTACATGATCATTGATAAAGTGGTGTCTCACATCTATGTGTTTGGTACGGGAGTGATGTACCGGGTTCTTGAAAAGACAAATAGCACTTTGGTTTTCAACCATGATAGGGCAAGTATCACAATTGACACCATAGTCCTTTAGAGTGTGTCTCATCCAAAGGACTTGTGCACATGCAAGACCCGCGTCAATATATTCTGCTTTAGTCGTGGACAATGATACCGAGTTCTGTTTCTTGGAAAACCAAGAAACTAAGGAATTTCCTAGAAAATGGCAAGTGCCACTAGTACTTTTTCTATCGGACTTGCATCCGGCAAAGTCGACATCACTATATGAGATTAACTCATATGTGCTAGACTTAGGGTAATGTAACCCATAATCTAGTGAATGATTGAGATAACGAAAAATTTGTTTAACCGCAATCAAGTGTGACTCCTTAGGTCTAGCTTGATATCTAGCACACAAGCATACATAAAACATGATATCAGGCCTACTAGCAGTTAAATAAAGTAAGCTACTGATCATACCTCGATATAGACGAACGTCTACATCTTTTCTGTTCTCATCCTTGTGTAGATGGGTTGTCTTTTATGGGAGTCCTTTTGCTTAAGACGATTCCATCCCGAATCGCTTAATAAGCTCCCCTGTCTACTTTATTTGATGTATGAAAGTCCCATCCTTCATTTGTCGAATTTGTAGTCCAAGGAAGTAATTGAGCTCTCCCATGTGGCTCATCTCGAATTCAGCCTTCATAGACTTAGAAAATTCTTGACAAAGATTAAAGTTAGTAGACCCAAATATTATATATTCTACCTAAACTTGAATCAATAAGATGTCATTTTCATAATCTTTAATGAAAAGTGTTGAATAAATTTCTCCCATTTTAAAACCTAAATACAAAAGAAAGGTCTTGAGTCGATCATACCAAGCTCTAGGAACTTGTCTTAACCCATACAACGCTTTCTTAAGTTTGAAAACATGGTTTGGAAATTTTTCA
The DNA here is from genome assembly GCA_030789695.1 of Scilla litardierei. Taxonomy (NCBI): domain Eukaryota; kingdom Viridiplantae; phylum Streptophyta; class Magnoliopsida; order Asparagales; family Asparagaceae; genus Scilla; species Scilla litardierei. Next base: position 214,845,460 of record CM061142.1, on the reverse strand, counting down.
TGAATGAAACCGGGAGGTTGAGAAACATACACTTCTTCATTGACAATACCATTTAAAAATGCACTTTTAACATCCATTTGAAATAATTTGAAATTCTTATGCAATGCAAAAGATAAAAGCAACCTAATAGCTTCTAATCTAGCTATGGGGGCAAAGGATTCTTCGAAATCTATACATTCCTCTTGCCGGTAGCCTTGAGCTACTAACCTTGCTTTGTTCCTTGTGATGACCTTGTTCTCATCAGTCTTGTTCTTGAAGATCCACTTGGTCCCAATAAATTGATGACCACTTGGAAGAGGAACGAGCTCCCAAACTTCATTTCTCTCGAATTGCATGAGTTCTTCTTCCATTGTCACTATACAAGAGCTATCCTTACAAGCTTCTTGGATGTTCTTTGGCTCAATGGCAGTGTCACGACTCGCTTCCCATAAACGGAAGGCGTGGCGTGAAGAGATTCACTCAGACTTGGAGCTGTGAGGCTACAAGTCTGATAAGCGTCTAAAAAGAGCACTTCCAATAACCAGGTCCTTGCAACCACGAATCAAAACAAAAATAATAATAATCTAAAGAAGAAATAAAACTCCACCAATAACATCCAGATTATTCCAAACATTCAGAGACAAGTCGTAAAGGAAAGTACAAGTGTCTGAAAAGAGGCCTACAGCATGGCTGATATAATACATAACATCAACATGAAAAGAGAGGTGCTACGCACCGACAGCCTAACAACAACTAAGCAGAAAGCAACAACAACAAGAAGGAGCTCTAGGACTGGTCTCTAGTGTCCTCGAACTCAACACCTGCAACCTGTTCGTCCTCAGCAACGGGCTCTGGCTCAGCAACTAACATGCGACACCCAAAGAGACGAGGGTGCATGTCAACAAGTCTACAAGAGACTTGTGCAAGGAAACTAAAAGAAAGAGAAACAACCTAGCAGTTCTAAAGTATGCGATGACATGGCAGTTTATGGCATGGATGCAACAAGTAAGAAGTGCAACAAGTATGACAAGACAAGGGTAGCAAAGCTACTAAAACATTCACATGGATTTATAAGACAAATAAGCACGTCGTGTATAGAGTTTACGCCCTTTGGCTGGAGCGGCTGTACGGGCCAACTCCTAAGCTCAAGTGATCGCTTAACCCTACCCCTCCACGTGTAATCGGGCATTGGCTTTTAACCAACACATGTAGCCCGCTTCTGGTTCACGAGCCAGGAAGTGTATTTAGCTTAGGGTTGTGCCTGCAATGTAGGTGCCTAGCCTCAACAAGGAAGTTCAAGTAGCATGTGCTACGAAAGCAACATTCAAGCATGGAATGACATGTTATGATGCATGTCATGGCAAGAGTACAAATAAAGTGCGTACAGATATGGAAATTAAATGTGACAGGTATGGCAGAGTACAAATAAAATGCATACAGATATGGAAATTAAACGTGACATACAAAATGTATGAATGACATGGCAGGGTGTCAGATCTAGCTTCGTTGTCAAGCTAGATCTTGAAATTGCATCTAGGCGACTATCATTTCGTCGCCTAGTCTCTTTTACGCTAAAAACGAGGGATGGCCTAAAACATGGCCCTAAACACAAGTTGGCAAGTTTCACTTGCCTGAAAAGGACGTGCTGCTAGTCACACGATCAAGGAGTCCAGGTGCGAGTGACGAAGAACACGGTAAATCTGTATCAATGGATTACCACCTTAAGTTAAGTCTTGTTAAAAACTTGTTAAAACCTAGCATAGCCTACGGTTCACATAAGTTGTACAGATACATAACAATATCATGTTCTAATATATTATCAACTCGTTATGCACACTTATAACTTACTGATCCATAATGGTATACTAATTCTCATATAATATGTATCTTATTATACCTAAGTCTATAAAATCAAATTATCTAACATTGTTCACCTACGTTTCGAATCATTGTTCAAGCATGCCTTACTGTTCACATTTTATGAGCTCATCAAAAAGAACACACAGAATATCATACCAATTATCATGAGGCATGTAATGAGACTTAATCATTTAAGAATGTAATAGCCTTACATAAAACAAGGTTCACCAAAAGAATACAACGAACTTACTGGTGTTTCATGCATGCCAATGTTACGACGCGGTTCTCGGACGGAGAGATGACTGCGGCGGCGCTGTCATCGTGACAGCGTCGGAGAGCACCATGTGCGATAGAAAATGCTGCCGTGCGCACGGGGCGCTGCTGTGCTTGCGTCTGGCTGATGCCGCCGCCGCTGTCGGCCTCAGCCGATGCTGCGCTGGGCGGGGCGACGCTGCAGTGCTTTGGACGGAGGCCTGCAGCTCGCAGATCGGCGGACAGGCATGCTAATGGCCTGGGCATGCTACTGTGACTGGGTGGAGCGCTGGGCGGAGCACGGAGCGCCCTGCTGTCGTGCACCGGTGGTGAAGGCCGGTGACGGCCAGGGGAGGGTTCGGGTCAGGTCGGTGATGAGAGAGGAAGGGTGGAGATCAAGGGTAGGGCTGCGCTCGGAGAAGACTAGGGAGACTTCGTGATGTTTGCTGGCGGTGCCTGGGAGAAATCGTGATGCAAACTAAACCCTACGGCTATCGGGCTTCCAATAGGCTGAGAAATGCTATAAGGCTTTGGTTATTATAAGTGATAGTAAATGAAGAGCAAGTGGGCCTAGGGTTATAACATGGGTTGTTGTGTGTGGGGGATGTGAAGAGCAGCTCTGGGCTTTGGGTTTTCTTGGTTATAGGTTTATTATTAATATGGAATGTGTGCATGGACTTTTGGTCCTTGGTGATGGTGTTTGTAGGGCTTAAATAAAATTACGTTGTGTGTGAGAAAGGAAGTCTGTGGGAGGACATGGTGTGAAAATAACAGAAGACCCGAATGAAATTTCAGATGGAGATTAGCTAGGGTAAAACACAAGTTAAAAGTTATTAGAGTTATAATTAATGAGATTTAATAGGTGTAATCAAGGGAAATTAGACCTAATCAATTATGTTAAGTGGGTCAAACGGTGTCCGATAATTATGAGGAAAATACCGAGACGACCATGTCGATAAGAGAATCGAGACTAAGGAGATTGGTCACAGGATAGGGCAATGGGGAACGGAACTAAAAATAGAAAGGTCTAACTGATCACTCCTTATTTTACACCTTTTTCCCGCATATTTGCATGCCATTTAGATCGCCCAAATCATGTTTTTCACGATATATCGACGATATTGTGATGCTTTTCACAATTTGTTGTTTTTGCCGCATTTCAGGTGATTTGGCGCGATTTGGAGTGATCTCGAGATGCGCTTACTCTAGACGGTCACCGACGACCTTCCCGAGGGGTATTTTGCTGTTGGAGAGGAGCGGAAGAAGAACGGACGTCGCAGGAGCGACGAGGAGGCCAAAACAAGCAGATTGGGCATTTTTTGTGTCCCACTCGGCCGAGTGGAGGAGCCACTCGGCCGACCAGCGAGACACTGCTCGGCCGACCAGATCAGACACAATTTACCTGTGCACTCGACCGAGCACTGAAGACCACATCGGCCGAGTGACGACATCACGTCCGCCCGAGTGGCGCCCAGACGAAGCCCTTCCAAAACATCCAAGTTACTGTTTTTCGGCTGCCTGAACTTCAGAAGACCCACTCGGCCGAGTGGAGAATCCTGTCCGCCCGAGTACAATGAAGCCATCGGCCGAGTGACGACAACTCACTCGGCCGAGCCGCCCCCGAAGTAGAGACCCCTGAAGGCCCCGACTTACTGGAAAATTACAGGGTTTTCACTCGGCCGATCGACTTTTGTCACTCGGCCGAGTGCGATGCGCTGCCTGTAGCGAAAACTGAGGAAAACAGGCTGTGCAGGGGTATTTTGGTCACAGTTTTTGGACGATTTTGAGGGCTATTTAAACCCTGTTTTTACCCTAGTTTAGAGAGCCTCTCTCTTAGATTTTTTGCAGCTTTTTAGATTAGTTTTTAGCTTTATTCTTGTGATTGGAAAGGAGACAAAGATTGGAATTTTGTTGGATTCAATTGAAGAACTCCATTGGTTTGCATCTCTTTTCCTTAAAAATTCTATTTTTATTGCTTATCTCAATATTGTGATGAATTCCATCGCCTATTTCAACGATTATTTTTGTGATCTTGCTATGATTTGTGAGTAGTCTCCACGTATTGGGGCGTGGGAATGAACCCTACAAGCCCATTTTCATATATGTGATAAATTGGTAGAAATTGTGCTAGAATTGTTATTAGGGATCAGATTGGGATCAATTTACTACGGATGGCTAGGTATTCATATCAATTGGGATTTGCAAGAGATTGGATCCCAATTTGATAGGAAACCCTAGAAATCCGAGTTGGGTTGGAGTCAAATTTTCGAAGTATCGGTTTGCAAGAGATTGGACCGATACTAGGATTTCCGGTTGCAATTCCATGCCGATACTCGTTTGCAAGAGATTGGACGGGTAGGAACTATCCCAATCTAGGTTGTGGACCGAGTTTGCAAGAGATTGGGCTCGGTGCGCGATTGGACGATGATGTTGATCCTAATGCTAGCTTACCTAGGCTAGGGTTTGCAAGAGATTGGACCCGAACCTAGGATAGCAATAGACCGGCAACAGCGCGAGAGCGTGAGCTTGGTTCTACATTCAGTTGCAACTAGTTCATCCAAATTCTCATTCAAGCAATTTTGATACCGATAAACCGCATTTATGAAATACGGTGAGTAGCGGGGATTCCCCATTCCCTAGACGTTCTTTATTTGATTTGATATTTCCGCATTTTTGTCTGACGATTGTGACAGGATCGCCAAAGGCAAATTTCTCTCTTAAATAGCCAGGTTGATTGGAACAGGCACGGTCATTCGTCCTCCCTGTGTTCGATATCCCGCTCGCTGCTACACCGTGCACTTGCGGTAAAACTACAACCGTTCTTTTGGGTCACATCCCGGAGCGACCACTAACGATGAAGGTGGAAGCTACGACGCCTCTTCAAACAAAGTTATTTTGTGGGGGAACGACCCGTGAAATGACGTTCCAAAATATTTCCATAAATAAATACTCTTTCAGAGGGTCACAACGGCATATCATATCGCGCGTTTCAAATGAAGGATAAGGCTAAGAGAAATATGCGAACTTCAAGGAAAATACGCGTACAAGGGTACGGGGTCCAAAGGCGACAGTAATCTCAAGTTGGGCACACGTCGGATGGTTGGCTTGCTTAGGATGCGACCAGGGTGCTACGGCCCTATCGACATGACGACACGACTTACATACAAAGTGACAAAACCAATCAGGTACCCGAAATTGCTATACGCACATCCGTATAACGAATAGTGAGTACCGGCCATTACAGGTAGAGACAAATGCGCAATGAGAGAATTCTTTAATTCTCGACATCGTTCGAACACCCACACCAATATCTCCAATAATTTGGTCATGTGGATGGTTGCGAACGATTGGGTAAGCTTTGGGTATTCCTGCATCACTTGGAACATCTTCAACAATCTCATTAGTAGTGTTAGTCTCAATAATCGAATCCTTAATCTTGACATTACTAAGAGAATCACATATAGCATCTACATGATCATCAGTAACATGAGGAAAGTCAAAATCTTCATAAAATGATACGTGTAGTGATTTCACGATCGTTGAAGGGGTTTTGCTGTATATCCGGTAGGCTTTGCTACGTGTGGAATATCCAACAAAAATTCCTTCATCGGATCTTGGCTCAAATTTATCAAAATTATCAAAGGTGTTCTTGATAAAACATTTTGAACCAAAAACTCGAAAATATTTAACTTGAGGCTTTTTGTCATAAAATAACTCAAAACAAGTTTTGTTCGTTCGGGGTCTCACTAGGATCCTATTGAGCACATAACATGCCGTGTGCACCGCCTCTGCCCAAAATTGTAGTCCAAGATGACTATCATGAAGCATAGTACGAGCACACTCAATAAGTGTCCTATTCTTTCTCTCTACAACACCATTTTGTGGTGGTGCCCGAGGAAAGGAAAAATTGTGAGTTGTCCCGGTGTCATCACAAAACTTTGTAAAAGACTCATTCTCAAATTCTCCTCCATGATCACTACAGATAGTGATAATGGTGGATCCTAAGAGATTCTGAATCTTCTTTGCAAATATGGTAAACTCTTCAAAAGCTTTACTCTTATTAGTTAAGAATGAAACCCAAGTAAATCTAGAGAAGTCGTCAACGACAACTAATCCATAAAGAAGCAGTCTAGTTGGCCCAAATAAATCTAGATGAAGTAGTTCTAGGGGCCTCTTAGAAGTAATAACTTCTTTAAGCTTAAAAGATGATTTACTAAGTTTACCTCTTTGACATGAATCACAAACGTTTTTCTTACTAAAAGCAATTTTTGGAAAACCTTTGACTAGATCATGCTTAGCTACTTATATAAGTGCTTGAAATGAACATGACCAAAACGACGATGCCATAATAGTTGTTCATTTGTATTAGCAACTAAGCCATGTTCTACGGTTTTAGGCAAGCTCAAATAATAAATATTTTTAAGCCTAATACCGGTAAATAAAACATGCGAATTAGAATCAACAATTTCACACATACCCTCTCCAAAGTTAACCTTGTAACCTTTATCACAAAGTTGACTAATGGAGATAAGGTTGTGACATAAACCACTAACTAGATATACATTAGTAATTAAAGGTTTGGAGGGGTTTCCGACTATACCTACTCCAATGTTAGTTCCCGTTTGGTTACCTCCAAAAGTGACCGTTGCACCGTTCTTATGCTAATCACTTCGGAGAGCAATGAGGGATCTTCCGTCATGTGTTTGGAGCAACCACTGTCGAGAATCCATCATTTCATTTTAGAGATAGTTTGATCTTTATTGCTCTTTTTCTTTCTCTTGGGTACCTACATAGTATACCATAAGCTCATGGTACCCAATTTTTGTTGGGTCCAAGAGGATTAGCCCTTTGGAAGCCAAGTCCAAGTGGACGTCCGCTTCCCAACATAATTACTATTATTAATAACATCATGAAAATAGGAATCAACATATGCATTCCTATCATTTAAGCTAATGTTCTTAGGACCCCAAATGGTGTAAGTTTTCGGAGTCCTTTTCCTAGGTGCATGCATACTTGTTAGATTTCTATGTGGTGCATGTTTCTTAGGGACATGGTTTCTAGCATAAAAATGAGGTGGTGGATATGCATTAGACATACAAGGATTATATATATGCTTGGGAACATGCATGTTGTATGAAACATATGGGTCATGCCTGACATGTGGAGAATGTGCATACATGTAAGAGTGATGCGTATGAGTATATGGGTGTATAGGAGCACGTACATGAGTATTTCTCGTGTGTGGATTTATCCGTGTCTGTGGGTGTGGAGCATAAAAAGTGTCATGAGTATCCACTTGTGAAATTGGAGATTTCCTACGTGGATGAAGGTTTGTGTACATGTAAGCATGGCTTCTCTTTTGGTTTCCACCCTTAGTGGGTTTCTTGCCAAAAAGAGGAGACGGTGAAGTGGTGAATTTCTTGGTAGGTTTGCTACCTATAGTGTCTTTGATACCACTTGAGGATGCACCGGAGGAAGGCCTCATAAAGTCTATAGTGACACCACTATAAGAAGTGCGTGCATTGGATGCATTTTCTTCGATAAAACCAAGACCAACACGATGTGTGGCCGGAAATTGGTTAGCAAGCAAATCGTCTAATTGTCCTTTTCCCTTATTGAATCTCACAATACGGGAGGACATGAGCTCATATTTCTCCTTAAGAGAAGAAATGTTGGTATCCAAGGTGAACACCCGTGCTTTGAGCTCGTGCACTTGATTTTTAAGTGAATCATTCTCTAAACCCAATTGTATGTGTCGTGAAACTAGATCACTATTATCCTTAGGATGTGTTTGATCTAGTTGAGATTTGAGGGTATTCACCTCATTTCTCAAAGGGACATTTTGAGAAGCTAAATTCGCGTTCTCAAGGGTTAAAGTATCAACAATGGTGTCATTGTTGATAATGCATGGAATGGATGAATTGCTAACATTTAGTTTCTTTAAGCTAGTATATTTAAGCATTAAAGATTGATACCTAGCAAATAATTCTTCATTAGCAATTCGTAATTCATCCATGGTTACATCGGTATCATCCATGTCGGAATCACTTTTCTCGGAGAGTGAATCTTCTCGGGCCATGATGCACATGTGGGCACTCTCACCCTTCTCATCATCGGAATCACTTGATGAGTCTCCACTTGAGTCATCGAATGTACCGACAAGTCCTTTCTTCTTATCTCTCTTATTCTGGTCGGACTTGTGGTACTTCGGAGCCTTCCACTTCTCTTTGTTTCTTAGCATTGGGCAATCCTTCTTGATGTGCCCTGGCTTGTTACACTTAAAGAAAAGAGAGGAAGTATTATTAGTAGACTCAAATCTTTTGTTAGAGGAACATTTACCTTTGCGAAAGAAGCATTGGAACTTCTTCACCATTTGGGCCATTTCACCCAAGTCCATCTCATTTTCTTATTCTTCACTATTGGAAGATGAGGAATTGGCGTTGAATGCCAAAGCTTTCTTCTTGGCCTCCGAAGGGTTCATCATAGCTCGAATATTTAATCGGTTCTTCCGTCTTACCTCATAAGACTTGAGAGTCCCGATAAGATTCACAACTGTGTAAGTCTTCAAATCGTTGACCTCCTCGATGGCGATAGCTCTTCTTTCTCATTTGGCGGTCATTCCCATTATGATCTTTCTCACCTTTTCTGGTTCAGTGTATGTTTGGCTAAGAGCTTCAAGTTCGTTAGTGATGTCGGTAAAACGTCCGTACAATGCTTTCATTTTCCTGCATATGAAACATATCGAAGTTTTGCATGGCAACATAGAGTTTAGAAAGTTTTACCTTGATCATTCCCTCATGGGTAACGACGAGATGGTTCCAAATTTGATATGCACGCTTACATGTGCATATCTTGTTGAACTCATTCGGGTCCAACGCACAATGAAGAGTGTTCATTGCTTTTGCGTTGTTGACTTCGGTGGATTTCTCAGAAGCCGTCCATTTTTTGAAATCTTCTTCGGTGGGCTCGACGTATTCCTTGTAGAGGGTGATCAGTCCATATTTTATACCTTTTTTCTGCATGTTTTCATGACGTTTTGATCACCCATGTCGCGTTTTTCACGATTATTCGATGATATCGCATTGCTTTTCACTATTTCTTGTTTTTTTCGTATTTCAAGAGATATGGAGCGATTTGGAGCAAAATTGAGATCGAAGGATTTTCACGCATTTTGAAGTGTCGCCCGCGGCTTATTTGAGGACTTATCAGCGATAGAGGATGAGCGGAAGAAAAAGAAATTACATAGGATCGACGAGGAGGCAAAAATGAGAAGAAAGGAGCTCAAGAGCACCTCACTCGGCCGAGCAAGACTGCTCATTCGACCGAGTGAAGGATCACACTCGCCCGAGTAAAACGGATACGCACTGCAAATTTCAGACGTTTCCTCGGCCGAGTAAGGAAGTCCACTCGACCGAGTGAGAAAATCTCACTCGCCCGAGTGGTACAGAAAATTCGTCCAGAGAAGCTGCCAACTTACTGTAATTTCTGAGGAAGCCCACTCGGCCGATCATGATTGCTCACTCGGTCGAATAAAGAAGACTGCTCGGCCGAGTCACCACGAGAGACAGACCCCTGAAAACCCCGAAGTTACGGTTATTTTACAGGGTTTGTCACTCGGGCGAGTGACAAGGGTCACTAGGCCGAGTGACCCTCTCCGACTACTGCTAGGAATGCGAATTCTGGACTGCGCAGGGCAGTTTTGTCACGACTTTTTGGACGAAGTTGTCTTGTATTTAAGCATAGTTTTTACCCTATTTTTAGGATAGACTTGAATTATTTTTAGAGGCTTCTATTAGGTTTTTGACGGCTATTCTTTTGTGAAATCTCAGCTGGAGATCATTGGCCACAACGTTGGTTTGTTCTTTCTTGTTAAGAAACTCATTTTTATGAATTGTTTCTTCTTTGCAATGAATTGTGCTATGATTCCATTTATTATTTCTGAGATTTTCATGATGACTAGTGAGTAGTTCCGTCGTTCTAGGGCATGAGGATGAACCCTATGGACCCGATCTTTGAATTGTGATGAATTTATAGATTTGTTGCTAGAATTGATAATGGTTAGGTTGTGATTGATTTATTACGAGTAGCTAGGAATTCATATCGATTGGGATTTGCAAGAGATTGGATCCCAATTGATATGAAGGCCTAGATATTCGATTTAGATTGATAATCGAAATTCTCTAGATTTGGTTTGCAAGAGATTGGACCAAAGCTATGATTTTTAATTATAAATCTATACTAATATTCGTTTGCAAGAGATTGGACGAATACGAACTATCATAACCTAGATCGTAGCTCGATTTTGCACGAGAGTGGGCTCGAGATATGATTCGATGATGATGTCGATCTTCACGCTAGTAGCTTAGGGTAGAGTTTGCACGAGAATGTGCTCTGTTCTAGGTTTGCTATAGACCGGCAATAGCGCGAGAGCGTGAGCTTGGTTCTACATTAAGTTGCGACTAGTTCACCTATATTCAAGCTTAGCAACAATGAAATTTATGATTCACAAGGATAAGAGACGGTCCGTAGTGGGGATTTTCTATCCCTAGACGCTTTATTATATTGATATTTCTTGCTATTTGAATGATTGTGACTATTACATCAAAACAATTCGTATTCTCTTAATTGCTAGGTAATCAAAGTAAGATACTGTCATTTATCCTCCCTGTGTTCGATACCCTCTCGCCACTACACCGTGCGCTTGCGGTAAGACTACAAGTCATTTTTTGGGTGTATATTGATCGCTCCGGGACGTGACCCAAAAGAACGGTTGAAGTTTTACCGCAAGTGCACGGTGTAGCAGCGAGCGGGATATCAAACACAGGGAGGACGAATGACTGTGCTTGCTCCGATCAACCTGGCTATTTAAGAAGAGAAATTTGCCTTTGGCGATCCTGTCACAATCGTCAGACAAATGTGCGAAATATCAAATCAAATAAAGAACGTCTAGGGAATGGGGAATCCCCGCTACACACCGTACTTCATAAATGTGGTTCATCGGTATCTAAGTTGCTAGAATGAAAATTCGGATGAACTAGTTGCAACTGAATGTAGAACCAAGCTCACGCTCTCGCGCTGTTGCCGGTCTATAGCTATCCTAGGTTCGGGTCCAATCTCTTGCAAACCCTACCCTAGGGAAGCTAGCATTAGGATCAACATCATCGTCCAATCGCGCACCGAGCCCAATCTCTTGCAAACTCAGTCCACGATCTAGATTAGGATAGTTCCTACCCATCCAATCTCTTGCAAACGGGTATCGGTATAGAATTGCAACCGGGAATCCTAGTATCGGTCCAATCTCTTGCAAACCGATACTTCGAAAAATCCGACTCCAACCCAATTCGGATTTCTAGGGCTTCCTATCAAATTGGGATCCAATCTCTTGCAAATCCCAATTGATATGAATACCTAGCCATCCGTAGTAAATTGATCCCAATCTAATATCTAATAGCAATTCTAGCTCAATTTCTACCAATTCATCACAAATATGAAAGTGGGCTTGTAGGGTTCATCCCCACGCCCCAAGACGTGGAGACTACTCACAAATCATAGCAAGATCACAAAAATAATCGTTGAGATAAGCAATAGAATTCATCACAACAATGATATAAACAATAAAAATAGAATTTTTAAGGAAAAGAGATGCAAACCAATGTAGTTCTTCAATTAATCCAACAAAAATCCAAGTTTTGCTCCTTCTCCAATCACAAGAATAAAGCTAAAAAACTGATCTAAAAAGCTGCAAAAAATCTAAGAGAGAGCTCTCAAAACTAGGGTAAAAACAGGGTTTAAATAGCCCCAAAAATCGTCCAAAAATCGTGACCAAAATGCCCCTACACAGCCTGTTTTCCGCAGTTTTCGCTACAGGCAGCGCATCGCACTCGGCCGAGTGACAAAAGTCGCTCGGCCGAGTGAGAGACCCTGTAATTTTCCAGTAAGTCAGGGCCTTCAGGGGTCTCTACTTCGGGGGCGGCTCGGCCGAGTGAGTTGTCGTCACTCGGCCGATGACTTCACTGCACTCGGGCGGACGGGATTTACCACTCGGCCGAGTGGGTCTTCTGAAGTTCAGGCAGTCGAAAAACAGTAACTTCGATGTTTTGGAGGTGCTTCGTCTGGGTGCCACTCGGGCGGACGTGATGTCGTCACTCGGCCGATGTGGTCTTCGGTGCTCGGCCGAGTGCACATAGAAATCATGTCTGAACTGGTCGGCCGAGCAGTGTCTCGCTGGTCGGCCGAGTGGCTCCTCCACTTGGCCGAGTGGGACACAAAAAATGCCCAATCTGCTTATTTTGGCCTCCTCATCGCTCCTGCGACGTCCATTCTTCTTCCGCTCCTCTCCAACAGTAAAATACCCCTCGGGGAGGTCGTCGGTGACCGTCTAGAGTAAGCGCATCTCGAGATCACTCCAAATCGCGCCAAATCACCTGAAATGCGACAAAAACAACAAATCGTGAAAAGCATCGCAATATCGTCGATATATCGTGAAAAACAAGATTTGGGCGATCTGAACGACATGCAAACATGCGGAAAAAAGGTGTAAAATAAGGAGTGATCAAAATCCCCCAAGCTTGCCTCTTACTTGTCCTTGAGGAAGATAAGTAAAAGGCGAACCCGGTGGATTTGGGAAACGAAAACGGCGAAAAAAAAAATGAAAAACGGAGAAGAATGAAAACGAAATGAAAATAAAGAAAGAAAGAAGCGAAGAGGTAGGATACTAGATCATTTTCTCAGGACGCGGGTTTCACTTACTCATATAGCATACACCGAATGAAAAACTCATGTCAAAGGATTTTATTTTGATATCATAGTATAATAGTGCAAATAGAAATAGAAAACCCACGAACAACGATATAATCATGAAAAAAGGAACAATTTTAAAAATAACATCGTCTGAATCATTTAAAGCGGTATACAAATCACAGATCACACACTTTTCAATTGAACGCTTTCTATCTGGAGTATAAGAGTATCACACTATAGAATAGAGAGAATAGAAAAGTATGGATTTCATGAAATGAACACTAGGCTTAGATTTCTGGATTTCGTAAAACTAAAATAATCTCACCAAGTATAGAATATTACTTAGCCTAGGTTGTCGTGCAATGTCAAGTAGTCACTCTCTCACACATCAATGGATCCCCTCCCCCAAGCTTATCCATAAGCGTGGTGGCATAAAAAATATTTACATCCCCATTTTTATATATAGCTCCAAAGGTAATACGAAGAAAGAAGAAAGAGAGAAAGTGAGATGGGATCTTTTATTGGGGATTTTTCCCCTTTTTTTTCTCTTTTTTTTTCTTTGCAATAAGCAATATATACACAACGATCCCAACTCAGAGAGAGATAATGATGTACAAGAATGTTTTTCTCTCTTTTTTTTAGAATAAGAGATTTGGAGCTAGGAATTAATAGCGGGGGAAATGCCATAAAATAGAATCACTAAGGGGAGATTCACCAATGATTTTAAAAGTAGAGAAATGATGTTCAAGATTTGTGGAGAAAGAAATAAATATAACTCTCGGTTCACTCTATAAGACATGCACGACAACTTCAGCAGGGTAATCTAATCTACTCAGTTTCGATCACAAAAAAGCTAACTAATCCAGATATATCATAGCTAACATCATTCAATCATCCTGAAGTGAAGTGTACAATTCATGCATATAGAAGTGATATAGGAAAAGAAAGTCAGTACTCCAGATATAAGCATTCAATGCGTGAATCTTGGTGTGTTTTCTATGATAGCATACATATGAATATTCAGACTCGGCTAATAATAAAATTTCATCCATTTTCATGCGGAAAAAGGTGTGGGTTACTATTCTACATGCAAAGCAAGTCATAGCATCTGATATCTGAAATAAAACCTAAGACATGACAAATATAGCATGCATATAGAATAAGCTAAATCCAACGTCATCATCATCATAGAAAAGTCATCTCTAGCATGAGATGAAAAAGAAATAAAGATAAAGGGAAAATAGAAACTATGCAATGCGGCACACAGGAAAATAAGAAAAACGTGATGCATGGCAAAATAAAAGAAAAGTGATGAAAAATAAGTGCAAAAGCGAAAAAAATGGTGTGAAAAACTAAAAATAAAGGTGGCAAATCGAAAAAGAACGTGAGAACTCACTCCCCCAAGCTAAATGGCACAGTGTCCTCAATGTGCAAAGTGTGGCACACCGAGAGACAAGCGATGGGAGGGGCAAGTGAGAATGCATGCATGGAAAAATGAAAAGAAAAAGGTAAAATAAAGAAATGAAAATATGATGCGGACATGATGCATGCACGGATAAGAGCGATACATAGATATAAGTGTCACCAAAAACTCTCCCTCTCTCCCAAAATAGATATAAAACGATATGATCAAAAAGAGAATACCATAATAAGTGAGGGGAGGGGGGTGGACAAAAAGTGCAACAGGACCCAGCAGAAACGGGCAGCACAACGGCAGGAATAAACAAGGCATCAATGGTGCCTAAGAAGGTGGTGTTGCGCCGTCTCCGTCCTGAGGCGGAGGTGGTGGTGGTGGTGTAGGCTGCTGAGCTGGGGTGGTCGTGGAAGTGGAAGCAGGTCGTGTGTGTGTGGAAGTGTAGGCGGGAACCTGCTGGGTGGGTGGGGGTACACGCGGGAGATGCTCCAAGACCTGGGTGAGACAGTAATGGATCTGGGGGATCAGCTCGAAGCGTCCAGCCATCGCAGAGACGGTGGAGGACAGGGTCCTAAGGTCACCTCTAAGACCACTCACCGCCAACTCAAGAGCACGTATGCTCTGCAGTACAGTGTCGGGCGGGGGTGGTGCAGAGGGACGCACCTGTCTAGGCTGTGCAGGGCGAGGCTGGCGTACGCGAGTAGAGTATGTAACGGGCTCAGCAGGGAAGGGGACAAAAGGTGCCGTGCCTGCAAATGTGGGACTGGCCTCAGTGTGAGGCCGGGACACCGGCTGGTGAGAAGTGGAGGCAGCGGCAGCGAAAGAAGTGTGCAAAAGTGGCAGTGAGGCGGCCAGAGAGGTCAGTGGCACAGAAGTGTGGACAGACGCCACGACACTCTCGGAAAATACAGCGGCAGTGGAGACAGAGGGCTCTCCGCACACGACTACGGTCGGCGGGCGCTCGGGTGGGGCAGAGGAAATCGGCTCAGCAGACAGAGGGCCAGTGGTGGTAGTGGGTGCGGAGGTGGTGGAAGTGGTGACAGCCGCGGAAGTGGTGGAAGTGGTGGAAGTGGGCTCAGCCGAGGTACTCGTGACACTGACAGAGGTGGGGACAGAGGTGTCAAGAGCGGCAGAAACATCAGGAATAGGCTGAGGGGCCACTGGGTCAACAGGGTCGGCAGCAGGCTCGGCAGGGTGTGCAGCAGGGTCTGCGGGGGCAGCCTGGGCAGCGTGGGCCTGCTCGGCCTCCTCGGCCTCGAGCACGTAGGCAGCGGGGATGAGAACATCCATCGCAGGGAGCCAGTCGACATGGGCTGGTGCAATCTGAGTCCGAGCAGGGCTCGGGAGAAACATGTAGTCGGCACCGTAAGGGCCGTGCAACCAGACCCAGTGACGCTCACCATGCGGACGAAGCATCTTCATCCGGGCCATAACATCTATCGACAGAGAAGTGGGGCCCGGGACGCGTCGCAAGTCGTCAGGTAGGTCCTCGCCGGTCATCATGGTAAGCAAGGTGATCAGACCGCCGCAGCATATCGGTGAGCGAGCGCCCACCGATACAATGATGCGGTCTAAAAACCAAGCTGCAATGTCGATCACGACGGCGGGGACAAGCTCGTCTCCATCCCTAGATAGAGCTCTGGGACGTGTCATCGCATAGAGCATGTAGAGCTCCGGCGTAGACATCGTGCCCGGCTCATATCTGGCCAAAAAGGTGGTCGTCATGAGGCGCTGGGCTATGCGGAGGCAGGGGTGGACAATGGCCGAGGCCTTGGCCCTACTAGGGTCAAAGGCAGCGTGGTGACCCGTAATCCGGGCCCAGAAGGCACCGGCGTCGAAGGAAGGTGGGGGAATATGGGTGGGGCCGTAACCGCGATCGGCACCGGGGACAGCGGGCCACGAGAAGAATGCTCTCATCATATCGAGAGTGACCTGGCACTCTCGATCCATGAACCGGAATGAGCATCCCTCATCGGTCCGGGCGATCGAACTCAAAACCTCAAGTGTCGGGCGGGTAAAAGTATCCGCCGACACCTACAGAAAATCTCGCCAGCCCACGTTGTCGTACAACGTAAGCATCCCCTCTAGTACCCCCAGGCGTCCTAGGTCAGCGAGGTGTGCAAACCTGGAGGGTACGATCGAGCGCTGGGATATACGCTCGAAGACGGCACGGTGTGCGTCGTCTCAGAACGTAATCCCGAGCGGCCCGACCAGTGGAGCCGGTGGTGGTGGCTGTGGGTCGGCAGGGAGAGGCTGTGCGGGCTGTGGGTGCACTGCAGGCTGTGCGGGGTGTGCGGGGCCTGCAGGTTGTGCTGGGTGCGCGGGGTGTGTGGGGGATGGTGGAGGAGAGTCCTCCAACTCGTGGGAGGGGTCGGCATCATCCGACCGCTTCCGCTTGGCGGAAGCTCTCTTCGACCGCGGCCGTGTCCGGGGCGGCATATCGGCCCCGAGCGCGCCGAAAAGTGAAAAAAGTGCGCTGCGTGTAAAAGAGAGGAAAGAGTGTACCCCGACACGCCGCGAGTGCCAAGCAGTGGAAGCGTGCGAAGTCAGCGCCTCCGCGAAGTCCGGATCAGCCCGTAGAAGCTCCCCTGGGCTCCCCTAAGCTCCAAAAAGCAACCGGAGGTGACCGGAGGCACGGCCGCCGGCGGCGACTCGGGCGAGGCGACGGGGGTGTTCGGCCGGCGGTGGCGGGCCAAGCGGCGGCGTGGCAGCGGCCGTCGGGCGAGTGGGAGCGCGAGCGGGCGAGGGTCGGGCGAGGGAGCAGAAGGGGCGCGGGCTCGTTGGGGATTTTTGCGATTTCGAAAAATGCGCCCCCCCTCTCCCTTTATAAAAAAGTTACGACTCGGCCGAGTGACGTGGTCACTCGGCCGAGCGAGGCCAATGAAAATTTCCTCCCCGCTATCGCTTCGGCCGAGTGGCTTTGCCAGCCTCGGCCGAGTGGAGTAAGTCCATTCGGCCGAGTGACGCAAGCTACTCGGCATGACTCGCCCTAGGAGGGTATCCGTTTTACTCGGCCGAGTGAATATATATACTCGGCCGAGTAGCAGTTATATCGAAATCAAGAAAATAAACAGAGAGTTGGGTACAGCAGACTTCCCACGTTCGTGAGCGGCTCGGCCGGACGAACTTGTGTACTCGGTCGAGTGACTAGTATGCTCGGCCGAGTGAGCCTTGTGTTCTGCTGTTTGTCTTCGTTTGGGCTCTAAACTCCGTCTTTCTTCCTCCAGTCGATTTCATCTTCCTCCTAGGCGTCGAGCGCCTTCTTGGGGCGCTCCTCGTCGACTCGTTCATCCTCCTCATGATGGATCTACCTATCTCCTCTCCTGTCAAGAAAAATAGGACCCGTTATCACAAAATTTTTGGGGCGAACGACTCAAAACACTAAAAATTTCTAAAAGAAAATAAAGAAAAAGTAAAAATAAAGCGAAAACCGTCGGGTTGCCTCCCGACAAGCGCTCGTTTAAGGTCGTGAGCTCGACCCCCTATAATTTTCAATCAATGCGGGATGTTTGGTGCATATGAGATGCACCCATCAAATTTTCCGGGGAGAACGCTTGGATTGGGAAGTTGCGGCGTAGTGTTCTCCCGCGGTGGTCTCTCGTCTCGAATAGTGTTGGGGGGAGGCTCCCCCAAGCTAGAATTTGCTCCGGTCAACGGCTTAACCGGTGATGCCCATTTCCGTACCGACGGAGCTTTCTTTGGAGACTTTAGTTTCGAGAGCTTGCAGAGCTGTCGAATCCTTACGACATCAGCGTCGCCTTCATTTTCTTCAGCGGAGAGGTCGGGGGAATCATTTTTCTTCTCATCTTGGCCTAAATCCGGGGCTTCCTCAAAATCTTCATCAAAAAGAGCGCCAATTGAGTGAGGAATCGCCTCTTCAATCACCTCATCAAGGAGGTCCATGAGATCTTCCGACCGTCCCTTAAGCAAATATATTCTATTGGTTTCGCCCGTCGGGACTCCCTCGGAATAGTGTTTGAGCCTCTGACCATTTACTTTGAATGTGGAACCGTCCTTGCTTTCCAGCTTGAAAGCTCCGCCCGGTTGTATGTGCTTGATGGTGAAAGGTCCGGACCAACGTGACCTCAACTTACCGGGAAATAGTCGGAGCCGGGAATTATAGAGCAAGACCTTGTCTCCTACTTTGAAGTCTGTGACGGTTATGCGGGCATCATGAAGAATCTTGGTCCTTTCTTTGTAAATTCTTGAGCTTTCGTAGGCGTCTCTTCTTATCTCATCAAGCTCGTTGATGTCCAAGAGTCGCCTCACCGCGGCACTTTTGTAATCGTAATTAAAGGTTTTGATGGCCCAATATGCGCGGTGCTCCAACTCTACCGGTAAGTGGCAAGCTTTCCCATAAACGAGTCGGAACGGCATGGTGCCTATGGGAGTGCGAAAGGCCGTACGATATGCCCATAGAGCATCGTTTAGCTTCATTGACCAATCCTTTCTAGATCGATCCACCGTCTTTTCGAGAATTTGCTTAATTTCTCTATTTGAGACTTCCACTTGGCCACTAGTCTGGGGGTGATAAGCCATGCCAACTCTATGATTTACCCCGTACTTCTTTAGCATGGCTTCAAACTTGTTCTCTATGAAGTGGCTTCCCCCGTCGCTTATCAAAGTACGCGGCACTCCAAAGCGCGGGAAGATATTTTGCTTAAAGAACTTGGAGACGACTCTTGCATCATTGGTAGGGGTGGCAATTGCTTCCACCCACTTGGAGACATAGTCAACGGCCAATAGGATGTATTTGTTACCATTGCTCGACGGAAATGGCCCCATGAAGTCTACTCCCCAACAATCAAAAAGCTCAATTTCTTGGATGGGTCTCATCGGCATCTCATTGCGCTTGGAGATATTCCCGGTCCGTTGGCATCTATCGCACCCCTTCACAAAAGTGTGGGTGTCCCTAAACATTGTTGGCCAGAAGAATCCGCTCTGCAAGATCTTAGCGGTTGTTTTAGAGGCGGCATGATGTCCCCCGCATGGTAGACCGTGGCAATGCAAAATGATAGACGTTGCCTCCTCTTTAGAAACACACCTACGAATGACACTATCTTTGCATATCTTGAAAAGGTAAGGATCTTCCCAAAAATAGCTACGGACCTCATGCATAAATCTCCTCTTTTGTTGCGTGGACATCCCATGCGGTTTGATTCCGCAAGCCAAGTAGTTGACGAAGTCCGCGTACCAAGGTACTTCACCGGTCCTTACCGCATATAGCCTCTCCTCAACAAATGTGTCGTCAATAGGTAGGCTCTCATCCTCCTTGTCGCGAATGAGCCTAGATAAATGATCCGCCACGACATTGTCTATACCCTTCTTATCTCTGATCTCTAGGTCGAATTCTTGCAACAAGAGTATCCACCTAATCAACCGGGGTTTGGCCTCCTTCTTGTTTAAAAGATACTTCAATGCCGCATGGTCGGTGTGGACAATCACCTTGGAACCGAGGAGGTAGGAGCGAAACTTCTCTATGGAATAGACGACCGCTAGAAGCTCCTTTTCGGTAGTTGTGTAGTTTTTCTGCGTGTCATCCAATGTCTTGCTCGCGTAGTATATCGCATGAAGCTTCCTATCTTTCCTTTGTCCCAATACCGCTCCAATGGCTTGGTCTCTAGCATCGCACATTAGTTCAAAAGGAAGGCTCCAATCCGGCGGTTGTATGATGGGTGCGGAGACTAGCGCTTCCTTCAAGGTGTTGAAAGCTTGCAAGCATTCTCCTGAAAAGTCAAAAGGAACATCTTTAGCGAGCAAGGAAGTAAGTGGTCGGGCAATCGAGGCAAAGTCCTTGATGAAGCGGCGGTAAAACCCCGCATGGCCAAGGAAGCCTCTACTGCCCTTGACATTAATATGAGGAGGAAGTTTTTCGATTACCTCAATTTTTGCTTTATCTACCTCAATCCCTCTCGAGGAAACAAGATGTCCGAGAACTATACCTTCCGTGACCATGAAGTGACACTTCTCCCAATTGAGAGTGAGATTATTTTGTTGGCACCTTTCTAGGACTTTAGTGAGATTTTCCAAGCAAGAGTCAAACTCACTTCCGTAAACCGAGAAATCATCCATAAAAACTTCCATAATATCTTCAATGTAATCGGAAAATATGGATGTCATACACCTCTGAAAAGTGGCGGGGGCATTACAAAGGCCAAACGGCATCCTACGGTAGGCATAGGTGCCATAGGGACAAGTGAAAGTTGTCTTCTCTTGGTCATCTTCGTGCAAAGAGATTTGGAAGAATCCCGAATACCCATCTAGGTAGCAAAAGTATTTATGTTTTGCAAGGCGCTCAAGCATTTGATCAATGAAGGGCAATGGGTGTGGTCTTTTCGGGTAGCTTTATTGAGTTTCCTATAGTCAATGCACATTCGCCATCCCGTGACGGTGCGTGTAGATATGGGCTCACCTTTTTCATTTTTTATAACCGTCATCCCCCCTTTCTTGGGGACGACGTGAACGGGGATAACCCATCTACTGTCAGAGATAGGATAAATAATACCGGCTTCTAGCAATTTTAGGATTTCCTTTTTTACCACCTCCTTCATATTCGGGTTTAACCGCCTTTGAGGCTCAATGGAGGTGGCATCGGTATCCTCCAAATGGATCCTATGCGTGCAAAGCCTAGGGCTTATCCCTTTTAGATCGGAGATAGTGTAGCCCAGGACGTCCTTGTGACTCCTAAGAACGTCTAGGAGTTTTTCAAGTTGATCTTGTGTGAGGTGGGAATTGACTATCACCGGGAAAGTTAATTTATTACCAAAAAGGCATACCTTAGATTCGGTGGTAATTGTTTAAGCTCTACCTCAGGTGGCGCTGCTCCTTCCACTTCATCGGCTCGCATGAGTTCGACTTCTTCCTTGTTATCCGGGTTTAGCTCATGTTCAGGTGGCATGCTCTCTTGTGACGAGTCAGACTCGCTACTTAGTGAGGACGAGGCATCGAAATAGGCGCCCTCCGATTCAGTGCTAGCATCGCCAAAACCTTCACTCTGCTCCGGTTCGTACCTGGAATCAAGAAACACATCAGACGATTCATAAAAACAAGTGTGAGCGTCATAGAGTGTAACTCCCTGAATGTCGGTTTGCTCGAAGGGTTCTTCGGGAGCATAGTGTTCTTCGACACTTGCTCTATTGTCTTCGAAATACAATTTGTCATCGACCACGTCAACTCTGACATTGCCTCCGATAGTCCCCTCCGGGGAGATTTGGTCCATCACAAAACTAGCAAATAGTTGTTCGTCGGGGTCCTTGATATCGATAGCAAATGCTCCGGTAGCGTGGACCTCGTCGACAAGCTCCTTAAGGAGGTCTGTGAAGGAGTCATAGTCTTCCCGACTGAGTTCTATTGTTGGCATTGCATCCTCCATTCTCCCTGTTAAGATCTTATGCAAAATACGGGGAGAATATGCAAATAGTGCTGCGAATAAAGTTAGAATAAGATATAGAGGGAAGTAAAGGAAGAAAGTAAGAAGAAATAACCGGGTGGTCGATGCCGAGCGCCGTCAAAACGCGCCTCCCCGGCAGCGGCGCCAAAAACTTGATCGCTCCGGGACGTGACCCAAAAGAACGGTTGTAGTTTTACCGCAAGTGCACGGTGTAGCAGCGAGCGGGATATCGAACACAGGGAGGACGAATGACTGTGCTTGCTCTGATCAACCTGGATATTTAAGAAGAGAAATTTGCCTTTGGCGATCCTGTCACAATCGTCAGACAAATGTGCGAAATATCAAATCAAATAAAGAACGTCTAGGGAATGGGGAATCCCCGCTACACACCGTACTTCATAAATGTGGTTCATCGGTATCTAAGTTGCTAGAATGAAAATTTGGATGAACTAGTTGCAACTGAATGTAGAACCAAGCTCACGCTCTCGCGCTGTTGCCGGTCTATAGCTATCCTAGGGTCGGGTCCAATCTCTTGCAAACCCTACCCTAGGGAAGCTAGCATTAGGATCAACATCATCGTCCAATCGCGCACCGAGCCCAATCTCTTGCAAACTCGGTCCACGATCTAGATTAGGATAGTTCCTACCCATCCAATCTCTTGCAAACGGGTATCGGTATAGAATTGCAACCGGGAATCCTAGTATCGGTCCAATCTCTTGCAAACCGATACTTCGAAAAATCCAACTCCAACCCAATTCGGATTTCTAGGGCTTCCTATCAAATTGGGATCCAATCTCTTGCAAATCCCAATTGATATGAATACCTAGCCATCCGTAGTAAATTGATCCCAATCTAATCTCTAATAGCAATTCTATCTCAATTTCTACCAATTCATCACAAATATGAAAGTGGGCTTGTAGGGTTAATCCCCACGCCCCAAGACGTGGAGACTACTCACAAATCATAGCAAGATCACAAAAATAATCGTTGAGATAAGCAATAGAATTCATCACAACAATGATATAAACAATAAAAATAGAATTTTTAAGGAAAAGAGATGCAAACCAATGTAGTTCTTCAATTAATCCAACAAAAATCCAAGTTTTGCTCCTTCTCCAATCACAAGAATAAAGCTAAAAAAACTGATCTAAAAAGCTGCAAAAAATCTAAGAGAGAGCTCTCAAAACTAGGGTAAAAACAGGGTTTAAATAGCCCCAAAAATCGTCCAAAAATCGTGACCAAAATGCCCCTGCACAGCCTGTTTTCCGCAGTTTTCGCTACAGGCAGCGCATCGCACTCGGCCGAGTGACAAAAGTCGCTCGGCCGAGTGAGAAACCCTGTAATTTTCCAGTAAGTCAGGGCCTTCAGGGGTCTCTACTTCGGGGGCGGCTCGGCCGAGTGAGTTGTCGTCACTCGGCCGATGACTTCACTGCACTCGGGCGGACGGGATTTACCACTCGGCCGAGTGGGTCTTCTGAATCTCAGGCAGCCGAAAAACAGTAACTTCGATGTTTTGGAGGGGCTTTGTCTGGGCGCCACTCGGGCGGGCGTGATGTCGTCACTCGGCCGATGTGGTCTTCGGTGCTCGGCCGAGTGCACATAGAAATCGTGTCTGAACTGGTCGGCCGAGCAGTGTCTCGCTGGTCGGCCGAGTGGCTCCTCCACTCGGCCGAGTGGGACACAAAAAATGCCCAATCTGCTTATTTTGGCCTCCTCATCGCTCCTGCGACGTCCATTCTTCTTCCGCTCCTCTCCAACAGCAAAATACCCCTCGGGGAGGTCGTCGGTGACCGTCTAGAGTAAGCGCATCTCGAGATCACTCCAAATCGCGCCAAATCACCTGAAATGCGACAAAAACAACAAATCGTGAAAAGCATCGCAATATCGTCGATATATCGTGAAAAACAAGATTTGGGCGATCTGAACGGCATGCAAACATGCGGAAAAAAGGTGTAAAATAAGGAGTGATCATATATCCGGACGCGATCAAGTTTTTGGCGCGCCGTTGCTGGGGAGGCGACGGTATTTTATTTTCTTTGCTTAGTTATTTCTTTTTTTATTATTTTTATCTTTTTATTCCTATATCGTGTAAACAATTCATTTCAGTGCATGTACACGAGATCAAAGGAGCATCAAGAAGAAATATTATTTGATCCGGAGATCGAACGTACGACAAGGAGGCTTAGGGCTGAGAGAAGACTGCTATAGAGGACGATTGTATGAACCGACGGGAGATACCGGAGGAATTAGTGGCACACATGGTTAGGCTAATATCTATCAGAGATAGGCTTTGGCCTAAGACTGCTTCTACTACTTCATCCATTGCGATGCCGGAGTTGGCGGCGGATAAAAACTTCGAGCTAAAAACGGGACTTGTGGTTCTAATGCAACAAGACCCATTTCATAGGAACACCCACGAGAATCCACATTACCATCTTCAGTTATTCTTGTCCAAATGCGCCTCCTTTCAGATGCCTGGTGTACCGGTCGATGCTATCCGAATGCGCTTCTTCCCATTCACTCTCAGAGACAAAGCATTATATTGGTTGAGGACGCAAGCGGAGGGGATCATTACTACATGGGATGAGTTGGCAAGTGCTTTTGTTAATAAATTCTACCCACCATCCAAGACAGTCATGATAAGGAGCGCGCTCATGTCCTTCAAGCAAGGACCTCAGGAGACTCTATTTGAGGCATTTGAGCGCTTTAAAGATCTCCAACACCAATGCCCCCATCATAGCATTGAAGCCTAGGAGCTAGTACATAGCTTTTACAATGGACTCCAACCGGGCACAAAGCAAATCATAGATGCAACCGCTAATGGAGCCATTCTATCTAAGACGCCGGATGAAGCTACGGCCCTACTAGAGGAGATGGCCTCTAACAACCAACAATGGGGCGACGAGAGAGGACATTCTTCATCCTCCTTGAAGCCGACAAGCATTTATGAGGCCAAGGCCGTAGCGGAGCTTTCTACGAAGTTTGACTCTCTCCACAAGGTCGTGGAGAGATTGGAGAAGTTGATCACCGAGCCGCATGGAACTCCCGCCACATCTACACCGAGAGGCAATATGAGCGATTGGCAAGACCAATCTCAAGTTATGTTCGTTGGAGGAGAGTAATGAGAGGGTGCTATAGAGCAAGTCCAATATGTTGCGGGGAACACCGGTTATTGGGCCAACCCGGCCACGAGAAATCATCGGGGATTCTCATATGCTAATAATGATGGAGCTTTGAACCCACCACCACCGCACCAACCTCAAGCTCGGCCTCCACCTCCACCACCTCAATATCAACCAAGAGGGCCACCACAGCAAAGCTACCCGCCTAGGCAACAAGCGGGACCATGTAGGCCACCGGGCTACAATCAAGGGTGGAGAGCCCCAAACCCACCACAAGCGCCACCGAGGTCGGATCATGAAGCTAGGGTGGAAGAATTTATGGTGGAGCAAAAGAAGATAAATGCTAAATTGACGGCTCAACAAGACTCTCTCAATACCGTCGTGGTACAACTAGCGGAGCAACTTGCGTTTCTTAACACACACACTCAACAATTGCCGGCCAACCGGAGCCAAACCCACGGGGAAATACCGGCCACATCAATGCGGTGGTGGCAGTTACTACTGGGGGCGGGAAGGATACTACTCCCGTCATGGTTTAAACCAAGGAACATGTGGAACAAATTTTGGATGACAAGGAGCCGGCTATTGGGGAGGAGTGCCCAAAAGAGCCGCAAGAAGGTAAAAATTCAGAAATTTTAAAGCCACAAGAGGAGCGCACCTATATGCCGCCGATACCCTTTCCACAACGGTTGGCATGAGCCAAGATTGATAAGCGGTTAGCCAAGTTTCTTGAGTACTTGCGAGGAGTGAGCCTTAATATCCCTTTCTTGGATGCTATTGTAAAGATCCCGTCATATGCCAAGTTCTTGAAAGACTTGATTTCGGGAAGGAAAAGAAAGGAGAAGATAATTCTCGTCGAGCAAGGCACATGGTTCACCCGGAAGGAGAAGGAACCCACAAAATTCAAGGATCCCAGAAGCTTCCGCATCCCATGCACACTTAGAGGAGTCCCGCTACAAAAGGCTTTGGTAGATTTGGGGGCAAGTGTGAGCATAATGCCCCTAAGTATGTTTGAGAAATTGAATACGGGGACCGACTTGAAGCCTACGAATATAAGAATACAACTAGCGGATGGTCAGATTACTAGGCCGTGGGAATTGCAGAGAACATACCGCCCCAATTGTCGGGAGGAATTTGCTTGTCGTACGACTTCGTAATTATGGACATCAAGAGGAGGGTGACACATCGCTAATTCTTGGATGCCCCTTCTTAGCCACCGCCGATGTGATAGTTGACGTGAGAGAGGGGACCTTGTCTTTGAATTTCGGAAACATCGAGGTGGAACTCCATATCCCTAAAGCAATGAATCATATGCCCTACCAAGAGGAAGTGGACTACGTGGACCTCCTCGATGAGGTGATCGGTGAAGCTATACCACATTCTATTGGTGCTCTACATAATGACGGCTTCGAAGAAGGCCAATCTTCTAGCAATGGAGAAAAGTTGGAAGACCCGCCGAATTATTCTATGGTCGATGACAAAGACGATGCTGATGTCGTAAGAATAAGGGAGCTATGCAAGCTCTCCACGGCCAACAATTTGAAGAAAGCTCCACCGGACAAGAAAGTATCATCACCGGTGAAGAAAAAGAATGGTACAAGCTCAAGCTTAGGGGACTTATCCCCCAACACAACCCATGATGAGGGGAAGCCAAGGAATTCCCACAAACATCAACAATTGAATCCAAGTGTGCTTCCCGACAAGTTTGACGGGCGCATTTCACATGCGCCAAATATCGAGATCTAAAACGAATATCTTAAGGAGTCGAGCTCAAGACCTTAAACGAGCGCTTGTCGGGAGGCAACGCGATGGTTTCATCTTATTTTTAGTTGAATTTTTCATTTTGTTTTTGTTTTAGATCTTTCTTAGTGTTTAGAGTCTAGAGTCAATAAAAATCATGACAACTGGCTCTATTTTTCATGACAGGAGATGGAAAACGAGAAATCATTCATATGGAGGATGACCATGGCAAGGGAAAGCGCTCCAAGAACACGCTCAGGTCTCAAGAGGAGGAAGAAACTGACGGGGACAAGAAAAACAGAAAGTGGAGTAAAAACAGAGAGTCGAGGCTGAAAACAGCAAGCCACTCGGCAGAGTGAACTTTTCATTCAGCCGAGTGAAGACTCTACACGGCCGAGTAGGGTACTGATCAGGGAAGATCCAGATACCAACTCTCTGTTATTTTCTGTAATTTACAGTATTTATTTGTCACTCGGCCGAATGACTATGTTACTCGACCGAGTGAATCTGATACTCTACACGCTCTATAATCACTGAGTGGCCTTGTCACTCGGCCAAGTGGAACTTGTCCATTCGGCCGAGTGGGAAAACATACTCGGTCGAGTCGTAAGTATAAGGAGATTTTCGAAAAAAAATTCACGTTGAGCCATTCGGCCGAGTGAACGCGTCACTCGGCCGAGTGACCCAACTTTATATAGCCTGCGGGTGCGGCACGATATTCGAAACCCACAAAATTTCCCAATTCATTCCCGAGCCACTACGAATTCCCAGTGCTTTGACTCCCCCTCGCCCGAACCCCGCTTCCCCTTCGCCCGAGCCGTGCCCATTGCCGTCGCCGACCGCCGCCAACTGTCACCGACGTCCCACCGGTGCCTGTACTCGCCGGCGCCGCCGCCCCGCTGCCGCACGTCCCCCATTTCACCCAAAATCCTCTTTTTCTCCATTCTCCCCAATCCGTAAGCCTATTACGACCAAAATTTAAATTAAATCGTATATATATCTATTATCCCCCATCTTCAGCACGTATATTGATTATTCATTGCTGATTTGATTGTTTGTGTTTCAGGCTAGCTTGGGGGAGCTTGGGGGAGATTCAGGATGCTTTTGAGCTCCGCGGAGGAGGCGACTCTTTGCACACTACACTTTTTGCTCTCGCGTCATGCTCGGGTACACTCGTTCCCTATTTTTTTAGCACTTGGCATATTACTTGGGTGGGCACGACTCATGGGACATGCCCCCATGTCTTAGGCCACGCACTCGGGAGCCCACTTCTAAGCGGAAGAGGTCAGGCGACCCTGGCTCCTCTTCCGCTAAGGCAGACTCCCCTCCACCTAGCCCACCACCACCCACACAGCCGCCTCCTACCGCACCCATTCCACCACAGGCACCGCCCGCCCCCGCTATCGATGCGATGGGGATCACGTCAGAGATGACGCTTAGCGTGCCAAATTTGAGCGTATCTCCCATCGCTCGATCGTACCCACTAGGTTTGCGCATATAGCTGACCTTGAGTGCCTAGGGGTACTAGAGGGGCTGCTCCAGTTGTATGACAACGGGGGGTGGCGTGATTTCTTGTCGGTGTCGGCGGACACTTATATCTGCCCGACACTAGAGGTCAGTAGTTCTATTGACCGGACCCCTGGAGGATGCTCCTTTCGTCTGATGGATCGAGAGTGCGAGGTCACTCTCGACATGCTTAGAGCATTCTTTCAGTGGCCCCCTGTTCCAGACCCAGACCGAGCCTACAGCCCCACGCACATCCCACCCCCGTCATTCGACACGCATATTTTTTGGACACGTATCACGGGATCCCCCCTCGCCTTTGACCCTAGTCAGGCCAAGGCCTCTGCCATCCTCCACCCATGCCTCCACATTGCACATCGCCTTATGGCGACCACTTTCTTAGTGAGGTATGAGCCAGGAACGATGTCGACGCTAGAGCTCTACATGCTCTACGCGATGACTCGATCGCAGGCCTTCGACCGAGGAGGAGACGTTTTGGTCCCCTCCGTCGAGATTGATATCGCCAGTTGGTACATCGACCGCATCATTATTTCTGTCGACGATCGGATGCCCATCTGTTGCAGCGGTCTGATTACCCTCTTGGCCCTTTTGTCCGGAGTTGACCTCCCTGCTGGCTTGCTGAGACCCCCGGGCCCCACCTCTATTTCCATAGATGTTATGGCCCGGATGAGGATGCTTCGTTCTCATGGTCAGCACCACTGGGTGTGGCTGTACGGTCCCTACAGCACCGATTACATGATTCTGACGAGCCCTGCTCGGACGCATATTGGACCCGCTGGCGGAGAGTGGATTCCAGCGATGGATCTCCTTATCCCCGCCACATACGTGCTTGAGCCTGAGGGTGCTCAGCAGGAGCCCCTCCTTCCACCTCTGGACCCTGTGATACCTCAGCCTGCACCTGACCTGTCTGCACCTCCCGACACCTCTGTACACACGTCTGTTAGTGTCGGGAGCATTTTAGCTGAGTCCACCCACACCACCACCACCACTGTGCCTATCTCCATAGATCCCATTTCTGTTATGAGCACCGAGCATCCCCCCACCATAGTTGAGAGCGGCGAACCTTCATTTGCCTCCATAGTGGAGACCCTTTCCTCATTATTGTTCTCGACCCCTGGGGAGTCATTTCCTTCGCACTTCACGACCTCCCCAGTCGTCGACCTTATTGTCTCCACTGTTTCTGTCTTCTCTGAGAGCGTCATGACATCTGTCCCCACGTCTGCGTCACTGACCTCTCTGCCTGCCTCGTCTTATGCCACCACTTCTGCTTCTGCTACTGCTCCATCTTCTTCGACCTTGCCCCTGTCTCAGCCTCCCACAAAGGCTGAGCGTCACCTAGTGAGCACATCACCACTGCACTACCCTACAGTCGCACCTATCCTTTACGGTAGCCGTGCGAGACAGCCCCGTTCTTCACCAGTTCGTTCCTCTGCTCCACCTCCCCCTGACACCCTAGTTCAGCACCTCCGTGCTCTAGAGGGGGCAGTTAGTGGACTTAGAGGAGACTTTCGGGCACTCTCTGCTACTGTCAGTGCTATCCAGTCTCGCGTCGCTATACTTCCTGGTATTCAGGCTTGCCTGAACCAGATTCTAGTGCAACTGCCCCAGCCACCTACACCTACCCAGCAGCCACCACGACCACCACCTCTGTCACGCCCCGCTTCCCAAAATGGACGGAGGCGAAGCGTGACTAAGGCCCGCTTAGGCCAGAGCTGAGAAGCTCGGACCCAATAAGCGTCTGTAGGAGTACCATTTTAAAAGTTTCAGGTTCTTGCATTAATAAAGTTCGAAACAACAGAAAGTACAGAAAGGAAGTTGCATTCATTAAATTAGAGATATAATATCCAACGAGTACAAAGTCTAAAAAGAAGCCTAAGCATGGCAGCAAGATATTTATAAGCAACTAAAAGCAGTAACCTCTGAAAGTGACGACTAAAAAGACCTCCAGGTCTGGTCCTCGTCTGGCCCGTACTCTGGGTCGACGTCCTCGGCTTCACGTACTCCAGTAATTCTGCTTCGTCCACGAACTCTGGCTGAACACCTGACGTACGACACCCAAGAGAAAGGAACTGTACGTTAGGTAAATTCTACAAGAAGGGTTAGACTTTACTGCAAGTGCACCGAACTTTAAACAACGGTTTACTGGTTGATTAACATGCTGTGGTTATAACAGAGTAACACAATAGGAAGTAACGCAGCAGGAAAGTAAAACGGGACAGGTAGTAGTCGTAGTGTGTGCTACCAACTACGGGACTAACCTACAGGTGTCAAGACAAGTCGGGACGTGACAGAGACAAGACAAGACAAGTGAGACACGAAAGGGTTCACACCTTACGGTTCGAGGGGGATCAGACCCTCTTGCCGTGCGCACGCTCAACCCAACCCCAAACCCCAAGACAAGACAAGACAAGATATCCGTACAAGGGATCACTCACTCTAGCTTGGCGAGTGCCCTATTGCCCGCAGGCTGTGTATCCGTACAAGGGATCACTCTCTCTAGCTTGGAAAGTGCCCTATTGCCCACAGGCTGTGAATCTGTACAAGGGATCACTCGAAGAGTGCCCTATTGACCAGAGGCTGTGCGAGAAGGGACGGGACGTGACAAGACGGAAATGGTTATTCTAGGGTGTCCACACCCACGCACACACATGATAGCCCTACGATATCAAAAGTTGTTGTTGTCAGGCTCAGACTTCGTCGTCAAGTCTGAGCCGTCAGGGGTCGTCCCGGATGCTATCATTTAACGTCCGGTTTTTTTTTCACAGTTAACAATTCTAACCAACTATGACCTAACCACGGCCAAAAGTCCAAGTGGATACACTTGTCTGTGATGGTGAGTGTGTCGTCCGTCCAGAGTGTCTCGTCCATGCGTCGAGTCCGCGGTAGTCGGTCTGAAATATCGCCACGGGGACGGTGTCAGGTCGCGATTTCAATAAATCCTATTTAGGTTCGTTTCTAGGTTATCGGGACTACCCTATTTGTCAAAGTCACAAATTGGTGTTCTTGTTCAGCTTAAATCGACCACTACCCTATATGCACATAAAATTCGTCCGATGGTCGATTTCTACGGTGAGCAGCGTTTTACTGATGCGAAAAGTAAATTTAATTGTAATTGTCCAGTTTTAGTTAGGTTTTCGGTTTCGCTACGGTGTGGGTTTGTGCTACGAGTTAGGGGGGACCAACCTGGTGAGAGGAACACGCATTTAATCTGGTGTTGGGTCTGAAAACGGTGGAAGCTCATCGTCGTCTACGGCGTCTCGGCTATGGTTGACGTTGTAAGTTACGTCCCGACAGCGAACGAAAAGTGGGGGCAGCAAGCAAGACGCTGAACAGCAAGTATGGCGTGATTAATCTGCATCATGGATTTGCTAAAACATCAAGCGAATGAAAAGGCTATTCATTCTAGCCCTAACTTATAACATATGTGTTATAACCTCTAATAGCTTTCAAACGCAAAAATAAATTAACATGCTTATAAGTTGTAATGTCATGAAATGATAACATAAATATCATCCACTTATTATATTAGTTCACTAATGTCACATAATAACTAATATATTACTAATCATTTATTTAATGCACATATTAGCAAAATTGTTAATATAACAATAACAAGGATTCATTAACCTAGCAGGTATAAAACTATTAGCCCTATGTTATAAAAATAACTCACCGACATTATCTCTACTTATATGATATAAGCTAGAATAAGAAGGTTTACCCGTAATATTTATATATATACTAGCTGGCCATGTAAATTATATAAAGTTGTATACTGTCATTTGATCATGCTGGGACTGAGGCTCACGTACTGAGGTATATGCATTATAAACATTCTTCCACACAAACCCATTACCAGAGAATAACTATTGATCTAACACTTACGTGCGTTGCTGCTCTCGCCACTTGCAAGTGGAGGTCAGACGGCGGGCACAGACGAAAACGAGCTCCGGTAGATGCACTCGACAGCGGCATGGACGAGGTGGTGTTCGACGTGGCTGTTGCGGGCTGGGTGCGATGTCGAAGAGGAGCAGCAGGGCGTCGAACGGCCACCGTAGGGCGGTGGTGCGGCCACGCAGCGGCTGTTGCTGCTGCCGTTGCTGCTGATGCCGCTGCGCTGCCACGGGGTCTACTGTCGTCGTGAGTTGCTGCGGCGTTGGGAGCCGCAACTACGCTGCTGCGGGGGTCTGCCTCCGGCGTGGGAGGCCGGCGATGGCCTGGGGGTACGTCGAAGGGAGGAAGCGGGTCGGGGGCAGCCGGAGAAATGAAAGGAGGTGGCGGCTTGATGGACGGAGGGCTCAGGCAGGAGGGCCGCAGGCAGGGTTAGGGGAGAACGCGAGGGGCTAGGTGAGGGTTTGAATTTTTAATGTTTGTTAAAAAGAAGAGGGGCGGTTGACAGAACTTTTGCCTTAGGTTTTATTTCATTTGATTTGTTATATAGGTTAGAAGATAGGGGTGAAATGTGAGAGGGGTAGGGTGGTGACGTGGGGGAGTGGTTGAGGATTTCTAGGGGTACGGTTATAGTATAGGATTTATCATTTAAAACAAATAAATTGATCTGAACCTTTCAAAAAATTTGAACAGCCAAAGCTTGATTGAAAACGAATAGGTTTAGATTGTTTAGGGTTATTATAATAATAAAATTTGATATGTATCCCTAGGGTTTATAGAAAGGGAAAGATATTTTGTTAGAGTGGGGTACAATTTAGGGGTATGTCCAGGGGAACATAGAGGATCAGATTTGGAAGGATATTAAAACGATTTAAATAAGATATTTAGCCAGATTCGGCTAACCATTCGAATTTCGAATCTGATTGGGGAGATCGACGGTTAAGGTTATTCCGGGCGATATCTCTCAATCCGGGCGTCAGAAAAATAATCCGAAATACCGGTGCGATCGTGGAGACGAGACGCACAGATCTACAGAGCCTGATCATGCGTACCGCCTACCAAGAATTTACGTAAAATTGAAAACGGCGTTTCGAGTCAGATGACTAAAACGCCCCTATCGTTCAAAGTCGTTTTGCGAGAAAACGAGCCGTGAAACGACGTTCCCAAAAATTACAATAGAATCCAACACCCCGAAACGATCGCAATGGCATATCGCATCGCATATGCCGGAGCTCAGAAATAGCCAAAAAGAATACGTGCACGATAAAGCACGTGCAGCAGGAAATACGAACGGTCGGAAAGCGACCGTTACAATCTACCCACCTTAGAAATGATTCCGTCGTCGGAATCACTCATCTATATAACCCTATACCCGAAACTCTCATATCTACACATATAGATTGCTAATCTTATAACTTCAAACAATGTTCTTTAAATAATCCTTCATAACCCATCTTTTCACTGGACAATGCCACTACCAAACTCACCTCCTAATACTTAACTATAGACTCATCACTGCTGTTCAAATTTCCAACTCCAAGTCCTCATAAAATAATCATCTTCTCTTACCATACTACCCCACTAAACATCATCGCTCGATAACACCCTTAATTATTATTATTATTATTATTATTATTATTATTATTTTCAATTTCTTCCCAATATTTATCAATCACCAAAAAATGATTTTCTAGTCGATCACCAATCTAAGACAAAACTTTGTCTGTCTTATAACACTTTTCACCAATCAACAATCGCCGTGTCCTTAATACATTCTTGTCATATCTTCACATAGATTTATCTACCAAATAATTTAGACTATCAAGATCACATCTCAACCTACCTACTATAACTAATCCCAAGCAATACTAAGTCCGACTACCTAACCATCCATTTATCTCAATGCGTCGTATCATTCACAATGTCTTCTCACGTCAACTCATCAATCAAGTCTCGATGCTAATAAAAGCTCTACTCCAACTCATGATCATCCTAACTCATGCCACACTCTGTAGCTATCCCTATCTACCAGTCGTCTAAGCCTCAAATCTGATAGTTCTCATCTTCACGCATATAATCTCATTCAACCAGAGTTCTTCATTGAGTCCGCCACACTTCGTTTTTATAAATAAGTCTTGGACATCCCATTCTTTTCATCCGAAAGAAATCTATTCCAATATCCTATTGTTCCAAAATCGGTTAATCATTGCTATAACAAATCTCATCTCTCCCTGAGCCTACCCGCAAACAAAATCCTACAACAATAATAGCTAGTCCCAAAACTATAACAACCATAACATAACATTTCTAAATGGAGAGTGAGAGAAGAGAAAGGGAAACTTAAAACCAGTGACACATTTTTAAAACATTTGGAAAAACGTGTGGAGTCGTGGTAATGAATGATGAAGGATAATTGATTTGTGATCTTGTGAGCTAATTTCTAAAAAAAACTTTAAAGGTTTGATTTAAAAGAAAAACAAAGTTTTTGATACAATCACATGCAGTCAAAGATACGCTATTATATAATCGCGAAAAAAACTACGTCTAAGGAAATTGCCTGCTATGACCCTATTCATATATGTATGAATACCGTCATTCAGACAACTTCAATCATATCATGGTTAACACTGAGTACACATTCAAGACACAAAAGGCAATTATCAGGATCTTAAAGTTGACACACTCATACAGGTCTACACACTCTACCTATACTCATGCATCACGACAACATCACAAACTCAAGGGCCCACTACTAGCTAGGGATGACATAGACAACTACAGGCGCTGATGTCTACATACAAGAGGGAGACCGAAACCAGAACGATACGAAACAAGATCGAAAGAACGAAGTCATGTAAGGCGAGGGTAAGAAGATGGTCGGATGGACGGGAAAAATATTGTAAA
Organism: Scilla litardierei; assembly: GCA_030789695.1. Taxonomy (NCBI): domain Eukaryota; kingdom Viridiplantae; phylum Streptophyta; class Magnoliopsida; order Asparagales; family Asparagaceae; genus Scilla; species Scilla litardierei. The sequence goes on along the minus strand of CM061142.1, from coordinate 214,810,644 downwards.
AAAAGATTTAACGATGAAAGAAGGATTTGGTGCAAAATATGGTATCATTTACCTTTAAAAATATACATATTCATATACTTAAAAGTGAGTAGATGTAGCAAATCAAAGTTTTGGAAAAAGTACGACGAAGGATGGGTAGGGTGAGAAACGATTGTTTGAAAATAAGTTTACACAAAGATTTTGAAATGTGGTCACGAAGAACATAGAACTGATATAATAATAATAATAATTGGAGTTCCCTCTAGTTTAGAAAATATTTTTTTAAAAAAATAACTACTGCAAGTGATTAGAAATAGGTCTTGTAGTTTAGAAAATTAATATATATATATATATATGACTATGGAATTGATAACAAGGTTTAAAACTGAAACACGAAGATGCCGATTTGAAAATAGGTACAAGATAGTAAAATAATTTTACGACCAGGGACGTTTCAAGATCGGTGAAAGAATTTTAACTCAAAAGAAAAACAAGAAATTTTGAAATATATAATATAGGGGTTTCTAAAGAAGTTAAGCTGAGCGAAAAACTTAATAGGAATTTCAAAAATACTTTTAGAGGCAGCAGACTTGGTAAGAGAAAAGACTCGAAGGATCAACAATACTCGTCAGGAACGATTACGTGAATTGGAAGAAAGGAAAAGATCGCATGATGGATACACTTAGGATACGTTTCACGAAGTTACGATGGAACTCTACGGCCGATATTACAAAAAGGGTAATGATCAGGGAGACGCTAGAAATCAGGGATTCTAATTATCGGGTCGTCTGAAGATTAGGAGAGCTTGGTACTAAGATTTCCTAATGAGCTAGACTGTAACCAGGATCTGATGGGAAAGTTCCTAAGAGAAATCAAGGTTAGTTCTGCTGGACCCGAAGTCGATGAGCCCGACCGTACGACTAATAGAAGGGCTCTAGAAATCTAACACGGCCAGGGCCAAGTGAGGGCTACTCAAGTATCTTAAGACGAGGATGACTAATTCTTAATCAAGGCGTTTGACTATCACATTGGGACATCTACCTAAATCTTCCTACTATCTAAGACTGGGAAACTAATTCAGACTTGTATGTGGATATTAAATGAATGCAGTACTCTTATTGTTCCGAACTTTTGCAAGATCTGCATGGGCCACCACTAAAACCTGTCACGCCCCGCTTCCCAAAATGGACGGAGGCGAAGCGTGACTAAGGCCCGCTTAGGCCAGAGCTGAGAAGCTCGAACCCAATAAGCGTCTGTAGGAGTACCATTTTAAAAGTTTCATGTTCTTGCATTAATAAAGTTCGAAACAACAGAAAGTACAGAAAGGAAGTTGCATTCATTAAATTAGAGATATAATATCCAACGAGTACAAAGTCTAAAAAGAAGCCTAAGAATGGCAGTAAGATATTTAAAAGAAACTAAAAGCAGTAACCTCTGAAAGTGACGACTAAAAAGACCTCCAGGTCTGGTCCTCGTCGGGCACGTACTCTGGGTCGACGTCATCGGCTCCACGTACTCTAGTAAGTCTGCTTCGTCCACGAACTCTGGCTGAACACCTGACGTACAGCATCCAAGAGAAAGGAACTGTACGTCAGGTAAAGTCTACAAGAAGGGTTAGACTTTACTGCATGTGCACCAAACTTTAAACAACGGTTTACTGGTTGATTAACATGCTGTGGTTATAACAGAGTAACACAACAGGAAGTAACGCAGCAGGAAAGTAAAACGGGACTTGTAGTAGTTGTAGCGTGTGCTACCAACTACGGGACTAACCTACAGGTGTCAAGACAAGTCGGGACGTGACAGAGCCAAGACAAGATAAGTAAGACACGAAAGAGTTCACACCTTACGGTTCGAGGGGGATCAGACCCTCTTGTCGTGCCCACGCTCAACCCAACCCCAAACCCCAAGACACGACAAGACAAGATATCCGTAGAAGGGATCACTCGCTCTAGCTTGGCGAGTGCCCTATTACCCGCAGGCTGTGTATCCATACTAGGGATCACTCTGTCTAGCTTGGAGAGTGCCCTATTACCCGCAGGCTGTGAATCTGTACAAGGGATCACTCGAAGAGTGCCCAATTGCCCGCAGGCTCCACGAGAAGGGACGGGACGTGACAAGATGGGAATGGTTATTCTAGGGTGTCCACACACACGCACACACATGATAGCCCTACGATATCAAAAGTTGTTGTTGTCAGGCTCAGACTTCGTCGTCAAGTCTGAGCCGTCAGGGGTCGTCCCGGACGCTATCATTTCACGTCCAATTCTTTTTGTTCACAGTTAACAATTCTAACCAACTAAGGCCTAAGCACGGCCAAAAGTGCAAGTGGATACACTTGCCTGCGATGGCGAGTGTGTCGTCCGTCCAGAGTGTCTCGTCCAGGCGTCGCGTCCGCGGTAGTCGGTCTGAAATATCGCCACGGGTACGGTGTCAGGTCACGATTTCAATAAATCCAATTTAGGTTCGTTTCTAGGTTATCGGGACTGCCCTATTTGTCAAAGTCACAAATTGGTGTTCTTGTTCAGCCTAAATCGACCACTACCCTATATGCACAGAAAATTCGTCTGATGGTCGATTTCTACGGTGAGCAACGTTTTACTGATGCGAAAAGTAAATTTAATTGTAATTGTCCAGTTTTAGTTAGGTTTTTGGTTTCGCTACGGTGTGGGTTTGTGCTACGAGTTAGGGGGACCAACCTGGTGTGAGGAACATGCATTTAATCTGGCGTCGGGTCTGAAAACGGTGGAAGTTCCTCGTCGTCTACGGCGTCTCGGCTATGGTTGACGTTGTAAGTTACGTCCCAACAGCGAACGGAAAGTGGGGGCAGTCAAGGCAAGCCGCGCTTCATCTCCAGGCAAGTCAAGAGGGGAACGGGTCGCGCTTCATCTCCAGTTCATCTCGCAGGCAGGCAAGGCAAGAGGGGAACGAGTCGATCCTGCCCTAGATCTCGCAGGTATGTCTCCATCTTCTCGAGTTCTTCTCAACGCCAGTTCAAGTATGTATCCATCCTCTCGAGTTCTTCTCAACGCCAGTTTTACTCCAGTGATGTCTTGATTCAGGCTTATTCTTGGAAATTGGGAGTCTCAATTGGGAGTCTTGATTCATGCTTACTCCAGTGCTGTCTTGATCTCGCAGGTATGCTATTTTACCCTTCCATTTGCCAAATATTTTTTTAGCCTCAATTGGTATGTTTTTAGCCTCAACTGATTCATGTTTTTTGCGAAATTTTATTCTTAGTGATATTTGGTATGTTTATTCTTAGTTATAATGTATAAATTGGTATGTTTATTCTTATCATCAAAATTTTATTCTTAGTTTTACCCAAAAATTTATAAATTTTCAAAGCACATATCTACGTTCTTAGTGATAATGTATTTAGTTGTTGTTATCATCAGTTTAGTTGTTTATTCTTCATTGGATTGTTGGGTTCAATGTGTTGTTAGTTGAGATTGAATGAAATGGAATGGATTGCCTGCATGAAATGGATCGAAATGGATTGCCTGCATCATTAAATTAATTGGTTGAATGTTGTTGTTTATTCTTTCACTTTCATTTCAACAATACAGGATACTTTCAATTTCATTTCAACTGGCATGCATGTTTTTCACTTTCCTGTGAACTGGCACGCCTGCAAGCTTCTTGGCACGCCTGTCACTTTTTTGATGCGAAATGTTGGTCTCCAAAACACATGAACCCAACAAGCTTCTTGCATATATCTTGGCCAGATATCACCTTAACTGAACTATATTTTCTGAGGAACACAATTCAAGGAACATGCAAATGGGGTTCCTCATTGGTACTCTTCAGTTTCCCTTGATGCTGGAAATGTGATAGCATGTATATAGACTTTTAACTGAACTATATTTTCTGAGGGAATGTGATAGCATGTATGTACAGATATCACCTTAACTGTCTCCCCCAACTTAGTATGTGCTTGAAAATTGCAATCATTTAAGAAAGTCTTCATAATATCTAGCCATATATAAAACTTTGATGATTTATTATCAAATTAGAGGTTATTTCTTTTATTTCTTCTAGGCATTACATTGATAAATATTGCATTCTAAGAAAGTCTTCATAATACAAAACTGAAAATGAGACTGGATAAAGAACATCTAGCAGCAATACATTGTAGTCCAGCATCAATGTTGATACAATTGTGAGCATGATAAATACTTTTTGAAACCTTTTATTCCAGTATCAATGTTCTTTATCTAAGGGTGTAGATTTGTTCTTGCTAATACATTGTAGTCCAGCATCTCAATATTTAAATTTTTGAAAACTGAACATTGATAAACTGAACATTGATACTGGATACATTGATACATTTTAGTCCAGCATCTCAATATTTACATTGTATTTAACATAATACAAAACTGAACATTGATACTGGATAAAGAACATCTAGCAGCAAGAGGCAAACTGAAAACATTGCATTCTTATTGCTCACAATTGTAGAATGAAGAAAAGAAATAGAACTGTTGATAACCTGTTTGTTGTAATGCCTAAAAGAAATAGTCCTAGGGGAAAATGTATATGTTTCAGCTAGGAGTGTTTCTAATATGTTTCTTTTTCAGCTAGGAGTGTTTCTTCATAATGTTTCTAATATGTTTCTAATATGTTTCATAGAGAATGTATATGTTTCATAGGAGTGTTTCTAATATGTTTCATAGAGAATGTATATGTTTCAGCTAGGAGTGTTTCCATTTTTTAGAACCTACTAATATGTTTCATCTTTTTGGGTTAATTATCAAATAATATCAATAGGATAGCATGTTTCAGCATGATAGCATATGAACTCCACTGCCATTGTAGTATCAAATAGAATGAAATATGTTTCAGTAATAGAACTCACAATCTGACGCGATGATGGTAGGTTTAGAACTCCATTGAAATATATGTTTAGAACTCACAATATGTTTGATACTCCATTCAATTTGAGTTCTATTGCATATGTTTAGAACTCCATTCAATTTGTACTGATAGTGTCATATGTGGTGTTGTACACTGCAATCCTCCAGACACGAGATCATGTGCTCATTGAGGAAACTTGAAACACAGTTCTTACTTTCAGATGATCTATTGTGTGCCATAGTCATTGTGTTTGGTGTCAATTAGTTGCCATTGACAGAATGTTTACCTTATTTAGCAGTCTGTATGGCAATATGTAGATGCTTTTAATCACAGCCGGTTGCTGACTTCGTCATGCATTTCTTGACATATAATATTTGTAACCAATGATCTACATGTACTTACATGCGTATGTGGTGTTGTACACTGCAATCCTCCAAAAAACCAGACACGAGATCATGTCCGAATTTTTGAGAAATGCATAACAGAATTTGGGTTGCTAGCCCCATTCATTTGTCACATAATCAGATCAACCTAAGTTTAAATCTCATTGAGCATTCATTTAGCAAATGGATTAGAAATAAAACATGCAAATGCTCAAGCTTCTGGCGCCATGGATAACAGAATTTGTAAGAAATGCATAATCTATTGCACTGGTGACTCATCTTTTGTATAACAGAATTTTTGAGAAATGCATAATCTATAGCATTTTTTTCTGACTTTTTTTACCTATCATCTGTCTGTCAACACTTTGATGCTAGCAATATACTTTTTGCTTTGAAATGACTCTGAACATTTGTATGCTTATGCAGGATTGTGGGAAGAAGCGCATCAATGCGCAACATTTAGTGGGAAGTTGAAGTTAAGGAAAGCAAATTAATTTCTTGGATATGCTTCCTTTTCTTTCTTAGTTATTATATCTCCAACCCCATATTGATTTTAAGACTATAACAAGTACCAACAACCCTATAATCACGTAATTTGATGAAGCAACATCGGAGGACTGTCGCCGGCCTACATCTGACATATCTGCTACAGAAAAGAGCAGCATAGGTTGGAGTTGGAGTGATGATTGTGATGATTGCTAACATTTTAGGCTTCCTACTTGGTTGTATGGGCTTATGGAACTATTATTATTGTCATTTGTAATGTGCAGTTTTAAGTGTGTTGGATTCGATTTTGTTCCCAGGTTGTGATTATTATTGTTATTATAACAAATGCGTACGCACTTGAGTTGTGTTGATGTTGGTTCCAGTTTGTCATCATTTAATGCTTAATCCAAGGGTTAATTGATTGGTGTTTCATTGTGGGCTGGATATTATTGTTGTTGTAACAAATGAGTACTCGCTTGGGCTGTGTTAATGTTGGTTCCAGTGAGTCATCTTTTAATGCTTAATTCATGGGTTAATTAATTTTGTGTTTAATTTTGTATATTCTAATTTTGTGATGTTTAACTTTGTAGATTTTAAAAATTTTAATCAGTCATAACTGCATCACGAAAACCAAAGCCTTTTGCAAAAATCATTTATACTCGGTTATAAATACATCATACAAGCCACAAGGTTAAAACAACCGTACTCCCTGTCAACACCCTTCCTGTCATTCATAAATGCAATTTTAAATTATATGCAGCACACAAGCCATAAGGTTAATAATTGTTCGTTTAAAATTAGGGCATTGAAAATTTTGACGGGGTATACTTTAAATGGACATGTGAACTAAAAGTTGAGAGGACTAAAAATTTTGGGGGAACAAAATAACAATTATTACGCTTTAATTGTTGTTCATTTAAAATTAGGACATTCAAGATTTTGATGGGGTATACTTTAAATGGACATGTGAACTAAATATTGAGAGGACTAAAAATTTTGGGGGAACAAAATAACAATTATTACGCTTTAATTGTTGTTCGTTTTAAAATTAGGAGATTCAAGATTTTGTGGGGGAGGGGGCAATATTTTAAATGAACTATGTTGCTATGACACAAGTTAAATCTTGGGTGAACTAAATTTTGGTCGTCTGCTAAATTTTTTCAACGCTAATTTTTTGTTCCGCACCGAATTGTTTTTACGCTAATTTGTTGTTCCACATCAAAGGTGTCACGCCCCCGCTTCCCAAAAATATGGAGGCGAAGCGTGAGAAGGTCCGCTCAGACTTGAAGCTACAAAGCTGCAAGTCCGATAAGCGTCAATCAAATTTAAAACTGCAGGTCCTTGCAACGCGAGCGAAACAAGATAATAATAATGAAATGAGACAAAAGAATAATCTTAGAATATCCATAAATATAAATTCCAACATCGCAGAAAAGCCACCAGGCTAAAAGAAAAGAGACTAAAGGCCCAAACATGGCCAACAAAAGTACAAAGTACAAACGACGGTGCTACGCACCAATAACTAACAAAAGGCCTAAAACAAAATAAAGCTCAACAAAGACTCAAAGAATGGTCACCGGTGTCCACCAAAATCCTCCTGGCAATCATGGACTCAGACTCAGCGTCAGCAAAACACCACGTACTCAGCAACGGTCTCTGGCTCAGGGTCTAACATGTGACACCCAAAAGAGCAAGGGGCACATGTCAGCAAGTCTACAAGAGACTTGTGCAAGGAAACTGAAGGTAGGTAAAAGTAAAGCAACCTAGCAGTTCTAGCATGGTGCAATGACATGGCAGTTAAAGTAAAGAGTGCAACAGGTAAGGTAAAGTAAAGTAAAGTACGAGCATGGCATTTAAACATGGCATGGATGACAAATATTGCATGAATCATTCACAAGACAAGTACAAGACAATAAAAGTAAGCACCTCGTGCACAGGGATTCCGCCTTTTGGCTAGAGTGGCTGCACGGCCAGCTCCTAGCTCAAGTGATCGTTTATCCCTACCCCTCCACGTGTATCGAGCCAGGGCCTTACCCCCGAACGGTAATGCTCGCTTCTGGATCACGAGCCAGGAAGTGTTTTTAACAAGTATGGCATAGGGGTGCACCTAGCCGGTCCAGGGAACCCAGGCATTGGCTTTTGACCAACACATGAGGCCCGTTTCCCTCGGAAATAGTTTTCAAGGAGTACAAGTTTTGTAGCGTGTGCTACGAATGCAACAATCAACTGGGATGACATGTAAGATGCGATGCATGACAGTTAAAAGTGCATACAGATAAGGAAAGTAAACGTGACAGTTTAGTATGCATGAACAACAAGTTTAAAGAGTTGGATCTAGCTTCGTTGTCAAGCTAGATCAATTAGGTGACGGATCTAGTTTCGTTGTCAAACTAGATCAAGTAGGCGTCTAGCCAGCTATCATTTCACTGACTAGTCTCTTTTACGCTAGGAACAAGGAAGTGGCCTAAAAACATGGCCCTACACAAGAGTTGGCAAGTTTCACTTGCCTGCAAGCACGACGTCTGAGCACACCGTCCAATGAGTCCAAAAAATCACAATTATCCTACATGCACAAGTCCACCGGCCTAAAGTCCATATTATTAATCTTGATTAGTGAATTTAAAACATTTAAAATACTTTAAAAATACTGATTTTAGTCTTGATTAGCATGCAATTGGGTTGGGGGTCCTAGGGGTGCAAAGCGTTACCTCAACACGACGCGAAAGCTACACCGACGTCGGGTAGCGACGCCGGGGGTTGGAATAAGAGAACGCGCTCCAAGTCCTGATTCCAATATATTTTCCTCGCTGGAAAATTCAGAGCTTCAACCGGGGCGATGGTACCAGATTCCAAAGCTAGCACATGCGACGACGGGCTACGACGTGCGACGACGTCGTACGCGGCAAGTCGTCAAAGAGAACGCACCTAGGTGGGGCCCACAGTAGTCCTAGGGACCTTTGGGGGACCCACAATGACTCTCGAGAACTTGGGGGGGCCCACGGTGGCAATCGATGCGACGGGTGCGGGGTTGCGACGTTTGCTCTCGGTCGTACACAGCCAAATGCGGGGGCGGCCATCGGTCGCTGCGGGAGAACGGGCATTGGTGCAGCGCTTGGTCGGTGTGGGCCTTGGTGCTCTCGGTCGGTGCGGAGGGAGGGGTCGGTCGTGCGCCTTGGATGCGGGGGAGCGGGCGCTGCAACGTTGCGAGCGTTGCAACGTTGCGGAGGCAGGCGATCCGCTCGGTCAAGCGCTAGCGGATGCGGGGCGACAAGGCGTGCGCTGAGCGGGGGCTTGCAGCGGTGCGGAGATGCGAGCGGAGCGGGGAAGCCTCTCGGTCTGACCGAGAGGAATCCTCGGTCAGAGCGGGGAGCGGGGTGGCGACAGCAGCGGGTGTGGGCTTGGCTAGGATGCGGAGCGGGCGACCGGTCAGAGCGGGGGAACGGAGGCCGTTCTCTCGGTCTGAGCGAGGGATGTTCGTCGCAACGTTGCGACGAATCGTCGCAACGTCCAATATGAGTTTTGGAAGTGGCTAGGGCTAATTTCTTGCGAAAATAGGTCTTCCTAGGGGTTGTTTATATAGTTTAGATGGGTTGACTTGGTCTAGGGCTAAATCTAATAGGATTAGAAGTTTAAAATAATTTAAAATTTAAATCTCAACTTCTCCAACTCACCCAAGGATTTGACTTTGTCCAAATGAGCTGGAAATTGGCTCAAAAATTCTTTAAAACGTTTTAAACTCAAATAAATTTTATTTGGCCGAAAATAATTTATAAATTAATTATTAAAAATAATATAAAACTTGTTAAAAATATAAAAGTGGCCAAATAAACTCCAAAAGTTATAAAATAAATATCGGGGTGATCGTGATGACGAATGTGAGCTAACTAAGAAGACGGATCTCAAATTCGACGTCGGACGACGAAACTAAAAATAGAAACGTCTCCCGTCAAGAGTGAGAATCGTCACGTCTCATCGAGTAAGATTAAATTGTGGAAAAACGACTCGAGAAACTCATACACGTATTTCAATCATATATATAAGCATGCATCCCTTATATAACTACTACCCACCTAATCACAAAACAATATTTCAGGTACTCATATAAGGATGGTCTCACACTTAGCCAATACAATCATTGCTCTACCTATAGGTAGCTACATATGCACAAACATCAAGGGTATACTACCCTCTAATAGTCATCCAATACCAAACATCTCACACATATAGTCACGCCATAACATTATTAATCAAGTTTTACTATATCTAATATATGTTCACCACTACTATAATTTCACAATATATATTCATTCAATGCATTCAAATATTTCACCATACATTCACATTACGTACAGTCCTATAACTGCATTTACGACACGCCACATATATCGTAGTCATCAAAACCTATAACTAAGCACATACTTACCCGTGCATGGTGCACACCCATACACGCTAACATTTCATTTACGCATACCATTCATACCATTATATTACTAGCACATCTATGCTCCTAGTTTAGCTAGTACACATATGTTCACACGGGCAAGTCCTTAGTAATTAGCTATACCACAAAACCAACACCTATAACTATATACTGGTGTAGCGACCCACAATCATGTGCGTAGCTCAACCAGGCACAAACACTTCTATCACTATACATACATCAAGCATTGCTATATTCAGCCTACAAACATACATTCAATATACTTAGAGTATACTCACTCAAGCTTGAGTGAGACTCAATACACATATCAGAATATTCTATATACGTAACACGGCATTCATACATATACCAATACCACTCCATTATATAAATGTATATATATATATATATATCTACCAATACAACCATATGCATACCATAGGTCAATCACACTTAATATTTAGTCAGGTAATACTTACATAGTTAAATCAATTTATATACCATAATAATAATAATACAGACATCAGTACTCGTATAATTATAATACACTCCCTAATACGTGCATACGTATTCATCGTATAGTCACACACACATGTAACTTATATATATATATACTCACACCATAGCCTACTACCTATAATTAGTATACTAACACATCCACACATACATAATTAAGATGCGCAATAGTCGTGTATACCTCGCGGTATGCACGCATGCAACATCCCGTAAGAGCAAGCAACATCAATCAAGATTATAATTCTAATATCATATGCATATCACCTTATATACTCAGGCAACAAAACATAACTACTTACGTCTAAGCATAATACATACATACATACGAGCACATACACATACGTACTAATATATAGGTCACTCAATAGGCCTACTTACTTATCTATATGCACACCTATTATCATCACACCTAGCATATACATAGCTTTACCAATCATTTTGTTTCAACCATTATAAGTATCTCTTACTACATACACAACTTAGATATTTCAACGCTAACTCTTATACACACTGGCATCCCTAGTATAGTATAGCTATCCACACAAAAATCTATAACTCCTATCCCATGACAACTTCATAATATCACGAATAACTCCGAGTATATATATATATATATATATATATATATACATATCACACAATAGGCAAGCACCAATATACTATGGGAATTCTCATTCAAGCCCACGTACACAACTTAGGTACGTGCACCACGACACCTCACAAGGGTCCAAGGGTCTACTAGCAACTTAGAGTTGACACAGACATTGACGGTCCCTAAGGCCTAGGCAATAGAGGGAGGTCAAAAGCGTGACGAGAGAAGGATCGATAAGCACGAGTTCAGATAGGACGAATACAAGGAGACGGCTTGGTTAGGGAAAACATTGGCTCAATGGTGATGTTTAGGTTGAGGGAAAAGGAGATGTGGAGATGCTTAAATAGGATACAGAAGAGATAACAGGGTGAATAGCATAAACTAAAATTCGTGGATTTTGAAAACTGTTGTACTTCAAAAGTTAAAATCCTCGTCTGAAAAGAAATATTTGGAGATTGATAAAACGAGTTGTTCAAAATAAATTTGAGTCGAACATTCATAATAAGAGAAAATGGTCTATTGGTTTTAAAAATCGTTATAAAAGGAAGTAAAATCATTTACACGAATATTAAGGACGTGGTTTAGAAAATTTTATACGTCAGCAATTTAATATAATGTTGTCAAAAGTTTTTTTTTGAAAGTCAAAGAATGAAGTCAAGTAACGGAAGAATTTAAACTCATGTTAAATGCTTTCAAAATTTTAGGCTATGGAAAATTTAAAATGATCAATTTGAAACTACTTGTAGAGAACCAGGGTTTGCCAGAAATGAGAAACTGATTTACATAAAGTTCTTAATATACGAGCACAACAAGTCTGGCACGGATACAAAAATAGTTGAAATTCAATTTGGTTTAGAAATTTTTCTAAAAGCGTGTAAGGTGAGCGGAAAGAAAGTAATAGTAACTTAGCATAAGAATTATCAAGATCGAATAGCGAATCTTTAAAATCAAATCAGGGAGGGTCTAAAGCAGGAAGAGGTCATGAAAATAGTAATTTTGCAAAAATCCGAAGTAGCGAAAACGACGAGCAAAGACCAACTTGCTGAAAGCTGAAATTCCATGTGACTTGAAAGTATATTAAAGTAACCACGACGTATCATTCGTATAACACAAATAAGAAGAAAATTACAAATCGAATTGGGCAAGGAAAAAGTACTGTCCAGAATAAAATTAATATATGAGGGGACAACACATTTACCTAAGTACAAAAACATAGGCTGGGAAAATATTATAAACTAGTATTCAAAAATTTCGACAAACGTTTTAAAAATTTTAAATCAATGAAGGAGTATGAAGTATAAGTATATTAAAATTTTGAGCAAAATTAAAATTAGTGGAAGGGAAGAAAAATATTTTCAGAAAGGTTCAAGATTTGCAATGGAGATGTTTGAAAATTGACGACGATCGTCATGAGGCGACCTCGTGAATCGAGGCAACGAAATTTGGTCGGGTGATCAGAACATACATACGCCTAGGATATGATTCTGGAGGATCTTCGGGGAAACTCCTACGGTCGACCAACTAAAGATTTGGAACTAGGCACTAAGACTTCTAAAGGTTAGACGGTAAAGGAAAGCGTTCAGCTTGGTCCGAAATCGATGAACCCAAAAGAGAACGACTGAAGGAAAATCGAGAAGTCTAATATGGTCAGGGTTAGGCAAGGACCACTAGGGTAACTCCTACGGCGATCAATTGCTGACAGGGAGCCTAACTATCAATCAGGGGCCTCTAACTAGCAAGCACAGACGTCTAACTAAGTCTTCTTACCACCTAGTGTCGTAAGAAAACGACTAGACTCGGGGCTTATGACTCGGATGTTGCAATTTATTTAATGGACATTCCGTTATTATCGTTGTTTCGTTAATTCGCAATTGCAAGACTGGACCTGCATGGGCCACCAACAAAACCTGTCACGCCCCGCTTCCCAAAAATATGGAGGCGAAGCGTGAGAAGGTCCGCTCAGACTTGAAGCTACAAAGCTGCAAGTCCGATAAGCGTCAATCAAATTTAAAACTGCATGTCCTTGCAACGCGAGCGAAACAAGATAATAATAATGAAATGAGACAAAAGAATAATCTCGGAATATCCATAAATATAAATTCCAACATCGCAGAAAAGCCACCAGGCTAAAAGAAAAGAGACTAAAGGCCCAAACATGGCAAACAAAAGTACAAAGTACAAACGACGGTGCTACGCACCAATAACTAACAAAAGGCCTAAAACAAAATAAAGCTCAACAAAGACTCAAAGAATGGTCACCGGTGTCCACCAAAATCCTCCTGGCAATCATGGACTCAGACTCAGCGTCAGCAAAACACCACGTACTCAGCAACGGTCTCTGGCTCAGGGTCTAACATGTGACACCCAAAAGAGCAAGGGGCACATTTCAGCAAGTCTACAAGAGACTTGTGCAAGGAATCTGAATGTAGGTAAAAGTAAAGAAACCTTGCAGTTCTAGCATGGTGCAATGACATGGCAGTTAAAGTAAAGAGTGCAACAGGTAAGGTAAAGTAAAGTAAAGTACGAGCATGACATTTAAACATGGCATGGATGACAAATATTGCATGAATCATTCACAAGACAAGTACAAGACAATAAAAGTAAGCACCTCGTGCACAGGGATTCCGCCTTTTGGCTAGAGTGGCTGCACGGCCAGCTCCTAGCTCAAGTGATCGTTTATCCCTACCCATCCACGTGTATCGAGCCAGGGCCTTACCCCCGAACGGTAATGCTCGCTTCTGGATCACGAGCCAGGAAGTGTTTTTAACAAGTATGGCATAGGGGTGCACCTAGCCGGTCCAGGGAACCCGGGCATTGGCTTTTGACCAACACATGAGGCCCGTTTCCCCCGGAAGTAGTTTTCAAGGAGTACAAGTTTTGTAGCGTGTGCTACGAATGCAACAATCAACTGGGATGACATGTAAGATGCGATGCATGACAGTTAAAAGTGCGTACAGATAAGGAAAGTAAACGTGACAGTTTAGTATGCATGAACAACAAGTTTAAAGAGTTGGATCTAGCTTCATTGTCAAGCTAGATCAATTAGGTGACGGATCTAGTTTCGTTGTCAAACTAGATCAAGTAGGCGTCTAGCCAGCTATCATTTCACTGACTAGTCTCTTTTACGCTAGGAACAAGGAAGTGGCCTAAAAACATGGCTCTACACAAGAGTTGGCAAGTTTCACTTGCTTGCAAGCACGACGTCTGAGCACACCGTCCAATGAGTCCAAAAAATCACAATTATCCTACGTGCACAAGTCCACCGGCCTAAAGTCCATATTATTAATCTTGATTAGTGAATTTAAAACATTTAAAATACTTTAAAAATACTGATTTTAGTCTTGATTAGCATGCAATTGGGTTGGGGGTCCTAGGGGTGCAAAGCGTTACCTCAACACGACGCGAAAGCTACACCGACGTCGTGTAGCGACGCCGGGGGTTGGAATAAGAGAACGCGCTCCAAGTCCTGATTCCAATATATATTCCTCGCTGGAAAATTCAGAGCTTCAACCGGGGCGACGGTTCCAGATTCCAAAGCTAGCACGTGCGACGACGGGCTACGACATGCGACGACGTCGTATGCGGCAAGTCGTCAAAGAGAACGCACTTAGGTGGGGCCCACAGTAGTCCTAGGGACCTTTGGGGGACCCACAATGACTCTGGAGAACTTGGGGGGCCCACGGTGGCAAGCGATGCGACGGGTACGGGGTTGCGACGTTTGCTCTCAGTCGTACACAGCCAAATGCGGGGGCGGCCATCGGTCGCTGCGGGAGAACGGGCATTGGTGCAGCGCTTGGTCGGTGCGGGCCTTGGTGCTCTCGGTCGGTGCGGAGGGAGGGGTCGGTCGTGCGCCTTGGATGCGTGGGAGCGGGTGCTGCAACGTTGCGAGCGTTGCAACGTTGCGGAGGCGGGCGATCCTCTCGGTCAAGCGCTAGCGGATGCTGGGTGACAAGGCGGGCGCTGAGCGGGGGCTTGGAGCGGTGCGGAGATGCGAGCGGAGCGGGGAAGCCTCTCGGTCTGACCGAGAAGAATCCTCGGTCGGAGCGGGGAGCGGGGTGGCGACAGCAGCGGGTGCGGGCTTGGCTAGGATGCGGAGCGGGCGACCGGTCAGAGCGGGGGAACGGAGGCCGTTCTCTTGGTCTGAGCGGGGGATGTTCGTCGCAACGTTGCGACGAATCGTCGCAAGGTCCAATATGAGTTTTGGAAGAGGCTAGGGCTAATTTCTTGCGAAAATAGGTCTTCATATGGGTTGTTTATATAGTGTAGATGGGTTGACTTGGTCTAGGACCAAATCTAATAGGATTAGAAGTTTAAAATAATTTAAAATTTAAATCTCAACTTCTCCAACTCACCCAAGGATTTGACTTGGTCCAAATGAGCTGGAAATTGGCTCAAAAATTCTTTAAAACGTTTTAAACTCAAATAAATTTTATTTGGCCGAAAATAATTTATAAATTAATTATTAAAAATAATATAAAACTTGTTAAAAATATAAAAGTGGTCAAATAAACTCCAAAAATTATAAAATAAATATCGGAGTGATCGTGATGACGAATGTGAGCTAACTAAGAAGACGGATCTCAAATTCGATGTCGGACGACGAAAATAAAAATAGAAACGTCTCCCGTCAAGAGTGAGAATCGTCACGTCTCATCGAGTAAGATTAAATTGTGGAAAAACGACTCGAGAAGTGTCGTTCCAAGATAGTGCCACTATTTAATACTCTCAGGGACGTTCACAATGGCATATCACACGAAAGTGTTCACAAACAAACAAAGTCTAAAACAAACACGTGCACGGCCAAAAGCACGTGCACGAAAAACATACAACGAAAAGTGGTCGTTACAAAAGGCGCCCGTGCCGAATTTGTTGTTCCGTGTCGAAGGCGCCTGCGCCGAATTTGTTGTTCCGCACCGAAGGTGACCACGCTAAAATTTCGCATGCCGCTAAATAGTTTTACGCTAATTTGTTGTTCTTTTAAATTTTGGTTCTGGAAATAATTTTTTTGTGGAACAAAGAATTCACGGGGGGAAATCATAAATGAACCGTGCCCGCGGGCACGGGTTATGACTAGTTTATATATATACTAGCTGGCCATGTAAATTATATAAAGTTGTATGTTGTCATTTGATCATGCTGGGACTGACGCTCACGTACTGAGGTATAGGCATTATAAACATTCTTCCACACAAACCCATTACCAGAGAATAACTATTGATATAACACTTACGTGCGTTGCTGCTCTCGCCACTTGCAAGTGGAGGTCGGACGGCGGGCGCAGACGAAAACGAGCTCCGGTAGATGCACTCAACAGCGGCAGCGGCGAGGTGGTGTTCAACGTGGCTGTTGGGGGCTGGGTGCGATGTCAGAGAGGAGCAGTAGGGCATCGGACGGCCACCGTAGGGCGGCGGCACGGCCATGCAGCGGCTGTAGCTGCTGCCGTTGCTGCTGACGCCGCTGCGCTGCCACGACATCTACTGCCGCCGTGAGTTGCTGCGGCGCTAGGAGCCGTAGCTGCGCTGCCGCGGGGGTCTGCCTCCGGCGTGGGAGGCCGACGATGGCCTGGGGGTACGTCGGAGGGAGGAAGCGGGTCGGGGGCAGCCGAAGAAATGAAAGGAGGTGGCGGCTTGATGGACGGAGGGCTCAGGCAGGAGGGCCGCAGGCAGGGTTAGGGGAGAACGCGAGGGGCTAGGTGAGGGTTTGAATTTTTTTTTGTTTGTTAAAAAGAGGAGGGGCGGCTGACAGAACTTTTGCCTAAGGTTTTATTTCATTTGATTTGTTATATAGGTTAGAAGATAGGGGTGAAACGTGAGAGGGGTAGGGTGGTGACGTGGGGGAGTGGTTGAGGATTTCTAGGGGTACGGTTATAGTATAGGATTTATCATTTAAAACAAATAAATTGATTTGAACCTTTCAAAAAATTTGAACAGCCAAAGCTTGATTGAAAATGAATAGGTTTAGATTGTTTAGGCTTATTATAATAATAAAATTTGATATGTATCCCTAGGGTTTATAGAAAGGGAAAGATATTTTGTTAGAGGGGGGTACAATTTAGGGGTATGTCTAGGGGACCATAGAGGATCAGATTTGGAAGGATATTAAAACGATTTAAATAAGATATTTAGCCAGATTCGGCTAACCATTCGAATTTCGAATCTGATTTGGGGAGATCGACGGTCGAGGTTATTCCGGGCGATATCTCTCAATCCGGGCGTCAGAAAAATAATCCAAAAATACCAGTGAGATCGTGGAGACAAGACACATAGATCTACGGAGCCTGATCGTGTGTAACGCCTACCAAGAATTTACGTAAAATTAGAAACGGTGTTTCGAGTCAGATGACTAAAACGCCCCTATCGTTCAAAGTCGTTTGCGAGAAAACGAGCCGTGAAACGACGTTCCCAAAAATTACAATAGAATCCAACACCCCAAAACGATCGCAATGGCATATCGCATCGCATATGTCGGAGCTCAGAAATAGCCAAAAAGAATACGTGCACGATAAAGCACGTGCACGCAAGAAAATACGAACGGTCGGAAAGCGGCCGTTACAACCTCCACCACAGAGCGGTGCTGGTGCACCCCCACCAACCTAGGCACACACTAGATGCCTTCCATATTTTTGCTGCCGCTACGCTGGATATTTTGAGCATGCTGATTTTGCACCCCTCCTCCACACACGTTTTGGTCACTTTTTGGTCGTATCTGTCTATATCATTTTGGGAGAGAGGGAGTATTTTTGGGGACACTTACATGGTACTATTTTGATCTCTACATACATCACCTGCACTTACATATCATATTTTTATTTTATTTTCATGATGCATGCATCCTCACCCACCCCACCCATATCTTGTCGCTCAGTGTGCCACACTTTGCACATTGAGGACACTGTGCACTTTAGCTTAGGGGAGTGAGTTCTCACGCACTTTTTATTTTTGTCGCATTTGATTTTCATTTTCCCACTTTTCTTTGTTTTTACGCTTATTTTCACCCACTTTTTCATTTTTTTCCATGCATCACATTTTCTTACCTTTTGAGTGTGCTGCATATGTACAGTAGATTTTATTTTTTTATTTTATCCTTATTTCTTTTGTCCTTTTTGCAAGAGATGAATTTTCTATGATGACGATGACGTGGTATTAGCTTATCTCTATATGCATATTATCTTGTCATGCCATAGTTTTTATTTCAGATATCATATGCTTGCTATGCATTTGAGATAGTAACCCGCACTTTCATATATGAATATGGATGAAATTCTTTTATTAGCTGAGTCTGATGAGTTTTACTGTATACTCTTCATAGAAAACACACCAAGCTTCACGCATTGATTGCTTAAATTTGGAGTACTGCTTTCTTGTCTTATATCACTTCTTATTGCATGAAAATTATACGCTTCACTTTCAGGTTTATTGAATGTATGCTAGGTTGATATAACTGGATTAGTTTACTTTATGAGATCAAACTGAGTAGATTACATTACTCTGCTGAAAATTATCGCGCACATTCTATAGAGTGAACCAAGTGTTACATATATTTCTTTCTCCACATATCTTGAGTATTATTTCTATACTTAGAGTCATTGGTGAATCTCCCTTTAGCGAGTCTTATATTGGCATATTCCCCCGCCATAAAAGATCCATGCTCCAATACCCCAAAATCAAAGAAAAAATATATTCTTGTATATCTCTCTATCTTTTGATTTGTGATCACAGTTGTATATATATGATTGAAAAAAAGAGAAAAAAGGAGAAAAAAAGAAATGAAAAGAGAAAAGAAGTTCATATATGATCCCATCTCATACTCTTTCTCTATTTCTTCCCTCTATTGTTATTTGGAGCTTCAAAAATGGTGAATAAGCTTATTGATTTATATTATGCCACCATGCTTATAGATAAGCTTGGGGGAGGGGATCCAATGATGTGTGAGAGAGTGGCTACTTGATTGTGCACGACAACCTAAGCTAAGTAATTTTCTATACTCGGCGAGATTACTAAAAGTTTTACGAAATCCAGGAATTGAAACTTAGCATGCGTTTCAAGAAAACCACTCCTTTCTATTCTTATTACTTCATATTGTGTGATACTTCTTATACTCCAAATAGAAAGCATTCAATTGAAAAGTGTGTAGTCTATGATTATGTATACCGCTTTAGATGCTTCAGACGATGTTAATTCTAGAACGATTCCATATTTCAAATTGTTTTGCTGTTCTTGGGTTCCTATTTTGAATGCATCCTTATAACATGATATCGAGATAAAAATCTTTGGCATGTGTTTTGAATTTGCCGTGTGCTATTTGAGTAAGCAAATCCACGTCCTGAGAAAATGATCTAGCGCATCCCTCTTTGTTTTCTTTCCTATCTTCTTTTTCTTTTTCCTTTTCATTATTTTTACCTAGGGATGGCAAAACGGGTGGGCGGGTATGGATATGCACTATCTATACCCGTGCCCACTCAATTTACCCGTATCCATACCCGTACCCATATCCGTGATGGGTAAATTTTTGTACCCATACCCATACCCATCGGGTATACAGATACCCGTGGGTACCCGTGTACCCACTGGGTATGGGTATGGATATCCATACCCATCGTATGGATATCCATATACCCAATGGGTATGGGTATCCATAACTATTACATGTAAAAAGATTAACAAACATCCATATCTGTATCTATACTGCAAGCTTTTTGAGTGACATGTAAAAAATTATTGAAAATTATATATATATTTCAAACATCAAAGTAGTATGTATGCAAGAGACTATATAACAATCAAGTTCAAATTAGCAGTTTCCTCATCTTCACTGGTTTAAAAGATTGACAAAGACATGTAGAGTTTAGTGCTGGTTTTAAGGCATATATACAAGAAAGTATTCTGTCAATAAGCCTTATAATGCAACAACCAACACAATTGCAACTTGGCTGACAGAATAGCACAATATGTAGAAAATATTGAATGAAACACATAAATAATAATATTTAGAGATGTTGCAACCCCGCCTGCTGGAGGAAATTGGAAACCCTTGGCCTTGACTATTGAATCGGTATTTATACATGTGAGACCTCAAATTTGAAACCTGTGGCTGTGGTGTAAAGTTAACTCTAGGTTTGTTAATTGTTATGCATAGTTTTATATTTTTATTTGTTGTATTTACATATATTAATTTGGTTATTATTTTTGAAAAATATTTAATTGGGGTTTATATGAAATTTACTTTATAAGAATAATATATTAATATTAAAATGACCGGGTAAGGGTACCCGTGGGTATGTATATATAATATCCATACCCGTCCAATTTTACCCGTGGGTAAAACATGGGTACCCATACCCGTACCCATGGGTACAAAAGTCTACCCATACCCGTACCCAAACGGGCGGGTATCCACGGATATCCGTACCCGCGGGTAGAATTGCCATCCCTATTTTTACCCATCAGGTTCACCTTTTACTCATCTTCCTCGAGGACGAGTAAGAGGTAACCTTGGGGGATTTTAATCACTCCATATTTTATACCTTTTTTCTGCATGTTTTCATGACGTTTTGATCGCCCGTATTGCATTTTTCACGATTATTTGACGATATCGCGTTGCTTTTCACTATTTCTTGTTTTTGTCGTATTTCAGGAGATATAGATCGATTTGGAGCAAAATTGAGATCGAAGGATTTTCACGCACTTCGGAGTGTCGCCCGCGGCTTATTTGAGGACATATTAGCGATAGATGATGAGCGGAAGAAGAAGGAATTCCATAGGATCGACGAGGAGGTGAAAAGGAGAAGAAAGGAGCTCAAGAGCACCTCAGTCGGCCGAGCAAGACGGCTCATTTGACTGAGTGAAGGATCACACTCGCCTGAGTGAAACGGATACACACCGCAAATTTCAGACGTTTCCTCGGCCGAGTACGGAAGTCCTCTCGGCCGAGTGAGAAAAGCTCACTCATCTGAGTGGTACAGAGAATTCGTCCAGAGAAGCTGCCAACTTACTGTAATTTCTGAGGAAACCCACTCGGCCGAGCATGATTGCTTACTCGGCCGAATGAAGAAGACTGCTCGGCCGAGTCACCCCGAGAGACAGACCCCTGAAAACCCCGAAGTTACTGTTATTTAACAGGGTTTTTCACTCGGGTGAGTGATAAGGGTCACTCAGGCGAGTGACAAGGGTCACTCAGGCGAGTGACAAGGGTCACTCGGCCGAGTGACCCTCTCCGACTGCTGCTAGGAATGCGAATTCTGGGCTGTGCAGGGGCAGTTTTGTCACGATTTTTTGGACGATTTTGGCTTGTATTTAAGCCTAGTTTTTTCCCTAGTTTTAGGAGAGACTTGAATTATTTTTTAGAGACTTCTATTAGGTTTTTGACGGCTATTCTTTTGTGAAATTCTCAGCTAGAGATCATTGGCGACAACGTTGGTTTGTTCTTTCTTGTTAAAAAACTCATTTTTATGAATTGTTTTTTCTTTGCAATGAATTGTGCTATGATTGCATCTATTATTTTTGAGATTTTCATGATGACTAGTGAGTAGTTCCATCGTTCTAGGGCATGGGGATGAACCCTATGGACCCGATCTTTGAATTGTGATGAATTTATAGATTTGTTGCTAGAATTGATAATGGTTAGGTTGTGATTGATTTATTACGAGTAGCTAGGAATTCATATCGATTGGGATTTGTAAGAGATTGGATCCCAATTGAGAGGACGGCCTAGATATTCGATTTAGATTGATAATCCAAATTCTCTAGATTTGGTTTGTAAGAGATTGGACCAAAGCTAGGATTTTTAATTATAAATCTATACTAATATTCGTTTGCAAGAGATTGGAAGAATACGAACTATCATAACCTAGATCATAGCTCGAGTTTGCAAGAGAGTGGGCTCGAGATGCGATTGGACGATGATGTCGATCTTCACGCTAGCAGCTTAGGGTAGAGTTTGCACGAGAGTGGGCTCTATTTTAGGTTTGCTATAGACTGGCAATAGCGTGAGAGCGTGAGCTTGGTTCTACATTAAGTTGCGACTAGTTCACCTATATTCAAGCTTAGCAACAATGAAATTTATGATTCACAAGGATAAGAGACGGTACGTAGTGGGGATTTCCTATCCCTAGACGCTTTATTATATTGATATTTCTTGCTATTTGAATGATTGTGACTATTACATCAAAACTATTCTTATTCTCTTGATAGCTAGATAATCAAAGTAAGATACTATCATTTGTCCTCCATGTGTTCGATACCCGCTCGCCACGACACCGTGCGCTTGTGGTAAGACTACAAATCGTTTTTCGGGTGTATATCCGGACGCGATCAGAGGGTTCTCCAAAGTGAAGCACTCCTAAGGAACGTCTCCATCCGGCATTTTCAATAGCCAAAGTTCGTGCCATTGAAACGCGGAGGACGCACCATAGATTGACCTTCGAAAAGAGTGGACGCTCCATCACGATCGTGATTGTTGTACGAAGTCGGCGGAGGAATGTTGTTGTTGTTGGATGCCATAGCTATAACCTTGTGATCCGATACCAAGTGTAAGGACCCTGGCTATGGGGAAAACACTAGAAGGGGGGTTGAATAGTGTTTATGCAATTTAAAAAGATAGTTTCACCAATTTAAATTCCTAACCAACAAAATAGTGTGGAATAGAAATTAAACCCAAAATGAAACAATAGCAAACGCAAAGGATGTTTCAAGGGTTCGGATTACCCAAGTCACTTCCCGACTTGTTCCTGGTAATCCTATGTCCCTTCCAACCAGTTAACAACCGGATACTCAAGTTAGAACCCTAACTTGAGGTTTCCTTAAAACCCAACTTGTAGCAACCCTACAAGTGAAATCGAAATACAATCGATTGACCTTGACTTCCACAACTTGGGAGCAAGCAAACCACTTTCACAACCCGAGAGTAAATTCAAATAACGAAAGTTATGAAATATGACAGCAGCACTTACAATCACCTATGCCTCGAAGTAGAACTTGAAGGAGAAGTGTGTTATGTGTTGAAAGACTCTCTTGGAAGAGATGAAAGCCCTTTCTCTTGACTGCACCAAATGCCTAGAAGATATCTCTTTGGTTCTAGGTTGGAGAGCTAGATATAGAAGATAGGAATTCTTAGGGCTTTAGGGTTTGAGAGCTATGATCTTGAGAGATTTAGCAAAATGAAACTTGGAAGAATGAGTAACCTCTCAATGGAATAGTAGATGCTCCTTATATAGGTTTCTCAAACCCTACAAACGAATTCCGCAAAAACCACTTTGAAATCCGTGAGAAAAATCTCAACGGATAGAATCTTAGCCCGTGAAAGTCGACTGTTGAGGAAACCACAGTCGACTGCTGCACAGTCAGAGAGGTTAGGTGAGAATTCATAACGGTAACTTACCACGTGGACAGTCGACTGATGAGGCATAGACAGTCAAATGTTAAACCAACAGGCGACTGTACATCCTACTACATGCGACTGGCCGAAACAGGGTAAGTTGATGAAGTCTGGAAAACAGCTGGGAGAACAGGACCGACGACTGACGAGGAGAAGACAGTCGACTGTTAGTCTTAACAGGCGACTGAACTTCCTTCATCAGACGACTGTCAAAACCCTGAGATTTTCCAGAGAGTTGAGTCAACAAAATGGCTCACAGACAGACGACTATAGAAGCATTGACAGTCGACTAGTCCATTGGACAGTCGACTGTAAATTCAACATTAGTCGACTGGCCAGAATAAACAGATCAATAGAATTTGGGCTAAAGATAGACAGGCGACTGATTAACAAAACACAGTCGACTGTCACTAGGACATGCGCCTGTGAATTATTCATAAGTCGCCTGAGAAAGTTAAAGCAGAGAAGCCCAAAACTAGACAGTAAAAGTTTGTGCATAACGGGCGACTGTAGAACAAAACATAGTCGACTGTTTTTGAGACAAGCGACTGTAAATTGTTCAGCAGTCGACTGTTATAAACAATACATGCACAATCAATATTGAAATGAATTGGGGTCTAAGGATACTTGATCTAATTATATCCTAAGACAGAAATGAAGATGTGTGTGTGCTCCAACAATGTTCTACTTCTAAGCTACATACTAGAAGAGAAATAAGAAAGTTACATTTGACGAACTCTCTCTTCTATCCAACGCATGAGCTTGAAGTCTTCTTGGAGCTTCAATCACCATCTACGATCATCCAATCCATTTTATTTGCCTTCAATGATCTTTGAGTGGCATCCATTGCAAGTAGATCTTCATAATTTTCTTAGGCAATGGATTAACTGCAAAATAGGGGATTAGTCACAAGTATTTATGTTTGCTCATCATTAACACCAAGTAGGGAGAAGTCCAATACTCAACACACTGGTTTATCTAGAATATAGATGTCTTGCCTCGATATTCCTTCGACAAGAAACATTTAGGACTTATGCTGAAGTAGATACATTAGGTCTCATTATAATGATCTCATCACGATCCCAATGTTCATCACATAAGTCCAAGGACTTTATCCATATGATATGAACACAACAATATACTTAGTAGTGTCAAAGAAAATCACATAGATAATATATACCAAATTGCATACTATTACTTTGAACAAGATGTTTTTCATAATTACAATAGTTGTTTGGAGCGCATACATTTCCTAACATCTCCCACTTGTACTTATAACCAATTATTACTGTATCTCATACCGATTTCATGCACCAAACCTTCAAGTTTGTTTTATAGAAGCACATTCATGAGTAGATCTACTACATTATCTTTTATACTACCTCGTTGCATCTCAATGTCAATCTTTAAGATTCATGTTTCATATGAAATATCCTTAAGAAATACTTTAGATCAACTTATCCAAAGTGCCTTCTATGCAACATCATGTACTTTTATGTATTTCTATAAATTTTGTATATTCTCCAAGTTATGTATCTCTAAACATTTTGTATACCTGGCCATTGTAATCTGCTTGGAACTCTTCCAAGATACTGCCCCTTCAACTAAGGGTGAAAACTTATCTCTCACTGATCAACTGTCATTCATGTCACTTAGAGAACTTGAGTCAGTATATCCTTCCTGTGAAAGATTGCAACTTCTACAGTATACTAAGGATATATCTATTATCCTTCTCAAGTACTTAAATATGTTCTTTACAGTAATCCAATGCTTCTATCATAGATTTGATTGATATCGTCTGATAATGCCAAGTGCGTATGTGACATCATGTTTAGTACATAACATGGAATACATGATAAATTCCTACATGAAAAGGGGAAGGAATATTACCTATGTGAACTGCTCCTCCTATATCTTGGGTGGAATATTCTTGTAGAGAGAGAGTTATTCCATGGTAAGTGTGTACACTACCACACTTAGAAATATCCATGTTAAACCCCTTCAACATGATGTCTAAGTACATAGACTGTGAAAATCCCAGCAACCTCCTTGGTCTATCTCTACAGATCTTCACTCAAATCCTTCATGTAGAAGTTTTGAGACAACCATACTTTGATTAATTTCAACATATATATTGTGTTACCACTCAAAAGTAAATCATCAACATACAAAATGAGGAAAGAGATAGTGCTCTCACTGAACTTCGCATGGTTCTTCATTTTTGATGAAGTCAAATTTTTTGACAATTTCATCAAATTTAATGTTCCAGCTTCTTGATGCTTGCTTTAATTTATAAATAGATTTAAGCAGTCTGCATGCCTTCCTGCTGCTCCCACTGACTTCGATGCCCTTTGGTTGGGTCATGTAAGCACACTCTTCTAAATCAACATTTAGAAAAGTTGTCTTTACATTCATTTGTTAGATCATACAGTCAAGTCAAGTTAATATAGCAAGTTGAATCAAAATGTATGGATACTGGTAAAAAAGTCGTGTCATAGTCTATTCCTTGCATTCGATATCCTTTTAACACTTGTCTTAAAGGTCTCCATGTTTCCATTTGCACCAATCTTTCTCATAACGATCCATTTGTTTCATATGGGTTTTAACCCTTTAGGAACTTCCTCCAATGTTCATACTTTGTTGGTATGCTTGGATTCATTTTTGGATTTCAGTACATCATGCAAAATTATAGAGTCCTCACTTCGCATGACTTCCTAGAAACTAGTAAGTTCATTGTCCACTATGATGTACTCCTCTACTCCACCATCAATGAGAAAATTATAGTATCTCTCTGGTGGTTAGGATTCCATACTAGATCTCTTGATTAGTTGAGAGATTGTATGAACAATATTAGTTTCTGCTTCTATCTGTTGATCCATTGAAGTTTGTACCCGTGGACCACTTCCAGTTTTATCTCCTTGCCAATGATGTCTTTAGCAAGAAACTCCTTCTCTAAGAAGGTGGCATATTGGGAAACAAACATTTTTGTTCCTTAAGGTGATAGAAATAATATCCTTTGGAATCCTTAGGATATCTCACAAACTTACACATTATGGATCTAACTATGGCTTATTTGAATTGTGCCTACTATACAACCCAAAATCTTAATAAACTTAAGAGTGGGTTTTCTTCCATTCGATATCACATATGGAGTGGTTGGCATGCTTTTAGTCGGAACCATATTTAATATGCTTTTAGTCGAAACCATATTTAATTTGCATACTGTCATTCTTAGGGCATGGCCCCAAAATTTAAGGTGTAACTCAGAGTTACTCATCATGGATCACATCATATCAAATAGGATATGATTCCTTCTCTCTGACACACCACTGTACGGTAGTTTGTAGGGAAGAGTAACCTAAGAGATAATCACATTCTCTTCTAATATGCAAGGAATTCCATATCGAAGTATTCACCTCCTTGATCTGATTGAATAATCTTTATACTTCTTCTTGTTTGGTTCTCTACTTCATTCTTATACTCTTTGAACTTTTCAAGGACTTTGCATTTTTGTTTCATCAAAAACACATATCCTTATCTTGAGAGGTCATCAGTAAAAGGAATGAACTAGGAAAATTCTTCCATTGTTTATGTAGATATGCAACCACATACATCTGTATGTATGAGTCACAAGAGTATACCAACTCTTTCCTCTTTTTCTACAAATGGTATCTTGGCCATTTTACCTTTGAGACAAGATGTAAAAGTTGCAAATATTTTGAAAGCAGAAGAACTCAAGAGTCCTTCTTTATGGAGCATCATAAGTTTTTTCTCACCAATATGGCCTAGTCTATAATGCTACAAGTACGATTCATTTTTACTTGGAGTCTTTCTTTTATTCACATAATAAATATGGTATTTACATTCAAAACATATATGACATTGCTTAATGTATTAAGAGATATGTCTTTATTGAAGATGTTCATTACATTTCAATAACAATTGAATCATTCCTTATCTAATATGGAACTCGATACGATGTTACATATAAAGCTTGGTACATAATAGCAATTATGCATTATCAAAACATTTTCATGTGGAAATCCTAGGTGGAATTCTCCTAGGACAATATCAGCAAATCTTGCTCTAGTAAGGTCATTTCACCTTCTCTCATATTCTTATTTTGTTCTTAACCCATGTAACTATTACATATGTGAGAACCAACTCACATCTGTAGAAGATATAGAGTATAGAGTATGTTTTGCATCATGATTACATCTGAAGATAAGGCATCCTCATGCCCCTTCTTCTATAAAGATTCCAAGTATTCCTTGTAATTCCATTTTTAGTGGACCTTCTTATGACAATGAGAACATTCAATAGATGTAGCAACCTCTCTCTTACCTTTCACCTTCTTCATGCCACCCTTAGACTTATAATCCTTCTTCATATCCTTGTCAGAAACATTAGGATGGGAAGAAGATTTAACCAGCATAACTGGCATCTTCTCCTTTAGAAAAAGATCTTTCAACATACCTTGATGTGTCAGTTTTAATATAATCGCAAGTGCACGGTGTAATTATAGCACTTATGGGTCAAACCACAGCGAGGTTGTCTGACCGAGTTTTAGCCAATCCTAGGTTATGGTTATCTACATGGGTATTTTTATAAAGGGAAAATAAAGGTAAAAGGAAGGCTCTAGGGCCAGGTATCCCCTTTATTATAGGTTGAATTGGAAGTGAACTCTTTCGTTTAGTTATCGAATTAATACTAGAGTGAGGTTGTTGCACCTGACATTGATACGTAGCCCTAACATTGATACATAGCCCTATTGTCATGATGCTATGATATGACTACATATCATATAGCAAAGCCAACTGTCGTTGGTCATTGACATACGACACATGCATAACGATCAACAATATTCCCCAACCTTACTTCTCGTCACTGTCGTGGATAGAAGTCATGTCATTGCCTGGAGGCTCTAATATACGTCCAACTTCGTTGGAGACATAGTTATTATTTATTTATTATAAAATGTCCATGGCAAAACCCAAATTCATAATCCAATAACTATGCAAAATGATTCAATCCAACATCAAATCACAATAGGGTTCAACCCATGTCCTAGATTAAAGCTACTCTATATAAATTAAAGTAAGCATTACAGAGATGACACAAGACCAAATAGGAAATATAAATACAAAATAAATACTTATCACACAAAAGTTGGAATCCAAAAGTCTTCAATGATACCATATTGCTCCTTAAAATATTCTCCAACATAGAACCTAAAAACAGCGGCTCAAAGCCCCGAAAAACTCCACTTCAATTTGTGTACAAATCAAGTATTTATACCCTTTCAAAACCATATTTAATTGGGTCAAAATTTGGCCCAGATTCGACATAAAAATCGGTCACACGGTCGTGTGACAACTCACATGACAGTGTGCACAAATTCTGCACTGTAGCCTTACCTTTTAGAAAATGTATAAAATAGCTCCATGCTTAAAAAACAAATAAATATGTGTTGGAATAGTCACGATGTGTTCTTTGACTTAAAAATAAAAGGGAATGAAAATGACCACGAAATCATGATAAGATCTTCAATATTTACAAGGATGTGCGCTTTTCCTTTGGTTTAGAGAGACACGGCCGTGTGGAAGCCCCACAAGACCGTGTACATGTGGTCACAGAGAGGCCTTCTGTCGTCTTTCTTGGCACGATCATGTGATGTTCATACATGACCGTGTCAAGCTTTCTTCAACAGCTTCTCTAAATGGCCCACACGGCCACGTAACTGGCAGTGTAAGGAGCTTCATTATGTGTCTCCTCACATGGTCGTGTGCGATAACACACACGACTGTGTGCTTCTTCTTTTCTTTGGTTTGGGCTGATCTCTTGCATACGAACATGTGTGATATCACACACGGTCGTGTAAGACTTTATTCCATTCAAATCGTCTCCTTTTGATTCCTTCTCTTTGCATCGCTTCTAATCTTCATTCCTTGACTCTAAATTGCTCTGAATAGCTGATATTGGCCAGAAATGCACAAAAGCACCCAATGAGTGAAATTGAACGGAAATAGAGTGAATGACATATAAAGTGGGATTTAATATAATGTAATGTGTGAATAACTCCCACTAAAGCGATGTAAAATATGCACTCATCAATATCCCCCCAAGCTAAGCTCTTCTTTATCCGCAAGGAAGACAAAGAGAGAGTAGAGTCAGAGGAGAATGCAATATTAAATGCATGTGCAAACTCCACGGTTCCAAAAGAAATCACACCACGTATGCATAACAGGGTGACAACATTAGATATTCATGAAAGACAAATCAAATTCCATCAACCATCCAAAACAGAACATCCAAAACAGAACATAGAGTAAATTTTTCAAAATAGAGAGACCTATAATATACACGACGATGAAGATGTTCAAGTTTTAAAATAAATTATCTATCCCGTACTTGGTTATTAAAATGGAAAACGAAATTATGCAGTGATCAAAAGAAGAGTTATGTCATACTAATCTATCAAGGAAGTGGCCTCACAAAATGCTATTGTTCCTTGATTTGCGAGGTTGCTAGTTTCATTCGCATTTTATTTTATATCATTTTGTGGTTTTTTCTTTTAAAATCATAATTGGTTCATGTAAGGAGCATTGGGTCAATGACTCCCCGATCAGATGACCTTATGACATTGGGCCAAGAAGGACCCCTAGGACCTACTAGTTCAAACCAACTGTGGTTTTTATTTTATGCACACTCCCAGGCTAGACTTTTCAGCATGAATCCCTAATGCTTCATGAGGCAGAGGGACTCGACTACTCAACATAGCTGGAAGAACGATGCATAATTATATATATATATATTTTTGAATAAATTTTTCATTTTCTATATTTTTTCAAATGTGAATAAGCTAAGCTAACACCACTCCTCAGTACCGGAATAAACATGTTGTTATCATAATCATATCAAATTAATAGCCGTTATACTCAACTAACACTCTATGGAACATGCATAAAGTGGGTTCCTAAGAAAATATAACCTTTGCTATTTCGAGAATAAATATCTTAGAAAACTAAAAACATTTATAAGAGGCATATTAATATGTGTTCTAAACAAAAAACATACCCTCACTTATATCTTAGATGGTTTCATGAATCCGGTCAAAATGTGAAAATCCAAATGTCACACAAGCATAATGCATATACAATGTGATACTCATGGAACTAAAGAATTATGCATTAAGTGCATAGAAAAAGAGAAATAGTGATGCATGAGAAAATTTTTAAAAGAAAGTGGAAAATAAGAAAAGGAATAAAATGAAGCTTAATTTCAACTAAAATGATGTGCATGAGATGCAAATGCATGGAAATGAACATCCCTTAAGCTTGAATTAAGCATTGTCCCCAATGCTAAAAAAGAGTGGAGAATAGGGGGCCAAAAATGTTGTGGGTGTTTGATGATAGAAAAAAAGAAACCATGAAAGAAAAATGAAATGAAAGTGAAAGGAAAATGAAAACTGCACAGGAATGCTCCTAAGTTCATGAAGATGCATGATATGCCCTAAATGCCTCCCCTAAGCTAGAATGAAACATAGACTGGATAAAAGATAGAACTAGAAAATAAGGGCCTATGTGTGGGGCAGGTCTCTGGGTGGTAGAGTCATATATAAATGAAGCTAAGGCTCAAACAGGACAATATTGCACATAATGGGTTTTGGGGTTTTGAAGTATGTGTATACCAAATGAGTGGAGTTTGCTTTATTCAAATAATTTTCTCAATCCTTAAAAAATTATCCTAGTATGCTCCCCTCACTATTGAGATGAGACGAGTTTATTCAAGCGACTATGTTAGAAAGCAAATAAAATGCTACACTACTGGATTAGGATACACCTGTTTAAATGGTGGATCTCTGATCTGAAGCGAGGCATGTAGTTGCTCTATCTGCTCCTTTCGTGGCTCAGCAAGATGCTTCCCACGAACTCCATTGGGTCCCAGCAACATTCCTCCCAGCATCTCTCAAGGATTTCCACCTAAATCTTACGAGAGACAAGAAGCATCAATCCAATGGGAAAATTTATTTCCCGCAATAAAATTGTTCCAAGGATAATCGACACAAGAGATTAGAAAAATTAGAGTGGGGTAACAAATACTCCCTGTAGACAATCCACTATTCTCGAAAGAAGATGCAACCAACTACTCACTCGTCTCATCAATAAACTGACCTCTAGGTGGTACCAAGCATACCTCTGGTGCATCTAACTTATGTCCTGTGAGAGATATGTCATGTCATAAATATTTGAATCTAAAAGATTATAAAATGAAATAAGAGATTCAAAAGTGGATTTCAGAAAGTCTCCCTGAGTGGGATCGTTATGCTCCAGTGGATGTTGTGCCTCTAACGTAATAGAGAGCAGATGCGGAGGCAAATGTGAAGGTAAAAATGCTTCGGGCTTTCTGAAGTTAATCGTTGTATACATGCCCGTATGCACATCCTCTTTGTCGATGTGCACAAGATCAGTTGTCTGCTCGGTGCTCTCGCACGACTCATAATATGGAATCACATCAAAAGAAAAAGGTGGTGTGGGCTCTGTAATGTCAGAAATCATATTCTCGACCAAGTACACCTCATGTCCGTTTTCGATGGAATAAGATCGCATTACAACTCCATCGAGTCTAATGAACACTCCATCATCCATATCATCATCGTCTGGGGTATAGAAGTGGATGTAGTCATTGGCAACACATGTCTCGATGATTGTACCTATAGGATGAGAGGAAAGTATATCAGAATAGTCAAAAATAAGCGTAGATAGATTACCTCATTTACTGTAGGTGGTCGATGGTGCGTTAGACTTAACAGCTTCGTCCAAGTATTTCCAAGCTGTGGCAGGCAGTATATCAAAAAGTTGGCCATGATTCATCCTTACCATAAGCTTCTACATGTCAACTTGCAGTCCTCCAAAGATGGGATGAAATGAATGAGACCATGTGCATTGATTTCATAATGTGGCAACCCAAGCACTAATGTGTTAAACATCGCACAAGCTTACTAGAAGGTCTCTCCGTCAGTGTAGATGAAGCCAATGATCAATTCTTTAGTCTCAGGTGCCACTCTGCCTGATCCCCAACTATAGATGTAGCTTCTTCTCCACCATAACTTAGAGGACATGTAGGAATAGGTATTGTGCTAAATGGGTCCTGCAGGTGCTCTCCCCCTGTCAGTGTAATATCATAGATTTGACTACATGAATTCTGTGCAGGATGCCCTTGTGATCGGGAAATATGGCTCAAATTTTGGACAATCTATTGAAGGTGGGTGTCAATTGTTTTGGTTGGGGAAGGAGTATGTGTTTGGCCTTGGGTTGAAAGATATTTATCTAATATAAGCTCAAAACTGGATTTTTCTGGTGGAGGTGGAGGTGAATATGTTTGGGGGCATTGATGGGATGGGTCATGGTATAGGTTCTAGTTATATGAATATGGGTTGTAGGGGTGGGTATTGTATTTGCATTTTATGGACGTGTGCCCATGCATCCCACAAATCTTACATCTCGCTGTAACATGCAGAAAATTATTATATCATCCCATCTGAGCACTCTATGGTATGGAGGCATGAAAATTTGGCATCCACATTGTACTCCAAAATCACCTAGCAAACAAATAAAAGCAGGAACTCGAAGAAGGTCGTACGTAAAACAAGAGAGTAATAAATAGGTTTGAGTGAATTTTCTTTCTTTCTTTAAATTATTTTTTAATGCATGTATTCTAACAAACCTAGGATAAACTAATATAAATTAAGAATCCTCTCCGGCAACAGTGCCAAACTTGATGCGTCATTTTTAATAGTTACCGCAAGCACATGGTGTAGTTGTAGTACTTAAAGGTGGATCCATCGGGATGTGGTTTGATGGAGTACTAGCCAATTCTAGTGTATAGTTAGCTACGTGGGTATTTTTATAAGAAGGGGAAAATAAAGATAAAGAAAGACTCTAAGGCTAGGTATCCCCTCTGCTGTAGGTTGAATATGGAATTGAAATCATTATCTAGCTATCAAATTAATCATTGGGTGAGTTTGTCTCCCTTAATGTTGTCACCTACCCCCCACTATCGTGATGCTATGCTAGGACTATCTAGCATGTGACAAAGCGAACTGTCATTGTCATCGTTACACGATATGTGCATGACACACAACAATATTTCCCAACCTTCCTTTATGCCAGTGTAATGGATAAAAGTTAGGTCACTACCTGGAGAGCTCTACTTTATGCCCCGCTGTCATTGGCAACATACATAGTATAAATCAATATAGGGATTGAAAACCATAGATTAGCCCTAGATGTTAGCAACTAATCTAATTAACCAATAGGGAGGAGATAAATTTATATTGATAATTAATCATCCTAGGCAAAACCCTAATTTGATATTCAAAAGCAAGATTAAATAATTTATCAATCAAACAATATGGTTCAACATATGCCCTAGATAAAAACTACGCTATATACAGCTATATACATGGAGATGGGCATCACAAGATTTATCATGTAAAACATTGAATAAGAGATGGCACCAGAACAAAATAATAATATAATTGAAAAAGAAATGCTTATATCATGGAAGGGCATTCCAAAAGTCTTCAATGATACAAGCTTGCTCCTCAAAATAATCTCCAACCTAGAACCTAAAAACAGCGGCTCAAAGCCCCCAAAAACTCCCCTTCAATTTCATGTACAAATCAAGTATTTATACCCCTTTAAAACCCTAACTAACTGGCCAAAATTCGGCTCAAATTCGGTAGAAAAATAAGTCACATGGTCGTGTGACAACTCACACAACCGTGTAACTGGCCGTGTGCACAAATTCTTCACTATAGCCTCGCCTTCCAGAAAACGTGTAAAATCACTCTGGGCTCAGAAAAATACAAATAAATATGCGTTGGAATCATCGCGATATGCTCTTCGACTAAAAAATAAGAAGGAATGAAAATGACAATAAACCCATGAGCAGATCTTCAATCTCTATAAGGTTGTGCGCTCTTCTCTTGGCTTAGAGGGACACGATCGTGTGGAAGGTCTACACGACCGTGTAACTGTGGTCATAGAAAGGCATTCTGCCATCTTTCCTGGCACGGTCATATGATGTTCATACATAACCGTGTCAAGCTTTCTTCAGCAGCTTCTTCTAATGTACCACACTGCAGTATGGCTGGCCGTGTAGGGTCTTCATTACGTGTCTCCTCACATGCTCATTATATGGTCGTGTGTGAAAGAACACACGACCGTGTGCTTCTTCTTTTCTTTGGCTTAGTCTGATCTCATACACATGACCGTATGTGATATCACACACGTTTGTGTAAGACTTTATCCCTTTCGAATCTTCTCCGTTTGATGCATTCGCTTTGCCTTGCATTTTTCTCTTCATTCCTTGACTCTAAATGGCTCTGAATAGCTGGATATTGACTTGAAATGCACAAAAGCATGGAAAGAATGAAATGGAAAATAAATAAAGTGAAATGAAATATAAAGTGGGATTTTATATAATGTATTACATGAATAACTCTCACTAAAAACGTGTAGAATATTCACTCATCATATCTCAGCAGATTGAGGAGCTCTAGAAGTGTACCTTCTAGTTTGTTCATATTGATGTTCAATATAAACTGAGATACAGTGTTTGGAAAGAGATTAAAGAATTGTATCCACATATAATTCTAATCCATTGTCCATGAAAAAAGCCAACTATGCGAATTCCTCTATATAATTATCATGTTAAGGACAAGGTTAGGACCGATGTACCAGCTGCCATCTTCGAATGGAACACTTTCTTCGAATTCTCAAATCATGCAGTTTGAGATTGCTCTCCATATAACTCTTTATATGGAGAAATATGGAGTGAATATCCATATTCTCATCCCTCCTTTGCAACTCATTACATATGGAAGATAGCACGATGCTTTTATATTGGCAATGTCCTCAGTCCAGACATTAAAGTACTCTTTCTCCTCAGTACTGGATTCCTTAGTTGGGAATTCAGGGGGGATTTGCATTAATAATGTAAGCTATCTTGTCATACGTTAATGTAATTCGTATGTTCCTCAACCAATCATTATAATTAGGTCCAGTGAGTTTCTTCATTTGTAGAATAAGCTTTAAGACAGACATGATGCTGCAAAGATGACATTTAAAGAGTTACAAAAATGAGATCAGATGTTCATGGATTATTAGATTGGTTTTGTCTAATTATTTCTCTCATTAATTGAATATCTTTAAACCAAAAGATAGAAGAAAATTATTGACATAATTTTATAGTGGGAATTTATACCGAAATATCATGTGATTGATAATCTTGACTGTCGTCAACAAGCTATAACACTCCATAGAAGGTGGAAAAACTCTTTATCAATTGTAACATCGCATAATGATGATACCGAAATAGGGACGACACCTGCTGCTCTTGGTCACTATCGACTGGGGTTTCGAGCCCAACCTGTAGTAGGGTCAGGCTGTAGGGTCTTACACAGAGTGGGACATTCGTCAAGTAATAGGAAGGTCAAATAAGATAATGCATACGATGTATGTGAATTTATTATGTCGCAAATAGTTTGCGATATAGCCTTTAGAATATTAAGGATGTAGGATTATTGCATATGATGCAAAAGGATTTAAAATATATCACAAAATGTTTGCGAATATATTTAGAACAAGCCCAATCAGGAGTCAACGAATGTCTTGACCCATTTGTTTTTTGGTCCAAGCCCAATAAGATCTGGAAAAGACCAAAAGAAAAATGAAAAAAACGTTTTTTTTTGCACAAAACAGGGCGGCCTTGGCTTGGGCCCGGGGGCTGGCCCAAGTAGGCATGCCTGCCCGTTAAGGGGCTGGCCCAAGCAGGCTGAGGCCTGGCCGCCTAGCAGGCGGGTGCCCGACCCGCATGCGCCCGACCAGTGGGCACCTAATGGGTAGGCACACCCATACCCGCAGGCATCTGATCCGTGGGCACCCAGCAGGAGGGAATCTCGCGGTGGGCCCCACAAGTGGGGCCCACGGAATAATAAAGTGTTGAATTCTATCTGCACAGTTTTGTGCGATTTTTGACGACCTTTGTAGCATCATTTGTGGGGTCAAATGAAGTCGGGATTAAGCACCGTTTGTTTCTATGCGTTCATCGTTCAATGCTCTTCGATTTGATATAAGATACGTGGAGGCAATACCCCATGTTATGGCTGAACTATAATGTGAGGCAATACCCCACTATAATATAAGATATCGTGCATGTTAGCAATACCCCACATGGAGCGGCTCAGCCCTAACGTGGAGGCAAAGGTTAGTAGTTTAATTTATGTGCTTTTAATTGTAGTTAATATTATAGATCTATCTTTAGGGTTGGTCAGACCCACCTAGGGATAGTAGAGATTCTGGATGGGTTTCAATCTTTAGGGCTTTACTTAAAATTGTTTTAAGTTGTTCTTTCTGCTGCTTTATTTCCATTCATCGTCCACCCGACTTAGGCCGAAGTTCATTTTTTAGCCCTAAGGACATCAGAAAACCCATCAATAGTATCAGAGCCAGGTCTACCATGATCTATAATTTTCTTCAATTGTTAAATTACATATGATGTTTATGTTTTAGAAACATGTAAATAATTTGATTATTTAGATTTTAATAATTATGTGATGATTATTAAAATTGTTGTAACTTAAATTTTTAAGATAATTTTAAGTTGCTTGTTATCAAGCTAAAATTTGAAATAATTTGATTATTTAGATTTTAATAATTATGTGATGATTATTAAAATTGTTGTAACTTAAACTTTATAAGATAATTTTAAATTGCTTGTTATCATGCTAAAATTTTAAATAATTTGATTATTTAGATTTTAATAATTATGTGATGATTAATAAAATTGTTGTAACTTAAAATTTATAAGATAATTCTAAGTTGCTTGTTATCATGCTAAAATTTTATGGGATAAAGCTTTTAGTTGATATTTTAATGGTTATTTAATTTCTTACTCAGTACGTGATAATACAAGAAAAACCTTTAGGTTAGCCATTAAAAGCTTTCTAAAAAACTTGTGAGATAATTTTTTTGATGAATGTGTGATGATTTAAAATTGTTGTAACCATTAAATTCGTAATACTTGATTAGGGTAGCCCTCTCATATAATTATTATTATGTAACTTAATTGTTGTAATAATAATTCTGAAAAAGACTATGATTTAATTTCTTGCAACTTGAATATTTAAATACATAATACATGATTAGGATAGCACCCTGAAAAAATTCCTTATAGTTGATAAGGACCTTAATAAAAGTTATTAACCATTCCTAATAATTTTGAATTTTAGGATTCAACTAGTTGATAGGATTAAATAGTTTAATGAAGCCATATTAAATCGATGTTACACATTTAAATAATTAGCATCCTTAAAGGATCATGAACTGGTGTCTAGAAAGTTTGTAACTAGTGTTGTGGATCACCTCAGCTTGATTGACTGAGGATAGTGATCCCGGCCTAGCCAAACCCACCTAGTCGTATTCCGCTGGACCACAAAGATGCAAATTATTATTATATGACGCCATCGATTACATCTAGTCAAATACGTTTAAAAATATTCTTCAAGATTAATTGTAGCCCTCCTTATTTTGGAGTTTGGCAACTATAGGTTCAATGTTGAAGTTGTTGAGCACACTCAAGCTATGGCATGACTATCTTATGGAAACCAACTTCTATTTACATGTGATGTAGTCTAGACATAACCCAAACCATTGCATCGTGCATACACTGAGTCTCGACGTAAGTTAGGCTAGACGCGAAAACAAGGGTCCAACTTGACTAGTCATTGTTAGATGGATGAGCACACTCATGATCATAAGTGGCTAGGGGTAAAAACCTATATGGGGTCACATATGTTGTAATCAATGAAGAGTTTGTCTACCAACTGCAGAGCCAAGCAACTTGTTGAGCACACTCATGGTTGTGAAGTTTAGGGTGGTTGGGCCCCTTTCCCACTAAATTTAATTAATGAATTCGTTCATTATTATGGCTTAAACTGATCGCTAAAATAGTGGAAGGATATAGCTAGAAAAAAACCATTATATCTATACTTAAAATTTGAACATATGCTAAACTAGGATAGTTCTATGTTTACCACGTGGGATCCAAATCGTAATATCCCAAAAGAATAGGCTTACTGATCAAAATGATTAATCAAGGAATAACAACTCAAAATCCAATTTGATTGACTAAACTATGTTCTTACTAAAGTGTCCTTCTTAGCACTGGCTTAAGGACATTGATTTTCTTGAGCTCTAGGTACAGCACAATAAAAGCACGCTACTTGTCACTCGCCTCTATTCCAGAGGTAGCTTGAACATATTGATGTTCAAAGCATATTTCTTCGTATAAATTTTTTTGCACACTCAAGGTTGTATGGAAAACTGTTTCAATCTGGAAGGTTCAAAACTTCGTGCAAACTGTTTGTCTTGAAGATGAGTGCATGAGCGGTCAAGACCTTGTATCCAAACCAGATCTTGAGAAAGCAACTTGTTAAGCACACTCAAGGTTGTAAAGATCAAGCGTTTGGATACATGAGAAGCTTGCATAACTAATATTTGTGTTGGGACATATAATGTCAAATTGTGATTTAGAAAAGAGAAGGCACGAAGAAAAGTTCATTAAGAAAGAATGTTTTGTCTATCATGAGAAAAGGTATAATAGAAGGAACTGCAAATGGGACATATTTGATGCCTCGGTTTTAGAATAATTATACGGAAGAAAAGATTGTACTACATGTTAGAAAAGGAGCAAGCGTTGTTTCTTGGGCCATAAGGGACATCTAACACATTTTGGCGAATGTTGTCAATTTGATTCTGAAGAAATATTTCGGTGTGATTATTTTGTATAATGATAATGTATTAAGTGTTAATACATGAATACGTAAGTTAGTAGTTAAATCTATCTATGGCAAAATAGATTAGGCCGTACCGAAGAGAATAGAAGTGGAAAGTTACACAAAGGGTGGGAACTTAACCTATTGTATTATGAGTCGAAAGATACTTGTGAGTCTCGTCTCAAAGTTATGTTGGTCAAAACTCCTTCTGTAAGCCAATTGGAGAATGAGTTAGAGAACTCATGGTTTCATACATATGGATGTATCCGGACCAAAGTCTAACTTAGCCAGGATATTGTATTCTTATTATGACACGTGTTCTTGAAGAAACACAAGTCTAATAAAATAGAAAACACATTTGCAGAATTATTTGAACCACTTTGATCAGATCAAAAGGAAAATAATTAGCTATGTAATTCTTGCGTAATTTAAAGAGAATGAGATTTTATCTCAGGTCAATTCTCATATCACGCCGGTGTATTGGAGATCATGAATGGCAATCTGTTAAACATAGTGCGGTACATGGCAAGTGACTCGGAGTTACAAACCGCCCTCTGGGTTAAGCCCCAGATAATAGTGCCTAGGTTCTTGATACGGTCCGGACAAGGGTCGTGCCATTGACTCCATATATGATATGCAACATTGGAAAACAAAATCTTAAAAAACGTTAAGATTTATGGTTCTCATGCGTACGTCAAGTGGATTAATCCAGAGTAACTAGAAGATACATCTGTCTGAACTAGTAAATATGATAATCCTCAAATCAATCGTTAGGAAGTCACGGGATTACGCGAGGCTCGTGAGACAAAGTACTCGAGTAAAACATCACAGTTGATGATGGCCTAGTAAACTTCCAAGATGCCATTTGGAGTGGAGACTCTGAGAAATGGATTGATGAAATCTGTGAAGGTCCTTGCATGTGAATAAGGTATGGACCTTAGAAAATGTGCCCAAGGGAAGTGTTCCCATTGGCTGCAAGTGAATCTTCACGACAGAAGATTGTGTAGGAGGGAAATAGAGAAGTGCAAGTTAAGATGGTTGAGAAAGATTATCATTAGAACCCCTATAAAAGGATTATGATGAAACTTTCTCACTAACAGCCGTGTACTAATCTTTTCGGATCAGACTCACTGTCAATGCTCATGATGACCATAAATTTGGCATATGCATGTAAAGTTTATTTTTTAAATATGATTTGGAAGAATAAATTTACATGAATCATCTAGAAAGTTTTTCAAGGTCAGTGGGAGCGAACAAAAGGCATGTGAGGTATCAAGGAGCCGACATATGTTTTGACAAAGTGGTCAAACAGTTTGATACTTTATTAGAAATAATTATTAACCATGCAGATGGCAAGTGACTATTTTGGTTCATTCTTGTAAGGTACATAACTGATATTATTTTAAGTCTCAAGTGAAGACGATGATCAGGATGAGATCTAGGCATGACAAATGTTATGGATTACAAAAGACCAAGGAAATAATTTGGATGAGATTCAAATGTGTGGACTAGCATGAACATAGAAACTCCTTAAGTCTTCATAAAATATAGTTTAGCATATTCACTCATAAAGGCTCTACCACATGAAGTCTGAAGAGACTTATGTGTAAATGTAGTATGAGATACCAGGAAAAATGGGCCTGAGTGCAAGTGGTAGATGTTGGGACATGTGTATTCCCTCGAGGCAATTTATCTCCGTGTATATGTACAAACATCTTGCTTGAAATAACAGTAAGCTGTTTGGTAAGAATTTAACTGAGTAAATAATAATGTAGTCTGCTTTAGAACATAGGTAAAGTCTTGAGACTTAATGCGG
Organism: Scilla litardierei; assembly: GCA_030789695.1. Lineage (NCBI taxonomy): Eukaryota > Viridiplantae > Streptophyta > Magnoliopsida > Asparagales > Asparagaceae > Scilla > Scilla litardierei. Next base: position 214,769,382 of record CM061142.1, on the reverse strand, counting down.
GGTCAAACAAATATCGAGATGAAGATCTCGATCTTGGAGAATTGCTTGAACGTTTATAGAATAAGTCTAAAATCGTTCGTAGTCGTAGATGTTTCGAGAAAAAAATATCGACACATCGGATAGACCATTGTGTCTTTGTCTTCACCATGGATTGGTTATGATGATTGTAGAGTTTTCTTGGTCCTTAGGGCTATAAAATCGATGTCCGGCTCAAGTCGGTCGGACGAAGAAATCAAATATGCAGCGAAAAAACATCTTAAAACATTTTCAAGAAAGCCCTAAAGAAATAACCCTAGAAAGAACCTCTATTATCCCGGGGTTGGATTCGACCAACCCATAAAGATAGATATATCTAACAGAAATTATAAATGCATGTAAATTAAACTACATACCATTCAATTCATTTTCACAGAATACAAAGCGTCATTTTCAACAACGTTTCTTTACCCCCAAGCGATGCCCCGTGCTACTTCTCCTGAGTCGAACCACATCCTGAATCGAACCACGTCCAGAGGCAAGCAACACCCTTGTCACTGAGGCAACCACACACCAAAGAAAGTTTTGCCTTGTGTGGATCCTCCGGCAACACTTCAGATCCGATTCGAACTCCTTCATAGCGTTGCTAGAGCCCGATCAGTAGCAATGAAAAATTAGGGAGAATGAGAGAATATTAATTTAAGTCTAATCCGAGCATGCTCAAAACTTTTGGAGCTTCTCGGATTTGAAGACTTGGTGCACGTTTCAAGGAGGGGGTCGGCCCATATTTATATAGGTGGCTGACCCCTCCCATTTCTCATTTACCGATGTGGGACTAAATATTAGAGGAGAAAAATTGACTTCAAGTTTAACCTTCACGAAGGACAAACTTCAACGAATTTTCCCTCCCTCACCGTTAAGCTTCGCAAGTAATATCACATATCGAATCGATGAGCACTGAAAGGATAACACATAGAAACAAACGGGGACCCATTCCGACTTCGTTTGACCCATCAAACATCGTCTCAAAGTTTAGCAAAAAAACTATTTTTCGTTCAAAATTCCAACCATCAAAGAGAAACTAGCTTTCATAAACCTATGGGCCCCATAGTGGGGCCCACTCACTGCTCTTCAAGCTGGGCAGGGCCCAGCCAGCCTGGGCTGGGTGCCTAGGCCCAGACTGGGCCTGGGGACCCAGCCCGAGCTGGGCCTGGGCACGTAGCGCCCACTCTGGGCACTTGCACCTGGCGCCCAGGCCTGGGCACCCAGGACCAGTTCGGCCTGGGCTGGCCACATGCCTAATTTGGGCATGGGTAAGGGGCTTTTGCCCCCCTTTTAATTTTTTTGACTTTTTATATTTAAAACTCTTTTAAACAGATTTTCTGGGCCCGTTTGGACTCTGATTTAAGCGAGGTTTTCTCCCTGACTTAAAATTCCTCTCTTTATTTCTATGAATTTTCTATTTAAAATACGACCGCAAACATTTTGCGACATTTTAAAACACCTTTGCATCAAATGCAAATAATCCCATCAATAATATTTATTAAAGCTTTTCTCACAAACATTTTGTGACGTATTAATTCCTTTCATCCAATGCATCATCTCTCTTAATTCTACCTATTACATGACAAAGGTCTCACTCTGTGTGAGACCCTGTAGCATGACCCTACTACAGGCGGTGCTCGAAACCCTAGACGACAGTGACCACAAGCAGCAGGTGCCGTCCCTGTTTCTCTATCATAATTATGTGGTTAACTCATTGACATGAGTATTATCGGGATCATCCTGACTGTGTCTGTGATGAATACCGTAGTTTTAGTCCCCTCATCAAAACTATGTCGCATAGTCAAGCATTGGGAATGGTCAAACTGTCAACCTTAATAGCTTGATCTTGGTAAGTCTCCATCGGACTTTTGTCAAATAATGTTGGGCTTGTTCCAACTTACTTTGGCCAAAGTTTTTCACTAAAGACCGAACCTAACAGTGCGATACCAACTCCCCATAAACAGGAGAGATGAATCATCTCTTGGTCATTATTCTCCTTGCACGCTTCAAGTCTCACCCAACCAAAGACCTTTTGACAGGCCTTGCCTCGAAGCTAGGTCAGAGATCAAAGTTACACTGTTCACGTACAGGTTCATACAATGACCTCAAGTCTAAGGACCAACTTACCTAAAATCACAGAGAGTTGTCACTAACAGTTTAGTTACGTTAACCATGTGATAACTCTCGTTGGATCGTTCAATGAACTTATTCTCCAATGAGCACATGTGTCTCGTCTCCGACTTCGCCAAGTCAAACGACCATGAGATCATCATCACCACTCCATGGTGAAGACAAAGAAACTATGGTCTTTTCGATATTTTGATATCCTTTTCTTGAAACATCTTCGACCACGAACGCTTTTAGACTTATGCTACTAACGATAAAAAAATTCTCCATGATCGAGATCCTCATTTCGATACCTGTTTTACCTCGTATTAAGTCTCAGGACTTTACCTAAGTTTTAATTTCGATTATATTATTATTAACTTAGGTAAATTCTTACCAAGCAGCTTACTGTTATTTTGAATAAGACGTTTTTACACATACACAGATATATATATCCTCGAGGGCATACCCATCTTCCAACATCTCCCATTTGCACTCAAGCCCATTTATCTCGGCATATCATACCGCTTTTACATTTAAGCCTCTTTAGACTTTATGTGGTAGAACCTTCATGAGTGAATCTGCTAAACCGTCTTTAATATAGACTTAAGGAATTTCTATGTTCATATTAGACCACACGTTTGAATCTTATCCAAATAATTTCCTTGGTCTCTTGGAATCCATAATCTCTAACTTACCTGGATCTCATCCAGCTCAACGTCCTCACTGGAGACTTAGAACAATATGATTTTCGTACCTTTCGAGAATGCTTCAAAATAGTCATTAGTCATCCAAACGGTTCATAATCGTTTCTGATAAAATGTCAAAATCTTTGACCACTTTATCAAAACATATGTTCCGGTTTCTTGATGCCTCGCATGCCTTTTATTCGCTCCCACTGACTTTGAAAACTCTCTGGTTGATTCATATATGTTTGATCTTCTAAATAATATTTAGAAAATTGACTATACATGAATACTCCAGTTTTCATGGTCATTATGAGCATTAACATCGAGACTGATCTGAATAGATCTTTACACATCTGTTGGCAAGAGAGTTTCAACACAATCCGTTTATAGGATTTTTGATGATAACTATTATCAACCCGCATAACTTGTATTTCACTAATTTCCATCTGCACTAATCTTCTGTCTTGAAGATTCACTTGCAGCCAAAGGGAACACTTCCCTTGGGCACGTCAACTAAGGTCCATACCTGATTTACATTCAAGGACCATTTTCGGATTACATTAAGTAATTTCTTAGAGTCACCACTCCAATTGGCATGTTGGAAGTTGTCTGGGCCATCATCAACTATGATGTCTTACTCGACTTTTCCATCTCACGAGACTCGAGTAATCCTGTGACTTTCTAACAATTAATTTAAGGTATATCATATTGATAAGGTCCTCACAGAACCTTATCAAGAACCTAGGCATTACTATCAGGGACTTAACCCAGAGGGATGACTGTAACTCAGAATCGCTTGATATGTATCGCAGCATGTCTAACAAAGTTCGATTCATGCTCTCCAACACACCAATGTCTTAAGAGACTTGACTTGAGAGAAAATTTCATTTTCTTTTAATTTCGTAAGAATTACATAGCTAAGTATTCGCCTTTTCGATCTAATCAAAGTAGTTTAAATACTTTGTCACTGTGTTCTCTATTTTATCAGACTTGTGTTTCATCAAGAACATGTGTCGTAATAAAATAAGAATGTCACATCTAGGCTAATTTAGACTTGGGTCTTGATACATTTGTATGTACGAGACCACGAGTTCTCTAACTCATTCTCCCACTGTCTTACAGAAGGATTTTGGCCATTATACCTTTGAGACAAGACTTACAAGTATCTTTCGACTCATAATACTAGAGGTCAAAAGACCTCTATTTATGTGACTTGTCAAGTCTGTTCTATACAGTATGACCTATTATATTTTTCTATAGATAAGTTTTTTATAACTTGCGTATTCATATATTACCACCTAATACAATATCGTTATACAAATTACTCATTGCTTCAGAAGCAAGGTGACGACATTCGCCAAAATGTGTTAAATGTCCTCTATGGTCCACGAAACAATAATTGCTCCTTTTTCCAACACGTAGGACAATCTATTCCTTTTGTATAACGATTATTCTGAAACCGTGAAATTAAATATATCACATTTTCAGTTCCTCCAACTTTTGCCTTTATTAATGATAGATAAAACTTTCTTTCTCAATTGACTTTATTGAATGCCTTCGTCTTTCTAAATCTCATTTAGATATTACGCGTCCCAAGACAAATAATAGCTTTGCAAACATCTCATGTATCCAAACGCTTGAGCTTTGTAACCTTGAGTGTGCTCAACAAGTTACTCATCTCAAGATCCGGTTAGGATACATAGTCTTGCACAGCTTATGTATTCATCTTCGAGGCAAACATTTTGCACGAAGTTCCACACCTTGCAGATTGAATTGTGTTGGGTCTAGGGCTTTAAGGAAGTCATTGTCCTTGAGCTAGCGTTAAGAACACTTTAATGTCAAAAAAAACATAGTTTAGTATATCAATTAGAATTTTCTTTGATATTCCTTTAATCAATCTTCTTGACCATTTAGCATATTCTCTTAGGATATTATGTTTTGGATTCCATCGGCAAACATAGAGCTACCCTAGTGTGGCATATATTCAATATTAAATTTAGATAGAATAGCTTTTATCTAACTATATCCTCCATCTATTTTGGCGATTATTTTTAGCCATAATAATGAATGATTTAAATTAATTAAATTTAGTAGGAAAGGGATCCAACAACCCTGAGCCTCACAACCTTGAATGTGCTCAACAAATTGCTTGACTCTGCGATCGGTAGATGACTCTTCATCAATCATATCATATATGATTCCCTTATTGAGATTTACCCCTAGCCACTTATGATCATGAGTGTTCTCATTCAAATCACAATGACTAGTCTAGTCGGACCCTTGTTTTCCTGTCTAGCCTAACTTATGTCGGCGCTCGGAGCATAGGCAAGACACAACGGTTTGGGCTAAGTCTACACTACATCACATGTATTAAGAAATTAGTTTCCATAAGGCAGATATGACATACCTTGAGTGTGCTCAAAAACTACCACATATAACCTATAGTTGCCAACCTCTAAAACAAGGAGGGCTACAGCTAATATTGAAGAAGATTTTAAACGTAATTGCCTTGATGTAGTCGATGGTTTCATATAATAACAATTTGCATCTTGCGGTCAGCGGAACACATTCAGGGATTTGGCTAGGCGAAGATCACTATCCCCAGTTGAGCTAGGGTGCTCCACAACACTAGTCAAAAAACGCAAGACTAGATCATGATCCATGAAGGATTTGAATTATTTATATGTGTAACATCGATTTAATATGGCTTCATTAAAACTAGTTAGTTCTATCAACTAGTTGAATCCTAAAATTCGAAATTATTAGTATTAGTTAATAACTTTTATTAAAGTCCTTATCAAATATAAGGAATTATTAATATCAACGTGTTATCCTAATTATGTATTAGGTATTTAAAATTCAAGTTGCAACAATTTAAAATATAGCATTTTTTATAATTATTATTAAAACAATTAAATTAATAGTTAATGGAGAGGGCTACCCTAATCAAGTATTAGGAGTTTAATTTGTTGCAACAATTTTAAATCATAGCATTTTAATCAAAAATTATCTTATAATTTTCTAAAAAAAATTTTATGGCTATCCTAGAAGTTTTTCTTGTATTATCACATAATAAGAAAGAATAAAATAACCATTAAAAGTATCAAATAAACATTTTAGCATGATAACCGATCAACTAAAATTATCTCATAAAATTAGCATGCAACTTAAAAGATTTATCTCATAAATTTAAGTTACATAAATAATTATCATATAATTATCAAGATCTAAAATTTTAAAATTATCACATGATTTTTAAAATTAAATCTAATTTTCAAAACCTAATTTTTTTCGAAAAAAACATCACATGGAACGACAATTAAATAGCTTAATTAAAAACCTCCATCTGATGGAGAAACATGTACCATATGCACTTTATAATTGCAAAAACCATAAATAATTGTAGACTGGCGTTCGGCCCATGTGATGTTTAATTAAATAGTCTGATAGCACTGTAGGATTTTCTTGGTAATTAGGGCTATAAAATCAGCGTTCGGCCCAAGTCGATCGGACGGAGAAATCAAACATGCAGCAGAAAAACATTTTAAAGCATTTTCAAGAAAGCCCTAAAGAAATAACCCTAGCCAGAATCTCTACTATCACGTGGTTGGGTCCGACCAATCCCTAAAGATAGATCTATCTAATAACAATTATAAGCGCATGTAAATTAATCTACATACCTTTCAATTCGTTTTCGCAGAATACGAAGTGTCGTTTTCAGCAACGTTTCTTTATCCTCGAAGTGATGCATTGCGCTGTTTCTCCCGAGCCGAACCGTATCCCGAGCTGAACCGCGTCCCGAACCAAACCATGTCCCAGGCGAGCAACACCCTTGTCGTCGAGCTAACCACGTGCCAAAGAAAGTTTCACCTTGATGGATCCTCCGTCAAGACTTCGGATCCGATCCGAACTTCTTCGTAGCTTAGCTAGAGCCCGATCAAGAGCAAGGAAGAATTAGGGAGAAAAAGAGAATATTAATTTAAGTATTAATCTGATCGTTCTTAAAACTTTTGGAGATTCTCGAATTTGAAGACTTGGTGCGAGTTTCAAATAGGGGGTGGCGTCCCATAGATTTAGCAATATATGCAATGGGATCGGGGATACCATATTTAAATATTTATAACCGCAAGCGCATGGTGTTGTAGTGTGGCTTGGGGTTTGAACTCAGGGAGGGATGTGTTGTGCTTGTTGTCAAGAAGGAACCAGTTCACCCGATGGGTGAGGTAGCCCGATCTATCGGTAGGTTGTCACAAAATAGAATACGAAGGATATAAGATATAAAAGGGAACCTAGGACTTTGGTTTCCACCCTATCATGTGCTCTCTCCATTACAACCGACGGATAGGAAATCGATTGGAATTTAGGGTTTAGTGGTGAGACATTGCCTCTAAAAGTGATACCTAGCGTCCCATGGGCCCGATATTCCGGTCGATGCCCAGGATGATACGCTAGGTCTACCCGGGTTTGATCGGTGGGCATTCCCATGTCCATTAACCCCGACCGACTCCGGGAGCACTAAGCTCGCAACGATTGCTCCCAATATTTCATCCTGTCGTTCCCACGCGCTACGATTCATTGTCTACGCTAGGGGTGTGAGCTGTGGCTAGGGGATCAAATGCCAGTTTTATTTCCCATTTGCCTGACGATCAGAGGCGGTCTTTCTCCCGTCAATGACAATAAAACGCCCCGCGTAACCATCTAAATTCCTAAATCCTATCGGAATCCTATTCCTATGGTCGTTCTAGGGAGAACCAACGAAGGGGTTTCCACCAATGCCCTAGATTGGAAAACTACTGACAATTCACGGCGAAAATAGCATCACAACAAAATTCAACCATTGAAATCAAAATCAAGAAATAGAAAGTAGAAGCTAACAATAGTATTAACGCAATATTAAAGTTCCAGAACAATCAGAAAACTTACAAGACAGAATAAATTCCGAGCCATCAAATATCCCAAGAAGACAGAAAATACAATGGGGATCCGTGTCTAGAAAAACCTAGGTCAATATATATAGAAAATACGGCCACTCGATCGGTTGAAGCATCAACCGATCGGGTGAGCTGACAGTCGTTTTGACCTTCAATCTTCAGACACATCAACCGGTCGGTTGATGCGACCGGTTGAGTATTCGGGTCATTATTTGTGAATCTTGGCTACAGATGAACCGATCGGATGAGATGTCACCCGATCGATTGGAATTCAGCTCCAAAAAACAGAGAGTTCTGTCGGATTCACCCGATCGCTGAACCGATCGGGTGAGCTGATCTTCGCTTTTGCTCCTGTCCGGGTCGGATACGCATGCACCAACCGATTGGGTGGCTCTGTCCACCAGATCGGTTGAGGGATGATATGTGGAATTATTCGACGTTTGGCCCTCGGGATCATGCGTGACACCTCCCATTGCTCCAGGGACTCATGATATCTGCTTTATATGTCCCCAACACTGTCATTCTCCTGCATTGGCACAAAAACACAAAGAAGTGAAAGAAAACTAAAAATCACAAGAGAATGGGTACGGAACGACGGAAAACAACGGAAAATCACAAAGAAGACGTTCGTGAATATATATAATATAAACGCACATCAAAATCCCCCAAGCTGAACCCTTCCTCGTCCTCGAGGAAGACGAGTGAGAGTAGGAGCTCGGAGGGAAAAAAACAGAAAGGAAGAAACAGAAAGAAAGAAAACAAAATCCTAAATCGCCCGTCAGAGCCAACAAAATCAAACACGCCACACTAAGCAAGCATGTGATAAAACACATCACTAAACCAAGGAATATGAGTCCATAAAAGTGTCATGGGCCCACCCGGTGAAGCGCGAGTGAGTGTAGTCGTGAGCTAGCAGACGATGTTACTATCTAAATTGTGCAATAAAGCTCCATATACACATACCTAAGGAATGACCCAAATATCGATTCAATTCGAATTAGCGGTGAATAGTAGCTCAAGCATGCATAAGAATAGAATAAGAATTTAAAGCATATCATATGTCGGGGACTCCACTGCTAGGGACTAGAAAATCACCACACTATTGCCTAGATAATCGCTAGAAAGTTTCTATGCCAAGTGTATTCGAAAACGAAGGAGGTTGAGAAGGTGTGGAGTAGAACACTTGATGCAAATTCTCGCCTTCCCTTTATTCACGGTGGATATGGATGATATTCACACGGGAATTTTTTTGGGTTTTAGGTATTTGTATTTTTTTGACTTTTGGCTATACATTTTTGTTTCTTTTCTTTTTCTTTTTGGATTTTTCTTCTCTCTATTTTTTTTCTTTTTAGGCTCTTGGATTTTTGGCTATATTCTTGTGTACTCTCCCAAGTGGGAGAACGGTACATGACGAGGGGATTTGCACCAAGTAAAACAGAAAAGAAATCGAATTCTAAACACTTGGGCAAGAGAAAATTTTTCTCGCAAATCAGAGCCTAAGCTAAATGGGTTACCCTAGGCCTATTTGTAGAGTCCTGACACATGCGAATTGAAGTGTACTATATGTATATATTTCATGCATACAGAAGCAGACAGTAGAGGCAAAATACCGCATATTCGAAATTGAAGCATGATAGTCTAGAGGTCAACCAAGGACATGTATATAAATCAAAATCACAAAGTAGAAGCACACCACGAGCTTGTCACGACAAACCACTCACACAAAAGCAAAGTGAACCCACGAAGCATGAAATGCAATAGGGCTCGGCTTCCTAGGGCTAGTGAAAGTGATTATCGTAAGTAAGCTTGGTGTGTGTGTGTGTGTGGTTTTGTGGCAATTCATCATGTGGGGTCATCTCTAGGAGAGGGAGAAAAAAGAGAGAAAGAAAAGAAAATACGATGAAAATGACTCAAAAACGGTGAAAAAGACACAACTGACGCACACAGTGCTACTCCCCCAAGCTGAAACTTGCATTGCCCTCAATGCAATAATAGTAAATACGGGAGGGCAATGAAATAGGGAGGGATGTATGCACCGACACAAAAAGATGAAAAACAAGAAAATCACATCCAAAGAACACAAACACATAAATAAAAGATACAAAAACACATCCAAAGAAAACATATAAACATGCACACGATAATGATATCACACGACAACACACACAAAAATCGATTTCACCCAAGCTGATCAAGACAATGCTAGCAAAATGATATGATCAATGCGATGCTGAAATAAAGGGCTAGGGGGAAGTCAATCTGAGCTGTTGTCGGTAGAATGGTAGGGAGATGGTGAGGAGGGTGGGGAATAGTGGACGAAATAATCTTGTGAAGACGAAGGAGAGGGTGTGCCGACAGGAGAAGGAGGGGCAACCGGCTGGATCACAGGTGGGTCGAAATTTATTGGTGGATCATGGTGGATAATGATGGCACCGGGTGAACCGACACACCGGTGCCAATAGGGAGGTTTCAAGGGTGGAAAATGTACGAGTGTGGCATACAAAGGATCTGGGTAGAACTCCCACAGTAAATGAGCAATGTGAATGGGGATTCGCTCAGAAGATGATGGTGGGAGGATGGCAAATGGAGTATTGTCAGGACTATAGAGGTAGACTGCATGTTCCTCACAGAAAGGAGTGATCATACCGATATCGATCAAGTAGTCGCGATCGATATGGCTACGTCCTGGTAAAATTGGGAGGTCGGGCGGCAGCCTCAAAACACAACTGACAATAAGAGTGATCATCCCACCACAGTAGATAGATCCAGAAGTTGCGCGGCTAACAGATAAAATCTCGTGGATGATCCAATGTGCGGTGTTAATGGGCAAAGGGACATGTCCATGGATCCTGTCGTGGGACATGTCGTAAAGAAAGAAAATCTCTTCCCTAGACACCGTGAAAACATCTACGTGGGAAAAGATGGTGTTGGCAAGGAGGCAATGGGAGAAACGGTAACATGGATGTATGATGTAGGATGCAAGTGCCACTGATGGAAAGGTGGTATAACGGTTGAACAGTTGCCAAACACCATCGTCCCAAAAGTAAGAAACGATATCAGACCGATCATGAGTTGAACATTCAGCATGACGATCGGGGTGAGGGAAATTCAGCAAATTGTTAAGCTCGGCAAAATTCATAGAAAAATTGGCATTGAAAGCGCGGAAAGTGAAACCACAATCGGACACTTCGAGAGAACTGAAGAACTCGAGTGTGAGATTTCAGTGTGTGTGGGCATGGGCGCGTAGAAGGAAATCGTAACCAATGCAGTTAAAAAGTCTGCTGACGCCCCTAAGGATTCCGAGAGATTCGAGCGTGGGGAAATCAGTGAAAAGGGTTGGTCGCATGGGGCGATGAAGCAGGGCGTGTAGACGTGCAGATTGATCTTCAGAAGTTGGGTTAATGCCCATGAATGATGGGGGAAAAGGGCCGTGTAGAGGATATCTGCGTGATGATGAGGCAGTCTATTTTCCCTTCCTAGACATGGTAATGACGTGGGGGAAGAATGATAAAGTGGGGGAGGGTGTCTATGATGATGATAAAGCAGATGAAGCAGGTAGACACAAATTCAAGACATTTCATAAGGAAAGAAATATGAAGAGTGTAAAGAGGGTTCCCAACAATGATGTAAGTCCAAGCTCCCGAAAGATCCCACGCCGTATGATGAAGCGATTTGGGGAGCTGTCGCTCGCTGATCCGTCAAGAAAAGAAATATCGAAAATTGGGGGCTAGGGTTAGGGTTTGGATGATTTACAGGTGAATGTGGTCGATGGGAAGGGTATTGATGGTGGGGGTATGGGAAAAGGTGGGGGTATGATCTTAGGGGTGGATGAATTGATGGAAGAGATCAATTTGGAAGATGGAGAGATGGATCGTGCGATTGGAAGTTCGGAAGTCAGGTGAATGAGGTCGAGTGAGGGGTAGTGTATATATAGGGTTGGACGAACCGCTCGGGTGAGATTTCACCCAATCGGGTGGGTTATTTTCGAAAACTTCTTGCGAATCAACAGCTACAGGTCAACCGATCGGGTGAGACTTCACCCGATCGGGTGACCGCTTCCCAATTTTCCCGAGAGCACTGCCATTTCACCCGGGCTTCCACCTGATCACATCTTGTTTTCAACCAATCGGTTGATTTAACTCCAAAATTTCCCAAGAGCTCTGTCGTTGTTACCCGATCTGCCACCCGGTCAGCATCATATGCCACCCGATCGGTTTGTTGATGCGCTGATACATCCCATCTTCAGATATGGCTCACCCGATCGGTTGATTCATCACCCGATCGGTTGAGGGCAATTTCCTGCACATATACAAAAATCAATTAAGTCGCCTGATAAAAATTCCCATAGCATTATTTATTCCCTAAAAATTAGTAGACTAATTATAAATAGAGAAACGATATAAGTTTAGAACATGGGTTGCATCCCATGAAGCACTTGGTTATAGTCGGTAGCTCGACTCCTCATTTCGTGATCAATTCGGATCCAGAGGATTTGTAGACAAGCCATTAGTCGTTAAGATTCCGACCAGAGAGATTGCTGGTTCACTGATCGTATAATGTTTTAAACGCTATCCATTGACTTTGAACGGTTCATCTCTTCCCATTATCTCAATTGATCCGTGCGGGAACACCTTGGTGACTCGGTAGGGTCCCGACCACCTAGACTTGAGCTTTCCGGAAAAAATCCTCAGTCTCGAGTTGAATAGGAGAACTAAGTCTCCTTCCTTGAATTCTTTCTTCAGAATGCGCTTATTGTGCCACCGCTTCAACTTCTCTGTGTAGAGCATTTTCGTAAGCGTTGAGCCGGATCTCGTCAAGCTCACTCAGTTGTAGCTGTCGGTGGCTTCCTACCTCCTTGGCGTCGAAATTCAGATTCTTGACGGCCCAAAATGCCTTGTGCTCTAATTCCACAGGCAGATGACATGCCTTCCCGTAGACAAGTCGGTAAGGGGTTGTGCCGATCGGAGTCTTGAATGCAGTCCTGTAGGCCCAGAGTGCGTCTAAAAGTTTCAATGACCAATCCTTCCTAGAGTTAGGCACAGTCTTCTCCAATATGCTCTTTATCTCTCTGTTTGAAACTTCCACCTGGCCGCTTGTCTGTGGGTGATAGGCACGCCCGATTCGGTGTTGCACTCCGTACTTCTTCAAAAGAGCTTCGAATTTCTTCTCTATGAAGTGGCTCCCTTCGTCACTGATTAAGCTCGAGGCACGTCGAATCTCGGGAAAATATTGTTTTTAAAGGATTTGGTCACCACCCAGGAATCATTAGTAGGTCTAGCTATCGCTTCTACCCACTTGGACACGTAATCCACAGCCTCCAAGATATACTGATTTCCTGAGGACGAGGAAAACGGCCCCATAGAGTCAACTCCCCAAACATCGAAGATCTCGACTTCCAAAATGAAATGCTGAGGCATTTCGTTCCTCTTGGAGATGTTTCCCGTCCTTTGGCATTTGTCGTAAGACTGGACATAAGCGTATGTGTCCTTGAAAAGAGTCGGCCAATAGAATCCACTCTGGAGGATCTTCGCCATGGTCTTGTAAGCACTCGCATGGCCTCCACACTGTTGATCATGGCAATGATAAATTATGGAGGTAGCTTCTGTTTCAGGAATGCACCTTTGTATCACCCCATCATTGCAGGTCTTGTACAAATAAGGGTCATCCCAATAAAATTTCCGGACCTCGTGAAAGAATTTATTCTTCTGCTGATAGCTCACATTGTGGGGGACGATGGCGCATGTCAGATAATTGGCAATGTCAGCATACCACGGAGTCCAAACAGAAGAGATAGAGAACATATGCTCGTCAGGGAGCGAGTCGTCAATAAGAGTAGCATCCAGATCGAGAGTAGGCATCCTGGACAGGTGGTCGGCAACGACATTCTTCGCCCATTTCTTATCCTTGATCTCCAAGTCAAATTCCTGGAGGAGAAGAATCCACCTTATGAGGCACGGCTTGGCTTCCTTCTTGTTCAAAAGGTATTTGAGGGCGGCGTGATCCGTATGCACGATTACCTTGGCACCCACAAGATACGGCCGGAACTTGTCCATGGCATGGATGACGGCTAGCAATTCCTTCTCCGTGGTCGTATAATTTCTTTGGGCTTCGTCAAGGGTCTTGCTCGTATAGTATATACAGTGCAGATTTTTGTCCTTCCTCTGTCCTAAGACGGCCCCAACCACATAGTCGCTAGCATCGCACATTAACTCGAAAGGTAGGCTCCAGTCGGGCGGCTGAATCACAGGTGCGGAAATGAGGGCTTGCTTCAAAAGGCAGAAAGCTTCCATACACTCGTCATCGAAGACGAAAGGTGTATCCTTCACGAGGAGTTGGGTCAATGGCCTAGAAATTTTAGAGAAGTCTTTTATGAACCGACGGTAGAATCCTGCGTGCCCTTAGAAACCATGGACAACCCGAAGGTTAAGTGGAGGATGAAGATTTTCGATCACATCTACCTTTGCCTTATCCACCTCAATCCCCCTTGAAGAAATAACGTGCCCCAACATGACTCCTTCTTGGACCATAAAGTGGCATTTTTCCCAGTTCAGAACTAGTCCTTTATATTGACACCTTTCGAGGACTTTAGACAAGTTACGGAGACACGAGTCGAACTCTGTTCCATAGATGGAGAACTCGTCCTTGAAGACCTCCATTATATCCTGGGAGTAATCGGAGAAGATTGCAGACATCAATCTTTGAAATGTAGCCGGGGCATTGCAAAGCCCAAATGGCATTCTCCTGTAAGCATACGTCCCAAATGGACAAGTAAAAGTTGTCTTCTCCAGGTCATCATTGTGGATGGGAATTTGCAGAAAACCAGAGTATCCATCCATGAAGCAGAAGTAGTTGTGCTTTGCCAGTCTTTCGAGCATCTGATCAATTAAAGGGAGAGGATAATGATCTTTCCTTGTGGCCTTGTTCAACTTCCGGTAATCGATGCACATCCGATACCCGGTGACTGTCCTTGTGGGAATGAGCTCGTTTTTCTCATTATGAATGACCAGCATTCCCCTTTCTTGGGCACAACGTGCACCGGACTAACCCATCGACTGTCAGAAATAGGGTATATGATCCTGACATGGAGAAGTCTAACAATTTCCTTCTTAACCACTTCCATCATAATGGGATTCAGTCTCCGTTATGGCTCAATTGAAGTGGCTTGCTCATCTTCAAGCAGTATCCTATGCGAGCAAAGCCCCAAGCTTACTCCCTTCAAATATTCGATTGCATACCCGAAAACATTCTTAAATCTTCTTAGAACATCAATTAGTCTGGTCATTTGATCTTCGTGTAGTGAGAAGTTCACTATGACTGGCAGCGTCGAATTCTCCCCCAAATATTCATATTTCAATCCTGGAGTTAATTCCTTCATCTCAACTTCATGTGGTCATGACACATATTTTTTAAGCTGAGCATCCTCCAACGAAAGGACTTTCTCCTGGGTCTCCTGGATCCTAGCATCCGGAACTTCACTTTCAGCCGTAGTTTTGCGGGGCGAAGTTTTGCATGGTGGTGTAAGGCACATGGAGGAAGACTCTGGTTCCATCTCAAATGTGTGACCACTTTCCGGTAAAAATGCTTCGACACGAAAGCAAGTCTCAATAGTAGTCAGATCTTCACCACCACCTCTACTGCCATCGTGGTACCAAGTTTCATTGTACTCCGTAGAACTCTGCAAGGAAAAGACAGGTTCTTGCTCATTGTACTCCACAAACCCTGACATAGGTTCCTCCAGGCAAGCCTCCCCATAGACGTATGGCTCCCCCTTACTGAAGTCAGTACTGGGAATGTCAATAAGCTCCGCTTCATCGGAAAGGAAAAAGAGTGTCGTGTCAGGATGTTCCTAGATGTCAAGATTCCTTTGTTGATTTTCTACTACGGCCGACAGAAAGGATAGGATGCTGGAAGTGTACATAGATTCTGTAAGACTCTGGGCCAAACATCTGACATGGTGTGCGTGTGCCCAGATATCGAATGAAACGGCACACGACATTCTCGATGTAGAGCAGAAGACCTGTAAGAAAAAGAAAGAGAGAAGACTGCAAGGATGGAGAGCACGTTAATATGACAAGTTGCATGAACAGAGAGATAAGAAGTGATGATGGCGGCAAGGAGACATAGTCTACCTACCCTCTACAACGGATATACACTGTCACGCCCCGCTTCCCAAAAACATGGAGGCGAAGCGTGAGAAGGTCCGCACGGACTTGAAGCTGCAAAGCCGCAAGTCCGATAAGCGTCAATAAAACGAAGTAGCAGGTCCCTGTAATGTGACTCAGAACAACAATAACAATAATAGGAAAAAGAGAGAGACAATGATATAACATTATTCCAACTCATAGTCCAACAAAAATCCACAACCAGAAATGCCACCTGGCAACAAAAGAGTCAAAAGTACAAGGCCCAGCATGGCCAAAAGAAACTAACAAAACGGTGCTACTCACCGACAACCACAGCTAACAAAGAAAAGTACGGAAGATCTCTAAGATTGATCACCGGTATCTTCGTACTCCACGTCACCAACAGGTTCGGGCACAAACTCCACGAACTCGTCACCCTCAACTGCAATCTCTGGCTCAGCAACTAACATGCGTCACCCAAAGAGAAGGGGCACATGTCAGCAAGTCTACAAAAGACTTGTGCAAGGAAACTATAAAAAAGAAACAACATAACAGCTCTAAAGTAAAGTATGACATGGTATAGCATGGCAAATAACATGGCATGGCAAGTAACATGGCATGGAAAGTAAACAAATAAGAGACAAGTACTGGAATTGTAATCACGTCGTGCACAGAGATTCCGCCCTTTGGCTAGAGTGGCTGTACGGGCCAACTCTTACGCTCAAGTGATCGTTTATCCCTACCCCTCCACGTGTGTCGAGCCAGGGCATTACCCCCGAACACGGAATGCTCGCTTCTGGATCACGCGCCAGGAAGTGTTTTTAACACGGTTGGCGTAGGGTTATGCCCGCATAACGGGTGCCTAGCCGGTAACACGGAAACATGGATTTTGTACATGTAGTGTAGCGTGTGCTACGATGCAAGTTTAACTAGGATGACATGTATGATGCAATGCATGGCAGTTAACAATTCAAGTGCGTACAGTTAAAGGAATTTAAACATGGCAATTCTCAATGCAGGAATGATATGACAAGGTGTCGGATCTAGCTTCGTTGTCAAGCTAGATCTCAAAGTTGCGCCTAGATCGCTATCATTTCACGATCTAGTCTCTTTCACGCTAGTACAAAGAATTGGCCTAAAACATGGCCCTAAGAAATGTTGGCAAGTTTCACTTGCCTGATACCGGATTGTTGATCGACGTGAGTAACGAGAACGATGTCCTACGGTAGATGAATTCGCTGTTTATGGTAAAAATAAGGATTAGACGGAAATTCTAAATCTTTTGCATTTGAAATCCTATATCTAATAATCCATTTTTAATTAGGGTTTCTAGTTTACGGTGTGGGTTAATAGAGATTACAAGAAATAGATTACTAACCGTAGAGCAGCAGATGGAAGACACCAAAACGAATCTAGATTTGGTGACGAAGAACGATCCCGGGAAACTATGGCCGAAAACGGGATCTCGGTGACCTAGATCGGTGTCCGGCGCAAGATTCGGTGAGAAATAACCTCCGAGGGTGAAAGAAATGTTTTGGGGAAGATTAGGGATGATTTGTGAATGATCTTAGCTCAGAAGAAATGAAATGAAGAATGAAGGAACGACGGATTAAATAGAAATAAGAACGGCGGCTAAAAACAGATCTAGGGTTTCGAGGTCAACTAGTCGATCAAAGAAGAGTGGTCGACCGACTAGTTTAAGAACTAGTCGGTCGGTCACCTAACGCAGACCGACTAAATGACAGACTGAGAATAGGCTTTGGTACAGGTCGACTACTGTAGTCGGTCAGAGCTCAACTGGTGACCGACTAGTTTAAGAACTAGTCGGTCAGTCGACCAACGTTGACCGACTAGAAGGCAACCAAAAGCTAAAGATAAGAATTAGAACTAGTCGGTTGAAGAAGAACAGCTGATCGACTAGTTTGCAACCTAGTCGGTCGGAAGTTGTTCTTAGACCGACTAATGATAAACAGTAACTCTACTGTTCAGTGAAACCCAGAATTAGTCGGTCTGAGTACAATGCTTGACCGACTAGTTTGAGAACTAGTCGGTCGAAGGTTGAACTTAGACCGACTAACGACAAACAGTAACTCAGCTATTTTTAATAGGTTGAACTAGTCGGTCCATGAAGGATTTCCGACCGACTAGATCTCATTCTAGTCGGTTGGTTCTCCTTCGTGAACCAACTAAAATGCACCAGAAGTGCCGAAACGAAGCGCGAAGCTTCGGGAAGGATTCTATGGCTTCTAGGATCGTCCTAACTCTAGAATTATGGCGTTATTAAGCTAAAATATGAGGATTTAATCGAGAAAACATACAAGGAGGAGAAATTCAACATTAATCAGATAAATTATATTTATTACAAACACCGGTCGTTACATACACAATATACACAATATGTCCAAGTAAAATCCGGTCGGTTGGTCATCTTCAACCGATCGGGTGATGCACGCGTGCACCACCCGGACGCAGCTTGGAGCTCACAAGAAGTCACCCGGTCAGTTCAGTGACCGGGTCAAAAGCCCAAACTCTCTGGAATTCGAAGCTGATTGCCAATCGATCGAGTGACCTTCACCCGATTGGTTCACCTGTAGCGGAATCTCAAAAGCCAAGACACGGTCAGCTCAACCGGCCTCCTCACCCGACGGCACCAAGATCCAACCGGTCATATTCATATGTCAACCGACCGGGTGAAGATGACCAGGTGAAGTCCCGCATTGTGCTTAAAAGTTTGAAGCACGTCACCCGATCGGTTGACTTGTCAACCGATCGGGTGATATCTTTTCCTATATATAGAACCCTAGGTTTTCCAGAAACAGGAGTTGGTTATTTTTTGCTGTTTTCTTCATTTTGTGACGGCTGTAATTTCCCAGTTTTAGTAAGTTTTCAGATCTTTGTCAAACTTTAGTATTATCTTAATTGCTTTACTACCATTGCATTTCTATTGTCTGATCATGATTTTTACGGTCGATTTCTGTTTATATCGCTTTTTACTAAATATATGTGAGTAGTTCCCAAATCTGGGATTTTGGCAGAAACCCCTTCGTGGGCTCTTCCCGATGCGTCCATAGGGCTAGGAAATCGATAGGGATTAGGAATCTAAGGGTTACGCGGGGTGTTTTATTGTCATCGGTGGGAAAAAGACAGCCTTTGACCGTTGGGCCAAGGGGGAATAAACTTGGCGGTTGACTCCCTAGCCATAGCTCACGCCCTTAGCGTAGACGCCGAATCCTAGCGCACGGGAGCGGCAGGATGAGACGTTGGGAGTTATCGTTGCGAGCTTAGTGCTCCCGGAGTCGATCAGTGTTAATAGACACGGGAGTGCCCACTGATCGAACCCGGGAAGTCTAGCGTATCATCCTGGGCACCGACCGGAATATCCGGCCCATGGGACGCCGGTACCACTTTCAGAGGCAACGTCTCACCATTAGACCCTAATTCCGATCGCTATCCTACCCGTAGGCCGTATCGGCGAGAATCGCTCGATAGGGTGGAAACCAAAGTCCCGGGATTTTCCTTTATATTGTCTATACTTTGCATTCCATTTACCGTGACAACCCATCATTCGATCCGGGCTAGCTCGCCCATAGGGTGATTTTGATCCTCTTTGACACAAGCACATCCACGCCTCCCTGAGTTCGACCCCCAAGCCACACTACAACACCGTGCGCTTGCGGTTACAAATATTTAAATCTCACGCCCCCGATCGTATTATTGCACACATTTAGCACGCACCAGCGGGGGGCGTCAAGCTTTATGGCGTCGTTGCCGGGGAGGCAACGTGTTTGTTATTTTAGGATTTCATGAACCCTAGTGTCTAGCTCTCATCCCTACCTCGCGATAATTTTCGCATTCTTCTTTTTCCCTTTTTATTTTCTTATTTTTATTTTTATTTTTATTTTTTATTTCTTATCTTATCTGTTTCTTTCCCACTTTTCGCTTCACGGGTGTTTGTTGTTTTTCATGCGCAGGAGTTCAACAAGTCTCGACGACTTGATCCCCGTTGTTCCAGAGATAAACGCCACCCTAAGGCGTTTGGTCGTCGAGAAGCGAAGAAGAGAGGATCCTGAAGCCATGGGGGAGAACACCCCGCCTCACGAGTCCCTGCTGGAGTACTCGATGCCTTCCATCGAACCTCCGCCATCCGTCCTCCAGCTATTACGGCCCAAATCTTCGAGCTTAAGCCATATTTGGTGACGTGGATCCAGCAGGATCAATTTTCGGGTGCACCCATGGAGAGCCCGATTGAGCATTTAGACTCCTTCTTGGAGAAATGTGACACCTTCCGGATAAACGGTGTCACAATTGAGGCGATCCGACTGAAGCTGTTCCCCTTCTCCTTGCGAGATAAGGCCAAGCTGTGGCTTAGGGGGAAGGACCCGAATACATTCAACACCTGGGAGAAGCTCTCAAATGCTTTCCTGACGAAGTTGTTTCCCCCGGGGAAGACCATGAAGCAGAGGAGTGAGATCTCCTCCTTCTCCCAGGCCAGCCACGAGTCCTTGCATGAAGCTTGGATGAGATACAAGGAGATGCAGAGAAGATTTCCACACCATGAGCTCCCCAAGTGGCAGATCATAAATCTGTTATATAATGGGTTGAGGGACGATTTAAAATCTTCCATGGACGCCGCGGCTGGAGGGTCCTTTATGTCGAGAAGCGAGGAAGATGACGGACAGATTCTGGATAATATGACATCTAACAATGAGCGGTGGTGTGACGAGAGGGCCACACCTAGATCTGGGGGCATCCATAGGGTCGAGGACGTCGACAAATTGTCAAGCAAGTTTGACTTGCTGTCGACCCAGATCTCCTATTTGATGGTAAGCGCCGGTGGCGCTGGTTCATAACAGATTGCTGCGGTGAAGTCCGAAGTTTTTGGAGAGTTCGACGGTGGTGACATCTCACCACCGTTGGATCAGGCGAGCGCATTATTTTACAATCCTACAGGGAATGTGCCTTTTCCACCACGAACCAACTCCAACCCGGCCTACTCTTCCAACAACTGGAATCTTCCAACCTTAGCTACCGAGCGCCTTATCAACAGCCGGCTCAGCAACAACAGCAAATATATCAGCCGGCTAGGCCTCAGCAGCAGTTTCAGCAGCAGCAATTTCAGCAGCAACAACCTCCACAACAGTATCAACAGTATGCTCCTAGGAATCAGCAGCCCACCCAGCAGCATTACGGCCAGCAGAGGGCCATCTCTCCGGTTGAGTCCCTCTTGACTCAATACATCACCAACCAGGAGAAGATAAATCTGAAGCTGGAGATGGGACAAAGAGTCCTCACTGATCAGTTGACCCAGCTGGGGTTGCAAGTGGCGAACCTTCAGAGACCGCAGAATTTATTACCGCCACAGCCTGAGGTGAACTCGAGGGGGGTAAATCAGACCTTGGCGCTCACGCATGAGCATGAGAACGTGTCTGCCATCATCTTGAGGAGCGGAACGCAAATACCCACGAGAATGCCCCCCAAAGGACCGGAAACACCGTTGGTCGTGGAACGACCAATTGAGAAATTAAATGACGACGGTGCTTTGTCGCCCAAGCCAACTACTCCGGAGGGAGTTCATAGAGAGGAGAAGAAAAAGGATGAGGAAGGGAACCTAAGAGTATTCAAGCCCGTTGTGCCTTTTCCACAACGGCTTGCCCAAGCCAAAATTGATGAGAAGTATGGCAAATTCTTTGCCATGGTGAAAGATCTGAGCTTACAAATCCCCTTCCTTGAGGCCATCGAGACAATTCCCACATATGCCAAATTTCTGAAGGACTTGGTGACACGGGGATCCAGAAAAGAGAAGGTCGTGTTAACGGCGGAGTGCAGCGCCCTCATTCAGCACGCAAATCTGCCCAAGCTCAAGGATCCAGGAAGTTTCTATCCCTTGCTCTATTGGGGAAGTGCAAATCCAGAGGGCGCTTGTCGATCTAGGAGCGAGCGTCAGCTTAATGCCCCTATCGCTGTACAAGAGAATAGGGATGGGAGACTTAGAGCCCACCGGCATGACATTACAACTTGCTGACCGCTCGGTCAAGTACCCGATGGGAGTAGAGGACGACCTCCCTGTCGATGTGAGAGGAGTACAAGTATCGGTTGATTTTGTGGTGATGAACATGCCGGAAGACAAGCACACTCCTATTATCCTGGGACGGCCCTTTATGGCAACCGCCGGAGTTTTGATAGACGTGAAGAATGGGAAGCTTTCCCTCAATGTGGGCCAAGAAAGAGTCGAATTTGACTTGGGGTTGTCGATGAAGCACCGAAATCCCCCGGACGATCCTAGTATCAGTATGCTGGAGAACGAAGAAGATAGAGCTGTTGAAACAAGTGCCTGGGAAGTACTCTCGAGGAATCCCCCCGATAGCTTGGGGGACCTTGGAGAGCAAATTGGCTCCCCAAAGAAAGAATTTGCTGATGGGGCGGTCGCGCGACATGTGATCCCTCCCGGATTCCCTAAGGCTCCTCCTACGAGGAGAAAAGGGAAAGAACCCATGGACCTCACCGGTGATGAGGTCCGGATCCTGAAAAAGATGGCGGTAGACGCCAATTTGAGGGAGAAGCCACCGGATCCTGTCGACAAAGGGAGGGTAGTTGAGCGAATCTTCTTACAGCCGCTGACTACACCAATAGCCACAAGCTCTGGAGTTGAAGAGATGCCGGATTTTGGGCATCACCCGTATCGCCCACCATGAACATCATCAACGGGTGTCGAGCTAAACGATGTTAAACAAAAGCGCTTCATGGGAGGCAACCCATGCTTTAAAATTTTGTTTCAATTTTTAGGATTTATTTTAACTCTATTTTATCTATTTTTATAAATAAATCCAGCCGCAAGAACTTCCGTTGTGGAACTTAGACGATTTGTGAGTTTTTGCAGAAAACAAGGCCCCAACAGATCGGTTGATAACTCAACCGATCAGTTGGGATGCATCAGCTAACGGTCGTGTCTGCCACTAAATGAACCGACCGGGTGAGGAAAGAAGAGACTGGTTGGCAGACCGGGTGACCTGGGGGAAACTCTCGGGAAAATTTTAGAATTCAGTCAACCGATCGGGTGAGAAG
The DNA here is from genome assembly GCA_030789695.1 of Scilla litardierei. NCBI lineage: Eukaryota > Viridiplantae > Streptophyta > Magnoliopsida > Asparagales > Asparagaceae > Scilla > Scilla litardierei. The sequence continues at coordinate 214,746,450 of CM061142.1, read as the reverse complement.
AAGCAAGACCGGTTGAGGGACCGTGTGAGAAACCCTAAACTTTTGGGAAAGTCTGTGGAGTGGCCAACCGATCGGGTGAGTTATCACCCGATCGGTTCGCCTGTAGCGTTTTTTCAGCTTAAAATTTCGACCTAAAGTCAACCGATCGGGTGACTTCTCACCCGATCGGTTTGACTTAAACCCTATAAATATCCCCCGACCCACCCGTTCACAGCCTCTCGCCCGATCACTTTCTTCGCCGTCATTTCGCCTTCCAACCTCTCCCAACGGCCGAAAACTCCCCTCCCACTTCCTCCACTCCTCCATTAGCCTCTCTCTCCACCTCCCCATTGCATCTCTCCATCTATTTCTCTCTCTCCCACTCCTATTTCGCATTTTTCTAGCCCTAATCCCCAACATCCACCCCCACTTTCGAATTTTTTGCTGAACAAGAGTGCCGCGGCTCCACACTTCTCCCATTGCACGGCATTGGGTCAACTACAAGCGAAGAACTCGAATCTCTACTGTGTAACTTCGCTCCACTTCTCAAATTTCAATTTTTACCCTAGATATTTAATTTGCTTGATTGTTCGTGTGTGTGCACTTCGATAGTATTTCACACTCATTTGCATCACTCACACGCACACATGGCCCAGGATATGGATAAGGGGAAGGGTATCATGCGGGAGGAGGAACCGTCTCGAAAGAGACGTAAACAAACACGTCCTCCTCCCCACACATGTGAACTGACACTAGCCCCTCCCCCACCTGTTATCCCCCCTGTGGACCCCATGTTGGGCCTGCATGGGTACCTATTTAGGAACCAAGAGCACAAAGACTTTTATCATAGACTTGATGCTCGGGGGCATCTTTCGACCAAGTTTACACACACCCAATCACTCTTCGATCTCGGTGTCTTCACCAAGGTCGAGACTCTTTTTGCTAACTTAGGTTGGTTGGCCTTCCTGAATGCCTCTGCGGTATCCTACCCGTCACTCACCCTAGAGTTTCTCTCTACACTTGTTTGTGAGTCCGGGTCGACCGTCATCTTCCGGGTGCGTAACAAAACTATCCGCACCAACCTGAATACCATCAATGATATATTTGGTTTCCCTATTCTAGGGAATGACGCTATCCGACACTACGGATACCCCCCGGAATTTGACGTCGATAACTTTTGGTTCCGCCTCACCATACTCCCTCGCTATCCCCGGGGTAAGGCCAAGGCCTCCTCCATCATCCATCCCATATTTCGTCTGGCCCATAGGATCATATCCTCTGCATTTTTCCTGCGGGATGAGTCAGGCACCGTAACTATCCCCGATCTTTTTATTCTCTGGGCCATGACTTTCCCCTTTGTTCGTGCTGATGATGGAGTTAGCTTTAGGGCCCTGACTGTCCCTGTCCATGTCGGTGATTGGCTTGTTTTCAAGCTTTTCGAGATTAGCAGGGCCAGGAAGGGCAAGATCTGTTGTGGGGGCATTATCACTATTATTGCTTCTAGCCCCCAGTTTAATATCCTTATCCCCCGTGATCTTCCCATCGCCGCAGGACCCTCACGTCTAGATCTTGATGTCCTGCGGCACATTCATATGATTAAGCCCCGCCCCGATGGTCGCTTCGAATTCAATTACGGCCATCCCCCTCGCCCCTACACCATTCTCCCCAACCCCGCTCACATGACTGTCGCTATCGTGGCAGATTGGACTTTTCCGCCCGATCCCGAGTTTCTAGCGGGGTTGCGCCTTCCTTTCTTTCCCTTGGACGCACGCAGACCACCTTCCCCTGCCGCCCACTTAGGCGAGCAGGATATTCCTGCGTCCCGGGGAGATATCGGGGCTGGCCCGAGTCACCCTATTTCTGCTCCTGGCCCCATCACTTCTGAGCATCTTTTTGAGGCCATCTCAGGACTTATGTCCAGTACCGGCATGACCACTGCCGTCGGCACTACTTCCACATCACTTGCCGGCACCACTTCTGCCTCACGACAGTCCACTTCCTTTGGTCGCCGCCTGGTCTCTGCCCGTCTTGCTCTCGAGAGGGAGGTCACAGCCCTCCGTGATCTTGCCATGTCCTCTGCCCCCTCGGACCCATCACTGTCCTCATTTCTCACTCACCCACGCTTCCTCGCACTTGAGAGGAACGTGGCCACCATTCTTCGCCTTCTCACTCACCTCCACGGACCACCACCACCCACACCATCACCCTCACCACCACCTTTACCACCTCGACGATTTTCTCCTCCACCCTCACACCCATCCCCACCTCCATCACCTCCCCGTCACATTCTTCTCCTCCACCATCCCACCCATCCCTACCTCCCCCACCCCAACCTAGGCGATCATCTCCCCCATCCACATCTATTCCCATCCCTGTATCCACTTCTCCTCTCACGACCACTTCTGTCGCCCCCACACCACCTCCTCCCTCCTCCACCGTCACTTCATATGTGGGCCGCAAGAAATTGCCGGTGCGCTCCAAATCTCTCCCACCACCACCCACTACCGTCACCATCACGTCTTCTACCCCCATTTCTATCCCTTCTACCACTGCCTTGATCGCTGTACTTCCACCACCACCCACCTCCACCGACACTCTACCCATCGTTCACACCACCACTGCACCTCTGTCCCCACTTCTCCGCACACCACCCGTCTCTCCCTGCTACACTTCCACACCATCTTCCGAGGAGGGCAAGGATTTGCCTTCTCCTGATTTTTAATTTCACTTTGTTTTATTGACATCCCCCTTGCATATCTCTGCACTTTCACGATCATATCTCATTGCTAGCATTGTCATGTCTAGCTTGGGGGAAGTCTATTTTTCTGTGTTGTCGTGTTTTGTTTTCTTCGTGTGTGTGCTTGTTTCATTTGTCGTGTCATATCATTTTCTTTCTTTCTTTTTCTATTTCTATGTCGTGTGGGTTGATTGTGATTTTTTCTTTATTTTCAGTTTCGTATCTGTGTTTTCCATGTTTTTCATTTCTTTTTTGTGTCAGTGTGTATTCCCCCCCATTCTCATTGCCCTCCCATACTCACTCTTATTGCATTGAGGGCAATGCAAGCTTCAGCTTGGGGGAGTCGCACTTTGTGCGTCATTTGAGTCTTTCTTTTTCGTATTTGAGTCGTTTTCCTCCATCTTTTTCTTTTTCAATTTCTCTTTTCTTCTTTTTATCTCTTTCCCCTAGAGATGAACCCTATGATGAATTGCCACAAAATCACACATACCTAGCACAGCATCGATAATCACACTCACTAACCCTAGGATATCGAGTCCTCTTGCATTTCATGCATTGTGGGCCCACTTAGCTTTTTGTGAGTCGTGTGTCATGCCTAGCTGTTTGGTGTGCTTCTACTTTGTGATTTTACTTTATATACCTGTCCAGGAATGACCCCTAGATTATCACGCTTCGATATAAATAATGCGGTATTTGCTTCTCTTGTCTGTATTCTGTATGCATGATTATATGTATCGTATGCTTCATTTCGCATGTGTCGGGATTCCACAATTAAGGACTAGGATAACCCATTTAGCCCATGCTCTAATTAGCGAGAATAGTTCCCTCTGCCCAAATGTTTAGATTCCGATTTCTTTTTTATTTTACTTGGTGCAAATCCCCTCGTCGTGTACCGTTCTCCCACTTGGAAGAGTGCACATGTGTATAGCCAAAAAACCCAAAAATCCAAAAAAAGAGAAAAGAAAAGAAAAACCCAAAAAGAAAAGAAAAGAAAAAAAATTTGTAACGATCAGTTTTCATTGTACGCTGTGACGTGCACGTAGTCTTGTTCGTGCACGTGTTTAATTTTTTTTAAGTTGTCTGTATCCGAACCCTATCGTGTGATGTGTCGTTGTGTCCCTCTCTGAGAGTATTAGAATTTTGTGTTGATTTGCAACGTCTTTTCACGGGTCGTTCTTCCGCGAATCGACCTTGGTTGGGGAGACGTCGCGATTATCACTTTTGACAAGAGACGTTTTTATTTTTAATTTCGCTTCTCGTCATCGAAATTGTGATCCGTCTCTTCCATCTCCTTTCTCTCGTCGCCCCGGTCACCCCAGTATTTTTCTTACGATTTTTGGACTCCGTTTGAATCATGTGCACTTTTTGGCCCAACTTATTGTATTTTAAGCCCTAGGTTTCATGGTGTTATATCCCCTAATAATAATATTATTATAATTACATCGGACTTGTGAGTAGGCCCACTTCTAAACCCTTGGCACACAAACCCACGCAAGAAAGAGAGTGAAGTTTTTAACTTGGGCTTTTAACAATTTAATTCTTATTTTAACAATTCTTATAGCTTAAGCCCCAACCCAGCTGAGAAGCCCACACCCTAGCCTTCACCCTACGTCACGTGCACCCTCCCTATTAATACTAAACCTAGGACCTAGGTTTTTGTAGCAACCCAAAAAGAAACCCCGCAGCCGGCCCTAGTTTCTCCCTCACTCACGCAAAAACCCCATTCCCCGCTTCTTCTTCTCTTCCTCCGGCCAAGCCCCGACGCCGACGAGCCCCTGACCAACCCCCGACCTTCCTCCCTCCATTGCTCCTCCGTGCAGTCGCCGGAAACCGCCGCTAAAACCGTCCCGACCCGCTGTAAAACGCAGCAGCAGCTGCAGCAGGCCGCCGTCGCCGCTGCCGCAGCCGCCGCAGCCGCCCATCGCCGCCGTGAGTCCCTGTTGGTCGCCGGAGCACTCCCAAGCGCCGCAGTCACCCTCGAGCCCACCTGCACCCGCAACTTTGAGAATACAGGTTAGCTTATGTATATTTTGTGTGTTAGGGATAGGTTTCTATATGTTTTATTAGCTAATTTGTATTAGAGTGGTTATGTGATGTATTAATTGTTGTTATGATGTAGTTGCTGTTAGGGTTTTCCTGTGGAGATTTAGTGAAATGGGTTGATGTGTTAGTTGATGTTTTAATACACTGTTAAGGTTTAATATGCTGTTGTACATGTTAGATTATTATTGAAGGTTAGTTGTATAACACATGTTTAGAAAATGGAAGTTGGTTACTGTTAGTTTAATTTTTTGCGAGAGGTGTCTTCTTTCTGTTAGGTTTTAGCATAAGTAGGTTTTTATATAATTGGTTTAATGAAGAGAATGCTATTTCATTGTTATGATTATTATCTAATATTGGATGTTAGTAAATAATTGGTTTATCATCACATATTACCCTTAAATCTTAAGTCAGATGTTAGTGAGAAGTTTACTGCATGTTTTTCTAATTAACATATAGGTTAGTTTATCTCCTGTTAATATAATATTAGGGTTAGTTGATGATGTTATGGTTTGGTTTATATATAAATATAACCTGAGATGCTGTTGCAACCTATTTGTGGCTTACATGTTTAAATATGATCAGAACCCTATAACTATTATGGTTGGTAAGTTAATTAATAATATTAGCTATAAGGAATGGTCCCAGGAATAAAACCCCTCATTTTGATGAACATGAACACCCAGCTTAACATGATTACTGCCATTTGGATGTTATTACGTGTAGCAAGTGTTAGTATTAGTGATATGATTGTTGTTATAGTTGTAATTGTATTTTCCTTTATGAAAACAACCTCAGGTTAGTTAACCAATAAGTTAAATTAGAAGTTGGGTTGAGTAGTACGAATAGTACCCCTAGATGATTGGATAAATAGGTTGATCGATTAAATAAATTATTTATTTTCATTCAAAACTGATACCGAAATATGATAACGCAGAAAACGTACGCGCTTTCTGTACGGACTCGCTGACACCAAGAACTTCAGGATCAGGCAAGTGAAACTTGCCAACTTTTCTTTAGGCCATGTCTTTAGGCCAATTTCCCGTACTAGCGTGAAAGAGACTAGATCGTGAAATGATAGCGATCTAGGCGCAATTTTGTGATCTAGCTTGACAACGAAGCTAGATCCGACACCTTGCCATAACAGTTATGTAATGATATCTGTCATGTTTAAATTTCTTAACTGTATGCATTTGAATTGTTAACTGCCATGCATTGCATTGTACATGTCATCCTAGTTAGACTTGCATCGTAGCACACGCTACGCTACTTATACAATCCATGTTTCCATGTTACCGGCTAGGCACCCGTTATGCGGGCACAACCCTATTCCATCCGTGTTAAAACACTTCCTGGCTCGTGATCCAGAAGCGAGCATTCCGTGTTCGGGGGTAATGCCCTGGCTCGACACACGTGGAGGGGTATGGATAAACGGTCACTTGAGTGTAAGAGTTGGCCCGTACAGCCACTCTAGCCAAAAGACGGAATCTCTGTGCACGACGTGATTACAATTCCAGTACTTGTCTTTTACTTGTATAATTGCCATGCCATGTCATTTGTCACTTTATATCCATGTCATACTTTACTTTAGAACTGTTAGGTTGTTTTACCTTTCTTTTATAGTTCCTTGCACAAGTCTTTTTAGATTTGCTGACATGTGCCCCTTCTCTTTGGGTGACGCATGTTAGTCGCTGAGCCAGAGATAGTTGCGGAGGGTGACGAGTTCGTGGAGTTCGTGCCTGAGCCCGTTGGTGACGTAGAGTACGAAGATACCGGTGATCAATCTTAGAGATCTTCCGTACTTTCTTTGCTAGCGGTAGTTGTCGGTGAGTAGCACCGTTTTGTTAGTTTCCTTTGGCCATGCTGGGCCTTGTACTTTTGACTCTTTTGTTGCCGGTGGCATTTCTGGTTGTGGACTTTTGTTGGACTATGAGTTGGATGAATACTTTATTATTCGCATCTTTTGCTATTATTATTATTGATGTTCTGAGTCACATTACAGGGACCTGCTACTTCGTTTTATTTGACGCTTAACGGACTTGCGGCTTTGTAGCTTCAAGTCCGTGCGGACCTTCTCACGCTTCGCCTCCATGTTTTTGGGAAGCGGGGCGTGACAGGTTTCTTTGGTGGCACATGCAGGTCCTTCCTATTTTCTGTAACGGTGACTTAATCAGAATAACAATAAGAATTATAGAAAGTCCAATAAACAAAATTCAACACCGTGCCTTAGACAAAGAGTCTGATTTGTTTCGTTTTCCTGTGTCAATAGATGGCTGGGAGACGGAATACCCGTGGTGGTGGTGGTGCGCCCCCTCGCGACCAGGAGCCGGATCGGGAGCCCACCAATGGAGAGATCATGCGGATGATGCATCAGATGATGCAGGTGCAGCAGGGCATGCTCCAGAATGCCCAGAATGTTACGCCTGCTCGAGTGGCGCAGCCTGTCCAGAATGTCCCTCGCTTCGAGCCAGGGGCGAAGCAATTTCGGGAGCTGGGTCCCGCTTGCTTCAATGGGACCGAGGGACCCCTGGCTGCAGATGAGTGGACCAGGAACATGGAAGACAATCTGAAGATGTCGAAGGTCGACCCGACTGGATGGGTTGATCTGGCGAAGCGGCAGCTGAAGGACAACGCGCGGAACTGGTGGGATGCCGAGGAGGAGTTGTTGCAGGAGCCGATTTCTTGGGCTACCTTCAAGTCCAGGTTTGATGAGGAATATTTTCCTAAGGCCGCTAGGAGGGAGATGGCTCACCGCTTCATTGACTTGAAGCAGGGGAATTTGACGGTGGATCAGTACCACCAGGAATTTACGAGGCTGAGTCGTTTTGCACCGAAGATGGTGCAGGATGCTGAGGAGAGAACCCAGAGGTTTCTGCAGGGGCTTTCGTTGGATCTGCAGAGCTATGTTACTTCTTCTGATGCGGAGACTTACCAGAAGGTTTTGATTACGGCGAAGAGGCAGGAGAGGATTGTAAATCAGAAGAGGGGACAGATTTCTGGCACTGGGAAGAGGCATATGGAGCAGGCCAGAGCAGTGGTGAGACCGGGGCACGGGCCCAACCAGCCTGTGCAGTTCAAGAGGCCTGGAGGACCTTCTACTTTGAAGACTTGCAACTTCTGTGGCAAGACGGGGCATATCAAGGATCAGTGCCGGAAGATGCTGGGGCAGTGTTTAGTTTGTGGTGATCCTGCGCACACCATGAAGGATTGCCCGAGGTCGAAGCAGCCATGGAAGGCACCTGTTGCAGCTCAGCCGTTGCAGCAGAGGGCACCTGTTCCTGTTGGTCGTGGAGCGCCTCTCGTTCCGCAGAGGCAGGCGTTTCAGCAGGCTGTCCGGCCGAGACGACAGGCGTTTTTGATGACTGCTGCTGAGACCGAGACGCTGGATGAGGTTATCGCAGGTAACTTTCTAACTAGCTGTTCCTTTCTTAGTTAGTTGGCTGTTAGATATGATTAGTTGTTTGCATATGATTATCTGCTAGAATAGAATTTGATTGTTAGACTGTCTGTTAGGTGTGATCTTGGTTTACGCTTTTCCTGCACGAGTTCTCTTTGACTCTGGTGCATCCATGTGCATCATTTCTCGGAGCTTCGTGGAGAGGCATTCCTTGTCGACTTCCTCTCTTCCCCAGAGTTTGAACATCGTCACAGGGAATGGTGTGATTTCGGTGCATCGTGGGTGCAATTCTTGCCCGTTGGTGGTCTGTGGACACGAGCTGTATGCTGACTTTATTGTCCACGACATCATCAACTACGATGCTGTGCTTGGAATGGATTGGCTTGCGAGCTTCTACGCTACGATCGACTGTCGGAGGAAGAAGGTGGTGTTCGAGATTCCTGGACATCCAGTGTTTGAGTTCAGCCATGGTAGCAGTTCGCTAGGTCCGGTCAGGTTTCGGGCCAAGCCGGTGGAAGCTGTGGCTATGCTGATGGAGCAGGGTAGGCCTGCTGTGGTGCGTGAATTTGATGACGTCTTCCCCGAGGAGATGTCTGGTCTGCCGCCCGATCGAGCTCTAGAGTTTTCGATTGACCTGATTCCGGGAGCGCAGCCCATTTCGAAGGCACCTTATCGTATGGCTCCAGCGGAATTGGAGGAGTTACGGAAGCAACTGGACGAGCTTTTGCAGAAGGGTTACATTAATCCCAGTGTGTCTCCGTGGGGAGCACCGGTCCTGCTGGTAAAGAAGAAGGACGGTTCGCGTCGCATGTGCGTGGATTATCGAGGACTGAATGCGGTGACTGTAAAGAATAAGTACCCATTGCCGCGGATTGATGATATCTTTGATCAGCTGGGAGGATCGAGGGTATTCTCCAAATTGGACCTGAGAAGTGGATATCACCAGCTGAAGGTGAGGAAGGAGGACATTCCGAAGACGGCGTTCAGGACGAAGTATGGTCACTACGAGTTTATGGTTATGCCTTTTGGTGTGACCAACGCGCCCGCAGTATTTATGAACCTGATGAATTTGATCTTCTACGACTATTTAGATAAGTTTGTCGTTATTTTCATTGACGACATTCTGATCTATTCTAAGTCAGAGGAGGAGCATGCGTCGCACTTGAGGACGGTATTGGAAATTCTGAGGAGGCCTCGGTTGTATGCCAAGTATTAGAAGTGCGAGTTCTGGATGGATAGAGTGGCTTTTCTGGGGCATGTGGTGACTGGTGATGGGATTTCGGTGGATCCCGAGAAGATCAAGGCCATCAGAGAGTGGCCGGTTCCACAGTCAGCGACTGAGATCAGGAGTTTTCTTGGGCTAGCAGGATATTATCGGCGTTTCATTAAGGATTTCTCCCGGATTGCAGAACCAATGACTAAACTGACAAGGAAGGATATACCGTATGTTTGGTCCGATGCTTGTGAGGAGGCCTTCTCTGTTCTGAAGGAGAGATTGACGACTGCACCGGTTCTAGCAGTGCCTGATCGTAGTGGAGGATTCGAGATCTTTTGTGATGCTTCGGGCAAGGGTCTCGGTTGTGTGTTGCACCAGCATGGGCATGTGGTTGCGTATGCTTCTCGTCAGCTCAAGACTCATGAGAAGAATTACCCGACGCACGACCTGGAGTTAGCGGCAGTCGTGTTTGCACTCAAGATTTGGAGGCACTTCCTGCTGAGTGAGAAGGTGAAGATCTTCACCGATCACAAAAGCTTGAAGTATATTTTCACACAGAAGGAGCTTAACATGCGACAGCGTCGATGGTTGGAGCTCATGGCAGACTATGAGATCGAGTTGCAGTATCACCCGGGAAAAGTGAATGTGGTTCCTGATGCGTTGAGTAGGCTTCCAGCGGTGATGATGTTGACTGCACAGTGGAGGTTGCAGCAGGATTTCTGTGAGTCTGGTATTGAGATTGTACTTCCTGGAGATGCTTCGCCGTTGATGTGTATGCAGATACAGTCGACGATCGTGGATCGGATCAAGGCAGGTCAGGCTGGAGATTCGAAGCCGAGGAGGATCCGTGAGCAGGTAGAAGCCGGTCTGCGGACTGACTTTCAGATTCATGAGGATGGCTCGCTGAGGTATGGAGCCAGAGTTTGTGTGCCAGCTGGAGATATCAGAGAGGAGTTATTAGTTGAGGCACATAGCTCGCCGTATTCTGTGCATCCTGGTGGCACCAAGATGTATCAGGATCTTCGTCTGAACTATTGGTGGCATGGCATGAAGCGAAGTGTGGCACGGAGCGTTGCCAAGTGTTTGGTCTGTCAGCAGGTTAAGGCGGAGCATCAGCGTACGGCAGGGTTGCTACAACCGCTTCCGATTCCGGAGTGGAAGTGGCAACACATCACTATGGACTTCGTGACTGGACTACCTCAGAGTCCGAAACAGAATGACGCGATTTGGGTGATCGTAGACCGATTGACCAAATCCGCGCACTTTATTCCGTTCCGAGTAGGACAGTCTACTGAGACACTGGCGAGGAGATATATGGAGGAAAATCCTTTTACTTTCCATTTTTAGTTCCTTTTCCTTGAATAGTTAGTGATGTAACGTGTTCGAGCAGGAGATCGTTCGAATGCATGGAGTCCCTGTGAGTATCGTGTCGGACAGAGACACGAGATTCACATCTCAGTTCTGGCAGAGTCTACAGAAGAGTTTGGGTACGAGTCTGAGTTTCAGCACGGCGTACCATCCGCAGACAGATGGCCAGTCCGAGAGGACGATCCAGATCTTGGAGGACATGCTGAGAGCGTGCATGTTGGACTTCAAGGGATCTTGGGAGGATCATCTCCATCATGTGGAGTTTGCCTACAATAACAGCTACCAGGCGAGTATTGGCATGGCACCATTCGCCGTGCTATACGGGAAGAAATGTCGATCGCCACTGAGCTGGGATGACATTGGAGACAGGGAGCTGTTAGGACCAGTGTCACGCCCCGCTTCCCAAAACGGCGGAGGCGAAGCGTGACGAGGCCCGCTTAGGCCAGAGCTGAGGAGCCCTGACCCAATAAGCGTCTGTGTGGTACCAAGACAAAGGCACAGGTCCCTGCATGTTAGTACAGAACAATAAAAGTACGAGAAGGAAAAGAACATCACAGATTTTATTCCAACATATCAAAGTGACAAGTCTCAACGCCCGAAGGGCTACAATAGCAGAAAAGTAAAACTAATGGTGCAAGCACCCAACCTAGTCCAAGAAACACAAAAAGGTGCTACGCACTCAACAAGAACAATGTCGCCTCTGGAATCTGAAACCAACAGTCACTAGCTCTGATCCTCCTCAGGGTCGTACTCGGGATCGGCGCTCTCTGGCTCCACGTCGGCTGGCAAGTCAGTCTCCTCCACGTACTCTGGCTCAATCCCTGACGTACAGCACCAGAAGAAGGAACTGTACGTCAGGTAAGGTCTACAAGGAAAGATTAGACAAAACTACAAGTGTACCAATTACTTACAACATTTTACTGGTTGATTAACATGCTGAGGTTCTTACAACAGAAAGAAAAACACAACAGACAAGTAAACAAGACAAGTGGTAGTCACAGCGAGTGCTATGGACTACGGGACTAGCCTACAGGTGTCAAGACAAGACGGAACACGGGAAGCCAGACACAACAGGACAAGACAAGTCACGAAAGGGTTCACGCCTGATCGGTTCGAGGGGGATCAATCCCTCTTGCCGCTTGCACGCTCAACCCTACCCCATAACCCCAAGAATCGTGACAAGACATGGGATCACTTGCTCTAGCTTGACAAGTGCCCAATTGCTCTCTGAGCTGTGTATCGGTACATGGGATCACCTGCTCTAGCTTGACAAGTGCCCAATTGCCCATCGGGCTGTGAACTGGTACAAGGGATCACTCGCTCTGGCTTGGCGAGTGCCCTATTGCCCATCGGGCTATGCAGACGATAAGGGACAAGACACGACAAAACAGGGAGGGGTTGTACTATGGTGTCCACAACTCACGCACACGCATGTCAAATCCTATGATGTCAGAAATTGTTGTTGGACTCAGATTTCGTTGTCAAATCTGAGCCTTCAAGGGCGTCCCGGACGCTATCATTTCACGTCCGGTTCTCAAGTTTCTAAATTAACAATCCCTAACAAGATGAAGGCCTAAACAGGGCCAAGAACGCAAGTGATACACTTGCCTGTGGTGGCGCGAGCGTCGTCTCCCTGGTACGCCTCGTCCAATCGTCTCGTTGGTGGAAAAGTGTCTGTAAATCGTGACACGGCGACGGTGTCAGATCACGATTCATTAATCCTTATTAGGGTAGTGTCTAGATTATCAGGTCTATCCTATTTGATTAAAAATCACATTTTTAATATAATTAACCTATTCGACGATTCTATCCTATGTGTACATGCATAATGTCCATTCGTCGATTTCTACGGTTTGTACAACTTTTTAAAGATCAGCGGAAAATAAACTTAGTTTGATTAGGTTGCTGATTTTAATTAGGGTTTGATCACTTATGGTGTGGGTTACTACGAATTTAGGGCACTAACCTGAAATTGACGTTTGCACGAAGATCCGGCGTCGAATCTGGAAAGGTGGAAGCTTTGCGCCGTCCGGAAATCCCTAGGCCGCAGGTAGCGCAGCGAGGAATGTTGATCGTCGGTGGCGGTGAAGATTTCAGCGTCTCCCGGCGTCGTTGCTGTTGGATCTGAGACGAGATCTCCGCGCTAGGGCAAAAGAAGAGGGAAAAGAGAGAAGAGGAAGAGCTTTGGGGAGGTTGGAAGGCGTAAGGATGGAGGAATGAACAAGGGGAGGTCGCGGGTGGTAGGAGAGTATGATTGGGGAAGAGGGAGACTGAAAATAATCTGAAGAAATGAAAGGGAGAGCCTCGTTTAAATAAGAAAACAAAGCGGCGGCTAGCACAGAAATTAGGGTTTCGGGGTCAACTAGTCGGTCAGAGAAGGGTGGTCGACCGACTAGTTTGGGAACTAGTCGGTCGATCATATAACTGTGACCGACTAAAACCCAAACCGTGAACAGGGCTATTGTAAAATTATAGAGTTAGTCGGTCTGTGAAGGCTCGTCGACCGACTAGTTTGCAACCTAGTCGGTCGGCCAGTGTTCATAGACCGACTAAAGATGAAAAATGGCAACAATATATTTTTGAAAGTTAGTCGGTCTGAGAAGGATACCTAACCGACTAGTTCGTCAACTAGTCGGTCGGTTTTCGTTCTTTGACCGACTAACGGGTAAACAGTAACCTGATGCGAAAAATGATTTATGTACTTAGTCGGTCTGCGAAGAAGTGTTGACCGACTAGTTCGAAAACTAGTCGGTCGGCGGTTGAACTTAGACCGACTAAGCGCAAACAGTAACTCAAGGGAAAAAGCCTGACAAGAACTAGTCGGTCCATGAGGAGTTGTTGACCGACTAGATGGACATCTAGTCAGTCGGCTCCTCAACGTGAACCGGCTAACTTGCACAGGAAGTCGCCAAAGTGAAGCGGGAAGCTTCGGAATGATCCTAGTGAGTTCCAAGAGTGATCCTACACTAAGATGCGAGCCCGGAGAAGTAACGAAAGAAGACGAACAATTTAATATAGATATAAATAATATTTATTATACAAAACCAGCCGTTACATCCTACCCACCTTAAGAAAATTCCGCCCTCGGAATTTCTTTCAGAATAGGTGAGGGTAACGCTCTCTCATCTCATCCTCTCTTTCCCACGTGGACTCTCCAGGCGATCCGTGATGCCACATCACTCTCACCAGGTCGACTACATTGTTCCTCAGCTGCTTCTGTCGACGGTCCAAAATCTGCACGGGTTGCTGGTCGTAGGTCAGGTCTGGACGGACCGTGATCTCCGAGAAATCCACCGTGTGCGACGGATCACTGACGTACTGACGTAGCTGGGATACGTGGAAAACGTCGTGAACACCCACCAAAGATGGTGGCAGAGCAAGGCGGTAGGCCACCGCTCCCACACGTTCCAGCACATCAAAAGGCCCAATAAACCTCGGGCTCAGCTTCCCTTTCTTCCCGAAACGAATAACTCCGCGGTTCGGAGAAATCTTCAAGAAAACGTGATCTCCAGGCTGAAACTCCAACGGTCTCCTCTTGGCATCCGCCCAATGCTTAAAACGATCCTGCGCAACTCTGAGTTTCTCCCTGATGTCTCTCACTACATCCACAGCTTCAACAATCATCTCTGGACCCAACAGCTCCCGATCTCCAACGTCATCCCAGCTCAGCGGAGATCGACATTTTCTCCCATATAAGGCAGCAAACGGCGCCATGCCAATGCTCGCCTGGTAGCTGTTGTTATAAGAAAACTCCACCAAATGGAGATGGTCCTCCCAAGATCCCTTCCAGTCGAGTGTGCAAGCTCGCAGCATATCCTTCAGAATCTGGATAGTCCTCTCGGACTGGCCGTCGGTCTGCGGGTGGTACGCCGTGCTGAAATTCAGACTCGTACCCAAATGCTCCTGCAGACTTCTCCAGAACTGAGACGTGAACCTCGTATCTCTGTCAGACACGATGCTCACTGGGACCCCGTGTAAGCGTACGATCTCCTGCACGCACATGGCCTACGTCACAACTATTCAAGAAGGAAAATCAAAGAAGTAAAAGAAGAAATTTTACCTCTAGATACTTCCTCGCCAAAGCTTCCGTAGACTGGCCTACTCGGAAAGGAATGAAATGCGCAGACTTAGTCAACCGATCTACGATCACCCAGACTGCGTCGTTCTGTTTCGGGGTCCGAGGTAAACCAGTCACGAAGTCCATCGTAATATGTTGCCACTTCCACTCCGGAATAGGAAGCGGTTGCAGCAACCCAGCAGTACGATGATGCTCGGCCTTCACCTGCTGGCATACCAAACACTTGGCAACGCTCCGTGCCACACTTCTCTTCATGCCAATCCACCAGTAATTTTGTCGGAGATCCTTATACATCTTGGTGCCACCAGGATGTATAGAATAAGGCGAGCTATGAGCCTCACTCAAAAGCTCCTCGCGAACATCTCCTGCAGGTACGCAGAGTCTGCTGCCGTACCGCAGTGATCCATCCTCATGAATCACGAACTCCGCACGCAGTCCAGCCTCGACCTGCCTCCTGATCCTCTGTAACTTCGGATCCCCTGCCTGTGCTGCCTTAATCCGGTCCACAATCGTGGACTGAATCTGCAAATTCATGAAAGTGTGAATCACACCAGGTAGGACAACCTCCAAATCCATCTCCTTCAGTTCCTGCTGATTCCTCCAGTCGGCAGTATACACCATGGCCGTAGGAAGTCTACTCAAAGCGTCCGGCACAACGTTCACCTTCCCCGGATGATACTGCAAATCTATCTCGTAGTCAGCCATGAGCTCCAACCATCGTCTCTGACGCATGTTGAGCTCCTTCTGGGTGAATATGTACTTCAAGCTCTTATGGTCTGTAAAAATCTTTACACGTTCACCCAGCAAGAAATGCCTCCAAATCTTCAGCGCAAATATCACTGCTGCCAACTCCAGATCATGCGTCGGGTAATTCTTCTCGTGAATCCTCAATTGACGAGAAGCATACGCGACCACATGGCCATGCTGATGCAGAACGCATCCCAGGCCCTTCCCCGACGCATCACAATAAACTTCAAAGCCTCCACTCCGATCTGGTACCGTCAAAACTGGTGCCGTGGTCAACCTTGCCTTCAAGATACTGAAAGCCTCCTTACAAGCATCAGACCACAGAAACTCCTCATCCTTCCTTGTCAGCTTCGTCATCAGCTCCGCAATCCTCGAGAAATCTTTGATGAACCGCCGATAATAGCCTGCTAGACCAAGAAAACTCCTGATGTCGGATGCTGACCGCGGCGTCGGCCAATCTCTGATTGCTCTGACCTTCTCCGGATCCACAGATATGCCATCGCCAGACACCACGTGTCCCAGGAACGTGACTCTGTCTAGCCAGAACTCGCACTTGCTATACTTGGCATACAATTTGTGTCGCCTCAGCGTCTCCAGTACTGTCCTCAGATGACAGCTGTGCTCCTCCTCAGACTTCGAGTAAATAAGAATGTCGTCAATGAAAATAACGACAAACTTATCCAGGAAGTCGTAGAAAATTAAGTTCATAAGATTCATGAACACAGCTGGAGCATTGGTCACGCCGAATTGCATTACCACAAACTCATAGTGCCCGTACTTCGTCCGGAAGGCTGTCTTCGGGGCGTCATCCTTCTTAACTTTTAATTGATGGTATCCACTCCTCAAGTCCAACTTCGAGAAGACTCTCGAACCTCCCAACTGATCAAATATATCGTCGATGCGCGGCAGCGGATACTTATTCTTCACGGTGACAGCATTCAATCCCCGATAGTCCACGCACATCCTGCGGGACCCATCCTTCTTCTTCACAAGCAAAACAGGTGCACCCCATGGTGACACACTAGGGTGGATGAAACCCTTCTGCAACAACTCATCCAATTGCTTCCGCAGCTCCTCAAGCTCGGCGGGAGCCATCCGATACGGCGCCTTCGATATCGGCTGCGCACCCGGCATTAGATCGATACCGAACTCCAAGGCTCTGTCGGGTGGCAGACCCGAGATATCCTCCGGAAAGACGTCGTCAAAGTCTCTGACAACCGCTGGACGGTCAATCTCCATCTCCATTTGCAACGCTGCCATCACCGGCACCTCCGGCTTGGCCCGAAATCTGATGGGCCCAAGCGACTCATCACGGCTTCGGAACTCGAACTCCGGATGACCTGGAATCCGGAAAACCACCCTTTTGCTGTGACAATCGATCGAAGCGTGGAAATCTCCCAGCCAATCGATGCCAAGGACGACATCGAAATGTGGCAGATCGTGGACGATGAAATCTGCATATAGCTCATGTCCACTAACCACTAAGGGAATCGACCGACATCCCAAACTCACCGTCACTACTCCGTTCCCAGTAGTGATGTCCCAACACTTAGGGAGCGCATGGGTAGGAATAAAGTGCCTTGTTACAAACTTCCGGGATAAGATGCACATAGATGCTCCGGAGTCAAACAAAGCCAAAGCGGGGTGAGAGGACACAAGAATGGTGCCTAAGAAATCAAGGATCTAAAGTCAAACGCTACTCTAACAATCAAACGAACAGACAACACTAACTAAACTATCAATACAATAATTATGAAATGAAAAGGCCAGGTCAAGATGTTACCTGCAATCACTCCATCCAGCTCCTCGGTTTCCACAGCGGTCATGGTATAGGCCGGCCTCGGGGGCTGCACTGCCCGCTGGTAAAGCTGCGTCTGTGGCACTAAGGGTGGTCCACGAATGGCAGGTCCTCTCTGAACCGGAGCAGGTGCCCTCATCTGCAACGGGGCTGGCGCTCCAACAACAGCTGTGCGGGCTCTAGGACAGTCCTTCGCAGCATGCGAAGCGTCTCCACAAAGTAGACACAATCCCAGTTTCCTCCGACAGTTGGTCTGAACATGTCCGGGCTTGCCGCAGAAATGGCAGGGACCCTTGCTCTGCTGCTGCACTGGTGCTCCAGGTCGCTTGAATGGCACAGTCTGGACTGGCCTCATAATCGGCCTGGCAGGTGGCCGGTACTGATCCATAGGGCGCTTTCCTCTGTCCTCTGGAGTGTCAGGCAGAAGTGCTATAACCTCATGATTCTTCGCAGCATCAAGCACCTCTCTCATATTCGAGAAACTCGCCGAAGACATCGAAGCCTGAATCTTCGGACGCAGTCCCTGACGGAACCGCTCAGCTCGGTTCTCCTCCTTCTTCACCATGTGTGGGGCAAATCGGCTCAACATCTCAAATTCAGCCTCGTACTCATCGATCGTCATGCCCTTCTGCTTCAAGTCCACAAATTTGCCCATCAGCTCTCTCCTAGCCGCCTTGGTGAAGTACTTCTACTTGAACATGTGGCGAAAAGTCTTCCATTCCACAGGCTTCTGCAGACGCCTCTCCTCAATACGCCACCAGTTTCAGGCAATCTCAGTCAGCTGCATCTTCGCGATCTCCACACGTGTCTCATCTGGAATCTTGGCAGCAACCAACTTCTCCTCAGTGCTCTGGATCCACTCATCGGTACCCAGAGGTCCTTCCTTCCCAGAGAAAGTTTTCGGCTGCAGCTCATTGAACTGCTTCACTCCTGGAGCAGCTCGCGGAGCGGGCGGGGGTGGAGGTGGTGCAACAGGTGGAGCCTGGGCAGCACGCTGGGACTGCTGAACCAGCTGATGCTGTACATCCAGCATCTCCCTCATCACACCCAGAAACTGACGGAACTCTCCGCCCTGCTCTTCCGAAATTCCGTCGCCCAAGTTTCCCGATCGGGTAACGCGTCGTCCGGCCATCCTATTGGCAGAAAGACGAAGGTTAGACTCGTACAATGTTTGAATATCAAAAGTGAATGTCCTTACACTTACTGTTCTGTACTTGCAGAAAGATGGGACGTGGACCTGCATGGGCCACCACTAAAACCTGTCACGCCCCGCTTCCCAAAACGGCGGAGGCGAAGCGTGACGAGGCCCGCTTAGGCCAGAGCTGAGGAGCCCTGACCCAATAAGCGTCTGTGTGGTACCAAGACAAAGGCACAGGTCCCTGCATGTAAGTACAGAACAATAAAAGTATGAGAAGGAAAAGAACATCACAGATTTTATTCCAACATATCAAAGTGACAAGTCTCAACGCCCGAAGGGCTACAATAGCAGAAAAGTAAAACTAATGGTGCAAGCACCCAACCTAGTCCAAGAAACACAAAAAGGTGCTACGCACCCAACAAGAACAATGTCGCCTCTGGAATCTGAAACCAACAGTCACTAGCTCTGATCCTCCTCAGGGTCGTACTCGGGATCGACGCTCTCTGGCTCCACGTCGGCTGGCAAGTCAGTCTCCTCCACGTACTCTGGCTCAATCCCTGACGTACGGCACCAGAAGAAGGAACTGTATGTCAGGTAAGGTCTACAAGGAAAGATTAGACCAAACTACAAGTGTACCAATTACTTACAACATTTTACTGGTTGATTAACATACTGAGGTTCTTACAACAGAAAGAAAAACACAACAGACAAGTAAACAAGACAAGTGGTAGTCACAGCGAGTGCTATGGACTACGGGACTAGCCTACAGGTGTCAAGACAAGACGGAACACGGGAAGCCAGACACAACAGGACAAGACAAGACACGAAAGGGTTCACGCCTGATCGGTTCGAGGGGGATCAATCCCTCTTGCCGCTTGCACGCTCAACCCTACCCCATAACCCCAAGAATCGTGACAAGACATGGGATCACTTGCTCTAGCTTGACAAGTGCCTAATTGCTCTCTGAGCTGTGTATCGGTACATGGGATCACCTGCTCTAGCTTGACAAGTGCCCAATTGCCCATCGGGCTGTGAACTGGTACAAGGGATCACTCGCTCTGGCTTGGCGAGTGCCCTATTGCCCATCGGGCTATGCAGACGGTAAGGGACAAGACACGACAAAACAGGGAGGGGTTGTACTATGGTGTCCACAACTCACGCACACGCATGTCAAATCCTATGATGTCAGAAATTGTTGTTGGACTCAGATTTCGTTGTCAAATCCGAGCCTTCAAGGGCGTCCCAGACGCTATCATTTCACGTCCGGTTCTCAAGTTTCTAAATTAACAATCCCTAACAAGATGAAGGCCTAAACAGGGCCAAGAACGCAAGTGATACACTTGCCTGTGGTGGCGAGAGCGTCGTCTCCCTGGTACGCCTCGTCCAATCGTCTCGTTGGTGGAAAAGTGTCTGTAAACCGTGACACGGCGACGGTGTCAGATCACGATTCGTTAATCCTTATTAGGGTAGTGTCTAGATTATCAGGTCTATCCTATTTGATTAAAAATCACATTTTTAATATAATTAACCTAATCGACGATTCTATCCTATGTGTACATGCATAATGTCCATTCGTCGATTTCTACGGTTTGTACAACTTTTTAAAGATCAGCGGAAAATAAACTTAGTTTGATTAGGTTGCTGATTTTAATTAGGGTTTGATCACTTATGGTGTGGGTTACTACGAATTTAGGGCAATAACCTGAAATTGACGTTTGCACGAAGATCCGGCGTCGAATCTGGAAAGGTGGAAGCTTTGCGCCGTCCGGAAATCCCTAGGCCACGGGTAGCGCAGCGAGGAATGTTGATCGTCGGTGGCGGTGAAGATTTCAGCGTCTCCCGGCGTCGTTGCTGTTGGATCTGAGACGAGATCTCCGCGCTAGGGCAAAAGAAGAGGGAAAAGAGAGAAGAGGAAGAGCTTTGGGGAGGTTGGAAGGCGTAAGGATGGAGGAATGAACAAGGGGAGGTCGCGGGTGGTAGGAGAGTATGATTGGGGAAGAGGGAGACTGAAAATAATCTGAAGAAATGAAAGGGAGAGCCTCGTTTAAATAAGAAAACAAAACGGCGGCTAGCACAGAAATTAGGGTTTCGGGGTCAACTAGTCGGTCAGAGAAGGGTGGTCGACCGACTAGTTTGGGAACTAGTCGGTCGATCATATAACTGTGACCGACTAAAACCCAAACCGTGAACAGGGCTATTGTAAAATTATAGAGTTAGTCGGTCTGTGAAGGCTCGTCGACCGACTAGTTTGCAACCTAGTCGGTCGGCCAGTGTTCATAGACCGACTAAAGATGAAAAATGGCAACAATATATTTTTGAAAGTTAGTCGGTCTGAGAAGGATACCTAACCGACTAGTTCGTCAACTAGTCGGTCGGTTTTCGTTCTTTGACCGACTAATGGGTAAACAGTAACCTGATGCGAAAAATGATTTATGTACTTAGTCGGTCTGCGAAGAAGTGTTGACCGACTAGTTCGAAAACTAGTCGGTCGGTGGTTGAACTTAGACCGACTAAGCGCAAACAGTAACTCAAGGGAAAAAGCCTGACAAGAACTAGTCGGTCCATGAGGAGTTGTTGACCGACTAGATGGACATCTAGTCGGTCGGCTCCTCAACGTGAACCGGCTAACTTGCACAGAAAGTCGCCAAAGTGAAGCGGGAAGCTTCGGGATGATCCTAGTGAGTTCCAAGAGTGATCCTACACTAAGATGCGAGCGCGGAGAAGTAACGAAAGAAGACGAACAATTTAATATAGATATAAATAATATTTATTATACAAAACTAGCCGTTACAACCAGAGATGATCGTGGAGGCTGTGGATGTTGTGAGGAACATCCGGGAGAAGCTGAGGATTGCGCAGGACCGTTTCAAGCATTGGGCAGATGCTAAACGGAGGCCTTTGGAGTTTCAGCCTGGGGATCACGTCTTTCTGAAGATCTCTCCGAATCGGGGAGTTATCCGATTTGGAAAGAGAGGCAAGCTGAGTCCGAGGTACATTGGGCCGTTTGACATCCTGGAGAGAGTTGGAGCTGTGGCTTATCGCTTGGCGTTGCCACCGTCACTGGAGGGAGTTCACGACGTGTTTCACGTATCTCAGTTACGTCGATACGTCAGTGATCCGTCCCATGCTGTGGATTTCTCGGAGATCGCGGTTCGTCCGGATCTTACCTATGACCAGCAGCCAGTTGAGATTTTGGATCGACGTCAGAAGCAGCTGCGGAATAAGACTGTCGACTTGGTTCGAGTGCAGTGGCGTCATGGTTCCACTGGGGAGTCTACCTGGGAGCGTGAGGATGACATGAGAGAGCGCTTCCCGCATCTCTTTCCAAGCAGTGTTTGATGTTGATTCCGAGGACGGAATCATTTCTATGGTGGGGAGGATGTAACGATCAGTTTTTATTGTACGCTGTGACGTGCACGTAGTCTTGTTCGTGCACGTGTTTAATTTTTTTTACGTTGTCTGTATCCGAACCCTATCGTGTGATGTGTCGTTGTGTCCCTCTCTGAGAGTATTAGAATTTTGTGTTGATTTGCAACGTCTTTTCACGGGTCGTTCTTCCGCGAATCGACCTTGGTTGGGGAGACGTCGCGATTATCACTTTTGACAAGAGACGTTTTTATTTTTAATTTCGCTTCTCGTCATCGAAATTGTGATCCGTCTCTTCCATCTCCTTTCTCTCGTCGCCCCGGTCACCCCAGTATTTTTCTTACGATTTTTGGACTCCGTTTGAATCATGTGCACTTTTTGGCCCAACTTATTGTATTTTATGCCCTAGGTTTCATGGTGTTATATCCTCTAATAATAATATTATTATAATTACATCTGACTTGTGAGTAGGCCCACTTCTAAACCCTTGGCACACAAACCCACGCAAGAAAGAGAGTGTGAAGTTTTTAACTTGGGCTTTTAACAATTTAATTCTTATTTTAACAATTCTTATAGCTTAAGCCCCAACCCAGCTGAGAAGCCCACACCCTAGCCTTCACCCTACGTCACGTGCACCCTCCCTATTAATACTAAACCTAGGACCTAGGTTTTTGTAGCAACCCAAAAAGAAACCCCGCAGCCGGCCCTAGTTTCTCCCTCACTCACGCAAAACCCCCATTCCCCGCTTCTTCTTCTCTTCCTCCGGCCAAGCCCCGACGCCGACGAGCCCCTGACCAACCCCCGACCTTCCTCCCTCCGTTGCTCCTCCGTGCAGTCGCCGGAAACCGCCGCTAAAACCGTCCCGACCCGCTGTAAAACACAGCAGCAGCTGCAGCAGGCCGCCGCCGCCGCTGCCGCCGCCGCCGCAGCCGCCCATCGCCGCCGTGAGTCCCTGTTGGTCGCCGGAGCACCCCCAAGCGCCGCAGTCACCCTCGAGCCCACCTGCACCCGCAACTTTGAGAATACAGGTTAGCTTATGTATATTTTGTGTGTTAGGGATAGGTTTCTATATGTTTTATTAGCTAATTTGTATTAGAGTGGTTATGTGATGTATTAATTGTTGTTATGATGTAGTTGCTGTTAGGGTTTTCCTGTGGAGATTTAGTGAAATGGGTTGATGTGTTAGTTGTTGTTTTAATACACTGTTAAGGTTTAATATGCTGTTGTACATGTTAGATTATTATTGAAGGTTAGTTGTATAACACATGTTTAGAAAATGGATGTTGGTTGCTGTTAGTTTAATTTTTTGAGAGAGGTGTCTTCTTTCTGTTAGGGTTTAGCATAAGTAGGTTTTTATATAATTGGTTTAATGAAGAGAATGCTATTTCATTGTTATGATTATTATCTAATATTGGATGTTAGTTAATAATTGGTTTATCATCACATATTACCCATAAATCTTAAGTCAGATGTTAGTGAGAAGTTTACTGCATGTTTTGCTAATTAACCTATAGGTTAGTTTATCTCCTGTTAATATAATATTAGGGTTAGTTGATGATGTTATGGTTTGGTTTATATATAAATATAACCTGAGATGATGTTGCAACCTATTTGTGGCTTACATGTTTAAATATGATCAGAACCCTATAACTATTATGGTTGGTAAGTTAATTAATAATATTAGCTATAAGGAATGGTCCCAGGAATAAAACCCCTCATTTTGATGAACATGAACACCCATCTTAACATGATTACTGCCATTTGGATGTTATTACGTGTAGCAAGTGTTAGTATTAGTGATATGATTGTTGTTATAGTTGTAATTGTATTTTCCTTTATGAAAACAACCTCAGGTTAGTTAACCAATAAGTTAAATTAGAAGTTGGGTTGAGTAGTATGAATAGTACCCCTAGATGATTGGATAAATAGGTTGATCGATTAAATAAATTATTTATTTTCATTCAAAACTGATACCGAAATATGATAACGCAGAAAACGTACGCGCTTTCTGTACGGACTCGCTGACACCAAGAACTTCAGGATCAGGCAAGTGAAACTTGCCAACTTTTCTTTAGGCCATGTCTTTAGGCCAATTTCCCGTACTAGCGTGAAAGAGACTAGATCGTGAAATGATAGCGATCTAGGCGCAATTTTGTGATCTAGCTTGACAACGAAGCTAGATCCGACACCTTGCCATAACAGTTATGTAATGATATCTGTCATGTTTAAATTTCTTAACTGTACGCATTTGAATTGTTAACTGCCATGCATTGCATTGTACATGTCATCCTAGTTAGACTTGCATCGTAGCACACGCTACGCTACTTATACAATCCATGTTTCCATGTTACCGGCTAGGCACCCGTTATGCGGGCACAACCCTATTCCATCCGTGTTAAAACACTTCCTGGCTCGTGATCCAGAAGCGAGCATTCCGTGTTCGGGGGTAATGCCCTGGCTCGACACACGTGGAGGGGTAGGGATAAACGGTCACTTGAGTGTAAGAGTTGGCCCGTACAGCCACTCTAGCCAAAAGACGGAATCTCTGTGCACGACGTGATTACAATTCCAGTACTTGTCTTTTACTTGTATAATTGCCATGCCATGTCATTTGTCACTTTATATCCATGTCATACTTTACTTTAGAACTGTTAGGTTGTTTTACCTTTCTTTTATAGTTCCTTGCACAAGTCTTTTTAGATTTGCTGACATGTGCCCCTTCTCTTTGGGTGACGCATGTTAGTCGCTGAGCCAGAGATAGTTGCGGAGGGTGACGAGTTCGTGGAGTTCGTGCCTGAGCCCGTTGGTGACGTAGAGTACGAAGATACCGGTGATCAATCTTAGAGATCTTCCGTACTTTCTTTGCTAGCGGTAGTTGTCGGTGAGTAGCACCGTTTTGTTAGTTTCCTTTGGCCATGCTGGGCCTTGTACTTTTGACTCTTTTGTTGCCGGTGGCATTTCTGGTTGTGGACTTTTGTTGGACTATGAGTTGGATGAATGCTTTATTATTCGCATCTTTTGCTATTATTATTATTGATGTTCTGAGTCACATTACAGGGACCTGCTACTTCGTTTTATTTGACGCTTAACGGACTTGCGGCTTTGCAGCTTCAAGTCCATGTGGACCTTCTCACGCTTCGCCTCCATGTTTTTGGGAAGCGGGGCGTGACAAAATTGTTGTATAGCCAAAAAGCCAAAAAAATACAAACACCCAAAACCCAAAAATATTCCCGTGTGTATCTTTTCCTACTTGCCGTGAATAAAGGGAAGGTGAGAATTTGCACCGAGTGTTCTACTCCACATCATCTCAACCCCCATCGGTTTCGAAAACACTTGGCTTAGGAACGTTTTAGCTATTATCTAGGCTTTAGTGTGGTGATTTCCTTAACCCTAGTTGTGGAGTCCCTGACGCATGATATGTTTCGATTCTCTCTCTATTCTCATGCATGCTTGAACTATATATTCACCGCTTTATTCAATTCGAATCGATATTTGGGTCATTTCCTGGATTTGTGTATATCGAGCTTTATCGCACATCGTAGATAGTGACACCGATTGCTAGCGCCCGACCACACTCACTCGCGCTTCACCACGTGGGCCCACGACACTTGTCATGACTCGTATTCCTTGGTTTAGTGATGTGATTTGGCGTTTGCTTGCTTGGTGTGTCGTTTTTGATTTTGTTGGCCCTGACGGGTGATTTAGGATATAGAGTTTTCTTTTTCTCTCTTTCTCTCTATTTTCCCTCTCCGAGCTCCTACTCTCACTCGTCTTCCTCGAGGTCGAGGAAGAGTTCAGCTTGGGGGATTTTGACGTGTGTTTATATTTCATATATTTGCGCACGTTTTCTTCCGTGTTTTTCCGTATTTTACCGCTGTCTTATATTCGTTTTCTCGTGTTTTCTTGTTTTCTTTCACTTTTCCGTGTTTTCCGTATTTTGCAGGAGTTTACTGGTATAGGGGACAAAAAACGATGATATCGCAAGTTCCCGGAGCAACGGGAGGAGTCACGCGTGATCCAGGGGGTCAAACGACGATGACATCATCTTTCAGCCCCTCACCCGGTCGGTTGGTCATCTTCAACCGATCGGGTGATGCACGCGTGCACCACCCGGACACAGCTTGGAGCTCACAAGAAGTCACCCGGTCGGTTCAGTGACCGGGTCAAAAGCCCAAACTCTCTGAAATTCGAAGCTGATTGCCAACCGATCGGGTGACCTTCACCCGATCGGTTCACCTGTAGCGGAATCTCAAAAGCCAAGACACGGTCAGCTAAACCGGCCTCCTCACCAGACGGCACCAAGATCCAACCGGTCACATTCATATGTCAACCAACCGGGTGAAGATGACAGGGTGAAGTCCCGCATTGCGCTGTAAAAGTTTGAAGCAGGTCACCCGATCGGTTGACTTGTCAACCGATCGGGTGATATCTTTTCCTATATATAGAACCCTAGGTTTTCCAGAAACGGGAGTTGGTTATTTTTTGTTGTTTTCTTCATTTTGTGACGGCTGTAATTTCCCAGTTTTTGTAAGTTTTCAGATCTTTGTCAAACTTTAGTATTATCTTAATTGCTTTACTACCATTGCATTTCTATTGTCTGATCATGATTTTTACGGTCGATTTCTGTTTAGATCGCTTTTTACTAAATATGTGTGAGTAGTTCCCAAATCTGGGATTTTGGCGGAAACCCCTTCGTGGGCTCTTCCCGATGCGTCCATAGGGCTAGGAAATCGATAGGGATTAGGAATCTAACGGTTACACGTGTTGTTTTATTGTCTCGGCGGGAAAAAGACCGCCTTTGACCATTGGGCCAAGTGGGAATAAACTTGGCGGTTGACTCCCTAGCCATAGCTCACGCCCTTAGCGTAGACGCCAAATCCTAGCACGCGGGAGCGGTAGGATGAGATGTTGGGAGTTATCGTTGCGAGCTTAGTGCTCTCGGAGTCGATCAGTGTTAATGGACACGGGAGTGCCCACTGATCGAACCCGGGAAGTCCGGCGTATCATCCTGGGCACCGACCGGAATATCGGGCCTATGGGACGCCGGTACCACTTTCAGAGGCAACGTCTCACCATTAGACCCTAATTCCGATCGCTATCCTACCCGTAGGCCGTATCGGCGAGAATCGCTCGATAGGGTGAAAACCAAAGTCCCGGGGTTTTCCTTTATATTGTCTATACTTTGCATTCCATTTACTGTGACAACCCATCATTCAATCCGGGCTAGCTCGCCCATGGGGATTTGATCCTCTTTGACACAAGCACATCCACGCCTCCTTGAGTTCGACCCCCCAAGCCACACTACAACACCGTGCGCTTGCGGTTACAAATATTTAAATCTCACGCCCCCGATCGTATTATTGCACACATCTAGCATGCACCAGCGGGGGGCATCAATCTACTCTCTATCTCCCTCAAAACACTCTCAAACACAACACAAACGGCAGTTTGGACATATCTGTCCATCGCCGGAAAAACGCCGCGCCCGGCCACCTCCGGTGACCACCGATGGCCGCCCTACCATCGTTGGACTCCTCTCAAACCCCTATATCATCTGCAGTTCTCCTTACTCTCTTCCCTCATCTCTAACTCCTCGAAAACCCTTGAAACCAAGCCCTATCGGCTGTTTTTGAAAGATCTGTGCGCTGCTTTTCAACGCCAACGCCCGGCCATCTCCGACCACTTCCGATGACTACTCCACCACCATTAGATCCCTCTTGAACCCCTTTAACTACTTCAAGTCTCCTTTGAATCCTCTGGTTTCTGCTTTTCCGCTGCGACGTGTGACAACGAGCGTTGCGCAAATCTGTCCTCTTCGTCTTCTCACGGCCGCCCACCTCCATGCGCTGACGCTGTAGGCTAACCACCAGGCCGAGCAACCCCCACTGACCTCCTTCAATCTTAGGCAGCCCCCTTAGATCCTCGGAGTTCACGTGCATTGCCGAACTCGAGTGTTTTTCCCCGACATTGCTGCCATCATGAAGATCCGTTGCGCTACCTACAACGGAAGAGATATCGCCGCTTGCTCGCTGATCGTGCCTCCACCTTGCTGTCCAGAAGTGTCTCATTGTGCTACCCACGGCCGAGACATTTCAGACGACACCGATCCATCGTCGTTGAGACCCGACATCCGCTTTTTGATCGACGTCAAAAGGTTAGTCCTCTAACGCCTAATAAGAACCCCCACTGTAGCAAATCGAAAACCTAATCTAAAAATCGTCAAAAATAACTCAATTTCATTTCTGCTCCTTTAAAATGTTGAAAAATATTATACATCGACGAAGGACTGAATATCTATGCACATAGGATAGATCGTCGATTAGGCTTAACCAAAACAAAAAACGTGACTGTGACTGCTAGGATAGCCCCATTGAACCTAGAAATGAACTCTAATAGGAATGATGAAAAACGTGTCCTCACACTGCCGTTGACCCGTTTCAGACGGACCCTCACTGACACACCACTTCGACAGGATGCTCCGGACAGACGACACACTCGCCACCGCAGGCAAGTGTTTACACTTGTGTTCTTATGGCCAAGTTTAGGATTTCCCCTTCTTAGGAAGTTAAAGAACATTTAAAGAGAACCGGACGTGAAATGATAGCGTTCGGGACCCCCCTTGACAGCTTAGACTTGACGACGAAGTCTATGCACAACAACAACAACAACAACAACAACTGACACCTTAGGGTTTTTCTGTGTGCGCGTGCGTGTGGAGCCCCTAGAAGAACCATTCCTTATACTTGTCGTGTCATGTTACAAAAGCCTCCGGGCGTTTCAGATGCTCCCCAAGCTAGAGGGAGTGATCTCTGTTACGGTTTCACCTACAGAATGTTCGTCGCTCACCAAGGGAGTGAGCGATACACTACAGACCATTGGGATAGAGGCACTCGTCAAGCTAGAGTGAGTGGAGCTATGTTACAGTTTCACCTACGGAACGTTCGTCACCCACCAAGGGAGTAGGGGATACGCTACCGACCGTGGGGATAGAGGCACTCGTCAAGCTAGAGCGAGTGGTCCTATCTTGAGCACTTGGGTTTGGGGTAGGGTTGAGCGGTCTCACGGGGAGAGGGTTTGATCCCCCT
Source organism: Scilla litardierei (assembly GCA_030789695.1). NCBI lineage: Eukaryota > Viridiplantae > Streptophyta > Magnoliopsida > Asparagales > Asparagaceae > Scilla > Scilla litardierei. The sequence continues at coordinate 214,717,501 of CM061142.1, read as the reverse complement.
CGAACCGTAAGGCATGAACCCTTCGTGGTACACACGATATTTCTTGTCTTGTCCTATCCCGTCTAGCTTAGTCCCGTAGTCGGTAGCACACGCTACGGCTACTGCCTGTCGAGTTTAATTTTCCTGCACCGTTTTACTTTCTACTTAGTATAACTGCCATGTCATAACCCCAGCATGTTAATCAACAAGTAAAATGTTGCTCTTTATTACATTACACTTACAGTAGAGTCTATCCCTTCTTTGTAGACTTTACCTGACGTACATTTCCTTTTCTCTTGGGTGATTTACGTCAGGTGTTGAGCCGGAGTACATGGACGAGCCGGACATACCAGAGTACATGGAGCCAGAGGACATCGACCCGGAGTACGTGCCTGAGGAGGACCAGAGCTAGAGGTTTCTCACGTTGCTAATTTAGAGATTTACTGCTTTCTATTTGGGTGCGTAGCACCGTTTACTTTCTGCCTAGGTTGGGTGCTTGCACGATTAGTTTACTTTCAGCTGTTTGTAGCCGTGTTGGGCTTTTGTTTAGACTCTCCGTACTTTTTGGAAATCTGTTGGAATAAAATGAAGGTTTTTCCTTTTTAGTACTTTTATTGTTCCGTACTTTTATGCAGGGCCCTGTTTCATTGTTTTGGAGTACCTCACAGACGCTTATTGAGTCCGAGCCTCACAGCTCTGGCCCAAGCGGACCTTAGTCACGCTTCGCCTCCGTAGTTTTGGGAAGCGGGGCGTGACAGGTTTTAGTGGTGGCCCATGCAGGTCCGCCTTTCTGCGAGTTCGGAACGATAAAAGTATTAGCATTCATTTTTATTATCCAGTTTTATGTGCGAGTCTAAATTGTGTCTTTCTTGTCAATAGGATGGCAGGACGACGCAACCCCCGATCCGGGAGCACTGGCGAATCCGTCAGTTTCTGGGCGTGATGAGAGAGATGCTAGACGTGCAGCATCAGTTGGTTCAGTAGTCCCACCGTGCTGCCCAGGCTCCTCGGGCTGTACCACCACCGCCTCTGCCTGTACCTCGAGCTGCTCGTGAAGAAGTTCAATGAGCTTCAGCCGAAGACATTTTCTGGGAAGGAAGGACCATTAGGTGCTGATGAGTGGATCCAGAGCACAGAAGAGAAGCTGGTAGCTGTGAAGATCCCTGAGGATACCAGAGTTGAGATAGCGAAGATGTAGCTGGCTGAGAATGCAAGGAACTGGTGGCGCATTGAGGAGAGGCGTCTACAGAAGCCAGTGGAGTGGAAGACTTTCAAGTCCATGTTCAGAGAGAAGTATTTTCCCAAGGCTGCTAAGAGGGATCTTTTGAGCCGATTTTTGAATCTGAAGCAGGGGGACATGATGGTTGATGAGTACGAGGCAGAGTTTGAGATGCTCAGTCGATTTGCCTCTCATATAGCGAAGAAGGAAGAGAACCGAGCTGATCGGTTTCGTCAGGGGCTGCGTCTGAAGATTCAGGCTTCCATGTCCTTGGCAGACTTTTCTACCATGGGAGCTGTGCTGAATGCCGCCAGGAATCATGAGAGCATATCACGTCTACCTGACCCTCCAGCTGGTGGAGGAAAGCGTCCCATGGAGCAATACTGGCCACTTGCTAGGCTAGCTATGAGACCAGTTCAGGCAGTGCCTATCAAGAGGCCTGGAGCACCTGTGCAGAGTCAGAGCAAGGGCTCAAGCCACTTCTGTGGTAAGCCAGGGCATGTTCAGGCTAATTGCAGGAGGAAGATGGGATTGTGCTTGGTGTGTGGAGATGCCTCGCACGCTGCTAAAGATTGTTCGAGAGCGAGCCATGCTGTAGTCGGAGTGCCAGTCCCGCTACAAAGTAGAGCGTCGGCCCCAGTTCAGAGAGGAGATGCTGTCTGTGGACCACCTTTGGCACTACAGAAGCAGATGTTTCAACGGGCAGTGCAACCTCAGAGGCCGGCTTACACCATGACAGCCGTTGAGGCTGAAGACTTGGATGGAGTTATTGCAGGTATTTCTTCAGATCTAGTCTTTTATTTCATAGTTTAGATCTTTTTCTTTAGCATTTTTTGTTGCCTTGTTAGTTAGAGTAGTTTTGTTTGACCTTAGTTCGTTTATATCTTAGGCACTATTCTAGTGTCATCTCACCCGGCCTTGGCCTTGTTCGACTCCGATGCATCTATGTGCATCATATCCCGGAGGTTTGTAACAAGGCACTCTATTCCCACCCATACACTTCCCAAGTGTTGGGACATCACCACAGGGAACATAGTTGTGACAGTGAACCTGGGTTGTCGATCGACCTCGTTGGTGGTCAGTGGACACGAACTTTTTGCAGATTTCATTGTCCATGATCTGCGCATTTCGATGTAGTCCTTGGCATCGATTGGCTGGGAGACTTCCATGCCTCGATCGAATGCCACGACAAGAAGGTGGTATTCAGGATTCCAGGCCATCCAGAGTTTGATTTCCATAGCAGAGATGAGTCGCTTGGGCCCATTAGATTTCGGGCCAAGCCAGAGGTGCCGGTTGTTGCAACTATGTAGATGGAGATAAGCCGACCAGCAGTCGTCAGAGATTTTGATGACGTCTTTCCAGAGGATATCTCAGGTTTTCCACCTGACAGAGCTTTAGAGTTCGGTATAGATCTTATGCCATGAGCGTAACCTATATCAAAGGCGCCGTATCGGATGGCTCCCACCAAGCTTAAAGAGCTGCGAAAGTAATTGGATGAGTTGCGTCAGAAGGGTTTCATTCACCCTAGTGCGTCACTGTAGGGTGCACCGGTTCTGATCGTGAAGAAGAAGGATGGGTCCCGCTGGATGTGTGTGGACTATCGAGGGTTGAATGCTGTGAACGTGAAGAATAAGTATCTGCTACCACGTATCGATGATATTTTCGACCAGCTTGGAGGTTCGAGAGTCTTCTCGAAATTGGATTTGATGAGCGGATACCATCAGCTGAAGGTGAAGAAGGATGATATTTAGAAGATAGCTTTTCGGACGAAGTACGGACATTATGAGTTCGTGGTCTTGCCATTCGGCGTGACCAACGCTCCAACAGTGTTCATGAATTTGATGAACTTAATTTATTACAAATTCTTGGATAAGTTTGTCGTTATCTTTATAGACGATATCCTTATTTACTCAAATCCTGAGGAGGAGCACAGCTGTCATCTGAGGACAGTGCTGGAGACGCAGAGACGTCATAAGTTATATGCCAAATATAGTAAGTGCAAGTTCTGGTTAGACAGAGTCGCATTCCTGGGACACGTAGTGTCTGGATATGGCATATCTGTAGATCCGGAAAGGTCAGAGCAGTCAGGGATTGGCTGACTCCGCAGTCAGCATCGGATATTAGGAGCTTTCTTGGGTTAGCCGGCTATTATCAGCGGTTCATTAAGGATTTCTCGAAGATTGCAGAGCCGATGATGAAGCTGACGAGGAAGGACGTGGAGTTCCATTGGTCAGAAGATTGTGAGGAGGCCTTCAGTATCTTGAAGGCGAGGTTGACCATAACACCGGTATTGGCTGTACCAGATCAGAGCGGAGGCTTTGAGGTATATTATGATGCATCAGGGAAGGGCCTAGGATGCGTTTTGCATCAGCATGGCCACATGGTCGCGTACGCTTCTTGTCAGTTGAGGACTCATGAGAAGAATTACCCAATGCACGATCTAGAGTTGGCAGCGGTGATATTTGCGCTGAAGATCTGGAGACACTTCCTGCTGAGTGAGAGCGTGAAGATTTTCACCGATCACAAAAGCTTGAAGTACATCTTTAAATAGAAGGAGCTCAACATGCGTCAGAGACGATGGTTGGAGCTTATGGCAGACTACGAGATAGATCTACAGTATCACCCAGGGAAGGTGAATGTAGTGCCAAATGCTTTGAGTAGACTCCCCGCCGTGATGATGCATACTGCCGACTGGAGGATACAACAGGAGCTGTGAGAGATGGATATTGAGGTCGTCCTACCTGGAGTGGTTCTTTCACTCATAAATTTGCAGATTCAGTCCACGATCATGGATCGTATCAAGGCAGCACAGGCAGGAGATCCAAAACTGTAGAGGATCAAGAGGCAGGTTGAAGCTGGAATTCGGACGGAGTTCGTGATTCATGAGGATGGTTCGCTGAGGTACGACAGTAGGCTCTGCGTACCTACATGTGATGTTTGTGAGGAGATGTTGAGCATGGCTCATAGCTCGCCATATTCTATACATCCTGGAGGCACCAAGATGTATAAGGACATCCATTTGAATTATTGGTGAATCGGCATGAAGAGGAGTGTGGAACGGAGCTTTGCCAAGTGTTTGGTATGCCAACAGGTGAAGGCTGAGCACCATCGTGCAGCTGGTTTGCTACAACCTCTTCCTATCCCGGAGTGGAAGTGGCAACATATCACGATGGATTTCATGATTGGTTTACCTCGGAGCCCGAAATAGAACGACGCAGTCTGGGTGATCATTGACCGATTGATCAAGTTTGCGCACTTCATTCCATTCCAAGTGGGACAGTCTACGGAAATCTTGGCGAGGAAATACCTAGAGGTAAATTTTATTTTACTTCTCTTTATAGTTCCTCTTTGAGTTAGTTGTGAGGTAGTACGTGTATGTGCAGCAGATTGTACGCTTACATGGAGTCCCGGTGAGCATCGTGTCTGACAGAGACTCGAGGTTCACATCTCAGTTCTGGAGAAGTCTGTAGGAGAATTTGGGTACTAGTCTGAGCTTCAGCACGACGTACCACCCGCAGACTGACGGCCAGTCCGCGAGGACAATTCAGATCCTGGAGGATATGATACAAGCTTGTACGCTCGATCTGAAGGGTTCATGGGAGGATCATCTTCACTTGTTGGAGTTTTCATATAACAACAGCTATCAGGCGAGCATTGGCATGGCGCCATTTGCTGCCTTATATGGGAGAAAAAGTCGATCGCCACTGAGTTGGGATGACATCGGAGATCGAGAGCTGTTGGGTCCTGAGATGATAGTGGAGGTTGTGGATGTCGTGAGAGACATCAGAGAGAAGCTCAGGATTGAGCAGGACCACTTCAAGCATTGGGCAGATGCCAAAAAGAGACCTTTGGAGTTTCAGCCTGGAGATCACCTCTTCCTGAAGATTTCTCTGAACCGTGGAGTCATTCATTTCGGGAAGAAGGGAAAGCTGAGTCCAAGGTATATAGGACCGTTTGACGTGCTTGAGCGTGTGGGAGCAGTGGCCTACCGCCTTGCTCTGCCACCATCTTTGGAGGGAGTTCACGACGTATTCCACGTATCTCAGCTATGTCGATACGTCAATGATCCATCGCACACTGTTAATGTCTCAGAGATCACGGTCCATCTGACCTGACATATGACCAACAGCTCGTGCAGATTTTGGACCGTCGCCAAAAGCATTTGAGGAACAAGGTAGTCGACCTGGGGAGAGTGATGTGGTGTCACGGATAACCTGGAGAGTCCACTTGGGAGCGCGAATATGAGATGAGAGAGTGTTTCCCATTTTTGTTTTCTGATTAGTGATGTTGTTGATTCCAATGACGGAATCATTCTTTTAGTGGGGTAGAATGTAACGGTCGTATTCCGACCTTATGTATTTTCTGCGTGTACGACTCTTTTCGTGTGCATATTTATTTTTTCTTCTTCTTGGATCCGTACTATGCGATGTGATATGTCGTTGTGACCGTAAGGAAGAGTAGTTATTTGTGGGATTTTTAGTAAACGTCATTTCACAGGTCGTTCTCCCACAAGTCAGGTTTGATTGCAGAGTCGTCGTAGCTTTAGACTTGTGTACCGGATCTATTATTTTTTTTGTTCATTTTCTGTGGACCAAACGCGCGATTGACCACTATACCACTGAGCCTATCTTCGTCATGTCGTCCCGATATTTTTTTCGTAATTTTCTGACACCCCTAGCCCAACCAATCCACTAATCAAAATCAAGTCCATTAAGCCTAATCAAATTCAAATTCAAATTGCTAATCAAATCGTAATGGGATTTGTACGTATCATGAAAATTGATTCTACCACTACCCTCACCCAACATTTCCCCACTTTGTACATCCCCTTCTTACCCTCTCTCCTAGTCACACCCTAAATTATACCCTCTTTAAAATGCATTTAGCACAACTTCTCTTCAAAAGCAACAACCTGGCCGAACCCTACAACCTCACGCAAACCCACCTAACAGACTTCTTCTTCTTCTTTGCATTCCCCCACCAGCCGAAGAACCTCCCAACCTCCGACCACCAGCTCCTCCACCTCTTCCTACTCCCTCTCCTCCTCTCCAAGAGCCTCAAAACCCAAGAGAAACAGCGACAGGCCGTAACACAGATCTGCTGTCGCACTTTGCCGAAAAACGGCCGCTGATGCCTCTCCAACTGCCATCACCTCCACTTGACTCCCCTTTGACCCCCCTATCACCTGCAACCCTTCTCCCCCTTTGATCTACTCTCTATTTCCCTCAAAACACTCTCAAACACAACACAAACGGTAGTTTGGACAGATCTGTCCATCGCCGAAAAAATGCCGCGCCCGGACACCTCCGACAACCACCGATGGCCACCCTACCATCGTCGGACTCCTCTCGAACCTCCCTATCATCTGCAATTCCGCTTACTCTCTTCTCTGATCTTTAACTCCTCGAAAACCCGTTGAAACCAAGCCCAAGCGGCTGTTTTTGACAGATCTGTGCGCTGCTCTTCAACGCCAACGTCCGGCCATCTTCGACCACTTCCGGTGACCACTCCACCACCATTAGATCCCTATTGAACCCCTTTAACTACTTCAAGTCCCATTTGACTCCTCTGGTCGCTGGTTTTTTGCTGTGATGCACCACAACGACCGTTGCGTCAATCTGTCCTCTTCGTCTTCTCACGACTGCCCACCGCCGTGCGCTTACACCATCAGCCACCCACCGGGCCAAGAAACACCCACTGACCTCCTTCAATCCCTGGTAGCCCCTTTGGATCCTCGGAGTTCACGTGCATCGCCGAACTTGAGTGTTTTTTCCCAACATTGCCGCCGTCGTGAAGATCCGTTGCGCTACCCGCAACGGGAGAGAGATCGTCGTTTGCTCGCTGTTCGTGCCTCCACCTCGCTTTCCAAAAGTGTCTCGCTGCACTACCCATGGCCAAGATGTTGCAGACGATGCCGATCCATCTCCGTTCAGACCCGACATCTTCTTTTCAATCGACGTCAAAAGGTTAGTCCTCTAACGCGTAGTAAGAACCTCCAATGTAGCTAATCGAAAACCTAATCTAAAAATCATTAACAATAACTAAATTCATTTCCGCTCCTTTAAAACATTGCAAAATATTAGACATCGACGAAGGACTGAATATCTGTGCACATAGGATAGATCGTCGATTAGGCTGAACCAAAACAAAAAACATGACTGTGACTGCTAGGATAGCCCCGTTGAACCTAGAAATGAACTCTAATAGGAATGATGAAAACATGTCCTGACACCGTCGTTGGCCCATTTCAGATGGACCCTCGCTGACACAGCACTTTGACAGGATGCTCCAGACAGACGACACTCTCGCCACCGCAGGCAAGTGTTTACACTTGTGTTCTTACGGCCATGTTTAGGATTTCCCCTTCTTAGGAAGTTAAAGAACATTTAAAGAGAACCGGACATGAAATGATAGTGTTCGAGACCCCCCTTGACAACTTAGACTTGATGACGAAGTCTAAGCACAACAACAACAACAACTGACACCATAGGGTTTTCTTGTGTGTGCATGCATATGTACCCCCTAGAAGAACCATTCCTTATACTTGGCATGTCGTGTCCTGTTACAAAATCATCCGGGCATTTCAGATGCTCCCCAAGCTAGAGGGCGTGATCTCTGTTACGGTTTCACCTACGGAATGTTCGTCGCTCACCAAGGGAGTGAGCGATACGCGACGGACCGTAGGGATAGAGTCACTCGTCAAGCTAGAGCGAGTGGACCTATGTTAGAGTTTCACCTACGGAACGTTCGTCACCCACCAAGGGAGTGCAGGATACGCTACCAACCGTGGGGATAGAGGCACTCATTAAGCTAGATCGAGTTGTCCTATCTTGACCACTTGGGTTTGGGGTAGGGCTGAGCGGTCGCATGGGGAGATTGTTTGATCCCCCTCGAACCGTAAGGCATGAACCATTCGTGACGCACACGGTATTTCTTGTCTTGTCTTGTCCCATTTAGGTTAGTGTCGTAGTCGGTAGCACATGCTACGGCTACTGCCTATCACGTTTACTTTTCCTGCACCGTTTTACTTTCTACTTAGTATAACTGCCATGTCATAACCCCAGCATGTTAATCATCCAGTAAAATGTTGCTCTTTATTACATTACACTTGCATAACCCTTCTTTGTAGACTTTACCTGACGTACAGTTCCTTTTATCTTGGGTGTTGTATGTCAGGTGTTGAGCCGGAGTACGTGGACGAGCCGGACATACCAGAGTACGTGGAGCCAGAGGACATCGACCCGGAGTACATGCCTAAGGAGGACCAGAGCTAGAGGTTCCTCACGTTGCTGATTTAGAGATTTACTGCTTTCTAGTTGGGTGCGTAGCACCATTTACTTCCTGCCTAGGTTGGGTGCTTGTACCATTAGTTTACTTTCAGCTGTTTGTAGCCATGTTGGGGTTTTGTTTAGACTCTCCGTACTTTTTGGATATCTGTTGGAATAAAATGAATGCTTTTCCATTTTAGTACTTTTGTTGTTCCATACTTTTATACAGGGACCTATTTCATTGTTTTGGAGTACCTTACAGACGCTTATTGGGTCCGAGCCTCACAGCTCTGGCCCAAGCGGACCTTAGTCACGCTTCGCCTTCGTAGTTTTGGGAAGCGGGGCGTGACAGAATTCATAGAAAAAACGTGGACCCCTTCCGAATTCATTTGACCCCTCAAACATCGTCTAGTAAAAAACCATTTTTCACTAAAAATTCCAGTCGTCAAAGAGAAACTAGGTTTCACAAACATGTGGGCCCCACAGTGGGTCCCACACACTGCTCTTCCAACTGGGCAGGGCCCAGCAAGCCTGGGCTGGGTGCCAATTCTCGGACTGGGGCGCCCAAAAGCCATGTATCTGGGAGGAACTTTTTCTAAAATCTTTTTGGTTGCAGTATCAAGCTCCGCCCTCAACCCAACCAAAAAAATCAAATTGTTCTCATATTCTATGTAATTACTTACGAACTGTATCTTGTAATTTCCATTACAGATGGACAAATATTCCTACCTGCCGATCTATTCAACGCAGGAATCCGACCCGCTATTAATGTAGGTATTTCGGTTTCCAGAGTGGGATCCGCAGCTCAAATTAAAGCCATGAAGCAAGTAGCCAGTGAATTGAAATTGGAACTAGCTTAATTCGCAGAGTTAGAGGCCTTTGACACTTCTGATCTCGATAAAGCTACTCAAAATCAATTGGCAAGAGGTCAACGATTGCACGAGTTGCTTAAACAATCCCAAGCAGACCCTTTTACGATGGAAGAACAGATAACTACTATTTATATTGGAGCAAATGGATATCTTGATCAGTTAGAAATCAGGGCATGGGCATACAGCACCCAGGGCCAGGCACCTGAGCCTGGGCACCCCAGCCGGAGCTGGGCCAGGGCACACAGTGCCCAGTCTGGGCGCTGGCGCCCCAGCCCAGGCGACTGGGCCTGGCACCCAGGCCCAGTTCAGCCTGGGCTGGCCCTATACCCAGTTTGGGCATGGATAAGGAGCTTTTGCCCTTCTTTTATTTTATTTGACCTTTTCTATTTAAAACTCTTTTAAATAGATTTTCTGGACCCGTTTGGACAATGATTTGTGCGCGGTTTCTCCCTGACTTTCGTGGAAAAATCCTCTCTTTATTTATATGTATTTAGTATTTAAAATACGATCGCAAACATTTTGCGACATTTTAAAACACATTTGCATCAAATGCAAATAATCCCATCAATAATTATCATTAAATCTTTTGTCACAAACATTTTGTGATGTAGTAATTCCCTTGCATCCAATGCATCATTTCCCTTAATTCTACCTATTACATGACGAAGGTCGCACTCTGTGTGAGACCCTACCGCCTGACCCTATCACCTGTGGGGCTTGAAACCCCAGACGGCAGTGACCAGAGCAGTAGGTGCCGTCCCTTTTTCGGTATTATAATTATGTGGTTAACTCATTGACATGAATATTGTTGGGACAATGTCTGCGATGAATATCGCAGTTTAGTTCACACGTCAAAACTATGTCGCCTAGTCAAGCCTAGGGTACGGTCAAACTGTCAACCCTAATAACTTGAACTTGGTTAGTCTCCATCGGTCTTTTGTCAAATAATGTTGGTCTTCTTCCAACATACTTTGACCAAAGTTTTTCATTAAAGACCGAACCTAACCGTGCATCACTAACTCCCCATAAATGGGAGAGACGAATCCTCTTTTGGTCATTAATCTTCTTGCACGCTTCAAGTGTCATCCAACCAAAGACCTTTCTACTGGTCTTGCCACGAAACTAGGTCAGAGATCTAAGTGAAACTGTTCACGTACATGTTCGTACAATGACATCAAGTCTAAGGACCAACTTGCCCAACATCACAGAGAGGTATCACTGAAGTTTAATTACATTAACCATGTGATAACTCTCGTTGAGTCGTTCAATAAACTCATTCTCCATTGAGCACCTGTGTCTTGTCTCCGACTTCGCCAAGTCGAACGACTATAATATCATCGTCACCACTCCTTGGTGAAGACAAAGACACTATGGTATATCCGATGTTTTGATATCCTTTTCTAGAAACATCAACGACCACGAACGATTTTAGACTTTCTAGTAACTGTCAAACAATTATCCATGATCGAGATCCTCATTTCAATACTTGTTTAACCATGCATTAAGTCTCAGAACTTTACCTAAATCCTAATGTCGACTACATTATTATTAACTTAGATAAATTCTAACCTAACAGCTTACTGTTATTTTGAAAAAGACGTTTTTACACATACACATATATAAATTTCCTCGAGGGCATACCCATCTCCCAACATATCCAACTTTCACTTAGGCCCATTTATCTCGGTATCTCATACCGCTTTTACATTTAAGTCTATTTAGACTTTATGTGGTATAATCTTCGTGAGTGAATCTGCTAAACCCTCTTTAGTATAGACTTAAGGAATTTCTATGTTCATATTAGATCAGACGTTTAAATATCATCCAAATAATTTCCTTGGTCTCTGGGTATCCATTATATCTAACTTGCCTGGATCTCATCCAGCTCAACGTCCTCACTTGAGACTTAAAACAATATCCTTTCCGTACCTTACGAGATTGCTTCAAAATAATCACTGATCTTCCACACGGTTCATAATCGTTTCTGATAAAATGTCAAACTCTTTGACCACTTTATCAAAACATCTTGTTCAAGACTAAGATATATTGGAAAGTAACGACCAAGAGAGAATTCTCTCTCCCGTTTATGGAGAGTTAGTGTTGAATGTGTTAGTTCATTTAGTAAAAAGTCTGGCCAAGGTATATTGGTAGAAATCCAACATTATTAGACTAAAGACCGATGGAGACATACTGGTTTCAAGCTATTAGGGTTGATAGTTGACCATACCCTAGGCTTGATTAAGCGACGTAATTATGACGAATGGACTAAAACTATGACATTCATCACAGACATTGTCAAGGTGGTCCCGACAATATTCATATCAATGGGCTAACCACATAATGATGATACCGAAACAGGGACGGTAACTGTTGCTCGTTGTCACTGTTGTCTGGGGTTTCAAGCCCCACCTGCAATATGGTCAGGCTGTAGGGTATCACACAGAGTGAGACATTCATCAAGTAATAGAAAGTTTAAGGGAGAAAAATGCATATGATGTATGGGATTTTATTACGTCGAAAATAGGTTGCGATATTGCCCTTAGAATATTAAAAATATGGGATTATTGTTGGATACAACGTGTAGTTGAATACAACGATCGATGAATTCATGTTTGATGATAACAAATGTGTGTGGACGATTTAATGTGTGTGCTAAGTGTTTTCAAGAATGGCACTTTGTAAATACTCAAAGAGAGACTAAGTAAAAGTGATGGAGAATATGTCATGCATTAGCCAAGTGGACTAAGTCAAAGATGGAGGTAATGGCTACAAAAATTGGACTAAGTCAAAGATGGGAAGATAAGGAGGAAATCAATTCAAATCTATATTTGATTTGATTCAAATTATGGTGCAACATTCAAATCCTAATGCCATGCAAATTGAAGACTTGGTCAAAGATGGAGAGATATGGAGAATCTCATGCAAATCAAAGATGATTAAATGCGATCCAATTCAAATCTTATAGCTACTCAAATTCAATTCCATAGCCATCTATATTCAAAATCCATATCCATGGTGATTAATTCAAATCCTAATCAAATTAGGATTCCGTCCAATCTCCATCAATTATGGGATTCTAATTGATTCTATCATATCTCATCCTCTTCTATATATACCCATATTCAAAGAGAGAGATTTTTATAGGGGTTTTGGCGGACCCTCAGAGCTCAGATCTGTGTCAGTCCTAAGTCGGACGGACCACAGAGGCATAAAGCGCAGCGGAAAATTAAAACTATCTAGCTAAACAATTTAGCTAGGCACTGAGAGAGCCAGAACCTAGCCCGATCTATGCCAACTTGGGGTGGATCTGACCACCCCAAGAGGGATCTATTCTACTGCGACGAAATTAAACTACACTAAAATTACTTAGAGAACATACCCAGAATCTCAACCCTGGGGCGGGCAAGATGTACTGCACCGTCTTCTGACGCTCCTCATAGCCAATCCACCTTGACTCGATCCACTCGACCCGCCTCACACCTTCGAACCGATCTGCCCGAGCCGACTCCCGCCTCCAAGCCGATCACACGCGTTAGAAGGTTTCACTTGAGTAGACCCGCATCTTAGACGTCTGGATCCGAATCCAAACCCCATTCGTAGTCTTGCTAGGACTAGTCGGCAGAATAGTAAGAAGAGAGAGAGAGAGAATAGTTTAGTCGTATATCGAGCTTGCTCTAAAATCCGGAGCTACTCGATCAAGGACTTGGTGCATCTTTCAACGAAGAGAGTGCACCCCTATTTATATAGGGAGTCGACACCTTTCCTTTCATTACGAGCAATGTGTGACAATTGTCAAATAGAGGAGAAATTACTTTAAGCTAATTTAGCTTAATTTGAAGTTTTAGTAAGCCTTTCGCAAAAGCCAACTTCAACGAATTATTTCTCTTTATCCATTAAAATTCAGACACCAAACAAGCTATCAATTCAAAGGGCTTCGAATGGTGGACACGTAGGAATGAATGGCGACGAATTTCGGCTTCATTTGACCCCTCAAACAATTGCCCAAAGATAGGCAAAAAATTAATTTTCGTAGCCGTCATTAGGGGTTTCAAAAAACTCTATTTTCACTTAAGTTGCGGTCCCGCCGTTTGGCTTAGCGGGTGTGCCCGCCCAAGGCAAGGAAGGCGGGCGGCCAGCCTGCTGGGCAGCGGCTGTGCCTGATGCAGCAGGCCCCATGCCCGTTGCTGCAGTGGGCCATGCCGGGAGCTGGCCCGCTGCAACCGTGGAGAGCAATGGGCCGTGCCCGCTGAGTAGCGGGCAGGCGCCTGTTTACCCCTAGCGGATGGGCTCGTTAGCCCAAGTGGGTCTAACACACTTTGCCTCAGACTGTTTTTGCATTTCTAGGCTCGTTTGAGCTCCGATTTGGACACGGTTTGAACCTGTGTTTAGACCGGAACGATCCTGTCAACCAGGTAACCCTTTCCAATGCGTTGTTCCTACTAATATTGTCGTAACCAATTTACGAAACGTTTAATCTTTGTTTGCATCAAATGCAACAATGTCCCTATTGCATCTACGACTTAGTCTCACAACTGGCTTGTGAAAATTTAACTATTCCATTTCATCAAATGAATTTCTCTTATAAATCTTCCTATTACTAAGACACGAATGCTACTCGGTGTGAGACCATACAGCCTAACCTTACTACAGGTTGGGGCTCGAAACCCCTAGACGACGGTCGCCACGAGCAGTAGTTGTCGTCCCTGTTTCAGAATCATCATAACGTGATCGACTTATTGACAAAAGTATCGTTGGGTTTACTTTGGCTGTGTCAGTGATGAATACCATTAGATATAGTCCCTTCGTCAAGACTGTGTCTCTATTGGCCTAGGGTATGGTTTACTGTCAACCCCATTAGACAATATTGGTCAGTATACGGTGGTCTTAGTTGTATTCACGTTGTACATATTACAACGTACCCCGACCGAGGATTAACACAAAGACCGTACTGAGCCTGTGACACAACTTACCTTTAACGAAAGAGGCGAATCCCATCTTAGTCATCTACTCGCCTCAAGAGCTTTGGGTGTAACCCAACCTAAGATCTTTAAGTAGGCCTAGCCTCGAAGTTAGATCATAGGTCTAAGCGACACTGTTCACTCACAGGTTCGTACAAATGACTCAGGTTTTAAGGACCAGCTTACTATCATCAGCATACAGTTATTATAGACAATTTATCTCGGTATCTCATACCGTTATAGCATATCAGTCATAATGGATATTTGTATGACAAACCTAAGAGTGGATTTACTAACGAGTATCTATAATGCATTTTAATGGATTATTATTTATACATCTCTTGATCACACAAGGTTGATCCTTAAAATGATTTGGATCAATTTTTCCTTTCTTTGTATTGCTAACAATTAGCTCATACAATCTAGATGTAGGGTCTAACATTTCTATAAGTCAGTCTCAGCTCATTCCAATTGTCTGTGTAATATGTCAAGTATATACATGACACCCTAAGTCTCTATATATTTGATTAAATCAATACTATTTTGATTCAATCTCTTATATAGATGATTCAAATAAGTTGGAAACCTTTTTACTTAGACTGAGAAATCGAAACTAAGTATATGAGCTAGCTCCCACTGACTTTAAGAATTATCTGGTTAAGTACTTCAATTATATACCTAAATCATATTTAGATTATATATATGAAGAGCATAACCATTTGATATGTGCTTAGATGGAACGTACTAGTGTCAGGTTGGGTTTGACGAATGAGTAATATCAAGATCGGTTTAAGGAATCTTGACATTGACTTACTCAGTCAAACGTCCTACACTGTACTTTTCCCTTTAACTACATTTAACAATAACTCTTTAAGAATCAAATGTAATTCATTAAGAATTAATCTTAATATGCGTATAATTGTGATCACACACAATTTATACGCTTCTAGAACTTATACTTAACTATCGCCTGACTATAGCATTAAGTCAGCTCCAAACAATCAAAATTTTCTGAAGCTCTGCATCATAGTTCAAGAATTTATGCAAACAATTCAGATAGCCACATTCACAGAAATTTAAGCCATTCTCAACAAACCACAATTTCAAAAGAAGCACATTTCCCAAGACATTTACTCAAACAATGGATTCATAAAATGAATCATAATTGTTTTATCAAATAAGAGTGTTAAACACTCAATCATTGTTTTAACTTTAAGGAACAATACATTTTATTCAAAGAAATAAGTATCAGCTCCTTCTTCGTCATGTCTCTTGAAGTCCTCGTACGGCCCTAGCAGCAACGATTGCTCAGATGCCGACCGTCCTCGGAACTTCTTCCAACCTCTGCTTCATACCAGCCACTTGTATATATTACACGGATGTCTTAGTATCTCATACTATGTGATAAAGCATTTATGGAAATAATTATGCTTTATTGAATTTAATTTGTTGTACCTAAGGTAGAGGCATCAGTATGCCCCTTCTTCTTTTCTGCAAGGTAAACCTTGCAGTTCCTCTTCCAATGGCCCATCTTATGGCAGTGGGAGCACTCAGATTTTAACGGGGTCCCTTTCATCTTCATCTTCCCATTCTTCTCCTTGGCAGGTTGTGGGACCTGCCTCTTCTTACCATTGCCTTTTGGCTGGTCTGAAGAAGCAGAGCCAATAACCAACGCAGTCGGTTTCTTCTCGATTTTCTCAAATTGCCTAAGCATGTTGAGGAAACCGAGAAGATCCGTTTCAATACTGTTCATAATGAAATCAGTAATGAAAGGCTTGAAGGCCCGGGTTAAAGACTTAAGGATAATGTCCACTGACATCTCATTGTCCAGGACAAAACCCAACTGGGCGGCGTCTTCCACGTACCCGATCATCTTAATGACATGATCTTGTTTGGGCATTGTCTCCATCTTTGTGCCCCAGAGGTTGCTCATGGCTTCAAATTTGACAGCTCTGGACCGCTTGCCATACAACTCCTCTGCATTCAGAAGCATGCTTTGAACATCCATATTGTCACGCCCCGCTTCTCAAGTATGGAAGGCGAGACGTGAGAAGGTCCGCTCGGACTTGGAGCAGTGAAGTTGCAGTCCGATAAGCATCTCTGAATGATACAAATTGCAGGTTCTTGCAATGCGACGAAACAACAACAATGATAAATAGAAAGCATACATAGAAATATCCACTAACAACATTCAACAAATATTCCAACATCACAGAGATAAGTCACAAGAGTACATGGTCTGAACAAAAGGCCTAAGGCATGGCCAAAACATAAACAGAGAGATAGGTGCTATGCACAGAAACCTAACATCAACTACTAAAACAGCAACAACTAAAAGAAGTCTCCAAGTGAGTCTAGGACTGGTCACCAATGTCGTCAAACTCATCCTCTGCAGGGACCTCGAACTCAACGTCTGCGTACTGCTCGTCCTCTGTAACTAACTCTGACTCTGGACCTGACATGTGACATCCAAGAGAAGAGGGCACATGTCAGTAAAAGTCTCCCAAAGGAAAACGGAGGACTTTTGTGCAAGGTACAAATAAAAGTAAAGCGACTAGCAGTTCTAATATGATGAAATGGCATGACATTAGAGGTATGCAACAATTAAAATGACACAATGAAACAAGCATGCACATCGTAGTAGAAACTACGAAATCACTATTTCACGACTCATGAACACTATTTATAACTTTATGCACAGATTTTCCGTCTTTTGGCTGAAGTGGCTGTACGGGCTCACTTCTACGCTCAAGCGACCGTTTAACTCTACCCCTCCACGTGTATCGAGCGTTGGTTTCACCAACACACTGAGCTCGCTTCTGGATCACGAGCCAGGAAGGGTTTTTGGTTTGGCATAGGGTTGTGCCCGTAAAGTAGGTGCCTAGCCTCAATAGTCACAATTTATTGTAGCGTGTGCTACACAATCACGATGGAACAATTTGATGCATGAATGACATGGCAAGATGCAGATAAGACTGTGTACAGTTAATTGAAAGTAAATGTGATAGGCAGCATGAAATGATGGAATAATAATGGTGTCGGATCTAGCTTCGTTGTCAAGCTAGATCAAAATAGGACGTCTAGACGACTATCATTTCATCTCCTAGTCTCTTTTACGCTACTACACAAATTGGTCTAAAACATGGCCTAAACAATTACTTGCAAGTATCACTTGACTGTTTCCGGTGATGTCGGTTGTCGTGGGTTCGTCCCGACGGGCGTTACGCTACAGTGATAACGGTTCGCTGGTTTGATAAAACACATATTCAGATTAGACTGTTTTAATCGTAACAACATTATAAAAAGTTCATACGACGTTTAATCGATCCGTTTTATTAGGTTCTCTATCCTGCGGTGTGGGTTGTAAGTTAATGATAGGGTTACTAACCGTACACGCAGCGGGAGATTGGGACACAGTGAGGGCAGCAGCTCGTACGACGTACGACGTCTACGTACTGAATTCTCGCCGCGGTAGCAAAGGGAAGGAGCGGACAGTGGCGCGTGGAGGGAGAACTGGCGATCTGCTGGGTTCTGAAGGCACTGGAGAGGAAAGAGGCTCTGGTGCGACGGCCTGGAGGGTTATTGGACGTGAACCAGGGAGGAGGCAGCGACTGGGAATGGTCTGCAGGCGGTTTGAAGTTCGGAGAGGAGAGTTGGGCTCGCACGTGGACTGAAGGAGGAGGAGACTGGGCACAGCAGGGGGAGAAGGCTGCGGCCTTGGCAAGTGGAAGGAGGGAGCCTTGGGAAGAGCGTGGCATGGAACGAGAGGGATGCATACGGTGGAGTCGACTTGGGGCTGGGGCGCTGGAAAGGGGGTCGCCGACGTCGGGAGTTGATGATGGGCAACGGGAGACACATCGACGGTATCTATAGTCGGAGGGATACACACGCGTAGGCTTAGGGTTAAGTGTGGTCGTCCGGAGGTGGCGCATGGCGTTGTCGAAGGTGGCAGTTGTTGGGATTCTTACAAGGAGGAAGAAGGGCTGAGTTGAGATGGACGGAGGGTCACCTGGGAGAAGGGTGTTCGGTGCTGATGTATGGGAGAGGGATAGCGTCGGATGCCTGGAGTTTAGTCGCACATGGAGGTGGTGCACGGTTGTCGGGGGTGTTGGCAAGGCTGAGAGATGAAGGGAGGCTAGGGTTTGTTGTATGCGGCCTAGAGGTAGGAGAGAGGCCTGGGCTTTAAATTGAAGAGTGCGGTTTCTTTTCTTTTTTTGTTTTCTTACGCGTAAGAAACAGGAGGCCTCCTGTTAGCCTTTTGTAGGGAGTTGTTAGGGGGAAGCTTCACGTGGGTAGGGGTGTGCAAAAAACCTGGTTCCGATTCCAAACCCGGTTCCGTACCCGAATCCGATTCCGAATATTCGGTTAAATAAAAATCGGATTCGGATTCGGGCAACGTATTGCCAACCGATTTATTTCGGAATCGGTCTTCGGATCCTACCACCAAATTCCAATCGGATCCGATTCCGATTAATTAGCTTGATGCCAAATCCTCAAACTGCCTATTTAAACATTTAGAGTTCCTTCTTTCCCACCGATGTGGGACAAAATATACAGTAGAAACGTGGGCTAAAGGTGAGAGGAAATAGAGCAACATGCAGAATGATTTGTCCCACATCGGACAAATTAAGAAAATAAGTGTGCAATAAATTATAAAGATGGAAACCGTCAACAGCAATTGAACTTCAAATTTAGGAGTTGGGGCTCTTGAGTGTCTGCGTACGTGTGGGCTTTTGATTGACTGCTGCAAATATTTTGGCCTAAACCAACGTATTTAAACATTTGTAAACATGGTTGCTCGCGTGCGCTTCATATGGACAGGACCTTCTTAATCCCACATCGGACAAAACAAGAAGACTGTACTTCTATAAGATAGAAGGTGGGTTAGCCACCGTTGCATACGGGCCTTGCCCCTGGAGACGTTGCGTGGGTAGTTGAAAATATTGAGGGTGTTGCTTGCGGTTTTTCTAGCCTGAAGCGGAATCGGAATCGGATTCCGGGTTGGATGTTCTCGTCCGATTCGAAATCGGAACTATTCGGATCCGATCCGATTAGTCGGATTCGGACTTCGGATATAATAATTTTGACCGAATAAATTCGGATTCGGTTTCGGAATTGTTAAAAAAAATCGGGTAAACCCGATGCCCACCCCTACACGTGGGGAGTGGGTTCGTGACGTGGGATAAGGGTATGGGCTAAGTCAAGGGTTGTTAGGATCAGTTAAATAATAGGTTTATATTGATCATGTTTTAATATGAAACCTTGATCCGTTTTGTTTTTTTTCTTTTTTTAGGGGAGAAGCGTATGCTGGCAATTTGTAGAGGGGAGTTAAGGGGGAGAGAGTGGGCTGGGTGGTTGAGAGGTTAGGATTTGAAATAGGATTTTAGATTTAAATATTTAAAATGCTTTTAGTTTATTGATTCCAAATCGCACTAGTTACAAATTACAGTTACAATTTCAAAAAGTATTCAATATGGTTAACATAGTCTTAACTAATTTACGATTTCGCCACCTCGGACACGCTGACGCCCAAAAATTAAAAAGAAGCTACCGGAGGGGTCGCGCCTCCGAGAGGATCTTGAATACGGGGTCTGGTCACGTATCTGAGCTATGGAAATACAATATTAAAAACAAATACGATTATACACTCATGAAACAACATACGCACAAAAATACGTACGACAGATAAGTGGCCGTTACATATATGTTCATGCTTCCGTTGCAGATTGTTGGTCATAGAAGCCAGAGTAAGGCACCTGGCTTTCTCTGCATCCCACCTGTACAGCTTGCAGGCTTCCTTTTACTCGAGAGTCGCATCTTCGTCCGGCTTTTCCAGAGGGTCCTCGAATAGCACATATCCAATCCCGGCTAGAGAAAGGACTAACTTATTGTTTCTAAGCCAATCCTTATAGTTTGTTCCATCAAGCACATTCTTCTCTATCATATACTCAAGACCCAAATCCATTCTGCAATTTAGTCGATACTTAGTCAGTATATGTTCGTTGAAAAGTTTCAATGATTTTTAATAAAACTATATTCTCCCACTAAATTTATTAAAGCCATAACAATAAATAGTTTATTATACAATAACATTTGTGGGAGAGGGATCCGACTACCCTGAGTCTGACAACCTTGAGTGTGTCTCAACAAGTTGTCCGACTCTGCAGTCGGTAGACTAACTCATCGTCAATCATATTAAATATGATTCCCTTTCGATTTTTACCCCTATTCATTTGTGATCATGAGTGTGCTCATCCAAATCACAATGGCTGGCCTAGTTGGACCCTTGTTTTCATGTCTAGCCTGACTTGCCCCGATGCTCGGTGTATGCACGACCCGTCGGTTTGGGTCAGGTCTTAGACTACATCTTTGGTTAGACTTTCACCGGTGCTTGGTGTATGCACGAGACGACGGTTTGGGTCAAGTCAAGATGTTATCAAGAAATCAGTTTCTATAAGATTGCCATGTCACAGCTTGAGTATAGCTCAACAACCGTAACACGGGTCTTACAATTGCCAACTCCTAAAACAAGGAGGGCTACGATTTATCTTGAACAAGATTATTATCGTATTTGACTTATGTATAGTCAATGGACTTACACAGTCATGATTCGACTCATTACGGTCCAGCAAACACGGCCAGGGAATTGACTAAGCCATGACCACTTGGCCCCTAGACTAGCTAGGGTGGCCCAGCAAACTTAGCCAAGCACATTGACCGACATCATGATCCATTGAAGGAGGTTCATCAATTCTATGTTCATCCATTAACTAAATGGCTTTTAATTAATACTAGTTAATCCTTATCAACTGGTGGATCCTAAAATTCAAAATTTTTATGGATTTGTTGAACAATTTTTATTAGATCCTTATCAACTATAAGGTTCATATGTTCATCGTGCTACCCCAATCTAATTAGGATTTTAATAAGACAATAACAACATTTTTCAAAAATAGTCTTTTAATTATAATCATCATTTACAATTTTTTATAATGATTGTCAATCAAAGGGACTACCCTAATCTGGTATTAGGTTTCGATGTTGTTTTTGTTTATTTAAAACGTAGCATGTCACTAGTCATTAAAATTTTATCTTATAAAGTTTTAATCAGTTAATGGCTAACCTAAAGGGTTCATGAATACTTTATTCATCATGTCCATTAAAACATAAACCAACTAATTTAATCACATAAATTAAAGGTTCAATTAAAGTGACATACAATGAGAACTTGCAAGTTAAAATTATCTACATAATTAAACAACATGCAAATCTAAAATTTAACATTAAAATTTAAAGAACTAAAATTTTAAAGCTTGAAGAATTTTTAACACATAAAACTAGGTTTCATAAAATTATCAAATAATTTTAAATTCAAACCTAAGCTTTAAAGGATTTAACGATATATTTCTAAGATTAAAATATCACATAAAATAATCTTGAAACCTATATGTAATTAAAAGAAACAAATTTATAATTTCATCTCATGAGAATAAAATTTTCTTTATGTTACATATACTTTAAAACAATTTTAAAACATTTTTAAAATCATTTGAAATTAATTTTATAAAACTTTCGGATAAAGTTTAAAAAAATTTCAACCTTTATGTAACCAAAAGAAATAAATTTTCAATATCATCTTATGAAATAAAATTTTCTTTTATGTTACATAAACTTTAAAAACTTTTAAATGCTTGCTAAAATTATTTTATCTTATAAACTAAAATTTTAAAAGGCATTTAAACATGGAAGACCTATTAAATTTATCGCATAAAATTTAAAACGTCCCCCAAAAAAATTTTCATGTTACAAAACAATTTTTAAAACACAAAAAAATATTAAACAAATTTTAACATAAAGTTAAAATGTCTGTATGTTCAAAACAAGCAATTTAAAGAATTTAAAATCGTCGCTAAAATAGATCCAGAAGCATAACCTTGCTCCGATACCACTGTAGGTGTAACGACTGGTTTTCATGCATTTGGATTATCTATATTATATATATATGTTTTGATGGATTTTCTCCTCATGTGTGGTTTTCGTCTCCGTAGCTTTCATTTTCGATCGTTTCGTCGTGATTTTCTAGCTTCTTCCTTAGAATCATTGATCTTGGAGTAAGTCGCTCATGACGAACTTCAAATCGCTCATATTTTAGAGTTAGAGTGATCTTAGAAGTTATAGAAATCTTCCCGAAGCTTCGCGCTTCAATTCGGCACTTTTAGTGCACTTTAGTTGGTTCAAGAAGGGGGACCAACCGACTAGATTGAGATCTAGTCGGTCAGGAACTCTACTGGAACCGACTAATTCATTGAATCAAATGTACATGAGTTACTGTTTACTTTTAGTCTATCCAAGAACAACCACCGACCGACTAGATGTGAAACTAGTCGGTCAGAACTTGCTCTCAGACCGACTAGTTCCTTTGATAAATTTCACCTAAGTTACTGTTCATCGTTAGTCGGTCCAAGAACAACCACCTACTGACTAGGTTGCAAACTAGTCGGTGAGCCATTGTTCTTTAACCGACTAATTCTTTGACCATTTCGACAACCTGAGTTACTGTTTGGTTTTAGTCGGTCACAGTTGGTCGACCGACCGACTAGTTGTTGAACTAGTCGGTCAACAACCCTTCTTTGACCGACTAACTGCTGTCGTAAACCTAGGGTTTACCCAGCCGCCGTTTGTGCCTATTTAAACCCCCCAAACATTTTTCTTTCTTCCTTCATTTTCTCCTGAGCCTCCTTCTTCCCCAAATCATCATCCATCTTCCCCTAGCCTTCCACCTTCATCAAGAGCCCCTCTCCCTCTCCATTTAGGCCGGCCACCTCCTCTAGGCCACCGGAAAACCGCCAAAAATCCCCAAAACCCCATTTCTCCGGATTTTCTCCCCATTTCCAGATCTGAACCCTAGTTCCCCGGATCGTTTCTTCCGTTGTCGTGCTTGCTCGGCATCGTTCTTCCGCTAACGATTCGATAATAACTCGATCCTATAATGTTCTCTTAACCCATTTGTGTTTTTGTAAAACCCTAATGAAAATGGATGTTGTTTTGATGATTGTTTCTCCATAACAGCGACTTTCCCCGTAGATTAGCGTTTGTGAGACGAACCTTCGTGATCGTCATCCTCGGTGCTAGGCAAGTGAAACTTGTCACTTAGGGTTTTGGGCCATGTCTTAGGCCATTTGCTTGTTGTAGGCGTAAAAGAGACTAGGCGACGAAATGATACTCGCCTAGGCGCAATTTCAAGAACTAGCTTGACAACGAAGTTAGATCCGTCATTTATCATGCTGCATAAGTACTACCATGTCACGTTTAATTTTAATTAACGGTACGCGAATTAATTGTCATCCATGCTATTTATGTTGAATGTCGTATTCGTAGCACATGCTACAATACTTGTGTTTCCTGGCTCGTGTTCCAGAAGCGGGCCATGTGTGTTGGTTGATAGCCAATGCCCGATCTACTTGTTTCCGGCTAGGCACCTACGTTGCAGGCATAACCCTACGCCATACGTGTTAAATACACTTCCTGGCTTGTGATCCAGAAGCGAGCATTCCGTGTTCAGGGTAATGCCCTGGCTCGATACACATGGAGGGGTAGGGATAAGCGGTCACCTGAGCTTACGAGTTGGTCCGATCAGCCACTCTAGCCAGCAGACGAAATCTCTGTGCATAACTTGTTTACTCGACGTGTTTACCTGACGTGATCACTTGACGTGAACCACTTGACTTGTACTTTTCCGTGTTTTTACTTGTAAAGCTTTTTATCCACGACATACTTGCTACTTGCTACTTGTACTTCCCTTTACTTGTCACTTCCATACTATATTTTCCATGTAATGCATCATACTATAACTGCTAGGTTGTTAGTGCACTTCCTTTCAGTTTCCTTGCCCAAGTCTTTTAGACTTGCTGACATGTGCCCCTTTACTCTTTTGGGTGACACATGTTAGATCCCGAGCCTGAGAGTGCTGCGGAGGACGTGGTGTTTGCTGACGTTGAGTCAGAACCTGCGTTCGTTGAGGAGTACGAGGACACGGGCGATCAGTCATAGAGGCTGCTTGTGTTCTTCGTTTTAAATTGTTTTTGTTGTCGGTGCGTAGCACCAATACTCTGTTTATGTTAGTCTTTGTTGGCCTTGTTCTGGGCCTTTAGACTCTTTCTTTTAGCCTGGTGGCTTTTCTGGATTGAACTTAATTTTAATATTGGACAATGCTGAGATTTGGAATCTTATTTCTGTATCTTCTTGTGTTATTATCTTGTTCTGCTTGTGGTTACAGGGACCTGCATATGTTTTATTGACGCTTATCAGACGTGTGGCTTCACAGCTCCACGTCTGTGCGGACCTTCTCACGTCTCGCCTCCATTTTAGGGAAGCGAGGCGTGACAGGTTTTGTTGGTGGCCCATGCAGGTCATTTTCTGTAACTGCGAATATCGGAATAACGATAATAATATTAGAATGTCCAATAAACTAAGTTCGACGTCCGAGTCATAAGCTATGAGTTTAATCT
The DNA here is from genome assembly GCA_030789695.1 of Scilla litardierei. NCBI lineage: Eukaryota > Viridiplantae > Streptophyta > Magnoliopsida > Asparagales > Asparagaceae > Scilla > Scilla litardierei. The sequence continues at coordinate 214,692,697 of CM061142.1, read as the reverse complement.
GCTTCGTTTTTCTGTGTCATTAGATGGCAGGGAGGCGATTTACCCGTGGTGGTGGTAGTGCGCCCCCTCATGACGAGGAGCCTGAGCGGGAGCCCACCAGTGGGTAGATGATGCGGATGATGCTTCAGATGATGTAGGTGCAGCAGGGTGTGCTCCTACAAGTCCAGAATGCTCCACTTGCTCGAGCTGCTCGGGCAATCTTGGATGCCCCTCGCTCCGAGCCTGGAGCGAAGCAATTTCGGGAGCTGGGTCCTGCCTATTTTGATGGGTCTGAGGGTCCTCTAGCTGCCGATGAGTGGATTCGGAACATTAAGGTTAATTTAAAGATGGCGAAGGTCAGCCCGGCTGGATGGGTTGATTTGGCGAAGAGGCAGCTCAAGGATAATGCTCGGAACTGGTGGGATGCGGAAGAGAAGATGTTGGTGGAGCCGATAGCTTGGGCTACCTTTAAGTCCAGGTTTGATGAGGAGTTCTTTCCGAAGGCTGCTAGGAAGGAGATGCTGCAGCGCTTTATTGAGCTGAAGCAAGGGAGCTTGACGGTGGACCAGTACCACCAAGAGTTCACTAGGCTGAGTCGGTTCGCACCAAAGATGGTGCAGGATGCTGATGAGAGGGCACAGAGGTTCCTGCAGGGACTTGCTTTGGAGCTTTAGAGTTTTGTGTCTTCCTCTGATCTGGACTCTTATCAGAAGGTTCTGGTCGCTGCGAGGAAGTAGGAGCTGAACCTGAGCCAGAGGAGGGGACATGTTTCTGGTGCTGGGAAGAGGCCTGTGGAGCAGACCATGGCTGTGGTCAGGCCGGGGTTCAGGCCCAACCAGCCAGTTCAGTTCAAGAGGCCATGAGGGCCTATTCAGAAGACTTGCCATTTCTGCGGCAAGATCGGGCATATCAAGGATCAGTGTAGGAGATTCCTGGGCCAGTGTGTTGTCTGTGGAGATCCTACCCATACCATGAAGGATTGTCCGAGGTCGAAGCAGCCTTGGAAGGCACCTGTTGCAGCACAGCCGTTGCAACAGAGAGCGTCTGCTCCTGCTGGACATGGAGCAGCTCTTGTTCCACAGAGGCAGGCTTTTAGCAGGCTTTTTCGCCGAAGAGGCAGGCTTTTCTGATGACCGCTGTGGAGAGCGAGGCTGTGGATGAGGTTATCGCAGGTAATCCTCAATCTAGCTGTTACTTTCCTAGCTAGTTTTAATTGTTAGATTATGTTTGGTTGTTTACATATGATTGGTTGCTAGACTAGGGTTTGATTGTTAAATTGCTTGTTAGGTGTGATTTTGGTGTGCACATTTCCTGCACGAGTCCTCTTTGACTCTGGTGCATCGATGTGCATTATTTCTCGGAGCTTCGTGGAGAAGCATTCCTTGTCGACGTCCCCTCTTTCCAAGAGTTGGAATATCGTTACAGGGAATGGCATGGTCTCGGTGCATCGTGGTTGCAATTCTTGCTCGTTGGTGGTCTGTGGACATGAGCTTTACGCTGATTTCATCGTCCACGACATCATCAACTATGATGCGGTCCTTGGGATGGATTGGCTTGCGAGCTTCTATTCTACGATTGACTATCGGAGGAAGAAGGTGGTGTTCAAGATTCTCGGACATCCGGTATTTGAGTTCAGCCGAGGTAGCAGTTCCCTTGGTCCTGTCAGATTTCGGGCCAGGCCGGTGGAGATTGCGGCTATGCAGATGGAGCTGGAGAGGCCAGCGGTTGTGCGGGACTTTGATGACGTCTTCCCCGATGAGATGACTGGATTGCCACCTGATCGAGCTCTAGAATTTTCTATTGATCTTGTTCCGGGAGCGCAGCCGATTTCGAAGGCGCCATATCGTATGGCACCCTCTGAGTTGGAGGAATTGCGGAAGCAGCTGGATGAGCTTTTGCAGAAGGGTTATATCAATCCTAGTGTGTCTCCATAGGGAGCACCAGTGCTGCTGGTGAGGAAGAAGGATGGTTCGCGTCGTATGTGCGTGGACTATCGGGAGCTGAATATGGTGACCATCAAGAATAAATACCCGTTGCCTCGCATCGATGATATTTTTGATCAGCTTGGAGGTTCGAGGGTGTTTTCGAAGTTGGATCTGAGGAGTGGTTATCATCAGCTGAAGGTGAAGAAGGAAGATGTTCCGAAGATAGCATTCTGGACGAAGTATGGACACTACGAGTTTGTGGTTATGCCCTTCGGTGTAACCAACGCACCCGCAGTTTTCATGAATCTGATCTTCTACGACTTTTTAGATAAGTTTGTCGTTATCTTTATTGACGACATTCTGATCTATTCAAATTCGGAGGAAGAGCATGCCTCACACTTGAGGACGGTGTTGGAGATTTTGAGGAAGCATCTGCTGTATGCTAAGTTTTCAAAGTGCGAGTTTTGGCTGGACAGAGTTGCTTTTCTCGGGCATGTGGTGACTGGAGATGGTATTTCAGTGGATCCCGAGAAGATAAGGGCCATCAGAGAGTGGCCTGTTCCGTAGTCAGCGTCTGAGATCCGGAGTTTCCTTGGGCTTGCTGGTTACTATCGGCGCTTCATTAAGGACTTTTCTCGTATTGCTGAGCCGATGACCAGATTGACGCGGAAGGATGTACCTTTTGTTTGGTCTGGTGATTATGAGAATGCCTTCGGTGTTGTGATATGATTCCCCGGATTTGGTTTTGGATGATGAGCAAACATAAATAATGTATACTAACTTATTTGTGAGCGCAGTTATGGAGATCGTCGACAAAATACCACGTGCATCAAAAGCGACGTCTCAAGACTTCTCAATACGCGTGATCGTGTGCATGGAGCTTCGTTGAAGCTCAAGGAGCAATATTGAAGTCAAGAGGAATGAAGATTGAAGCTTTGAAGACGGCTCGTAAGGTTTATTTTATAGTCTTCTAGCTTCATAGATTAGAATGTTAAGCCTTGAGTAGGACTTACTTTATAATCTTCATTTCGCTCATATCTTAGAGCTAGGATTATCATAGAAGCCATTAGAAACATTCCCGAAGCCTATCGCTTCTTCCCTCGGCTTCTTGTGCATGTTAGTTGGTTCAAGAAGAGTCACCAACCGACTAGATGACGATCTAGTCGGTCGGCAACTCTACTTGAACCGACTAGTTTGCCTTCTCTAATTCAGCTCTTTCTATGACTACAGTTAGTCGGTCAAAGAAGACTCACCGACCGACTAGATGACGATCTAGTCGGTCAGTAATCCTTCTTAGACCGACTAGTTGTGTACAGTCATTTTCAGCCTGAGCTACTGTTTCGAGTTAGTTGGTCAAAGAACGTTACCGACCGACTAGTTGAGAAACTAGTCGGTCAGCATTTGTTCTTAAACCGACTAAGTCATCTTGAAGTCAACCTATTCTATTTCGACGTTAGTCGGTCAAAGATCATTCTCCGACCGACTAGTTGTGAAACTAGTCGGTCGGCAAGTCTTCTTAGACCGACTAGTTGTCTTTGCCTGTACTACACTTCTTGGTTGTTCTTCCATTAGTCGGTCTACATTGATTGACCGACCGACTAGTTGATGAACTAGTCGGTCGTTGGTTGTTCTTTGACCGACTAGTTGGGTTCAGAAAAGAGCCGTTGGAGTTTCTCTTCAAACGTTTTTCTCTCTCTCTCTCTCTCCTCTATCCTATATATAGATGGAGGGGCTCTTTCATAAGATCCAAGGCTGCCATTTTAGAGATTTGGAGAAATCTAAGAGAAGCTATTCTACTCCATTCTAAAGCTTTCTCTTCCTCACAAGAATCTCTCCCTCAACTCTTTGAGCCATTTCCTCAAGAGAGATTCTCTTTATTGTGAGCCTTCCAAGCCAATAGCTTGATCCAAAGTCACCATCCTCCATCCTAGACTTAGATCGCTGATCTTATTGGTGGAGATTCGGTTTGGTGACATTCTCTCCTCAAAATCCATCGTTGCCCTAATTTGGTAAGATTTACTCAAGGCATAGGATTTTGTACGGTAAGAGTTTATTTCATTTACTTTCATTTTGTAAGTGTTTATCTCTCGGTTGTGAGAGTTGTGTTTGTGATCCCGGGTTATGGGAGTCACAAATTACTTTGTGTATGATTTGACTTGGTGAAGGTTCTTCACAAGTATTTCATAGTGGAAATCTTGAGTTTGGGTCTCTAACTCAAGTATCCGGAGGGGATCCAGGTGGTTGGGACGTAGGATCACCGGGAACAAGTCGGGGAGACTTGGGTGGATCCGAACCCAGTAATATTGTTTGTTTGCGTATGTTTTATTTCTTGTTGATAGTTGTTTAATTCCGCATTGTCGTTTGTTTCTTGCACAATAATTAGGAATAACTATCTTGATTATTTTAAGTAATATTCACCCCCCCTCTAGTACGTGTGCAGTGGCTTCCTAGGGCACTACAATTGGTATCAGAGCCAAGTTCAAAGCTACACATAGCCAAAGTTGAGAGCTATGACAAACAACGACTACAACGTCTTCAAGAACCGCGATAGAGCTTCTTCAGTTATGGAAGGACTATCCTCTGTCAGGCCTCCACACTTCAACGGTACCAACTACGGATACTGGAAATGCCGAATGCAAATTTTCCTTCGGAGCGCTTCACTATGGAGAGCCACCATGACGGAGTATGTCGAGCCTTCCGAAGAAGATTTCGCGAAGTGGACTCACGTGGAGGTCGCCGCAGAAGTAGCCAATGCCAAGGCAATGAATGCCTTGAATTGTGCGTTGGAGCCCGAGGACTTCAACAAGATATGCACATGTAAGAGTGCATATCAAATATGGAACCAACTCCTCATTTTGCACGAAGGATCGAGTACGGTAAAAGACTCTAAACTCGTCGTTGCTAACAAAGAATTTGAGTTGTTTCATATGGAGCAGGGTGAAACCTTGAAGGAGTATTATGCTCGCTTCGTGGATATATCCAACGGCTTGGAAGCTCTTGGGAAAACCTACACCAAAAAGGAGAAATGCTCAAAGATTATCGACGGTCTTCCATCATGTTGGGAAAAGCGTACCTTCGCCATCGAGGAAGGTAATGACATGAATAAATATACCGTCGTACAACTAATGGGTACCTTATTGTCTTATGAGGTACGCAAGGATAGTAAGATCCGGATGAGGGAAAAGATGAAGGCGTACTTGAAGCAAGACGAGCCAAAGAAAAGGGCGATTGCATTCAAGGCCGCTCCATCTACCGATGATGAAGATTCGGAAGAAGAAGCGGACGATGAGTTGGACATGGAAGCTTTGGCCAATATGGCAAAGAAGTTCATCCGATTCTTCCGACAAGGTAAGTTGAATCGTAAATCAAAATTTATTTCGACTAATGCTTCTACTACCGTGTGTTATAAATGCAATAAGCCAGGACATATCAAGTCGGATTGTCCTATCTACAAACAAAAGGGGAAGTGGAAGGCATCCAAGCACGACAAGTCGAGAAAGCACAAGAAAGGACTTGTAGGTACCTTCACCGACTCCGACTCCTCAAGTGGAGAGTCGGACGATGAAGGAGTGGAGAATGCACACACGTGCTTCATGGGAAAAGAGAATCGTGATGAAGAGACTTCCTCCGATGGAAGCGAGGATGAAGGCGAAGAGGTAACCAATGATGAACTTAGAATAGCCAATGAACAACTATGGAATAAGTTTTCTAATATGGCTACTAAGTTTATGAAGACTAAAAATGAATTAGATAGTCTTAAAAACTTGCCTAAGCCTTTCATCGTCAACAACGACACCGTTGTTGATGGGTTGAGAAATGAGATTGAAAATCTCAAGTCTCAACTTGAGCATGTTCATATCGAGGATTCGGATGAACATGTGATAGAGGATTTGACGTCTCAAATCTCAACTTTGAGTATTGAGAATAAAAATCTCAAATCACGTGTTTGTGCACTCGCATCGCAAGTGTCCACTTTGGATGCTTCTTTGCATTCTCTAACCGAGAAGCATGAGAGCACATTAGGCCGAATTCATGAATTCAACAAAGGTAAGGGCAAGTTGGATAATATCCTAAATGACTTACTTCCGGCCAATCATCACATTGGTTTGGGGTATAAGATGGGAGATTCATCCAAATCGTCCGCCACCTTTGTTAGGCCATCTTCCGATGCTTCTACTAGTGGAAGTAAACACGTCATGGGTAGTTCTTCTACCAATGGTGCTTCCGCTAGGAACACGCCCCCATTTGGAAAGAAACCCACTTTGGGTGGACCTCCAAAGAAGGGTCATGCTTTCATGTATACCATGCCACGTAGGAACACAAATCCTACCCCACATGTTAGCACATATGCCGATTTCTATGCTCCGCATCCACGAGCACGTGCACACCATGTGAGACACACTCATGCACGTGTTCCTCCACATTCATATGTTCATCCTCATTCTCATATGAATAATTATCGTCATGCACCATTGCATCACATGCCATATGCTTACCCACGACATGCATCACATAGAAATCAACAACGTATGCATGTTCCCAATAGGATTAGGACTCCCAAGACATACACTATTTGGGGTCCGAAGAACACAAGCATGCATGATAAGAATTTGTATGTGAAGTCGTTTATAAATGATGTTATTTTGAATGATGACTATGTTGGGAAATCAAGTTCCTCTTGGACTTGGTTTCCGAAGGGTTAGTTCCCTTTGACCCTTCATTGCTTGGTACCATAAGTTTAATTTCATTTTATGGGTACCAAAGCAATTGTGGTATGTATGGGTTACATTTAATTTGAATTTAGTTAGCTAAATTTATTGCCTAACCCATAGGATCCAAAAAGATTTTTGGATACCAAAATGATATTCTCTAGGTTAAATCCACCATGAGATACCAACCCTACCAACTCCGTGATTTGCAAGGATTTTCGTTCGATTGGAGTTGTTGGTGCTTGAGTGATGCACCAAAGTAGGGGGAGCTTAACGTTGTAAGTATGTTCATACTTTTGATTCATATTGGTATCCATTTGGTAGAATATATTACAATTGGTATCATTTTGCTTCATTTGGTATGCTAGATTAGTGTATGCCATTGTTATATGATGTACTATCTATTTTCGGCATAACATTCTTGCATGCTACATTTGGTATGCACATCAGATTATTTTTGTCTCTGATGTTGATTTCGTCGTTCGACGATTTTATGGATTTAATAGAATTCTTTCTCTGGAAACATAGAATTGTTTTCCATGCATTCTATTGATTTTGGAGAGTATGTTCCAAAACTCAATAAGTGAAATTGATTTGAGTTTTGATGATTTCGGATTTCGTTTTTCGCCTATGGCTTGATGATTTCGTATTTCGATTTTCGCCTATGGCTTGGTGATTTCGTTTTCCGATTTTCACCGATGATTTTATGATTTCGGTTTTCGAGCTTCACCTATGGCTAGATGATTTCGTATTTCGTATTTCGCCTATGGTTTGATGATTTCGGTTTCCGATTTTCGACTTTGGTCTACTTGACACGCTTTGCTTTTATTCGCTATTTTACATTTGATATTTTGCATTGGTGTTATTTTGGACCTTGGTCGTATTCTTCGACTCCCATGCGCTATTTTTTACCTCCTCCCGCTCTTTTTGCTAATGCCAAAGGGGGAGAGATATAATAATGACAATGTGCTAACTAATAATTCAAAGGAATTTACCATGAATCTAATTTGATGTGTTAGATTCAGGGGGAGTGAAGATATAAAATGGATTTAGATCCTATATGTCAATTGTGGTTCATATTTCATTTCTTCCTCATCTGCATGATGCGAATGAATTTTATTGAATATGGAACTAACGTGTCATTAATGCAGGGAGAGTAAGTAAATTTCTATTGAATCATTATTATTGATTATTATTTATGTTGGTTTGTCATCACCAAAAAGGGGGAGAATGTTGTGATATGATTCCCCGGATTTGGTTTTGGATGATGAGCAAACATAAATAATGTATACTAACTTATTTGTGAGCGCAGTTATGGAGATCGTCGCCAAAATACCACGTACATCAAAAGTGACGTCTCAAGACTTCTCAATACGCGTGATCGTGTGCCTGGAGCTTCGTTGAAGCTCAAGGAGCAATATTGAAGTCAAGAGGAATGAAGATTGAAGCTTTGAAGACGGCTCGTAAGGTTTATTTTATAGTTTTCTAGCTTCATAGATTAGAATGTTAAGCCTTGAGTAGGACTTACTTTATAATCTTCATTTCGCTCATATCTTAGAGCTAGGATTATCATAGAAGCCATTAGAAACATTCCCGAAGCCTATCGCTTCTTCCCTCGGCTTCTTGTGCATGTTAGTTGGTTCAAGAAGAGTCACCAACCGACTAGATGACGATCTAGTCGGTCGGCAACTCTACTTGAACCGATTAGTTTGCCTTCTCTAATTCAGTTCTTTCTATGACTACAGTTAGTCGGTCAAAGAAGAGTCACCGACAGACTAGATGACGATCTAGTCGGTCAGTAATCCGTCTTAGACCGACTAGTTGTGTACAGTCATTTTCAGCCTGAGCTACTGTTTTGAGTTAGTCGTTCAAAGAACATTTACCGACCGACTAGTTGAGAAACTAGTCGGTCAGCATTTGTTCTTAAACCGACTAAGTCATCTTGAAGTCAACCTATTCTATTTCGACGTTAGTCGGTCAAAGATCATTCTCCGACCGACTAGTTGTGAAACTAGTCGGTCGGCAAGTCTTCTTAGACCGACTAGTTGTCTTTGCCTGTACTACGACTTCTTGGCTGTTCTTCCATTAGTCGGTCTACATTGATTGACCGACCGACTAGTTGATGAACTAGTCGGTCGTTGGTTGTTCTTTGACCGACTAGTTGGGTTCAGAAAAGAGCCGTTGGAGTTTCTCTTCAAACGTTTTTCTCTCTCTCTCTCTCCTCTATCCTATATATAGTTGGAGGGGCTCTTTCATAAGATCCAAGGCTGCCATTTTAGAGATTTTGAGAAATCTAAGAGAAGCTATTCTACTCCATTCTAAAGCTTTCTCTTCCTCACAAGAATCTCTCCCTCAACTCTTTGAGCCATTTCCTCAAGAGAGATTCTCTCTATTGTGAGCCTTCCAAGCCAATAGCTTGATCCAAAGTCACCATCCTCCATCATAGACTTAGATCGCTGATCTTATTGGTGGAGATTCGATTTGGTGACATTCTCTCCTCAAAATCCATCGTTGCCCTAATTTGGTAAGATTTACTCAAGGCATAGGATTTTGTACGGTAAGAGTTTATTTCATTTACTTTCATTTTGTAAGTGTTTATCTCTCGGTTGTGAGAGTTGTGTTTGTGATCCCGGGTTGTGGGAGTCACAAATTACTTTGTGTATGATTTGACTTGGTGAAGGTTCTTCACAAGTATTTCATAGTGGAAATCTTGAGTTAGGGTCTCTAACTCAAGTATCCGGAGGGGATCCGGGTGGTTGGGACGTAGGATCACCGGGAACAAGTCGGGGAGACTTGGGTGGATCCGAACCCAGTAATATTGTTTGTTTGCGTATGTTTTATTTCTTGTTGATAGTTGTTTAATTCCGCATTGTCGTTTGTTTCTTGCACAATAATTAGGAATAACTATCTTGATTATTTTAAGTACTATTCACCCCCCTCTAGTACGTGTGCAGTGGCTTCCTAGGGCACTACATTCGGTGTTCTGAGGGAGAGATTGATGACTGCCCCTATTCTTGTTGTGCCTGATCGCAGCGGTGGATTTGAGATCTTTTGTGATGCTTCTGGCAAGGGTCTCGGTTGTGTCTTGCATCAGCACGGGCATGTTGTGGTGTATGCTTCGCGTCAGCTCAAGACTCATGAGGAGAATTACCCGACGCACGACTTGGAGTTGGCTGCTGTCGTGTTTGCGCTCAAGATTTGGAGGCACTTCCTGCTGAGTGAGAAAGTGAAGATCTTTACCGATCACAAAATCTTGAAGTATATTTTTACTCAGAAGGAGCTTAACATGCGACAGCGTCGATGGTTGGAGCTCATGGCGGATTATGAGATTGATTTGCAGTATCACCCTGGCAAGGTGAATGTGATTCCTGATGCACTGAGTAGGCTTCCAGCGGTGATGATTTTGACTTCGCAGTGGAGATTGCAGCAGGATTTTTGCGAGTCTGGTGTTGAGGTCGTTCTTCCTGGAGAGGCCTCTTCGTTGATGACTATGCAGATTCGGTCGACGATCGTGGATCGGATCAAGGCTGGCCAGGCTGGAGATCCGAAGATGGTGAAGATTCGAGAGCAGGTGGAAGCCGGTCTGCGGACTGACTTTTTGATTCATGAGGATGGCTCGCTGAGGTTTGGAGCCATGTTGTGTGTGCCAGCTGGGGATATTAGAGAGGAGTTGATGGTGGAGGCACACAGTTCGCCGTATTCTGTGCATCCTGGTGGGACCAAGATGTACAAGGATCTTCGTCTGAACTTTTGGTGGCATGGTATGAAGAGGAGTGTGGCTCGGAGTGTAGCCAAGTGTTTGGTTTGCCAGCAAGTGAAGGCGGAGCATCAGTGTACGGCAGGGTTGCTACAACCGCTTCCGATTCCGAAGTGGAAATGGCAACACATCACTATAGATTTCGTGACTGGACTACCTCGGAGTCCGAAGCAGAATGACGCGATTTGGGTGATCGTAGATCGATTGACCAAATCCGCGTACTTTATTCCATTCCGAGTGGGACAGTCGACTGAGGCGCTAGCGAGGAGATACATGGAGGTAAATTCTTTTACTCTCCGTTTCTATTTCCTTTTTCCTAGTTTAGATAGTGATGTAACGCGAATCATGCAGGAGGTCGTACGACTTCACGGAGTCCCGTGAGTATCGTGTCGGACAGAGACATGAGGTTCACATCTCAGTTCTGGCAGAGTTTGCAGAAGAGTTTGGGTACGCGTCTGAGTTTCAGCACGGCGTACCATCCGCAGACGGATGGCCAGTCCGAGAGGACGATTCAGATCTTGGAGGACATGCTGAGGGCATGCATGTTGGATTTCAAGGGTTCGTGGAAGGACCATCTACATCTGGTAGAGTTTTCCTACAACAACAGCTTCCAGGCGAGTATTGGCATGGCGCCTTTTGCCATGCTGTATGGGAGGAAATGTCGATCGCCATTGAGTTGGGATGACGTTGGTGATCGGGAGCTGTTGGGACCTGAGATGATTGTGGAGGCTGTGGATGTTGTCAGGAACATTCGGGAGAGGTTGAGGATTGCTCAGGACCGTTTTAAGCATTGGGCAGATGCTAAACGGCGTCCTTTGGAGTTTCAGCCAGGCGACCATTTGTTCTTGAAGATTTCCCTGAATCGTGGTGTGATTCGCTTTGGGAAGCGAGGGAAGTTGAGCCCGTGATACATTGGACCGTTTGACATTCTGGAGAAAGTTGGCGAGGTAGCATACCGCTTAGCCTTGCCGCCATCTTTGGAAGGAGTTCACAATGTTTTCCATGTGTCGCAGCTTCGTCGATACATTAGCGATCCATCTCAAGCTATGGATTTCTCGGAGATTACCGTTCGCCCTGATATGACGTATGACCAGCAGCCAGTGCAGATTTTGGACAGGCGTCAGAAGTCACTCCGGAACAAGGTTTTCCATCTTGTGAGGGTGATGTGGCGACACAGCTCGCCAGGAGAGTCTACTTGGGAAAATGAGGATGAGATGCGAGAGCGTTTCCCACTTTTGTTTCCGGACACGTGAGTGTTGGGAAATTCCGAGGACGGAATTTTTCTTAAGTTGGGGAGGAATTTTTCTTAGATTGAGATCTAGTCGGTCAGGAACTCTACTGGAACCGACTAGTTCATTGAATCAAATGTACATGAGTTACTGTTTACTTTTAGTCGGTCCAAGAACAACCACCGACCGACTAGATGTGAAACTAGTCGGTCAGAACTTGCTCTCAGACCGACTAGTTCCTTTGATAAATTTCACCTAAGTTACTGTTTATCGTTAGTCGGTCCAAGAACAACCACCGACTGACTAGGTTGCAAACTAGTCGGTCAGCCATTGTTCTTTAACCGACTAATTCTTTGAACATTTCGACAACCTGAGTTACTGTTTGGTTTTAGTCGGTCACAGTTGGTCGACCGACCGACTAGTTGTTGAACTAGTCGGTCAACAACCCTTCTTTGACCGACTAACTGCTGTCGTAAACCTAGGGTTTACCCAACCGCCGGCTGTGCCTATTTAAACCCCCCCAAACGTTTTTCTTTCTTCCTTCATTTTCTCCTGATCCTCCTTCTTCCCCAAATCATCATCCATCTTCCCCTAGCCTTCCTCCTTAATCAAGAGCCCCTCTCCCTCTCCATTTAGGCCGGCCACCTCCTCTAGGCCGCCGAAAAACCCCCAAAAATCCCCCAAAACCCCATTTCTTCAGATTTTCTCCCCATTTCCAGATCTGAACCCTAGTTCCCTGGATCGTTTCTTCCGTTGCCGTGCTTGCTCGGCATCGTTCTTCCGCTAACGATTCGGTAATAACTCGATCCTATAATGTTCTCTTAAACCATTTGTGCTTTTGTAAAACCCTAATGAAAATGGATGTTGTTTTGATGATTGTTTCTCCATAACAGCGACTTTCCCCGTAGATTAGTGTTTGTGAGACGAACCTTCGTGATCGTCATCCTCGGTGCTAGGCACGTGAAACTTGCCACTTAGGGTTTTGGGCCATGTCTTAGGCCATTTGCTTGTTGTAGGCGTAAAAGAGACTAGGCGATGAAATGATACTCGCCTAGACGCAATTTCAGGAACTAGCTTGACAACGAAGTTAGATCCGTCATTTATCATGCTGCATAAGTACTACCATGTCACGTTTAATTTTAATTAACAGTATGTGAATTAATTGTCATCCATGCTATCCATGTTGAATGTCGCATTCGTAGCACACGCTACAATACTTGTGTTTCCTGGCTCGTGTTCCAGAAGCGGGCCACGTGTGTTGGTTGATAGCCAATGCCCGATCTACTTGTTTCCGGCTAGGCACCTGCGTTGCAGGCATAACCCTACGCCAGATGTGTTAAATACACTTCCTGGCTCGTGATCCAGAAGCGAGTATTCCGTGTTCGGGGTAATGCCCTCGCTTGATACACGTGGAGGGGTAGGGATAAGCGGTCACCTGAGCTTACGAGTTGGCCCGATCAGCCACTCTAGCAAGTAGACGAAATCTCTGTGCACAACTTGTTTACTTGACGTGTTTACCTGACGTGATCACTTGACGTGAACCACTTGCCTTGTACTTGTCCGTGTTTTTACTTGTAAAACTTGTTATCCACGACATACTTGCTACTTGCTACTTGTACTTCCCTTTACTTGTCACTTCCATACTATACTTGCCATGTTATGCCTCATACTATAACTGCTAGGTTGTTAGTGCACTTCCTTTCAGTTTCCTTGCCCAAGTCTTTTAGACTTGCTGACATGTGCCCCTTTACTCTTTTGAGTGACACATGTTAGATCCCGAGCCTGCGAGTGCTGCGGAGGACGTGGTGTTTGCTGACGCTGAGTCAGAACCTGCGTTCGTTGAGGAGTACGAGGACACGGGCGATCAGTCGTAGAGGCTGCTTGTGTTCTTCGTTTTAGACTGTTTTTGTTGTCGGTGCGTAGCACCAATACTCTGTTTATGTTTGTCTTTATTGGCCTTGTTCTGGGCCTTTAGACTCTTTCTTTTAGCCTGGTGGCTTTTCTGGATGTTGAACTTAATTTTAATATTGGACAATGCTGAGATTTGGAATCTTATTTCTGTATCTCCTTGTGTTATTATCTTGTTCTGCTCGTGGTTACAGGGACCTGCATATGTTTTATTGACGCTTATCAGACGTGTGGCTTCAAAGCTCTACGTCTGTGCGGACCTTCTCATGTCTCGCCTCCATTTTAGGGAAGCGGGGCGTGACAGTAGGGGTTTTGGCGGACCCTCAGAGCTCAGATCTGTGTCCGTCCTAAGTCGGACGGACCACAGAGGCATAAAGCGTAGCGAAAAATTAAAACTATCTATCTAAACAATTTAGCTAGGCCCAGAGAGAGCCAGAACCTAGCCCGATCTATGCCAACTTGGGGTGGATCTGACCACCCCAAGAGGGATCTATTCTACTATAACAAAATTAAACTACACTAAAATTACTTAGAGAACATACCCGGAATCTCGACCCTGGGGCGGGCAAGATGTACCGCATCGTCTTCTGACGCTCCTCGTAGCCGAACCGCCTTGACCCGATCCACTTGAGCCGCCTCGCACATTCGAACCGATCTGCCCGAGCCGACTCCCGCCTCCAAGCCGATCACACGCAGTAGAAGGTTTCACTTGAGTAGACCCGTGTCTTGGACGTCTGGATCCAAATCCAAACCCCCTTTGTAGTCTTGCTAGGACTAGTCGGGAGAATAGGAAGAAGAATAAGAAGAAGAAGAAGAAGAGAGAGAGAGAGAGAGAGAGAGAGAGAGAGAGAGAGAGAGAGAGAGAGAGAATAGTTTAGTCGTAGATCAAGCTTGCTCTAAAATCCGGAGCTACTCGATCGAGGACTTTGTGCATCTTTCAATAAAGAGAGTGCACCCTTATTTAAATAGGGAGTCGGCACCTCTCCTTTCGTTGCAAGCAATGTGCGACAATTGTCAAATAGAGGAGAAATAATTTAAGCTAATTTAGCTTAATTTGAAATTTTAGTAAGCCTTTCATAAAATCCAACTTCAACGAATTAATTCTATTTATCCATTAAACTTCACACACCAAACAAGCTATCAATTCGAAGGGCTTCGAATGGTGAACGCGTAGGAACAAACGGCAACGAATTTCGACTTCGTTTGACCCCTCAAATAATTGCCCAAAGATGGGCAAAAAACAATTTTCGTAGCCGTCATTAGGGGTTTCAAAAAACCCTAATTTCACTTAAATTACGGGCGCGCCCGCTAGGCTTAGTGGGCGCGCCTGTCCAAAGTAAGGAGGGAGGGCGGCCAGCCCGCTGGGCAGCGGGCGCGCCTGCTGTTGCCAGCGTGCAGCGTCTGCTGCTGCAGCTGGCTGCGCCCGCTGTGCAGCTGGCACGCGCCCGCTCCAACCTGCGGGCCGGGCCCGCTGTCGCAGTGGGTCGTGCCCCTGAGTAGCGAGCGGGCGCCCGTTTACCCCTCGCGGATGGGCCCGTTAGCCCAAGTGGGTCTAACCTACTTTGCCTCAGACTGTTTTTGCATTTCTGGTCTCGTTTGAGCTCCGATTTGGACACGGTTTGAACCTGTGTTTAGACCGGGACGATCCCATCACACATGTAACCCTTTCCAATGCTTTGTTCCTACTAATATTGTCGTAACCAATTTACGACATGTTTAATCTTTGTTTGCATCAAATGCAACAATGTCCCTGTTGCATCTACGACTTAGTCTCATAACTGGCTTGTGAACATTTAACTATTCCATTTCATCAAATGAATTTCTCTTATAAATATTCATATTACTAAGACACGAACGCTACTCGGTGTGAGACCCTACAGCCTGACCTTACTACAGGTTGGCGCTCGAAACCCCTAGATGACGGTCACCACTTGCAGTAGTTGTCGTCTATGTTTCAGAATCATCATAACGTGATCGACCCATTGACAAAAGTATCGTTGGGTTTACTTTGTCTGTGTCAGTGATGAATACTGTTAGCTATAGTCCCTTCGTCAAGACTATGTCTCTGTTGGCCTAGGGTATGTTTTAATGTCAACCCTATTAGACAACATTGGTCAGTCTACGGCGGTCTTAGTTGTATTCACATTATACATCTTACAACGTACCCCGACCGAGGATTAACACAAAGAACGTACTGAGCCTGTGACACTAACTTCCCTTTAACGGAAGAGACGAATCCCATCTTAGTCATCTACTCGCCTCGAGAGCTTCGGGTGTAACCCAACCTAAGATCTTTCAGCAGGCCTAGCCTCGAAGCTAGATCATATGTCTAAGCGACACTGTTCACTCACAGGTTCGTACAAATGACTTCAGGTCTTAAAGACCAGCTTACCTATCATCACCCTAGAGTTATTATAGACAGTTTAGTTAAAGTTAAACATTTAATAACTCTGAGTTGATCGTTCAGTGAACTCATTCTCCAATGAGCACCAGTGTCTCGTCTCCGACTTCACCAAGTCGAATGACTGTGAGATCATCATTACCATAAGGTAAGACAAAGACACAGTGGTCTATCCGATGTCCCGATATCCAGTTCTCGACACATCTATGACCACGAACTGTTTAAGACTTACGTTTCTATACGGTCGCTTACTACTCATAATTGAGATCTTATCTGGATAGTAAGGACCTAATTATAAGTCTATGGACATTATATAAGTATGTTATTCAACCAAATTCATACTTAGGATAATGGACACCATATATTCTATTAACAAGACGTACACTAAGGATAAATCGCCTTATGGGCATATATCCTCCTACAATTTTGAGAGAGAGAGGCAACCAAAACACCAAAGAAAATTCGGCCATACACCATCCTTTGTGCAACAAAGCTTCAAGGCATCCTCATTTGCATATTGTGCAAGTTGCTAGGGATGTTTCATATAGTTCAAAGCTTCAACCTCTAATCTCCATAACCAAACCATAATTTTCATCCTATCCATAGCCAAGATCCCTTGCCTGAGCTTCAACACATACTACTCAAGGCCGTAACTTATAGAAGCTTTCATGTCCATCCACTAGCTACAAGCTTCCATTGCGCAACCTCCATCTCTAAGACAAAACTACTATCTTGTGCAACCTAGAAGCAAGCCCCATTGCAATGCACCATAGTCATAGCTACATCAAGCAAGGAACTCCCCCATCATCCATAGCCGCAAGATACAAGCTCCTCATTCTTTGCACTTTGGCCACAACATCCAAGAGGAAGAAGTATTTTTTGCGCAACTTCATAGGGAGGGCCTTCAACCACTTTGCGCAACACAAGGCGGGGTCTTCATCACATTGCACAAGCTTCTTCAATGGGGAGATCATCTAGGACACAACTTTCAGAGGAGGACGTGATGTTGGCGACTACATCCCGTCAGATACGATCTGACCTGAGCTGATTGACAGAGATGATTTTCGCTATACAAACTGAGATTCTCTAAACTCTTTATATAGTAGTAGCGATCTTTGTAAGGGAAACTTTACCGTTACTTGTGTTTTTGGGGACTTGATGAGTTGGGGCTCGTTAAGAGTGAGCGCATCTGACTAGGTTGATAGTGTTGAGCACGCGGGAGTACTTACAGACTAGGTGAGAGATGAGTTGGGGCTCTTAACTAATTGTAGTTGTACCTCGAGAACATTTTAATCTAGTAGTTGCTTTCGGGGCTGGACATAGGTCGTGGGGACGATCAAACCAGGGTAAATCTACGCATACTCTGTGATTGCATACTATTTACTCTGCCTGCGTGTGATTCTTCGTGGGTTGCACGAATATTTTTATTAGCCTATTCACCACCCCTCTAGGTTTAGATGCAGATCTAACAAGTGGTATCAAAGCCAGTTTAGAGGATCTAGTCTAGAAGACAATGAATATATCTGATTTTGCATTTGCTGAAGGTCAGTCTATAGCCCGTCCTCCTAAATTTAATGGAGTAGACTTTGTATATTGGAAGGCTAGGATGAAAATTTATTTAATGTCTGTAGATTATGATGTGTGGGATATTGTTGAAAATGGTATAGTCCACCCACTATTAAAATTGAAGATACTGAAATCATTAAGCCTAAAGATAAGTAGGATGCCTCTGATAAGAAACTTTATGCTTTAAATGGTAAAGCTATGAATGCGCTTATATGCTCTCTTGATAAATCTGAATTTAATCATATCTCACATTTTTTAACTGTGCAAGGAATTTGGCACACACTGGAGGTGACGCTTGAGGAAACGTCGCAAGTGACAGAATCCAGACTTGCGCTACTGAGTTCAAAATATGAGAGTTTCTGCAAACTGCCATCTGAATCTATCAAGGAGATGTTCGCGAGATTCACGGACATCGTATACAAATCCAGCTCCCTCGGTAAGTCATACTCTAGTCTTGAGCATATGATAAAAATCTTAAGAGCGCTGCCAAACTCGTTCCTGCCTAAAGTCGTCGCTATTCAAGAAGCCAAAGATCTATCAACAATAAGAGTGTAGGACTTAATAGGCAACTTAATGTCCCACGAGTTTGAGCTGCAAAGTATAGAAGCTAGAGAGAAACATGAAGAAAAAGTTAAAGATCCCACACCATTAGCTCTTCAAGCTAACAACGACGACAATCTTGATAAGGATCAAGCATTATTGGTCAGAAACTTCAGAAGATATATTCAGACTGACCAAGGAAGATCTGAGATGACGAAAAGGTTCAATCGCTTTAATAATTTAAATTCTGATAAAACTTCCTCTGAACAGAAAGCTATTAATAAAAATGAATGTTTTAAATGCAGGAGGAAGGGACACTTCCTGAAAAATTTCCCACAAGAAACAGCAATTGTCGCGGAGAAGAAAGGAAAAGCTGTGGTATGAATGTGGAACATGGATAGAGAAGATGAGGAGAATGAAGCCCACACTTCCATCTGCTTGATGGGAAGACACGATGAGGTACAATCTGGTTCTAAAACTGAACTTTTGATATTTGTAAAGGAATGCAACATATAATAGATGAGCTAGAATCTATCGTAGATGACTAAAGGAATGATAGTTTTGAATTGCAACAAGAAAATTATGACATGTCTAAAGAAATTGATAATCTTAAAGAAGAACTTGTTGCATGCAAATCTACCATCACCATGTTGAAAAAATAAAAAGCTAGCTCACTTGATTTGGTGTGAATATTGCATAATTAACCCCTTATCTAGCACCATTATGTGTGTATATGATGCTTAATTGGTCTCTAATAAGATCGTATTCAGAATACCATTATTTATTAAAGTAAACTCTCATTCTAAGCACAAAACAAAAATTTACTGAGTATTTCTGCCCTTTTAGTATTTTTCATACAAAGATCTCGATCTCACGATTCCAACGACTATTTATTTTTATTTTTCTGAGATCTGTGCTAATTTCTATGAATTTTTGAATGCAGAATACTATTTAAATGGAGAAATACGCCCGAATACGGTCGTAAATATTGAAATATCGCCCGCCCCGTATACATCATCGGCCACATGGCGTGATCTCAAGGCTTCCCGCTCATATCCAACGGACTCAGCTTTGCTGGTGACGGGGCCAGCCCAGAGCCGTGCGATGCTGATCCGACGGCTACGACGAAGGCAGATGTGAAGAGAAAAAGCAGACAACATGGCTGCTTTTCGATCGTTAGATCCCAATCCGACGCTCCAGATTGAAGCCCGAGGCGTATTCGGATTCAGCAAACGAAACGGGCACGACTCGGATGGATCCGTTACGGCGTGCAACGCGTCAGCTCCTGGAGCGATCCCGCTTCAATCGAACGGTCGAGAATTTTCCTGCTCTGTGGGTTTGGGTTAAGTTGATCTCTGGAGCGGGTTTGGACCCGATAATGCTGTAAAACCTGAAATGACTTATATTTAAGGTATTTCTAGGGTTTTATTGCATATTCTGGCGTATTTGAGGCTCTAGGAGCCGTATTTGGCCGTGAAATTTGGAGGCCCTGGAGACAGAGGCTAGATCTATCATCTAAAGGAGATTTGGGGCTAATTAGAGAGTTTTGGTGATATAATTCCTAACTTTACTCTTGTATTTCACGTATTTAACGAGTATTTTGAGTATTTGAACATGTATTTGTCTATGAATATGGTTCCGTTTCTCTCCATGCGTGGCTAGTACCTATTTGTGTTGGTCTTGATATAGTTGGGGCTTTGTATTCTCTGGTTTGATGTCATTATGCCCTATTTTGCATGTAAAATTGCGTATTTTATTAGTTTCTACTCGTATTATTCAAATATATTCGTTGTTAATGTACTTGGATCGAATCTGATCTTTGCGGACTTATTCATAACATGATCCTTGCGGACATCACTGTGACCCTTGCAGGCACATGAGCTTATCATTCATAATCAAAGTGCATTTACTAATGAAAGCTTTCTTGTTTTCCTTTTCTTTCATTTTAAATTCACTCAATTTTTCTTTAAGCTCATGATTTACCATTTTAATCGTTTCAGTAAGCAATTCATTTTCAGTTTCAAGTTTAATCAAATCTTGCTTATGCATGCTAATCTCATTTAACAAAGAGGGACAAGAAAGACAATCAACTTTTTCAAGATCGAACAAGTAATAAATCCTTGTGAGTCCAGGTATCGTATCCACAGGACAACTGACCTACAAAACCACAAATTTCAGTTTATAAAGGGTACTAAACCAATAATAAACAACCACCTATCAGAGATATGAGTAATGGTGTTGATGGTTTAAAATAATAAAAGAGAATCTTACGATAACTATGGCGAAGTCGATATTGTGGTACGACGGTGGAGATGATGTGTTGGTCGTGATTTCGTTAGGGGTTTGCAATCAATGATAATTGATGTCTTGGTTAATCAATTGGTTCAGAACGTTTGCAATCAAGATTGATAGATGAGCCTCGCGGATCATCGCCCTATCGAGTCTCTCCGGATATTCACAAATAGACATATCCTCGCGGTACATCATCCTCTTGAAATCTTCACTGTATGTGTGTGAATCAAGATCTAAAACATCAGAATCAATTGCTTAACCTAAATAACATGATGTTTCACCCCGCAAGGGTATGAGAATGTCGAAAAATATTGCAATAAAGAGCATAAAATATCACAATACGTATTGAATTGATTATTAGTGTAACGGTCGCTTTCCGATCGTATCTTCTTCGTGCACGTGCTGTTGACCGTGCACGTATTTGTTTTAGACCTTGTTTGTTTTTGAACACTTTGGTGTGATATGTTGTTGTGATCGTCTCTGAGAGTATTAAATTGTGGCGCTAATTTGGAACGGCATTTCTCGGGTCGTTCTCCCACGATTTGATCTTATTTGAAGAGACGTCACGATTCTCACTTTTGACGTGAGACGTTTCTATTTTTAGTTTCGTCCCTCGATGTCTAAATTAAGATCCATCTTCTTAGTTTTCTTTCTTTCGTTGTCCCGATCACTCCAGTATTTATTTCACAATTTTTGGGCACCGTTTGACCCAATTTCACTTTTGCCCAATCTTATAGTGACGTAACCCCAAGTTTAATAGCTTCTATCCCCCTAATGTAATTCTTATTAATAATAATCATCCATACTACTTTGATCCAGCCTGTTGGGAGTGTGGGGGCTAATTGTTATTTGGTTATAATAAATTTCCTTTTAGAAAACAATTAGGCCCAGCTCACCAATACTCGTGTTGCTCTTCACATCCCCACACAACAACCAAGATTATAACCCAGGACCACTTGCACTTCGGGTACTGCACTTATATTAATCAACCCTATACACAACTCAAGCCCACGTGAGTAAGCCCATACCCTATTTTTTATAGCAACCTAGGGCTAAACCCCTCTCTCCGAGAAACCAAAGACAATCTTAGCAGCCGCCTCCTATTTTCGCAGCACGCAAGAATGTACGCCGCTTCCCCCTTCTCTTTCGCTCGCAGCTTTCGCCCTGCGCCACCGGCTTCGACCTCCGACCCCGAACCTTTCTCCGACTCCCTCTCCACCGCCTATCACCGTAGACCGCCCCCAGCGCCGCCCGCTGCGCCACTGCAAGCCCGCAGCTGCACGGCAGTGCCACCCCGCATCGCCCCAAACCCCACCGGCGTCCCCATGAACCATCCTACCTGCCGTGACCCCCGCCTACCGCCGGATCCCCTCTCCCTCTGCAGCGACGACGCATCTGCCCAAGCCCGCGGTAACACCCCACGGCCTCCTTTGCCGCCGAGCCGAATCTGTCACCTCATTGCCTCTGCCCCTAAGCCCCGGCCTCGACGCCAGTGCCCTTGCCTTCTCGCCATTTCCCTGTGCTCTCCGACTACAGCCGCTGCCTGCGCCACCCTTGCCGCCCTCAACACCTACAGAACCTGCCTCCTTCGCAGTTCGCCCAAGTGAACGCTGAGCAACCCACCTGTAAGCCAACATCATGGAGAAGAATACGCAAGAACAGCAAGTGCATGCGTGGATGAACAGTAAGTGTATTTAATAACATTAGTTCATACGATATTTAGGGTGTTTATACTTTAGTGTATTATATGACGTGTGTTAGTTGTAAAGGGTAATATGTCATGTTGTTCTTTACACCGACTTATATAATATATTAAGTTTAGGTTGGTTAGGTGGATGTCAGTTAGTATATATGTAATATTTCGGATGATCACTTAGGCCTTATCCCTTATTATCTTATATATGTTATTATATCTGATAATAGGCTGTCATAACTTAATGAAGTTGTATTATTTAGGTTATAACTATGAGTAGGTTTTAAATCTGTTATAAAAATATTATAAAGAAATCAGAGTATCAATAAACAGTGTATTAAAATAGAGTAGTTAGATTTAATATTACTTTATCAGGTAGCAACCTTTAATTTTATATCGCAAATCCATGTCGCAGATACTATACGTTTTATTCGCGACCCGTTACCTTCCCGAGCCGACGCCATTATCTTACACGCTACCGGAATCCAACCCCTGATGTCGCTACCCGATGTCAGAGTAGCTCTCGTGTTGTATTGAGGTAAGATCTGCCCCGTAGGAATCACCACTTGCCTGTTAATCAACTAAAATTTGGTAATTTCTGATGGTTGTGTTTCACTAATCGAGATTAATAAATTGGGATGTAGGCAGGACTGCGAACTGAACACATAGGTAGTTTGGACTCTGATTGATCGTGACTTCAGCTTGGTCGTTCAGCCAAGTGAAACTTACCAACCTTTGCTTTAGGCCATGTTTTAGGCCACTTCCTTGTTTTTAGCGTAAAAGAGACTAGGCAGTGCAATGATAGCTGCCTAGACGCCTATTTGATCTAGTTTGACAATGAAACTAGATCTGTCACCTCATTTGATCTAGCTTGACAACGAACCTAGATCCAACCCCTTTTACATGCTTTGTTCGTGCTGCCATGTCATTCATGCATTGTTGCCTGCCACGTTTAAATTCCTTATCTGTATGCACTTAAACTATTATCTGCCATGCATTGCATCTTACATGTCATCCAAGTTGAATGTTGCATTCGTAGCACACGCTACAATACTTGTACTTCCTTGTTCAGGCTAGGTGCACCCCTATGCCATCATAAAAAACACATCCCGGCTCGTGATCCAAAAGATAGGCGCCAGTCCATATACACGTGGAGGGGTAGGGATAAGCGATCACTTGAGCTTAGGAGTTGGCCCGATCAGCCACTCTAGCCAAAAGGCATAATCTCTATGCACGACGTGCTTACTATACTTGTACTTGTCCTTGTGATTGTTCTTGCAAAACTTGATATCCATGTCATGATTTCAATGCCAGTTACCATGCCATGCTCGTACTTTACCTTACTTGTTGCACTCATACTATATCTGCCATGTCATTTCATCATGCTAGAACTGCTAGGTTGATTTACTTTCACTTTCATTTTCCTTGCACAAGTCTCTTGTAGACTTGCTGACATGTGCCCCTTGCTATTTTGGATGTCACATGTTAGACCCTGAGCCAGAGACCGTTGCTGAGTACGTGGTATTTGCTGACGCTAAGCCTGAGCCCATGTCTGTCCGGAGGAGTTCGTGGTTACCGGTGGCCATTCTTAGCGACCTTGCTGAGCTTTCTTTTGTTATAGGATTGCTGTTAGATGTCGGTGCGTGACACCTTGTACGTTGTACTTTTGTTGGCCATGCTGGGGCCTTTTTAGGTTCTCTTCTTTTAGCCTGGTGGCTTTTTCTGTGATGTTGGAACTTATTTTATGGATAGTCTGAGATTGCTATTGTCTCATTTCTTTTATTATTATCTTTGTTTCGTATCGCATTGCAAGGACCTGCCAATTGAAGTTTATTGACGCTTATCAGACTTGTAGCTTCACAGCTTCAAGTCTGAGCGGACCTACACACGTCTCGTCTCCATATTTTTGGGAAGCGGGGCGTGACAGGTTTTGTTGGTGGCCCATGCAGGTCCTCTTGCAACTGTGAATTATCGGAACAACGATAATAATTATAGAATGTCCATTAAATGAATTGCAACATCCGATTCATAAGCCTTGAGCCTAGTTCAAATTGTTTTTCTATGTCACGAGGTGGTAAGATGACTTAGTTAGACGTCTGTGCTTGCTAGTTAGAGGTCCCTGATTGTTAGTTAGACTCCCTGCTAGGAATTGATTTAATCGTCTTAGGAGTTACCTTAGTGTTTCTTGCTTAACTTTGACCATATTAGACTCCTAGAATTTCCTTAGTCGTTCGTTTGGGTCCATCGATTTCGGGCCAAGCCGAGCGCATTTCACTACAGTCTAGATGCTTAGGAAGTCATAGCACCAGGTTTCCTAATCTTTAGTTGGTCGACTGTAGGAGTTTCCGCGTAGATTTTCCTGGGTCATATCCTAGGCGTGTTTATGTTTCGATCATGCGACCATATTCCTTGCCCTCGATTCACGAGATCCCCTTGTGACGTTCGTCGTTAATTTTTGAATCTCTTCGTTACAATCTTGAAGTCTTCTGAAAGTGTTTTCGATGTTCTTCATTTGCTAAAGTTTAAACTCGTTTGAAAAATTTTAATATATATATTTGGACTTCATGCTCTTCCGTTGACTTAAATTCATTTTTGAATTTCGAAAGTTTTGACGAGATTTTGATTACTGTTTTATAATGTTTTTCCAGCCTATACTTTTCATACCTATTTTAAATATCTTGTCCCTTTTCATATACTAATTTGTTTCTGAACCGTATTTCTATTTTTCCCTAATTCAATTTATAATTTACTTTTCTTGCTTATGTTAATAAAACCTATTCGGATAACTCATCGTATTTACCTTTAATATACTTTTCTAAGTTACATGGAACTTCAGCTTTCAGCGTGTCGATTTTAATACTCATCATTTTCCTACTTCAAATTTTTTTTGTAAAATACTATCTTCATTTAAATTTATCTCAAATTGCAAAATAATTCATTCACCTCCATACCCACTATTCTGCGTCTAATCCTATGTCGTGATTTAACTTTCATGTTACCCTCCTACGTATTATGAGGATATTATTATATTTTATTTTACGGCTTACATTTTATTATATCCTTATTTTGCGTTTTTATATCATTCTTCCCTACTTGATTATTCTGAACTATATTTTGTTCCACCCAACCAAGCCATTCCCTTATATGTCACCTCATCTGAACCCGTTCATCCCGATCTTGTTTCATTTCAATTTCGTTTTCAGTTTTCCCCACTATTGTTTGGTTATCACATTAGTGCTTACTGTTGCCTACGTTAACCTCAGTATAGTAGGGTGTGCCCACTAGTATGGATTGTGATGTCGTTGTAGTGCATATAATTACTTGGTGTATATATGAAGTTGTATGTGGGTTAGTATTTATAGATATGTGTGAGGATTGCTATACCACCCTATGGATGTCTGTGTATATATGAATCAGTGTTGAAATATCAAATGGGATGTATGTAGTTGGAGATACTTATTATGATTAAAATAATATGTTGGTAAAGCTATGTGTATGTTAGGTGTGATAATAATAGGTGTATGTATAGTTAAGTGAGTAGGCCTATTGTATGACCTATATGTTAGTACGTGTGAGTAGGTGCTCGTACGTAGATAAGTATTGTGCTTAGACGTAAGTAGTTATGTATTTGCTGCATGAGTATACAGGTGATATACATATGGTAGTAGGATTATAATATTGATTGGTATTGCTTGCTGTTACGAGATGTTGTATGCGTGTATACCATGAGGTATACACGGCTATTGCATATCTTAACTATGTATGAAGTAGATGCGTTGGTATACTAATTATAGGTAGTAGGATATGGTGTGAGTATATGTTCTACATGTGTGTGACGATACGATGAATGCAAGTATTAGGGGGGGTATTATAATTATACGTGTACTGATGACTGTATTATTATTATGGTATATAAAGTAATTGAACTATGTGGGTGTTACCTGACTAAATATTAAGTGTGATTGACATTATGGTATGTATATGGTTATATTGGTAGATGTGTATACATTGGAGTGGTATTGGTATAGGTATAAATACCGTGTTACGTATATAGAGTATTCTGATATGTGTTTTGAGTCTCACTCAAGCTTGAGTGGGTATACTCTAAGTATATTGGTACATATGTCGGTGGTTTGTGTGTAGTACCATGAACATAGCGATGGATGATGTATGTATATTGATAGGATTGTTTGTGCCTGGTTGTGTTACGCACATGATTGTGGGTCGCTATACCAGAATATAGTTATAGGTGTTGGTCCTGTGGTATAGTTATTTACTAAGGACTTGCCTGTGTGAACATATGTGTGCTAGCTAACTAGGTGTGTAGATGTGCTGAGTATATAGTGGTGTGATTGGTATGCATGTATGAAATGTTAGAGTGTGTTGAAGTGCACCATACACGGGTGAGTATGTGCTTAGTTAAAGGCATTGGTGACTATGGTATGAGTGGCGTGTCGCGAATATAGTTATAGGACCGCATGTGATGTGAATATACGGTGAAATATTTGCATGCATTTGAATGACTATATATTGTGAAATTATAGTAGTGGTGAATGCATATTAGATTTAGTAAAACTTGATTTAATAATGGTATGGTGTGACTACATGTGTTGAAGTGTTTGGTATCGGATATATTAGGGGGTAGTATACCCATGGTTGTTTTGTGCATAGGTAGCTATCTATACGTAGAGCAATGATTGTAAGTGTGAGACTAATCTTATGTGAGTATATGAACTATTGTTTTGTGCTAGGTAAGTAGTAGTTATATAAGAGATGTATGCATATGATTGAAATAGTTGCATGAATATATAATTGTTAGCAGAGTTATTGTTTGACTACCTAGTGTATGTATAAGCATTTGTAATGACTATACCTGATTGAATTATAGTGTGATGTGATCGGGATAGCTACTAGCCCGGCTAGAGTTATATTTAGAAAGTCTGGGGACGGACTTTATTCTAAGGTGGGAAGGATGTAACGGTCGCTTTTCGATCGTATCTTCTTCGTGCACGTGCTGTTGACCGTGCACGTATTTGTTTTAGATCTTGTTTGTTTTTGAACACTTTGGTGTGATATGTCGTTGTGATCGTCTCTGAGAGTATTAAATTATGGCGCTAATTTGGAACGGCATTTCTCGGGTCGTTCTCCCACGATTTGATCTTATTTGAAGAGATGTCACGATTCTCACTTTTGATGTAAGGCGTTTCTATTTTTAGTTTCGTCCCTCGATGTCGAAATTGAGATCCGTCTTCTTAGTTTTCTTTCTTTCGTCGTCCCGATCACCCCAGTATTTATTTCACAATTTTTTGGCACCGTTTGACCCAATTTCACTTTTGCCCAATCTTATAGTGACGTAACCCCAAGTTTAATAGCTTCTATCCCCCTAATGTAATTCTTATTAATAATAATCATCCATACTACTTTGATCCAGCCTATTGGGAGTGTGGGGGCTAATTGTTATTTGGTTATAATAAATTTCCTTTTAGAAAACAATTAAGCCCAGCTGACCAATACTCGTGTTGCTCTTCACATCCCCACACAACAACCAATATTATAACCCAGGCCCACTTGCACTTCGGGTACTGCACTTATATTAATCAACCCTATACCCGACTCAAGCCCACGTGAGTAAGCCCATACCCTATTCTTTATAGCAACCTAGGGCTAAAACCCTCTCTCCGAGAAACCAAAGACAATCTTAGCAGCAGCCTCCTATTTTCGCAGCACGCAAGAACGTACGCCGCTTCCCCCTTCTCTTTCGCTCGTAGCTTTCGCCCTGCGCCACCGGCTTCGACCTCTGACCCCAAACCTTTCTCCGGCTCCCTCTCCATCGCCTGCCACTGTAGACCGCCCCCAGCGCCGCCCGCTGCGCCACTGCAAGCCCGCAGCTACACAGCAGCGCCACCCCGCGTCGCCCCAACCCCCGCCGGTGTCCCTATGAACCGTCCTAGCTACCGTGACCCCCGCCTACTGCCGGATCCACTCTCCCTCCACAGCGACGGCGCATCTGCCCAAGCCCGCGGTAACACCCCACGGCCTCCTTTGCCGCCGAGCCGAATCTGCCACCTCATTGCCTCTGCCCCTAAGCCCCGGCCTCGACGCCAGTGCCCTTGCCTTCTCGCCATTTCCCTGCGCTCTCTGACTACAGCCGCTGCCTGCGCCACCCTTGCCGCCCTCAACACCTACAGAACCTGCCTCCTTCGCAGTTCGCCCAAGTGAACGCTGAGCAACCCACCTGTAAGCCAACATCATGGAGAAGAATACGCAAGAACAGTAAGTGCATGCGTGGATGAACAGTAAGTGTATTTAATAACATTAGTTCATACAATATTTAGGGTGTTTATACTTTAGTGTATTATATGATGTGTGTTATTTGTAAAGGGTAATATGTCATGCTGTTCTTTACACCGACTTATATAATATATTAAGTTTAGGTTGGTTAGGTGGATGTCAGTTAGTATATATGTAATATTTCGGATGATCACTTAGGCCTTATCCCTTATTATCTTATATATTTTATTATATCTGATAATAGGCTGTCATAACTTAATGAAGTTGTATTATTTAGGTTATAACTATGAGTAGGTTTTAAATCTATTATAAAAATATTAGAAAGAAATCAGAGTATCAATAAACAGTGTATTAAAATTGAGTAGTTAGATTTAATATTACTTTATCAGCTAGCAACCTTTAATTTTATATCGCAAATCCATGTCGCAGATACTATACGTTTTATTCGCGACCTGTTACCTTCCCGAGCCGACGCCGTTATCTTACACGCTACCGGAATCCAACCCCTGATGTCGCTACCCGACGTCAGAGTAGCTCTCGCTTCATGTTGAGGTAAGATCTGCCCCATAAGAATCACCACTTGCATGTTAATCAACTAAAATTTGGTAATTTCTTATGGTTGTGTTTCACTAATCGAGATTAATACATTGGTATGTAGGCAGGACTACGAACTGAACACATAGGTAGTTTGGACTCTGATTGATCGTGACTTCAGCTTGGTCGTTCAAGCAAGTGAAACTTGCCAACCTTTGCTTTAGGCCATGTTTTAGGTCACTTCCTTGTTTTTATCGTAAAAGAGACTAGGCAGTTAAATGATAGCTGCCTAGACGCCTATTTGATCTAGTTTGACAACGAAACTAGATCCATCACCTCATTTGATCTAGCTTGACAACGAAGCTAGATCCAAACCCTTTTACATGCTTTGTTCGTGCTGCCATGTCATTCATGCATTGTTGCCTGCCACGTTTAAATTCCTTATCTGTACGCACTTAAACTATTATCTGCCATGCATTGCATCTTACATGTCATCCAAGTTGAATGTTGCATTCGTAGCACACGCTACAATACTTGTACTTCCTTGTTCAGGCTAGGTGCACCCCTATGCCATCATGAAAAACACTTCCTGGCTTGTGATCCAGAAGATGGGCGCCAGTCCATATACACGTGGAGGGGTTGGGATGAGCAATCACTTGAGCTTAGGAGTTGGCCCGATCAGCCACTCTAGCCAAAAGGCGTAATCTGTGTGCACGACGTGCTTACTATACTTGTACTTGTCCTTATGATTGTTCTTGCAAAACTTGATATCCATGTTATGATTTAAATGCCAGTTACCATGCCATACTCGTACTTTACCTTACTTGTTGCACTCATACTATATCTGCCATGTCATTGCATCATGCTAGAACTGCTAGGTTGCTTTACTTTCACTTTCAGTTTCCTTGCACAAGTCTCTTGTAGACTTGCTGACTTGTGCCCCTTGCTCTTTTGGGTGTCACATGTTAGACCCTGAGCCAGAGACCGTTGCTGAGTACGTGGTATTTGCTGACACTGAGCCTGAGCCCATGTCTGTCCGGAGGAGTTCCTGGTTACTGGTGGCCATTCTTAGAGACCTTGCTGAGCTTTCTTTTATTATAGGATTGCTGTTAGATGTCGGTGCGTGACACCTTTACTTTGTACATTGTACTTTTGTTGGCCATGCTGGGGCCTTTTTAGGTTCTCTTCTTTTAGCCTGGTGGATTTTTCTGTGATGTTGGAACTTATTTTATGGATATTTTGAGATTGCTATTGTCTCATTTCTTTTATTATTATCTTTGTTTCGTATCGCATTGTAAGGACCTGCCAATTGAAGTTTATTGACGCTTATCAGACTTGCAGCTTCACAGCTTCAAGTCTGAGTGGACCTACTCACGTCTCGTCTCCATATTTTTGGGAAGCGGGGCGTGACAATTAGTTTCATAAAGAACATAAGCTCATGTGCCTGCAAGGGTCATGACGATGTCTAGAAGGATCATGCCACGAATAAGTCCGCAAAGATTAGATTCGTTCCAAGTACATCAACAACGAATACACTTGAAAAATACGAGTAGAAACTAATAAAATATGCGATTTTACATGCAAAATAGGGCGTAATGACATCAAACCAGGGAATACAAAGCCCCAACTGCATCAAGACCAACACAAATAGGTACTAACCATGGATGGAGAGAAAAGGAACCATATTCATAGACAAATACATTTTCGAATACTCAAAATACGCGTTAAATACGTGAAATACAAGATTAAAGTTAGGAATTATCACCAAGACTCTCCAATTAGCCCCAAATCTCCTTCAGATGATAGCTCTGGCCTCTGTCTCCAGGGCCTCCAAATTTCACGGCCAAATATGGCTCCTAGAGACCCAAATACGCCAGAATACGCAACAACCCACTAGAAGTACCTTAAATATAAGTCATTGCAGGTTTTAGAGCGTTATCGGGTCCAAACCCGCTCCCGATATCAACTTAACCCAAACCCACAGAGCGTGGCAATTCTCGACCGTTCGATCGAAGCGGCATCGCTCCAGGAGCTAACGTGTGGCACACCTTAACGGATCCGCCCGAGTCGAGCCCGCTTCGTTCGCTGAATCCGAATAACCCTCGGGATTCGATCTGAAGCGTCGGATCGGGATCCAACGATCGGAAAGCAGCCACGTTGTCCGCTTTTTTGCTTCACATCCACCTTCGTCGTAGCCGTCAGATCATCATCACACGGCTGTGAGCTGGCCACGTCTCCCGCAAAGCTGAGTCCGTTGGATATGAGTAGGAAGCTTTGAGATCACGCCACGTGGCCAATGATGTATACGGAGCGGGCCGTATTTCAGTATTTACGACCGTATTTCGTGCGTATTTCTCCATTTAAATAATATTCTGCATTCAAAAATTCATAGAAATTAGCGCAGATATCATAAAAATACAAATAAATAGTCGTTGGAATCGTGAGATCGAGATCTTTGTATGAAAAATACTAAAAGGACAGAAATACTCAGTAAATTGATGTTTTGTGCTTAGAATGAGAGTTTGCTCTAATAAATAAGGGTATTCTCCATACGATCTTATTAGAGACCAATTAAGCATCATATACACACAAAATGGTGCTAGATAAGTGGTTAATTATGCAATATTCACCCCCGAATCACACCCCCCAACTAGCGATTTGCTAGTCCCTAGCAAAAAGAGCGATTAAGTCGGATGATTTAAAAAACAATTAATTCTATCAATTGCTTATGGCATGGCTCAATAATACGCTTTCCAACATAATTTTGACCATCAATATACACAATCCATGAATAAGATCAGTCACATGATATTTTCTCTAATTTAATTTGAATAAAAAACATGCGAGCATCGTTTTGCACAAGCAAAAGTATAACACATCGTTATATGATAGTTTTCTTATTTCCAATGAATTGGCATCTCAAAAAGATCGTTCAAATCATGGGTATTGAAGTTGCTTAGTTTATTCACCATTTCTTTTTTTTCTTTTTGACGACTTAGAATGATCCATGTAACGAGCTTTCAGTTAATGACTCCTAGGCCAGACGACCTTCGGGCATTAGGCTTAGAAGAGCACCTCGAACTTAATAACTCGAATCATCTAAGTTTTATTTTCTCCCTTTTTTGGATGCACTCCCCATTCATCCATCTTTCGACACAAATCTCTAATGCTTCCTAAGGCACGAAGACCCGGCTAATCAATGAACTCAAGGGAACGATGCATTTTTTTCTTTTTCACTTTTTTGCATTTTTTTTGTAAGCAACTCAACACCCATAAATATGAACATAAACATTAGTAACAAATGCCAAATTCCTCTTCAACTTGAAGACTGTTCTAATAAATCATGTATACTTAAGTTTTTGCATCACAGTAGCATGCATGAAATAAATTCAAACTATTTCGAGGTATTAATCATGGCAATTGAAAGTTTTCATAAATAGGATATTAATGAGTAATTCCATGAAGAAAAATAATTAATTCAAGCCATAAATGATTTTTAGACCTCAATCAATGCATAATCATCCGCTAATGTGGTATTGTGAAGGAGTTTCAAATGATGAGAGTTGGTGATTTATTCTTTTCTCTCGCTTTATAAAAAGAAATCCTAAGACCTCATACACCCCCCCAACTAAAGATGGACATTGTACTCAATGTCGAAAGGGGTGCGAGTTTATTCAAAAGCAAGCATCCTAAAAAGCATATAAAATCTGTACTAATGGAAAGAACACACCGTGGTCAAATGGCGAACCATAGATCTTTAATGGTGGAGGAAGTTGTTCTATCTGCTCCTTGTGCTCCTCGGCGAGTAGTCTTCCTCCACTAACTAAACTGGATCCCAGCACCGTAACTCCCATCATCTCTATAAAGTAGTTAACTCTATCCTGCAAGAGATGAGTCACGTCAGTCCAATTTAGTCTTAAATTCTTTTCAATAAAAATATTCCAAATGTAGTCATCAAAGTAAGTAAAATAAAGTAAAGCATGTTGATGACTACTCCCTACTCTTGGTAAGATGCTCAATCATTGGGGAGAGGCATAAATGATTTTTGGGAAAAACTGGGGGAAAGAGTGGTTTGGGCTCCATAGCAATAATCTCTAAATACATGTCCCTAGCTGTCTCCTCCTCCTGTTCATCCAAAATTGTTTGCTCGTCCTCTCCTTTGCACACACTTCCTGCCATGTTGATATTTTTATTCGTGACGTCATCGTGACATGGCTCGCTCGATATACCTGCGATAGAAGATGAACTCATATTAGATTCTTGAAGTTGAATTTCAAAAGAATTATTTTCTTCTAAGAAAGTGGCAAGATTTTCAATGGATTGCTGAATTGGTCGACTCCGAGCAAGGAAGTTTTCTTGGAATTGATGGGATGTAGCCTCCTGTGTCTGAATGAGCAAATAAACTTCCTCTTTCAAGGGTTGCAATGGCACGTCTACGCTTTTGTCTCCTTGATCAAGGCATGAAGTCTCCATTGAATCACGCTCTGAAGTCTCATTAATGGTCGATCATTCTCTGGTAAGGACTCTATGTATTTCCACGCCTTTGTCATTGTCATGACTCCCAAAAATTCTTGCATCTGTGGTCGTAGTCCAAATAGAAAGGACTCTATAAGATTTTTCTTTGTGTACCCATGCTGCAGATAGCTCAATACTATATCTGTGATCCTCCTCCAGGCCTGAAAGAAAGTTTCACAATCTGTCTGATTAAAATTATCGATCTTGAGCTTCTCCATCATAAGCTTGTGTGTAACATCGTACACTGCATACCAATTGTTGGTGCAATAGAAATTCATGTATTCCATTTTTTTTGAATTTTTTTAAAGAGAAAACAAAACAAAAAAACTTATACAAATCCTAAACTATAAGATGGAAGGATCTCACCGAATGTTACTTCATACGAACTGAAATCGTAGATTACAAGTACCGTTATCCCCGGCAACGACGCCAAAAACTTGACTCGTCTCAAAATGTGTGAATGCTTCTCCCAAGTGTAGAAGATCAAACAAGTAATAATCCTGGTGAGTCCAGATATCGTATCCACAGGACAACTGACCTGCAAAAACACGAATTTCAGTTTATAAAGAGTACTAAAACGATAATAAACAACCACCTATCAGAAATATGAGTAATGGTGTCAATGGTTTAAAATAATAAAAGAGAATCCTACGATAACTATGGCGAGTCGATATTGGGTTACCAAAGTGGAGAGGAAGTGTTGGTCGTGATTTCGTTAGGGGTTTGCAATCAATGGTAATTGATGTCTTGGTTAATCAATTGGTTCAGAACGTTCGCAATCAAGATTCATAGATGAGCCTCGCGGATTATCGCCTTATCGGGTCCCTCCGGGTATGCACACATAGACGTATCCTTGCGGTACGTCATCATCTTGAAATCTTCACGGTCTGTGTGTAAATCAAGATCTAAAACATCAGAATCAATTGCTTAACCTAAATAACACGACGTTTCACCCCGCAAAGGTATGAGAACGTCGGAAAAATATTGCAATAAAGGGCATAAAATATCGCCATACGTATCGAATAGATTATTAGTTTCATAAAGAAATCCAAAGTCACTAATCTTGAATTGTCATTAAAGGGATTTTCCGTAGGAAAACAAAATTTGGATATTATTCTTGGAAATCAACTTTATGGCAATAATAGGCGAGTGCTAGGATATGGTTCTAAAAATGTTGAAAAATCAAAATATAGAAAAGTTCACATTGAAACAACAAAGGTTGGAAATTTTCATGCAAATTGCTTTACATGTGGTTGTGTTGGTCATATCGCTTATTATTGCAAATATAGGAACAAGAACATTAAGTTCAAGCAAATATGGGTTCCTAAAGATTTGATGACTAACGTGAGTGGACCTTGTTGGATTCCAAGGTCAGACAAAACATCTTTCGTGTAGGTAAGATGGAGGTGGCAAGGAACTAGGGATTGAACGTTTCATTATTTAGTTCCTTAGCCGATCGACGACGCGAAGGTATATTTTTCTACTTTGCACCTAATGCAGACCTTCATAGCATTTTTTTGTGCTTGATCTATTTTCTATTTGTGTTCTAGTTTAATTTGTGTTGGATATGGATGACATGTATACACCCATGAGGGGATGTATGAGGGTCTATGGACCTCAGATGTCGCGTGCATGAAAGCATGTGCGAAGGGAACCTTTTCATGTGTGAAAAGGACCACTCGATAAGTGGAAAAAGTCACTTTATAAGTGCATAAAGGCACTTGATAAGTGCATAAGGAAGAGAATAAGGAATGGTGCTAATATAGGCTAATAAGCTTATATGTAGTTATTTCCTACAATAACTACCCCCTTGGCCTATAAATAGGACCCAAGGGTATGGCTTTTAAGGCTAATCCTTCATGCCATAAGTTTGCATAAGGCAACTTATTTTCCTCTTCTCCCTTCCATCAAGTTCTTCTTCCAAGTAGAGATTTAGACGGTGAAATGCTGCTTTGATTCTCTGTGATAAAGTACCGACTGTTGTGGCGAATCCAAGGGCGAAGTTCAGAGACTATAGCGAAGCATACGCTAACGTAAGTCTCCTCTCTTTCGATCCTCTATCATCTCATGATGGGATCCTACATTGGTATCGGAGCCACACGGGTTCGCCCCGGTCTCACCGATGAATGACACGTTGTCTCTTTCACGAATGAGTTTCCTTCCATTATGGATATGGTAGGAGCGTATCGTGACGGAGAGAACACAAAAGTTGTTCTTTTCACGTTAGGGTCTTTTGCCATTACGGATATGGCAGGAACTCTCCGTGACGGGAAGAACTGACCGTTCATCTCGCCAAACTCGCACTCCTCATGGATGCTGAGTCTCCATTCAATAGGGAATGGGCACTCTCTTCATGTAGAGCGTGAAGTTTGCAGCCTTGAAGGTGTGTTTTTTTTGGCACAAGGCCATTAAAGCATAACCACTTTCTCAATGAACGGGTGTCTCATCAGAGAAGATGGTGGTTTTCAAAACTTCTCATCGGAGAAGATGAACACGTATCTCTTTGGTGCATGATGCACCGCCCTCCCCATTGGGGAAGGAGTTGGCTTCGGCCAATGACAACCAAGACCACCCCCACTATAGGGGGGTATGTGACAGGACTCCAAGGAGGCCGGCCAGCCGGCCAGGGCCTCGGCCAGGCCGAGGCGCCCTGGCCAGCCAGTGCCTCGGCCAGGGCCAGGCCCTGGCCAGCCCTGGCAGAGGCCAGGGCAGAGGCGCCCTGGCCTCGGCCAGGGCCAGGGGAGCCCTCGCCTCGGCCAGGGCCAGGACGACCCTGGCCGAGGCCAGGGCCAGGCCGAGGGGCCCTGGCCTCGGCTAGGGCCAGGCCGAGCAGCCCCGGCCTCGACCCCAAAGGGGGGAGGGGGGCCTGCATGGCCGGCCAACGGTAGTTACCTGTGACAAAGCCCCCTGCAAGGGGGAAGGTCTTGGATCCCTACTGGAGGGGAGAATCCGGCCTTGGCACGGCCACGGCTCGACCCCGGCAATGGCCGGGGCAGGCCACTACCTCCTGCTGCAAAATACATTTGCAAAATACGTTTGCAAAATACGTTTTTAAAATACGTTTTTCAAAAACGCTTTTTCGCTGCAAGTACTATAAGAGTACTGTTGTTTGATAAGTGATGGGGAAATATTGAAAGTTGTTCTAGATGGTGATTGGGATCGTAATGACCTTTCCGATTCTAGAGCAACATGACTTATCAAATGTAAAATTTATGCAATGTTTTTGATCAAACTTTTCTTTATGTCTTTTGCAGCATTTTAAAACTAAAATGTCTTCCGCTACTAAGAACATCGTCGCTGAGTTGAACAAAGGTGAAAAACTCAACGGTGATAATTACAAACTGTGGTCCATGAAGATACAATATGTTCTAGAGGAGCAAGATGTGCTCGAAACTCTGACGAACATAATGATTGAACCTGAGTTAGGCACTACAGCCCAACACAGAAGAGACAAGGAAGCTTTCGATGCTTTGTCTCGGAAGAACAAAATTGCTCGCATTACGTTGTTGTCAAGTATGGCCGACGACATAATACGAATCTTTCGAGAATATGACCTAGCTATGGACATATGATCCAAGCTAGAGGAGAAGTTTGGTGACACCTCGGTGACCAAACTTCGCTCTTTAACTATAAAATTCGATTCGTACAAAAAACGTCCAGATCATTCCATGGGAATGCATCTGCGACACATGGCGAATCTTATTTCATAGTTAAAGGATGCATGTCATATGATCGCTGACGAGCAACAAATCCAAGCGGTCATACGTTCCCTACCAATCGAATGGGACAACATGAAGATGCATCTCACTCATAATAAGAGCATCAAGAAATTCAACGATGTTTCTAAGCACCTCTGAGTTAGAGGAAGAGCGGCTTCCGGCCGCCAAGCTAAGTACAGAAGTGCACATGGTTGCTAGTTCCTCACACGGGGGAAAGAAACGTAAACATCACTCGAAGTTTGCTCATGAGTATAAAAAGCAACCAGTGTCTACCAAGAAACCCAAACAGAAGGGTGGGAACAAGAAATGGCACAAGAAGAAGGACTTGAAGAAGATCAAGTGCTTCAAGTGCAACAAGGTAGGTCACTTTGCCCGTTCATGTGCGGATGGAGGTGACAATGTAACTTGTTTTAATACTAGTTACATATGTGTTTCTAGTTTAATATTTCTTGTAGAATCTAATCCTTTTTGGATAATTGATTCAGGTGCCACCGACTACATAGCAAGGGACAGACGGTCCTTCGTGGAGTATCACCGGATACCCCGAGGAACGAAGTGGATATATGTAGGAAACAACACACGTGTTGAAGTGAAAGGCGTTGGGAAGTGCAAGCTCGTCTTGGACAACGACCGCACTATCTTACTTCATGATGTTCTCTTCGCTCCGGATATTCGAAGGAATATCATATCTGTGGTCGTCTTAATGGGTTTTGGTTATAGTTGGTTCTTTCATGATTGTAATGTGGATCTGTCTTCTAATAATTCTTTAATTAGTTCTGGGTATGTTTTTAAAGGATTCATTATATTGAATACAATGTACGATTCCTCAAATTTTAATGAAAATGTCCTTGATACAAATTCTTCGATTTATGAGTCAGATGTAATTTGTTGGCACGCAAGGCTTGGTCACATTGGACCAACACGGATGGATAGACTTGCCAAACGTGGTCTTCTATCCAATGTTTCAAAGGTCAAAATGTCGACTTGCGAACATTGCCTTGTAGGGAAATCTTGTCGCACGCCATTTGGAACCGGCACAAGGGCCGAGGTTCCATTACAGCTGATCCATTCGGACATATGTGGTCCGATGAATGTCAAGACAAGACGCAGTAAGTCCTACTTCATCACTTTTATTGATGACTTCACCTGATTCAGACATATCTATTTGATATCCCACAAAAGTGAAGCATTAACCTGCTTTAAAAACTATATGAGTTTTGTGGAAAATCAATTAGATCGCAAGATTAAGGTCTTGCAAACCGATAGAGGTGGTGAATATCAATCAGCAAGTTTTAAGAAACTTTGTGATGAAAATGGCATAGTTCATCAAATAACTATGCCTTATACTCCGCAACAAAATGGTGTTGCTGAAAGGAGGAATAGGACTTTAATAGAAATAGTCCGTTCAATGATGGCGCAAGCTAACTTGCCAATCACCTTTTGGGGTGATGCATTATTGACGGCTGCTTTCATCTTGAACCGCATACCCTCGAAATCAGTTAGCTCCACTCCTTATGAGTTGTGAAACCAAAGGTCTCCTTGTAGGATCCTGCCAAAACAGAGTTAGGATCGATAATATGAATTTTAGACTTACGCTTGCGTATACGGCACGGTAGTCTACGAACTTCGCCTTCGGATTCGCCACGACGGATCGAGTCTTCTCACGAACGGAGTAAGGCTACTAAATCCACAATCTAAATCTCTACTTTAGATTAAGAACTTGGATAGAGGGAGAGGAAGGATTTCTGCAGAGCTTCGCTAGAATGAAGTTGCATGCATGAATTCCATGCAAAAGGTGTAAGAAATGGCTTACCCTTGGGTCTTATTTATATCCCCCAAGGTAGTTATTTTTAGGGTAAGTTGTTCCTTTGGAACAACTTAATTAAGGTGTACCATGATACATGGCACATTATAAGCTTAAGTTGTACCATATGCATGGTACAACATAAGCTTAAGATATTCCCCCTTTATTAGCCATATGTCGCATGCATTTATGCATATATGATGCGACTTTCCCACTCATCCAGAGATCCTCTCCGCAAGGGAACAGATTCCCTTTGCACACGACTTCGTGTACGCGACGTTCGAGGTCCGTATTCCCTCGTACATCCCCTACAAGGGTGTACAAACGTCTTCCATATCCAACATCCCCCACACACACTTGAGGGGATTGTAAGAGAACATCTTTCTCTTAGTTCTTTCATCTATCATACCGAGAAATAGACCGTGCGACCGTCATGCGCGTAGAGTCTGTTGTTGTGCACTTGTTAGAGATACACAACGACCTCGAAGGTGCAAAGTTGAGTAGTTCAACGCATGCTTTACCCTAGATTATTTCTTCACATTTCTTATACTTTATATTCAACAATTGAATCCCATCTGGATTACAATTGGCTGGCCAGCTTTGAATCATTAAAGTCCAAAAGCGAATATGGAATCAATCTTCCTCTTCTTGCGAACCTTCTGATCTTGACTAGACTCGCTTTTCTAACGTGCCCCGCCGAGCCGAATTATCATAGCCTATAAGTAACACGCTAAGATAGCGATCATTTCGTCAAATCTAAAGGAACCAATTGGAGTCGTTGAGGGTAAGAGTTAAGACCCATATGGCCTTTGAGTCTCACATAATAGCAAACACTATTGCTACTAACTCAGTGGTCGAAATGCATACGTGGTATGAACACGTATTACAACATCACTCCTTTCCCAGGGAGAGTATGTCTTAATGATGTTGTACGGATGAAAAGATCAGACACCACAGTGACTATCTTTTTGAGTCCCCTTACTACTCGTGAAATATTCACGGACTCTCATCCTGCATA
Source organism: Scilla litardierei (assembly GCA_030789695.1). Lineage (NCBI taxonomy): Eukaryota > Viridiplantae > Streptophyta > Magnoliopsida > Asparagales > Asparagaceae > Scilla > Scilla litardierei. Next base: position 214,652,817 of record CM061142.1, on the reverse strand, counting down.
AGACAGATAGGAAAAAATCCTATGAGATCTCTTTCAAATATCCTTGTGATACAGATCTCAGATCTTTTGTAAGCATCCATATGATGCAGATCTTTCATTCGACTATCTTGTTTAAGTCATGACTCTAAATCATTCGTCTAATGATTTTGACTTTAAACTAGTCTCATCTCTATCTTATCCATCTGATAAGATAAGGCGGTTGCTCATGTGAGAGAGCCAACCTTAATCTGTCCGACATACACACAATTCAGCTGAGATTTCAAAAATGTACACAAACATTTCTTAAGAAATTCATATGCAATGTTTGAAAAAAGAACTTATTCTTTTATTAATTTTGATCATTTACAGACATGGGAATTTACATTGGTACAACTCAGCTCTTACGCAATCCTTGAGACGATAAGTGTTTGTAAAACACATCTTTGGGGATCGCCTTCGTAAGCGGATCCGCTATCATCTCATGCGTAGATATGTACCTTATGTCTACCTTCTTGGTCTTATCATAGTCTGTTGCAAATTTGTAGCGGATATCTATGTGTTTGGTCTTACAATGGAATTTCGGATATTTGACATAGGCTATAGATGCTTGACTGTCGCTGTGTATAGGTACAGCACCTGAGTCACTTGCATTAATTAGCCTGTCTAAGAACTTCCTAAGCCAAACAGCCTCTTGAACTGCCATGCTAAATGCTACAAACTCGGCTTCTATGGTTGAAAGTGCGATGCAGGATTGTTTCTTGCTACTCCAGGATATTGCACCAGATCCGAGTAGAAAAACATATCCTGAGGTCGATCGTCGCTCATCGAGATCACCCGCCTAATCAGCATCAGTGTAGCCTTCGAGCCTCAAGGCATCTCCTTGATAGCATAAAGCAAAGTCTGCAGTTCCTTTGAGATACCGCATTATCCTCTTAACCGCTTTCCAGTGTACTTGCCATGGGTTGGATTGGTAACGACTTACCATTCCAACGGCAAAACAGATGTCCGGTCTTGTACACATCATAGCGTACATTAGACTACCAACTGCACTGGAATATGGAACTTTTTCCATAATCTCCTTCTCTTTTTGGTTCTTTGGACATGATTTCAGACATAAATTGTCGCACTTGTTTATTGGAGTATCAATGGACTTGCAGTCCTGCATATTAAAACGTTCTAGAACCTTCTTTATATAAGTCTCCTGTGAAAGAGAAAGAAGTTTCTTTGAACAGTTCCTTGAAATCTTAACTCCAAGGATATATGCGGCTTCTCCCATGTCTTTCATCTCAAAAACTGATGAGAGCCAAGCCTTGATATCCATCACAAAGCCCTTGTCATTTCCGGCTATTAAAATGTCATCTACATATAGAGACATAATAACATACTTGTTCTTATTCCCCTTGATATATACACAGTTATCTTCATCAAGCATGGAAAATCCATTTGATAAGACAACCTCTTGAAATCGTATATACCATTGCCTCAAGGATTGTTTAAGACCATATATGGATTTAAGAAGTTTACAAACCTTATGTTCGTTTCCTTCTTTTACAAACCCTGTTGGTTGTTCCATATAGATCTCCTCGTCCAATTCTCCATTGAGAAAGGCAGTCTTTACATCCATTTGATGTAATTCGAGGTCTAAGCAAGCTACCATTGCCAGAATCAGGCGAATTGAGGTAAAACAAACAACAGGTGAGAAAGTCTCTTCGTAGTCTATCCCTTCCTGTTGCGTAAAACCTTTCGCGACAAGGCGAGTTTTATATCTGTCAATAGAGCCATCAGCCTTATGCTTGATCTTGAGAACCCATTTGTTTCCAATAGCTCTACGTCCTCTGGGTAAGTCAACCAAGTCCCAGACTTGGTTAACTTTCATGGATTCTAACTCCTCTTGCATCGCTTCCATCCATTTGTCTTTAGCAGGGCAAGATACGGCCTGTTTGAAAGTAGCAGGCTCGTCATCTTCTTGTAGTAAAGTCATAAAGGTGTGCGGAAATTCATCCTCAAATCTTAGAGGAGCCAACCTTGTACGACTACTACGTCGTATTTGAGATTCTTCAAGTCCTTGTTGACTTGAATTTAGATCAATTCTAATATCACTCCCACTTGGAATGTCGTTAGAATTGCTCCCACTTGGATCATTATTCCCGTATGGAATAGGATAATCGTCATTCGTATAATCCATTGGTGAAGGTTGAAACGTATTTTCATTTTCACCAAGAATTCTCCCACTCGAATGAGGTAATCCTTCTTGATCATAAATCTCAAATAGAGATAAGTCCTGACTTATCTCGCCCTGTCTTGGAAACTCGTTTTCCAAGAAAGTGACATCCCTCGACTCAAACTCAATTAGCCCACCATTGTCTTCCTGACTAATAAAAACATAACCTTTGGAGTTTTCTGCGTATCGTATAAAAATACATTTCCTTCCCCTTGGCCCAAGTTTGCCATACTTATGGGAGGAAATATGTGCGTAGGATGCACAACCCCAAGGTTTCAAAATGTTTAAGTCAGGAGACCTTTGGTTCCACAACTCATAAGGAGTGGAGCTAACTGATTTCGAGGGTACGCGGTTTAAAATGAAAGTGGCCGTCAATAATGCATCACCCCAAAAGGTGATTGGCAAGTTAGATTGCGCCATCATTGAACGGACCATTTCCATTAAAGTCCTATTTCTCCTTTCTGCAACACCGTTTTGTTGAGGAGTATAAGGCATAGTTACCTGATGTACTATGCCTTTTTCATCACAAAGTTCCTTAAAACTTATTGATTGATATTCACCGCCCCTATCGGTTCGCAAGACCTTAATCTTGCGATCTAATTGATTCTCCACTAAACTCATATAGTTTTTAAAGCAAGCCAAAGCTTCACTTTTGTGGGATATCAAATAGATATGTACGAATCGGGTGAAATCATCAATAAAAGTGATGAAATAGGACTTTCCGCGTCTTGTCTTGACATTCATCGGACCACATATGTCCGAATGGATAAGCTGTAATGGAACCTCGGCTCTTGTGCCGGTTCCAAACGGCTTGCGACAAGATTTCCCCACAAGGCAATGTTCGCAGGTCGACATTTCAACCTTTGAAACATTGGATAGAAGGCCACGTTTGGCAAGTCTATCCATACGCGTTGGTCCAATATGACCAAGCCTTGCGTGCCAACAATTCACATCAGACTCATAAGTCTTAGAATTTGCAACAAGGAAATTTTCATTACATGAGGAATCATACATTGTACTCATTACAATAAATCCTTTAAATACAAACCCAGTACCAATAAGAGTATTATTACAACTTAAGTCCATATTACAATCATGAAAAAACCAGCTATAGCCAAGACCCATTAATACAACCACAGAAATTATATTCCTTCGAATATCTGGAGCGAAGAGGACATCATGAAGTAGGAGAGTGCGGCCGTTGTCCAAGACTAGCTTGCAAGTCCCAACGCCTTTCACTTCAACACGTGTGTTGTTTCCTACATAGATCCACTTCGTTCCTTGGGGTATCCGGTGATACTCCACGAAGGACCGTCTGTCCCTTGCTATGTGGTCGGTGGCACCTGAATCAATTATCCAAAATGGATTAGATTTCACAAGAAATATTGAACTAGAAACACATATGTAACTAGTATATTTACAAGTTACCTCGTCGCCTCCACTCGTACACGAACGAGCATAGTGACCGAGCTTGTTGCACTTGAAGCACTTGATCCTCTTCAAGTCTTTCTTCTTGTGCCATTTCTTGTGCCCACCCTTATGTTTGGGTTTCTTGGTAGACTCAGGTTGCTTATTACGTTCATTAGTGAACTTCGAACGATTTTTCCGTTTCTTTCCCCCGTGTGAGGAACTAGCAACCATGTGCACTTCTGCACTTGGCTTGGCAGCCGCAAGCCGCTCTTCCTCTAATTCGAGGTGCTTGGAAACATCGCTGAAGGTCTTGATGCTCTCATTGTGAGTGAGATGCATCTTCATTTGGTCCCACCCATTTGGTAGGGAACGTATGACTGCTTGGATTTGTTGCTCATCCGTGAGCACATGACCTGCGTCCTTTAACTCTGTTATAAGGTTCGCCATATGTCGCAGATGTTTCCCCATGGAATGATCGTTACGTTTCTTATATGTATCGAACTTTATAGTTAAGGCGCGAAGTTTGGACACCGATGTGCCACCGAACTTCTCCTCTAGCTTGGACCATATGTCCATGGCTAGGTCATGTTCTCGGAAGATGCGCATTATGTCATCAGCCATACTGCTTAATAACGTAATGCGCGCTATCTTATTCTTCCGAGACCAAGCATCAAAAGCTTCCTTGTCTCTTCGGTGTTGGGCCGTAGTGCCCAACTCCGGTTCAATCATAACGTTCTTTAGAGTTTCGAGCACTTCTTGCTCCTCTAGAACGTATTGTATCTTAATGGACCAAAGTTTGTAATTATCGCCGTTGAGTTTTTCACCTTTGTTTAACTCAGCGACGATATTCTTTGAAGCGGAAGACATTTTACTTTTAAAATGCTGCAAAAGACATTAAAACCGAAGGTTCGATCAAAAACACATTGCATAAAATTCTTAAAATATAACTCCCACTTGAAATTATATTATATTTGATAAGTTACTTTCGAAAAATATTGAAGATGTTGTTCTAGAATCGAAAAGGTCTCTTTGATTCCAATCACCATCTAGAACAACCTTCAATATTCCCCCATCACTTATCAAACAATAGTACTCTTATAGTACTAGCAACGAAAAAACGAGTTTGAAAACGTATTTTTCAAATATAATTCCCACTTGAAATGATAATAGAATATCCCATATGGATAGTTCTAAAATCAACTCCCACTTGGAATGATATTCATAATTTGATAAGTTACTTTCGAAAAATATTGAAGATGTTACTCTAGAGTCGGAAAGGTCACTATGTTTCCAATCACCATCTAGAGTAACTTTCAATATTTCTCCCTCACTTTATCAAATGTTAGTACTCTTATAGTACTTTGCAGCGGAAAAGCGTTTTTGAAAAACGTATTTTTTCAAAAATTTAAAATACATTGGCTAATCTCTGTAGAGTAGAGCACAACGTCATAAGTACATTGGCTAATCTCCGTAGAGTAGAGCATAATGACATGACTAATCTCGCATGAAGTAGAGCACTATGGCTAGTCTTCAAGGAGTAGAGCCCAAAGAAAAAACTTCATTAAAACGTTAGTCCCGTATGAACTAGTCGGCACTGTGGTTAGCCCCGTATGGACTAATCGACACATTCGAGTTTGACCAAGGCCTTTTGTTACCCCGTATGGGTCATTTGGCAAGTTTGTAATCGACCCAGACCTTTTGTCGGATTGGTCGACCAAAAACACCAAATTGGTCGACCAATTTTTGGTCTACAACTTCTTCCACTGCGAGGGCCGGCCTGGCCGGCCAGGGCCGGCCCTGGCCTCTGCCAGGGCCGGCCAGGCCGGTAGGCCTTGCCCAAGGCCGGCCATTGCCGGCCTGGCCTTGGCCGGCCACTGCCGGCCTGGCCATGGCCGGTCATGGCCAAGGCCATTTGGCATTGGCCGGCCATGGCCCCTTTGGCCATGGCCGGCCACCCCCTTTGAATGGGGTTGCCGCACATACTCCTCCCCCTTGATGGGGTGGTCGCCGGTGGTTATTGGCCGTAGCCAACCCCCTCCGCAAGTGGAGGGGGGTGCATAGCCTTCATAGCCCATTTGGCCATGTTGCACATGCACCAATTTCCTCTTACCCGATGGAAATAACTACCATCATCTTCCTCGATGAAGCACCCGTTCGTCGATGAAGCACCCGTTCGTCGAGAAATTAGTTATTTCCTAATGGCCGTGTGCCAAAAATGAAAAATAACATACTACGTGAACGGTCGGTTCTTCCCATCACGGAGAGTTCCTACCATATCCGTAATGATAGGAGACCCTAACGTGAAAAGAACAACCGCTGTGTTCTCTCCGTCACGAAGCGTTCCTACTATATCCGTAATAGTAGGAGACCCATTCGTGAAAAAGACAACGACTCGTTCATAGTTTCGACGGGGCGGTGATTTGACCGAGGCGAACCCATATGGCTCTGATACCAATGTAGGATCCTGCCAAAACAGAGTTAGGATCGATAATATGAAGTTTAGACTTACGCTTGCGTATGCGACACGGTAGTCTACGAACTTCGCCTTCGGATTCGCCACGACGGATCGAGTCTTCTCACGAACGGAGTAAGGCTACTAAATCCACAAACTAAATCTCCACTTTAGATTAAGAACTTGGATAGAGGGAGAGGAAGGATTTCTGCAGAGCTTCGCTAGAATGAAGTTGCATGCATGAATTCCATGCAAAAGGTGTAAGAAATGGCTTACCCTTGGGTCTTATATATAGCCCCCAAGGTAGTTATTTTTAGGGTAAGTTGTTCCTTTGGAACAACTTAATTAAGGTGTACCATGATACATGGCACATTATAAGCTTAAGTTGTACCATATGCATGGTACACCATAAGCTTAAGATATTCCCCCTTTATTAGCCATATGTCGCATGCACTTATGCATATATGATGCGACTTTCCCACTCATCCAGAGATCCTCTCCGCAAGGGAACAGATTCCCTTTGCACACGACTTCGTGTACGCGACGTTCGAGGTCCGTATTCCCTCGTACATCCCCTACAAGGGTGTACAAACGTCTTCCATATCCAACACTCCTGACTTAAGCATTTTAAAACCTTGGGGGTGTACATCCTATGCACATATTTCCTCCCATAAGTATGGCAAACTTGGGCCAAGGGGGAGGAAATGTATCTTTATACATTGCGCAGAAAACTCCAAATGTTATGTTTTCATTGGTCAGGAAGATAATGGAGGACTGATTGAATTTGAGTCGAGGGATGTTACTTTCTTGGAAAATGAGTTTCTAAGACAGGGCGAGATAAGTCAGGACTTATCTCTATTTGAGATTTATGATCAAGAAGGATTACCTCATTCGAGTGGGAGAATTCTTGGTGAAGACGAAAATACGTTTCAACCTTCACCAATGGATGATACGAATGATGCGAATCCTATTCCATATAGGAATAATGATCCAAGTGGGAGCAATTCTAATCACATTCCAAGTGAGAGTAATATTAGAATTGATCCAACTTCGAGTCAACAAGGACTTGAAGAATCTCAAATGCGACGTAGTAGTCGTACAAGGTTAGATCCTCTATGATTTGAGGATGAATTCCCAGAAACCTTTGTGACTTTACTACAAGAAGATGACGAGCCTGCTACTTTCAAACAGGCCGTAACATGCCCTGTAAAAGACAAATGGATGGAAGCGATGAAGGAGGAATTAGAATCCATGAAAATTAACCGAGTCCGGGACTTAGTTGACTTACCCAGAGGACGTAGAGCTATTGGGAACAAATGGGTTCTTAAGATCAAGCATAAGGCTGATTGTTTCTATAGACAGATATAAAGCTCGACTTGTCGCGAAAGGTTTTACGCAACAGGAAGGGATAGACTATGAAGAGACCTTCTCACCTGTTGTTCGTTTTACATCAATTCGCTTGATTCTGCCTTTGGTAGCTTGCTTAGACCTCGAATTACATCAAATGGATGTAAAGACTGCCTTTCTCAATGGAGAATTGGACGAGGAGATCTATATGGAACAACCAACAGGGTTTGTAAAAGAAGGAAACGAACATAAGGTTTGTAAACTTCGTAAGTCCATATATGGTCTGAAACAATCCTCGAGGCAATGGTATATACGATTTCAAGAAGTTGTCTTATCAAATGGTTTTACCATGCTTGATGAAGATAACTGTGTATATATCAAGAGGATCAAAAGCAAGTATGTTATTATGTCTCTATATGTAGATGACATTTTAATAGCCGGAAATGACAAGGGCTTTGTGATGGATATCAAGGCTTGGCTTTCATCAGTATTTGAGATGAAAGACATGGGAGAAGCCGCATATATCCTTGGAGTTAAGATTTCAAGAAATCATTCGAAGAAACTTCTTTCTCTTTCACAAGAGACTTATATAAAGAAAGTTCTAGAACGTTTTAATATGTAGGACTGTAAGTCCATTGATACTCCTATAAGCAAATGAGATAATTTATGTCTGAAAATGTGTCCAAAGAACCAAAAAGAAAAGGAAATTATGGAAAAAGTTCCATATTCCAGTGCAGTTGGTAGTCTTATGTATGCTATGATGTGTACAAGACCGGACATCTGTTTTACCGTTGGAATGGTAAGTCGTTACCAATCCAATACAGGGCAAGTACACTGGAAAGCGATTAAGAGGATAATGCGGTATCTTAAAGGGACTGCAGACTATGCTTTATGCTATCAAGGAGATGCCTTGAGGCTCGAAGGCTACACTGATGCTGATTGGGCGGGTGATCTCGATGAGCGATGATCGACCTCAGGACATATTTTTCTACTCGGATCTGGTGCAATATCCTGGAGTAGCAAGAAGCAATCCTGCATCGCACTTTCAACTATGGAAGCCGAATTTGTAGCATTTAGCATGGCGGTCCAAGAAGCTGTTTGGCTTAGGAGGTTATTAGACAAGCTAATTGATGCAAGTGACTCAGGTGCTGTACCAATGTACAGTGACAGTCAAGCATCTATATCCTATGTCAAAGATCCAAAATTCCATTGTAAGACCAAACACATTGATATCCGCTACAAATTTGCAAAAGACTATGATAAGAACAAGAAAGTAGACATTAGGTACATATCTACGCATAAGATGATAGCGGATCCGCTTACGAAGGCGATCCCCAGAGATGTGTTTTACAAACACTTATCATCTCAAGGATTGCGTAAGAGCTGAGTTGTATCAATAAATATTCACAAGTCTATGAAAGATCAAATTTAATAAAAGAATAAGTTCTTTTCGACATTGTATAAGAGTTTCTTGAAAATGTTTGTGTACACTTCTTTTAATCTCAGCTATATTTTCTAGTATGTCGGACAGATTGAGGTTGGCTCTCTCACATGAGCAACCGCCTTTATTCTATCAGACGGATAAGATAAAGATGAGACCTGTTTAAAGTCAAAATCATCAAACGGATGATTTAGAGTCATGACTTAAACAAAAATGGTCGTATAAAAGATCTGCATCAATGGATGCTTACAAAAGATCTAAGAGGATTTTTGAAATCTTATCTGTCTTATGCGGGATGTGGGTCTAGGAAATTAATGAGTAATAAAAGGGACTCAAAGTCAGACATTGTGGTGTCTGATCTTCATCCTTACAACATCATTAAGACATACGCTCCCTGGGAAAGGAGTGATGTTGTAATATGTATTCATACTACGTATGCATTTGACCATTGGGTTAGAATAGTAATTGTGTTTACTATTATGTGAGACCCAAAGACCACATGGGTCTTAACTTCTTACCCTTATGGACTCTAATTGGTTCCTTTAGATTTGACTAGGTGATCGATGTCTTAGCATGTTGCTTATGGACTATGGTCAATTCGGTCCAGCGGGGCATGTTAGAAAAGCGAGTCAAGTCAAGATTGAAAGGATCGCAAGAAGAGGAAGATTAATTTTATATTCACATTTGGACTTTAGAGATTCAAATCTGGCCAGCCTATTGTAATCCAGATGGGATTCAATTGTTGAATATAAACTAAAAGAAATATGAAGAAATAATCTAGGGTAAAGCATGCGTTGATCTACTCAACTTTGCACCCCAATGAGTGTTGTGTATCTCTAACAAGTGCACAACAGCGGACTATATGCGCATGACGGTCACACGGTCTATTTCTCAGTATGATAAACAGAAGAACTAAAGGAAAAGATGTTTCCTTACAATCCCCTCAAGTGTGAGTGGGAGATGTTGGATATGGACGACATGTATTCACCCATGAGGGGATGTATGAGGGTCTATGGACCTCAGATGTCGCGTGCATGAAAGCATGTGCGAAGGGAACCTTTTCATGTGTGAAAAGGACCACTTGATAAGTGGAAAAAGTCACTTTATAAGTGCATAAAGGCACTTGATATGTGCATAAGGAAGAGGATAAGGAATGGTGCTAATATAGGCTAATAAGCTTATATGTAGTTATTTCCTACAATAACTACCCCCTTGGCCTATAAATAGGACCCAAGGGTATGGATTTTAAGGCTAATCCTTCATGTCATAAGTTTGCATAAGGCAACTTATTTTTCTCTTCTCCCTTCCATCAAGTTCTTCTTCCAAGTAGAGATTTAGACGGTGAAACGCTGCTTTGATCCTCTGTGACAAAGTACCGACTGTTGTGGCAGATCCAAGGGCAAAGTTCAGAGACTATAGAGAAGCATACGCTAACGTAAGTCTCCTCTCTTTCGATCCTCTATCATCGTATGATGGGATCCTACAATTTGCTTTCTAGCTTGGTTTAGTTCGTTATAAAGAAAAATCAAAAAATGAAAAAGACAAAAAGCAAAAAAAAAATGTGCGGTATGTATTTTTTCTTTTGAATCATTCAAGTGATATTAATGAATAATAATCATATCAATGTAGAAATTGATGTATTATAGTTATGTCTACATGCGCATGTTTGATTTTCTAAATAGCCATGACATGTTCACTGATTAGAATTACATGATTTGTACACCTACACTTTCACTTCCACAAATATTAAATATTGTTGTACATTTGGAGACATCTTTTATGAAATATTGGAAAGTGAATGTAGGATGAAAATAACTAGAAATCTAAGGGATATGATTTGTAGACATGGATAAAAATTGAGAACAAAAGAATTGAATATGAAAAAATTGAAAAAGAATGAAAATAGCTCCGTATGAAAATGGATACAATCATTGGCAAGAACAATACCCACAAGTATCCAACATCTGCTTTATGAGTAATATTTAATGTTGGTGTTATACTCGTCAAGCACTGCCATCACCACATCTAAGAGTCCTTATAGGCTATGTTTTTGGGGTGTGGTATCTTGAACTCATTTTTAATGGGATGGGGAAAATCAATCCTAGGTGGTTTCATGTTTAATGGAAAATGCAGATTAGTTTTGGTTGATTTTCTTAAAAGATCTCCTCATGTGCTTCAATGTTTAATTATCACACTTACACGAAGGTGTTGAAGTCTATGTTATAATTCTCATTGAATTTAAAGTGCTTATTCTATGAATGTCTACATGCAAGTGCTTGTCGTAATTTATAATGCTCTTTAGTTTGCATGTGGTATGACAATTTGACTTCATATATACACTTTTGATGATAACAAAAGGGGGAGAAAATATAGATAAGATTTGTGCATTAATGCTCATATGTGCACACATGAATATTTGTTTAAGGGGGAGCATTAATGAATAATGAAAATGTGCCTATTGAATAGATGAATATTGGTTCAAGGGAGAGCATGAATTAAGGGGGAGCATGCATACATGTTTGAATGCTTGAGCATCATTATTTGCATGCTTGTATGTTGCACACCATTGTTGTACTTGCTGCATATTGCATACATCCTCCATCTTCACACTGTACACACACATGTCACGATGATATTATATGAATCGTTATTGCTCAAATCTTATTTTAGTTTTTCATCATCAAAAGGGGGAGATTGTTGGATACAACGTGTAGTTGGATACAACGATCAATGACTTCGTGTATGATGACAACAAACGTGTGTTAACGATTTAATGTGTATGCTAAGTGTTTTCAGGAATGACACTCTCGCAAATACTCAGAGAGAGACTAAGTAAAAGTGATGGAGAATGTGACAAGCATTAGCCAAGTGGACTAAGTCAAAGATGGAGATAATGGCTACAAAAATTGGACTAAGTCAAAGAGTGAAAGATAAGGAGTAAATCAATTCAAATCCATATTTGAATTGATTCAAATCAATTGGTGCAACATTCAAATTCTAATGCCATGCAAATTGAAGACTTGGTCAAAGATGGAGAGATATGGAGAATCTCATGCAAATCAAAGGTGATTAAATGAGATCCAATCCAAATCCTATAGCTACTCAAATTCAATTTCATAGCCATCCATATTCAAACTCCATATCCATGGTGATTAATTCAAATCCTAATCAAATTAGGATTCCTTCCAATTTCCATCAATTATGTGATTCTAAGTGATTCTTTCATATCCCATCCTCTCCTATATATACCCAGATTCAAAGAGAGAGATTTTGTGTGAGAGAGAGGGCAACCAAAACACCAAGGAAAATTCGGCCATACCCCATCCCTTGTGCACAAAGCTTCAAGCCATCCCCCTTTGCATATTGCGCAAGTTGCTAGGGAGGTTTCATATAGTTCAAAGCTTCAGCCTCCAATCCATGGCCGAACCCTAATTGTCATCCTCTCCATAGCCAAGATCCTTGCCAAAGCTTCAACCCATACTACTCAAGGCCGCAACTTATAGAAGCTTTCATGTCCATCCATTAGCTACAAGCTTCCCTTGTGTTACGTTCATCTCTAAACCAAAACACATATCTTGTGCAACCTAGAAGCAAGCCTCATTGCAAATGACTCCCTCATCCTCCATAGCCGCAAGATACAAGCTCCTCATCCTTTGCACTTTGGCTGCAACATCCAAGAGGAAGGAGTATTCATTGCACAACTTCATAGGGAGGGCCTTCAACCACATTGCACAACACAAGGAAGGGTCTTCATCACACTGCGCAAGCTTCTTCAAGGGGGGAGATTATCTAGGCCGCACGTTTCAGAGGAGGACGTGACATTGGCGACCATATCCCGTCAGATACGATCTGACCTGAGCTGATTGACAACGAAGACTTCCGCTACACAAACTGAGATTCTCTAAACTCTTTATTATTATATTTATGTTGTAGTAGCGATCTTTGTTGGGAAAACTTTACCGTTACTTTTGTTTTTGGGGACTCGATGAGTTGGGGCTCGTCAAGAGTGAGAGCATCTGACTAGGTTTGATAGTGTTGAGCACGCGGGAGTGCATACAAACTAGGTGAGAGTTGAGTTGGGGCTCTTGACTCATTGTAGTTGTACCTTGATAACATATTAATCTAGAAGTTGCTTTTGGGGTTGGACGTAGGTCGTGGGGACGACCGAACCAGGGTAAATTTGTGTGTTCTCAGTGATTACATACTATTTATTTTGACTGTGCGTATAACTGTGTAGGATTGTTCGTGGGTTGCACGAATATTTTTATTAGCCTATTCACCCCCCTCTAGGCTTAAATCCAGATCTAACAATTATTGCATATGATGTAAAAGGATTTAAAATAAATCACAAAATGTTTGCGAATATATTTAGAACAAGTTCAATCAAGAGTCGGGGAATGTCTTGACCCATTTTCTTTTGGGTCCATGCCCAATATGATTTGGAAAAGACCAAACGTAAAAGAAAAAAAGTTTCTTTTGCACAAAACAGGGCAACCTGGGCAAGCCCTGGTACTGGCCACCTTGGCGTGAGCCCGGGGGTTGGCCCAAACGGGCACGGGCCCTCCTGCTAAAGGGCTGGCCAAAGCGGGCACGGGCCCGCCCGCTCAGCCTGTGGGTGCCTGACAGGCAGGCGTGCACGTACCCACAAGCACCCGACCCGCGGGTTCCCAGCTGGAGGGAATCCCATGGTGGGTCCCACAAGTGGGGCACACGGAAAATTAAAGTGTAGAATTCCATCTGCATAGTTTTGTGCGATGTTTGACAAACTTTTTATCATCGTTTGAGAGGTAAAGCGAAGTCGTTATTGAGCACCATTTATTTCTATGTGTTCACCATTCAGTGCCTCTTCGATTTGATATAAGATATCACTTACGAAGCTTAACGGTGAGGGAGGAAAAATTCGTTAAAGTTTGGCCTTCGTCTAAAGTAAACTTTAAATTGATTTTCCCCTCCAATAATTTAGTCACACATTGGTTTTTTTGAGTAGTTGAGGGGTCAGCACCTTATATAAATAGGGGTTGGCTCTCCTCCTTGAAACTTGCACCAAGATTCAGATCCGAGTAGCTCAATTAAACATGAGCAAGCTGGGATCCAAGCTTAATAATATTCCCTCTTTCTCACTCTTACTTCCTTGCTCCTGTTCGGGCTCTAGCAAAGCCACGAATGAGTTCAGATTCAGATCTGAAGTCTTGACGAAGGCCACATTCGTGGTAAAACTTTCTGGAGTGCATGGTTGATTCAGCGACAAGGGGATTGCATGCCTCGGGAATAGTTCAACTCGGGAAAAGCGGCTCAGTCCTAACGTAGGGCATTGGTTCGAGGGATTCTGTGCTTTGCTAACGTGCAACACAAAGGTTAGTAGTTTAATTTATGTGTTTTTAATTGAAGTTAATATTATAAATCTATCTTTATGGGTTGGTCATGTTGGGGTTTAAGGGACCCTTAGGGTATAAATCTATAGACGTCATATGTCGGACGGATGATAGAAATATAAACAGGAGCGAAAAAATAAATGTATTGAACACTTTAGTAAAACACCCTAAGAATATCATGACCATAGCCGGGAAAACTATTTTCTTGCGGGTAGGTCTAACCAGCTGCAAAGATAGATCTAAAACTAACTGCAATAATATAAATATGAAAGCATTAAAAACATACCCGAAACGTTGCTTCTGCAGAAATTCAGCAACAACTTTAGCTCCCCGAAGCAAGCTGCCTCTGCGCCTCCAAAACTAGTCCACCCGAAGCGAGCTGACACCATGCCTCCGAGCTAATCACTAGTCAAAGAAAGTTTCACTTGAGTGCGATCCGCGTCTAAGACTTTGGATCGAATCCAATCATCCTCTTCATTTTGCTAGGACGCGAACAAATAAATGGAAGAATTATCTGAGGAAAGAATAATTTTATCTCGGATCGAGCGTGCTCAAAACTTTTCGGAGCCACTCGATTCGGAGACTTGGTACAATTTTTCTAGGGGGAGCTATCCCCTATTTATATAGGAGGCCGGAGATCTTGCTCATCTCACGAGTATTGTGGGATTAAAAATTATGGGAGAAAATTTAAATTAGTTATGCCTTACACTAAGGCTAACTTCAACTAATTTTATCTCCCTCACCATTGAGCTTTGCAAGTGATACAACCTATCAAATCGAATAGATATGATGGGTGAACGCATAGAAACAAACGGTGATCGATTCCGACTTCATTTGACCACTCAAACGATAGCTCAAAGTTGGGCAAAAACAACAAAAACGGCTGAAAAATGCAGCCGTCGTTTGGGTTTCAAACCCCCTAAATGTGGGCCCCATAGTGGGGCCCACATCTGCTACAGGTGCGTCAAATGGTGCACTCATGTTAGGCCAGGGGAGTGCATGCATAGGCGCAGCCTGCGCGCGGGCCCCACGCGGGCGCTGACCGCGTGTTGCGCACATGGGTTGTGCCCGTGTGCGTCGGCCCTACGGAGGCTATGCCCACATGAAATGAACATGGGCCGCCCCAACGGGTTGGAACTGCTTAAGTGGGTCCGACCCGCTTTTCCCTGCCAAGTCTGACCGGCCAGGGGCGGGTCAGACCCGCTAGCCTTCTTTGCCCTTTTACTTGTCGTTTCTACGTTTTTGGACTCATTTGAGCTCTGATTTGAGCGAGGTTTCTTCCTATGGTTTTCTCTAGAAGTTGTTGAGTATTGATTCCCCTGATTTGGTTTTGATGATGAACAAACATAAATATCATGTACTAATTCTCCTTGAGCACAGTTATAGAGATCGTCGCCAATTTACTCTGTAGATCTTAAGCGACGTCTCAAGACTTATTTACAGCGCGAGAACATTGTGCCTGAAGCTTCGTTGAAGCTCAAGTATTTGTTGATGAAGTCAAGAGATTCAGACTCATCATGTTGGAGCTTTGAAGACGGTTTGTCTTGTATATTTGTGTGTCTTCTAGCTCTATATTATAGAATGTTAAGCCTTGAGTCTTACTTGCTTTGCAATCCTCATATCTATATGATCTACTTCCTAGGAATGCCTTAGAAGCCATTAGAAAGGGTCCCTAAGCTTATCGCTCCTTTACATGGCTTCGTGTGTATCTTAGTTGGTTCAAGTTGAAGAACTAATCGATTAAATGCCAATGTAATCGATTAAGATTTCTTCTTGAACCGACTAGCCATCCTTTGTATCTTAGCCTAATCTCTGTTGACCAACTAGTCGATCCAAGAAGGTTCACCGACCGATTAGTTATCAAACTAGTCGGTTAGTGTTTCTTGTTAGACCAACTAGATTATCGTGACTTTTTTACTAAAATCTCTGTTTCAAACCAGTCGGTCCAAAAAGGCTCACTGACCGACTAGTTCTCCATCTAATCAGTTAATGTTCCTTCTTAGACCGATTAAGCTACTTTAATTTTTCAGACGTTGGAGATTTTATTTCCACGATTTTCCTTGATCTGTTTTGATTCTTTCCCTATGACGTCCCCTAGATTTAGCACTATATGCAGTAAGATCGGGGATACCAGATTTAAATATTTATAACCGCAAGCACACGGTGTTGTAGGGTGGCTTGGGGGTCGAACTCAGTGAGGCGCGTGTTGTGCTTGTTAACAAGTAGGAACCGATCACCATGTGGGTGAGCTAGCCGTGTCGATAGGTTGGTTGTCACGAAATGAGCTACGAGGAATGTAAGATATAAAAGGGGAACCTAGGACTTTTGTTTCCACCCTATCATATGTCCTCTCCATTACGACCGACGGATAGGAATACGATCGGATTCTAGGGTTTAGTGGTGAGACGTTGCCTCTTAGAGTGATACCTAGCGTCCCATGGGCCCGAAATTCCGGTCGATGCCCAGGATGATACTCTAGGTCTACCCAGTTTCGGACGGTGGGCATTCCCATGTCCATTAGCACCGACTGACTTCGGGAGCACTAAGATCGCAATGATTACTCCCAACATTTCATCCTGCCGTTCTCATGCGCTAGGATTCAATGTCTAAGTTAGGGGTGTGAGCTGTGGCTAGGGGATCAAACACCAATTTTATTTCCCCTTGGCCCGACGGTCAGAGGTGGTTTTTCTCCCGCCAATGACAATAAAACACCCAGTGTAACCATCTAAATTCTTAAATCCTATCGAAACCCTAATCCTATGGTCTTTCTAGGGAGAAACCACGAAGGGGCTTTCACCAATGCCCTAGATTGGGGAACTACTCACGATTCATTGCAAAAATAGCAACACAATAAAATTTAACCATTGGAATCAAGATCAAGCAATAGAAATGTGGAGCAAATAGTATTAAGGATGAAATGTTTAAGTATCAAGACAATCAGAAAACTTACAAGACAAAATAAATTCGCAGCAGCCAAAATCCCAAAAAGACAGTCTAAAAAATGGGGATCCGTTCTGGGAAAAACCTAGGGTTGTATTTATAGATTAGCGTCCACCCGATCGGGTGAGACGGATGTCGACTTGGTCTTCAGATTTGGAAATACGTCACCCGGTCGCTGAACCGATGGGTGATGCCGTCGGGTCGTGAGATGTCACCCGATCGGTTGGAATTCAGCTCCAAAAGACAGAGAGCACTGTCATTTTCACCCGATCACTGAACCGATGTGGTGAGCTCTTCTTCACTGCTGCTCCTATCCGGGTCGGATACGCTTGCACGAACCGATTGGGTGGGTCTGTCCACCCGATCGGTTGAGGGCTGATATATTGTATTCTTCAACGTTTGGCCCTCGGGATCGTGCGTGGAACCTACCGTTGCTCTGGAAACTCATGATATCTGCTTTATATATCCACAGCACTGGAAATCTCCTGCAATGGCACAAGAACACAAAGAAGTGAAAGAAAACTAAAAATCACAAAAGAATAGATACAAACCAACGGAAAACAACGGAAAATCACTAAGAAGACGTGCGTGAATATATAAAATATAAATGCATGTCACCATATCTGTTTGATGCATTTCAAACATAGAAATTCTTCCCTTATGTGTAGACATTCAGATCTAGTTTTTCACATATCGATTATCAAATTCGAAAAAAGCTCTCTCTCTCTCTCTTTTCGACCTAATCCTTCCTAGAGATCATTGGCTTTTGTGTGTTCATTCTCCTGAAGGATTCAAGAATCACGATCATCATCCTAGCCGTCTCCATGTGTTCATCTTAGTGGTGCTAGGGTTTCAATCATTCTTCGTGATCTCTTCTCTCCATCATCCTTCCTTGCCCTAAAACTGTAAGTATCTCACAAGGCATAGGAATTTGTGGTGAGTATTTCATATTTCATTAAAATTTGTATTTGAGTTTTGCTCTCGGTTTGTGAGAGGTACGTGATCCCGGTTTGTGGGAGTCACGATTGAATCTTTGTATTCATTTGTCTTGTACTAGTTGCTACGAGAAGTTTTTAGTGGAAGCTTGAGTTAGTGGACTCTAACTCAAGTAGCCGGAAGGGATCCGAGTGTCCGGGACGTAGGATCACCGGGAACAAGTCGGGGAGACTTGGGTGGATCCAAACCCGTTAGATCTATTGTTTGTTTTGTGTTATTCATGTTGTCTATCTTTTTTTCGCATTGTTGTTTGTGTTTGCACGATAATTGGGAATTATCCTCTTACTTATTTTAAAGTACTATTCACCCCCCCTCTAGTACTTGTGCAGTAGCTACCAGGGTATTACATTTTGTATCGGAGCTTGGTTCATAGCTATGACAAACAACTACAACAAGGCCGTTCGACCACCTCCCGACTACAGCTCTTTCAAGAATCGTGAAGGAGCCTCTTCAGTGCTCGAAGGTTACTCCTCAAACATGCCTCCTCACATCAACGGTACCAACTATGGGTACTAGAAATACCGGATGGAAACTTTCCTCCGGAGCGCATCACTTTGGAGAGCCACGTTAACGGAGTACGTTGAGCCCATTGAAGAAGACTTCACAAAGTGGACTACCGCGGAGGTTGCTGCGGAGGTGAGCAATGCCAAGGCAATGAATGCCTTACAATGTGCATTGGAGCCTGAAGACTTCAATAAGATATGCACATGCAAGAGTGCATATTAGATTTGGAATCAACTTCTCATCATGCATGAGGGAACGAATAGGGTAAAACACTCTAAACTGACTATTACTAATAAAGAGTTCTGTTGGAATTTCATAATTCCATATTTCTATTCCCATATGGTTTTGATATGACACACACATTCAGTGCTACTAACTCTATGTATGCCGATACAAATCAATGCTGAGTTCCACACAATCAGATATCTTCATGCATACTCAATCAGAAATATCATTCATGAAACTGGAAAGACAAAGGCACCTAATCCACGACTTGGATATATAATCACTTGATAAGGATCTCCTGCAAAGACGTTTCTCAGATTCAGTTGCAGATGCAGTCCTATCTACGGCTTTATGTAATCAATGTCAAATTTACTTTATTAGAGTCACAAAGCCTTGTGATAATATGTCTTAGTCATCTAGGTTCCATTACTCAGAGATCTACACTTCCCAATTTCAAAAATTCGCAACTTTGAAAATTGGCAGCCAATAACCCCATTTTGGTCGGCCAATTGTAAACCTTCGAATTTGGTTATGGGATTGCATGAGCAAACTCCCCTAACCGTGTAGATTCTAGAAATGTCTTCCAACGGTAGAAATTCTCTCTCTAAATTTTGGTCGACCAATGTGGTCATTTTGGTCGACCAATTTCAAAACTAGCCGTTTTGATCCCAAATTTTCAGGGACGGTTCTTGCCCGTTTTCCAACATTAACTACACTATAAATAGAGGGGTATACCCTCTCTTTCTCTATCATTAGATTTCTTTCTTGGTTTAAGAACGGAAGAACTTGGATTTTCAACATCATTTTGGAAAGTTGTTTGTGTTCATAATTGCAAGAAGAAATCAATTGATCTCTCTCTTCTTTTATGAACCAGAAACTTCAAGTGTTGCTCTTCATTACATATCTTTTACATCTTAAAGTTCATTTTCTAAACATCATCCTTGAATTCATTCTCTGAAATTTATAACAAGGCTATATGTGTTTTTCTATTTCATTATTTAACAGGTTTGAATCTCTGTTTAGAGATTGTACAAAGTTTGGGACACGTGGAGTGTCGCCATTTTTGTAAGTTTGTGCTTGCGGGGCAAGTGATTATAGTGGATTGAAAATCTCTACGGGGTAGAGGACTGGAGTATGATCACAAGGATCCGAACCAGGATAAATCTCTGTGTTTGCGATTGATTTAATTTCAGTACTTGTCATTTTATTTCTGTGCCATCTTTGAAAATATTGCTAACATTTTATTTGCAACATTTTTATTATATACACTATTCACCCCCCCTCTAGTGTATTGATCCATACAGGCTAAAATTACATTTGGTATCAAAGCGAGGTTAAGATGGCAGCAAGTTCCTCAGCATCAAACATGAATGCCGTTCCACACAACTACAATCAGCATCCTGAAGGGCACTCTCAAACTCGTCCTCCTCTATTTGATGGTGAAAATTACGCATATTGGAAAATAGGAATGGAGATTCATCTCCAAAGTATGAATTATGAGATTTTGGACATCGTAGAGTCAGGATACACTAAGCCAACAACTCCTGTTGCTGATTGGACCGCTAACGACAAAACTGCAAAGACCAACAACTCAAAGGCCATGAATGCTTTATTCTGTGCCATGGATAAACATGAGTTTAATCGGGTATCTCATGCCAAAAGTGCTAAGGAGATTTGACACATACTCGAGGTAACTCATGAAGGAACCAATAAAGTGAAGGAAACCAAGATTGCCTCTTTGGTTCATAAATATGAGTTGTTCAAGATGCAAGACAAAGAGACGATTGGAGAAATGAACACCAGGTTCACTAACACTATTAATTCTCTTAATGCTCTTGGAAAAGTTTACTCTTCTCTTGATCAGGTACGCAAGATTCTTAAGGTACTCTCCCCAGAATGGCGTCCAAAGATCACTGCTATTGAGGAAGCCAATGATCTTTTCACTTTATCAATGGAAGATCTAATTGGTAACTTAATGGCACATGAAGTCACATTACAAGATGCAAAAGAGGAATCAGATCAAAAGAATAAAGTACTCGCCTTCAACACAACATCAGATAATGAAGATTCAGATGATGACATGGCATTCTTTGCCAAGAACTTCAGAAAGTTCTTTCAAAAAGGTAAGTATAATAATAAATCTAAAAATACCGATTCTTCTCTTTGTTTCAATTGTAATAGGCCAGGGCATATGAAGAAAGATTGTCCACTTCTCAAAGCAAAGTTCAAAACTTCCAATAACAACTATCAATCCAGAAGAGAAAGGAAGTTTGACAAGATGAAGAAAGCATTTGCAGCAACTTGGGATGAATCTTCAGATGATGAAGATGACCATGATGAAAGTGCTAATATGTGCTTTATGGCACAGATAATGAATATGAGGTAAGTGTTTTTAGTAATGAAGAATTATTAGATGCATTGAAAGATCTCTATTCTCGTTTCAAAAATTTAAATAGTCAACATAAATCTTTGAAACAGAATAATGATGATCTCCTTATTAAATATCAAGAATTATCTTCTTCTAAGAACACTACACCTATTGAGAATACATCTTCTCAAAATTTAGATCTTAGTAAAGAGAATGATATTCTTAAAACTAAGAATCTAGAACTTCATACACAAATATCCGAAATGGATAAAAATATTTCATCACTAAAGATGAAATACGACGAGATGTCTTCCAATATTAATAAATTTAATAAAGGAAAGACTAATCTCGATGATTTGCTAAAAATACAATATCCAGCAAATCATAGACAAGGTCTGGGATATTCTCATAAGGATGCACCCAAGTCTTGTAGCACTTCTTCTTCTTTTGGAAAAATAACTTTTGTTAAACCTCAAAAGAAGAATCACGCATTTATTCCTGCTTCTTCTTTACAAAGAAATGTTACTAACATTTCAAAATCATCTGTTAGGAAACCTACTACAATTAGTATATGGGTTCCTAAGAATTCATGCTTAGAAGATAGAAATTATTATATTTCTCATTATTTACATTCTATTGTTCATTCTTATGATTACATTTAAAAGCCAAATTCCACTTGGGTTTGGTTTCCTAAAATCTAATTCCAAGGACCCTCAAACAAAGGGTACCAATGCTTATTGTTTTATCTATCAGGTACCTAAAAAGGAAAGATGGATTTTGGATAGTGGATGTTCAAAACATATGACAGGAAACATCAACTTGCTTTCAACCATTATATATAAAGATGGAGGCACAGTTACCTTTGATGACAACAACAAATGTAAAATTATAGGCACTGGAACAGTTGGGAATACAAATCAGCCTATCATTGAGAATGTTCTCCTGGTTGACGGTTTGAAACATAATTTACTTTCCATTAGTCAGTTATGCGATAAAAATTACAAAATAGTTTTTGAACAAAATGATTGCATTATTTATGATTCTGATATGTCATCTGTTTTGTTCCGTGGTAAGCGTAAGAATAACATTTATATTT
Organism: Scilla litardierei; assembly: GCA_030789695.1. Classification (NCBI taxonomy): domain Eukaryota; kingdom Viridiplantae; phylum Streptophyta; class Magnoliopsida; order Asparagales; family Asparagaceae; genus Scilla; species Scilla litardierei. The sequence goes on along the minus strand of CM061142.1, from coordinate 214,630,466 downwards.
TATGCATGTCTGTTACCACTAATAATCATTGTTTAATGATTACATCTGATGATACACTTTTATGGCATAAACGTTTTGGACACACTAATTTCAAAAATCTAGCACACATTTCAAAACACAAATTAGTAAATGGAATGCCAAATATTTCTTTCAAACACAAACATTTTTGTGATGCTTGTCAATAAGGAAATATGCACAAATCTTCTTTTAAATCAAAGGACGTTATCTCAACAAAGAGACAATTAGAACTTACATTTAGATTTGTTTGGTCCTTCAAGAATAGCCTCATTGAATAGAAGTAGATATGCATTTGTCATTGTTGATGATTATTCAAGATATACTTGGGTTATATTCTTACAAAACAAGAATGATGTGTTTGAAGAATTTTCAATATTTTGTAAAAAGATACAAAAGATCAACTCCTCTAACATTGTCACTATTCGTAGTGATTATAGAGGAGAATTTGAAAATGAATCGTTTACCAAGTTTTGTAATGAAAATGGCATTACTCACAATTTTTCTTTTCCTCGTGCTCCTCCTCAAAATGGAGTAGTTGAAAGGAAAAATAGAACTTTACAAGAATGTGCAAGAACAATGCTTTGTGACAGTAATTTACCGAAATATTTTTGGGCTGAAGCTGTCGTAACTGCTTGCTACATTATGAATAAAGTTCTCATAAGGCCATTGCTTAATAGAACTTGTTTTGAATTATTCTTTGATCTCATTCCACGTGTATCATATTTTAAAGTGTTTGGATGTAAATGTTTTATTCTTAATACTAAAGATGCACTTGATAAATATGATTCGAAATCTGATGAAGGTATTTTTGTTGGATACTCAACACGTAGCAAAGCCTACAGAGTATATAACAAAAGAACTTCAACAGTTGAAGAATTACTACATGTGACATTTGATGAGAATCCCTCATCTAATTCTCCTATTATTGATGATGAAGAGAATATATTACCTTTATCTAATTCTTTAGATAATATCAAACTTGATGAAATTGATGCTACTAATCATTCTGTTGAGTCTATTTCAGATAATACAGATCTTCCCAAGGCTTTTGCATAACTTCCAAATCATCCATCAGAGTTAATCATTGGAGATATCACAGATGGAGTTAGAACTCGTCGTCAAATTGAACAAATGGCGCATTGTGCTTTCCTTTCATCCATTGAACCAAAGAACATCAAAGATGCATGTGAAGACAGTTCATGGATTATCGCTATGCAGGAAGAACTCAATCAATTTCAACGAAATGATGTTTGGGAATTAGTTCCCAGACCTACAGATCATTCAATTATTGGTACCAAGTGGGTATTCAAAAATAAATTGGATGAATCTGGTCAAGTAATTAGAAATAAGGCACGATTAGTTGCACAAGGTTATAATCAAGAAGAAGGTATTGATTATGATGATACCTATGCACCAGTTGCACGTCTTGAGTCTATTCGCATGTTGTTATCATTTGCATGTTTTAAAGATTTTAAATTATTTCAAATGGATGTCAAAAGTGCTTTTTTAAATCGATTTCTTAAGGAGGAAGTTTATGTTGAACAAAATCCTGGTTTTATTCATGAAAATTTATCAAATCATGTTTTCAAATTAAAGAAAGCTTTATATGGTCTCAAACAAGCACCTCGTGCTTGGTATGAAAGACTTAAAAGCTATCTTTTAAATTCTGGTTATTCTATTGGTAAAATAGATTTCACTCTTTTTATTAAGAACATAAACTCTGACATAATCATTATTCAAATGTACGTTGATGATATTATTCTTGGTTCTACTAATGAATCTCTCTGTCAAGATTTTTCTAAGATTATGCAGAAAGAATTTGAGATGAGTCACATGGGTGAACTCAATTACTTTCTCGGTCTTCAAATCAAACAATTGAAGGAAGGAATCTTCATTCACTAAAGCAAGTACTCTAAAGAACTCATCAAGCGTTTTGGTTTAGAAAGTTCTGCAGAAAAACGTACTCCAATGAGTACATCTACTTCTCTCGACAAAGAATTCAATGGTAAGGGTGTTGATCAACGTCTTTACAGAGGTATGATTGGCTCTCTACTCTATTTAACTGCTAGTAGACCAGACATTATGTTTTCAGTATGTTTATGTGCACGTTTTCAGGCAGATCCTAAAGTTTCACACTTAACTGCCGTAAAAAGGATTATTAGATATGTTAAGCACACTTCTGATTTTGGTTTATTTTATCCCAAGTCAAGCACATTTGAATTATTATCCTATAGTGATGTAAACTTTGCTGGTTGCAAATCAGATCGTAAAAGTACCAGTGGTACTTGCCACTTTTTAGGCCATGCTTTAGTTTCTTGGTTTAGCAAGAAGCAAAACTCTGTTTCATTATCTACAACCGAGGCAGAATATATTGCCGCCGGTTTAGCATGTGCTCAAATCATATGGATGAAACAAACTATTTCTGACTATGGTATTAATTGCTCTAATTGCCCTATTATGTGTGATAATACTATTGCTATTAATCTTTCTAAAAATCCTGTGCATCATTCTCGTACAAAACATATTGATGCACGTCATCATTTTTTAGATGATCATGTTCAGAAAGGAGATATAATTCTTAAATTTATAGCTACTGAACATCAGACTGCTGATATTTTGACCAAACCATTGAAAGAAGATACTTTTATTAAGCTTCGTAGGAATTTAGGGATTATTAGTGAATCGGACTTATGACACATTCTTATTTTTATTTTTAGAATTTTTCTCAATTTTTTTAAATTTTTCTGACTATTTTTAAATTTGGTCGACCAATTCACCAATATTGGTCGCAAATTATCGATTTTTTATTATTATTTCGGTAACTACTTCGTCTTCCCGCTTATTCTCATTACCCGTTCCCTCCATTTTTGTTTCCAAAACTGAACCCATCCTTTCGTTTTCAAATTTGCGTGGGATTCGTTTTCCAACTACTCTACCGTTTGGAATTCTGTCAGTTCCCACAACTTCTCTTAACTGCTTATTTTTTCTATTTAATTCTTTCCTAGGGATCATAAGTCCCAACAAATATCTTTTGACCATTTTTCTTTCTCTTTCCCGAAGCACCCCTTTTTCCCCCCAAATCTCGTCGGCCTCCCCTCTCCCCAAATCCCGTCGATCTAGCCCCCATCGCCGGCGATCACCCGACTACTCGCCGGCGCCTCCCTCAAAAGTCAACCCCTTCGCCGATCTTCCCTCGCTCGGTTCCTCCCTCCCTTCGCTCAGCCGTATTTCGCCGTCAACTCCGATGGATCCGCGCTCCCAAGACTTCATTGTGATGACTGCCCTGGCCTATTTACGTTCTCCGGTGGCTACGCAGCAATTCCGCCTCCTGGAGAACCTCCCGTTCCATCCAGAACGCCATATTGACTTCAGCGATCACGGATTCTCCCGGATTTTGGGCCCCCTCCATTCCGCCGGTTTGGTTGCTCTCTGGTCGACTACAAACCGAACACCATACTTCCCTACTCTCGTTCAAGAGTTCTATGCCAATTTGGATTCATCCCTCCAGGCTGGTATGCTCTCTCTTATCACCATTGTGAATGGGTTTTACTTCAAGTTGACTGGCCCTATGCTCTCACGGCTACTGAATCTACCCCCGACTCATGTCCAATCTCTCCCCACAAATCTCACTAACAGAACCATTAAGCTTCTGTTGTCCACTGATTTCCGTCTGAAGAGTTCTGCGGCCACTCTTCATCCTCCTTCTCGAATGATGGTAAAGATCATTCTGACCAATCTAGCGGCGAAAATCGGTTCCCTTAATTACGTCAGTGACAAGACCGCCTGCTGCCTCTATGCTTTGATGGGAGAACTTCCCATTTGTTGGGGTTCTGTTTTGCTTGAATCCTTGGCCAAACCCGTTAAAACTCACATTTTCCTGCCTTCACTTATCACTCGGATCCTAGAAGCATTTCAGGTTCCTTTTGCCAATTCCGTCCCACTCCTTAACCCTATAGATTTCAACCCTGAAACATTTACACATATGCAATTGGTGATTTCTGACACTTCTGATCCAGAGGACGAAGATGATTCTGCTGCCTCTGACCATAGCACTTCTCCCATTCCATCCCGTCCTACTACTAGATCCATGTCTCGCTCTCCTCGCACCCGTACTCGCTCTCCCCGACCGCGTCCCACTCCTCGCACTCGTCCCTCTCCCGGCACCCATACCCCTGGCTCCTCCTCTCGTGCCCATGGTCGTGTTCCCGTTAGAAAGCGGTATTCCCATTCTGCTGCCTCTCCTAGCACTCCTGTTACACGCTCCTCCTCCCTTGGTGATGACTTGCTTGGTGAAGTCCATGATTTACGCCCTTCCATTACCCGTGGTTTTTCTGATATTAGAAATGAGATGTATGAGGGCTCTCGCGGACTTCAGACTCACATGAGTTCCAGCGATGCTACACAGCAGGGTCATAACAAAATGATGGACGCACTTACGGTTGCTGTGGCCTCGATGGCGAATCATTTTGAGTCTCTCCACTTCCACGCCACTCGTCCTTCCACCGATGCATCTCCTTCATGGCCTGGGCCATCCTCTCGGCCGTAGACTGCCTCGGCCCTTGTTTTCTGCTGTTTGTCGCTGTTTTTCATAGGTTGCATGGTGATACTTTCATGGTTGTTTTGGGCACTTTGGATAATTGTTTCATATGTGTCTGGTGATCTTCTAGTGTTAGTTTCTTGGTTTTTTGGTGTTCAGACTTTTAGGTTTGTTGTTTTGTTGTTTTGTGGTTCCTATGTTCATACTATGGGCTGTATGTTGTTTCTCTGTTCTTCACTTCGTTAGTAATGCTTTCCAGCAATGTGCTTATGATATTATGTGATGTCAAACTCAGTTCTGTACACACTTTGGGTTATAATTGGTTCCTCACTTCTGTTTTTAGAATAATGTTGTTTGCTTTTCTGTATATGATGTTCAACTCACTTCTGTTTTTTAAAATGGTACTGTACACACCTTGGCTACATATCTTTTTGTAGTTTCTACTTTATATGTGATGTTTCCCTTGGATGTTGTCTTGGTTGTTCTGTACTTCTACTCCCCTATTTATGTCACTTTGTTGTCAATAGCTACATTGTTTTGTAATATTTTGTTCTCTTCTCGTGGTTATGTTAAGTTCCTTTGGTTATATCCCCTGGTTATTTAGCTCATTGTTATGTGATGTTATGTTCATCCTATGTTTGGATTATATTCTATATTTTTTAATGGCTTTCTCATGTGTTTCACATTTGGTTCTATATATGGCTCCGTTGCCTAGTCCTACTTTCTGTGTATTATGAAGGTCGGGCTTCCCTATTTACAAGCATTTCTCCCATTACCACAGTAGTTATAACCACTTAGCAGTTTTAAAAATTTACTGCTGTGATATCCTGGTTCTCATCCCTCCAAACTTTTTCTCTACAAGTTATATTTTATTCATTTATATATATATATATATATATATATATATATATATATATATATATATATATATATATATATATATCACAGGTCGTATCACATATTTTTCTTAACAGATCCTCTCACATATTTTTTCATAGCCCTACATTCGCATGTAATTTAATGGCATGTCCATTTTTTTCATATGGCATGTTCCCAATATTTCGGCCTATTTACTTTATTTGGCCTACTAGTCAATTTCTACTACTGACCAAATTTTTGTTCATTCTTTTTTAAAGGCACTATACTCCATCTTTTATCACCATTTATATTTCCCTCATTGTTTCTCGCTTATTTTTAAACTAACCCTAATTTGCCTCTTTTTGAGGATTCCAAAGGGGGAGAATATATTTCATCTACTCAGGGAGATTATTCACTAACTCCACATATTTAGGGGGAGTATATCTGATAAGTTATATTTTAACGATATATATTTTTCATGTTTGTTATCATCAAAAAGGGGGAGAATGTTGGAATTTCATAATTCCATATTTCTATTCCCATATGGTTTTGATATGACAAACACATTCAGTGCTACTAACTCTATGTATGCAGATACAAATCAATGCTGAGTTCCACACAATCAGATATCTTCATGCATACTCAATCAGATATATCATTCATGAAGCTGGAAAGACAAAGGCACCTAATCCACGACTTGGATATATAATCACTTGATAAGGATCTCCTGCAAAGACGTTTCTCAGATTCAGTTGCAGATGCAGTCATATCTACGGCTTTATGTAATCAATGTCAAATTTACTTTATTAGAGTCACAATGCCTTGTGATAATATGTCTTAGTCATATAGGTTCCATTACTCAGAGATCTACACTTCCCAATTTCGAAAATTCGCAACTTTGAAAATTGGCAGCCAATAACCCCATTTTGGTCGACCAATTTTAAACCTTCGAATTTGGTTATGGGATTGCATGAGAAAACTCCCCTAACTGTGTAGATTCTAGAAATGTCTTCCAATGGTCGAAATTCTCTCTCTAAATTTTGGTCGACCAATGTGGTCATTTTGGTCGACCAATTTCAAAACTAGCCGTTTGATCCCAAATTTTTAGGGACGGTTCTTGCCCGTTTTCCAACGTTAACTACAGTCCCCAACCATCCCTAAACACTATAAATAGAGGGGTAGACCCTCTCTTTCTCTTCACTCACTTTTCTCTTCTTTACTCTCTTATTTGTTGAAATCAAGTCTTTCATTTTCTAAAGCTTTAGGCCATTAGTTTTTCTTTTCTTATTTGTAAGAAGAAATCATTAGATTTCTTTCTTCATTTAAGAACGGAAGAACTTGGATTTTCAACATCATTTTGGAAAGTTGTTTGTGTTCATAATTGCAAGAAGAAATCAATTGATCTCTCTCTTCTTTTATGAACCAAAGAACTTCAAGTGTTGCTCTTCATTACATATCTTTTACATCTTGAAGTTCATCTTCTAAACACCATCCTTGAATTCATTCTCTGAAATTTATAACAAGGCTATATGTGTTTTTCTATTTCATTATTTAACATGTTTGAATCTCTGTTTAGAGATTGTACAAAGTTTGGGACACGGGGAGTGTCGCCATTTTTGTAAGTTTGTGCTTGCGGGGCAAGTGATTATAGTGGATTGAAAATCTCTACGGGGTAGAGGACTGGAGTAGGATCACAAGGATCCGAACCAGGATAAATCTCTGTGTTTGCGATTGATTTAATTTCAGTATTTGTCATTTTATTTTTGTGCCATCTTTGCAAATATTACTAACATTTTATTTGCAACATTTTTATTATATACACTATTCACCCCCCCCTCTAGTGTATTGATCCATACAGGCTAAAATTACAAGTTCGAGTTATTTCAAATGGAACAGGGTGAAAAAATTAAGGAATATTATGCTCGCTTCGTGGATCTAACCAACGAATTGGAAGCTCTTGGAAAGACCTATACACAAGAAGAGAAAGTCGCAAAGATCATTGACGGACTTCCTTCGAGTTGGGAAAAGCGAACCTATGCTATCGAGGAAGGTAATGATATGTCTAAGTATACTGTTGTTCAACTAATGTGTACCTTAATGTCTTATGAGGTATGAAAGGATAGCAATATCAAGATGCATGGCAAGATGAAGGCGTTCTTGAGGCAAGAAGAGCCGAAAAAAGGCTATTGCTTTCAAGGCCGCCCTTACCACACCTACCGATAGTGAAGAATCGGAAGCTGAGGGGACATGGAATCTTTGGCCCTCATGGCAAAGAAGTTCAACCGGTTTTTCCGAAAAGGTAACTTCAAGAACAAATCCAAAGTTGGTTATACTAATGCCTTTTCTTCTTTGGGTTTCAATTGCAATAAGCCAGGACACATCAAGGTCGATTGTCCCCTCAATAAACAAAAGGAGAAATGGAAGGCACCTAAGTACGACAAGTCAAGAAAGTAAAAGGAGTACAAGAAAGGGCTTGTTGGTACATTCCAGACTCTGAAGAGAACTCTTCAAGTGGTGAGTCAGATGAAGAACAAGTGGAGAAAGCACACATGTGCTTCATGGCAAGAGAACAATATGATTAAGAGACTGCTTCAGATGAAAGCGAGGATGAAGGTGAAGAGGTAACTATGGATGACCTTAGATTAGCGAATGAAGAAATTTGGTGTAAGTATTCTAGGTTAGTGAATAGATATGCTAAAATCAAAGATGAGATAACTAGTCTTCTAACCACACCTAAACCTGTCATCACCAATAATGACACCGTTGTTGAAGCCTTGAGAATTGAGATTGTAAATCTCAAATCTCAACTTGAACATGTTAACATTGAGGATCCGGATGACCATGAGATAGCGGATTTGATTTCGCGAAACTCAACTTTGAGTATTGAGAATGAGAATATCAAGTCACGTGTTTGTGAACTCACCATGCAAGTGTCTACTTTGGAGCTAAAATACTTTCTCTCACTGAGAAATATGAGTTCACATTAGGCCATGTAGAGAAATTCAACAAAGGCAAGGATCGTTTGGTTAATATTCTGAATGACTTACTTCCGGCCAATCATCGCATTGGATTGGGATATAATAAGAAAAATTCATCCAAATCTTCCACCACCTTTGTGAGGCCATCCTCCGATGCCTCAACTAGTGGGAGTAAACACCCCATGGGCAGTTCATCTTCCAATGGTACTTCCACTAAGTTCACATCCCCTTTTGGAAAGAAACCCACTTTGGGTGGACCTCCAAAGAAGGGTCATGCATTTATGTACACAAATGCCATACCACGTAGGAACACACCTCCTACTCCACATGTTCACACTTATGATGATTTTTATGCTCCACGTCCATGAGCACGTGCACAACAAGTGAGACACACTCACGCATGTGTTCCCCCACATGCATATGTTCACCCTCATCATTGTTACATGAATGATTACCATCATGCATCGTATCATATTTTGCCACCACCATTTCATCATGTGCCGCATGCTTATCCACGTCATGCATACACTAGGCCACTTCCTCGTAGAACACATGCACCACGTAGAAATCAACAAAATGTGCATGTTCCCAGTAGGAATTGGGCTCCCAAGACATTCTCTATTTGGGGCCCGAAGGACACTAGCATGCATGAGAAACAAGCATATATAAACTCGTATTTTATGAATGTTGTGCACAATGATGATTATATTGGGAAGTCTAAGTCCAATTGGACTGTGCTTCCAAAGGTCTAATCTGTTAGGACCCAATGACCTTGGGTACCATGATACAATGTTTTTATCTTCAGGTACTCAAGAAAATGAAAAGGAGTAACAAATCTAAATTTGGCTCCAAGAACGGTTGGATACTTGATAGCAGGTGCTCAAAACACATGACTGGTAAAGATCTGTTGCTATCCGAAGTGGTACCCATTGAAAATGGAAACCGAGTGGTCTTTGGAGGTAACGAGAGTGGAACCATCATAGGTGTTGGGAAAGTTGATAACCCTTCTAAACCTCTTATAAATGATGTTTACCTTGTTAAAGGTTTAAATCACAATCTAATCTCTATAAGTCAACTTTGTGACAAGGGTTACAAAGTTAGCTTTGAGAAAGGAATGTGCCATATTTTAAGGACTGATAATAATAGTTTGTTATTCTCTGGCACAAGCCATAAGGACTTATATATTTTAGATATTCCAAATTCCCATGAATAATGTCTTATTGCCAACACAAGTGATAAACACTTATGGCATAGACATTTTGGTCATGCGAATTACGGAACACTTTTCAAACTATCCAAGCTAGATTCTATAAAAGGATTCCCTAAGCTTTCTTTTAAAAAGAAAAGCTTTTGTGACTCGTGTCAACGAGGCAAAATTCCAAATTCGTCATTCAAACCTAAGAAAAGCATATCCTCTAAATGGCCTCTAGAGCTTTTACATCTAGATCTTTTGTTGAGTATTGATTCCCTGGATTTGGTTTTGATGATGAACAAACATAAATATCGTAAACTAACTCTTTGTGAGCGCAGTTATAAAGATCGTCGCCAAATTACTTCGTACATCAAAAGCGACGTCTCAAGACTTCTTAAAGCGCGTGATCGTGTACCTGAAGCTTTGTTGAAGCTCAAGGAGCATTATTGAATTCAAGAGTTTTGGATTGAAGCTTTAAAGACGGTTCGTCAAGTTTATATATATAGTCTTCTAGCTTCTTTTCGTAGAATGTTAAGCCTTGAGTAGGACTTACATTATAATCTTCTTAACGCTCATATCTTAGAGCTAGGATTATCGTAGAAGCCCATAGAAACTTTCCCGAAGCTTAACGCTTCATTTTACGACTTCTTATGCATCTTAGTTGGTTCAAGAAGAAGAACCAACCGACTAGATTGTCATCTAGTCGTTTAAGAATCCTTCTTGAACTGACTAGATCTCCTTGCTCAATTCAGCCTCTTCACTGTTGACCATTTAGTCGGTCCAAGAAGGTTCACCTACCGACTAGTTGTCAAACTAGTCGGTTTGGAATCCTTCTTAGACCGACTAGTTATACTTTCACTTTTCAGCCTAAGCTACTGTTGACTCATTAGTCGGTCTAAGAACACTCATCGACCGACTAGTTGTGAAACTAGTCGGTTGGAATTTGTTCTTAGACCGACTAGTTCTCTTGTGTTCAGCGTATTGTTTTTCAACTGCTTAGTCGATCAAAGAACACTCACCGATCGACTAGTTGTCAAACTACTCGGTTGGCAAGTCTTCTTAGACCGACTAGTTCTATCTCCTGAAATCTCGACTTTGGTTGTCACCCTTTTAGTCGGTCCAAGAAGAATCACCGACCGACTAATTGAGAAACTAATCGGTCAGTGATCCTTCTTAGACCAATTAGACTGCTTCAGAATAGAGCCGTTGGAGCATTAAATGCACGAATTTTCCCTCTCTCTTCTCTCTATCCTATATATACTTGATGAGCTTCTTCATAGCTATCAAGGCTGATATTATTGAGACTTTGAGAATTAAAGAGAGAGCATTTAATTCCTATTCCCAAGCTCCCTCTCTTCACAAGAATCTCTCCCTCACTCTTATTCCTCAAGAGAGATTCTCATTGATTGTGAGCTACTCAAGCTACGAGCTTGAATCCAAGTCAACAACTTCTCCCTAGCCACCTATTGCTGGTCATCTTTGTGGAGCTAGGGTTTGGTGCTTGCTTCTTCCCCAAAATCCTTCTTGCCCTAAAATCTGTAAGTTTTACTCAAGGCATAGGGTTTTCGGGTAAGTGTTTATATTTCATATTTACATTGATATTGCAAGTTTTTCTCTCGGTTTGTGAGAGAAGTTTGTGATCCCGGTTTGTGGGAGTCACATTTTTATTTGTGTATGATTTGATCTTGTAGAGGTTTTCTACAAGAATTTCATAGTGCAAATTTAAGTTAGAGGTTTCTAACTCAAGTAGCCAGAGGGGATCCGGGTGTTTGGGACGTAGGATCACCGGGAATAAGTCGGGGAGACTTGGGTGGATCCGAACCTGTTACATCGTTTATTTGCATTGCTAATTCTTGGATTTCATACTTATATTCCGCATGTTGGTTGAGTTTGCAAGATAATTAGGAATTATACTCTTGATTATTTTAAAGTATTATTCACCCCCCTCTAGTACTTGTGTAGTAGCTATCAGGGCATTACATTTGGTATCAGAGCCAAGTTCATAGTTATGTCTACCAACGACAACAAGACCGTTCGTCCACCTTCCGACTACAGCACCTTCAAGAACCATGAAGGAGATTCTCCAGTGATGGAAGGACACTTCTCAACTAGGCCTCCTCACTTCAACGGTGCCAACTATGGGTACTGGAAATGCCAGATGGAAACCTTCATCCGGAGCACTTCACTATGGAGAGCCACGTTGACGGAGTATGTCGAGCCCGATGAAGAAGACTTCGCTAAGTGGACTACCGCGGAGGTCGCCGCGGAGGTAAACAATGCCAAGGCAATGAATGCCTTACAATGTGCGTTGGAGCCCGAAGACTTCAACAAGATATGCACATGTAAGAGTGCATATCAAATCTGGAACCAACTCCTCATCTTGCACGAAGGAGCGAGTAGGGTAAAAGACTCTAAACTCGTTGTTTCTATCAAAGAATTCGAGTTATTTCACATGGAACAGGGTGAAATTATGAAGGAGTACTATGCTCGCTTCGTGGATTTATCAAACGAATTGGAGCTCTTGGGAAGAACTATACCCAAAAGGAGAAAGTCGCAAAGATTATTGACGGACTTCCTTCGAGTTGGGAAAAGTGTACCTACGCCATCGAGGAAGGTAACGATATGAATAAATATACTGTCGTTCAACTAATGAGTACCTTAATGTCTCATGAGGTATGCAAGGATAGCAAGATCAAGATTAAGGACAAGATGAAGGCGTACTTGAAGCAAGAAGAGCCAAAGAAAAAGGCAATTGCGTTCAAGGCCGCTCCATCTACATCAACCGATGATGAAGAATCGGAAGACGAGTTGGACTTAGAATCCATTACCCTTATGGCAAAGAAGTTCAACCGATTCTTCCGGAAAGGTAACTTCAAAAACAAATCTAAATTTAGTTCTACTAACGCCTCCGATCCTTTGTGTTTTAAATGCAACAAGCCAGGACACATCAAAGCGGATTGTCCTTAAAACAAACAAAAGTAGAAATGGAAGGCGCCAAAGTTCGACAAGTCACGAAAGTACAAGAAAGGGTACAAGAAAGGACTTGTCGGCACATTCACCGACTCCGAAGAGGACTCCTCAAGTGGAGAGTCGGATGATGAACAAGTGGAGCAAGCACACATGTGCTTCATGGCTAGAGAGGAACATGATCAAGAGTCCTCCTCCGATGAAAGCAAGGATGAAGGCGATGAGGTAACGATGGATGACCTTAGATTAGCTACTGAACAACTTTGGTCTAAGTTTTCTAGATTGGAAAATAGATATATTAAGACTAAAGATGAGCTAATTAGTCACAAACCTCACCTAAGCCTATCATCGTCAACAACGACACCGTTGTTGAAGGTTTGAGAAATGAGAAGGCAAATCTCAAATCTCAACTTGAGCATGTTCATATTGAGAATTCGGATGAACACGATATAGCAGATTTGACCTCTCGAAACTCAACTTTGAGTATTGAGAATGAGAATCTCAAGTCTCGTGTTTGTGTACTCACCACTCAAGTGTCTACTTTGGATACTTCTATACTTTCTCTCACCGAGAAGTATGAGTCCACATTAGGTCATATTAACAAATTCAATAAAGGTAAGGACCATTTGGATAATATCCTAAATGACTTACTTCTGGCCAATCAACATATTGGCTTGGGGTATAAAATGAGAAATTCATCCAAATCTTCCACCACCTTTGTAAGGCCAACTTCCGATGCCTCAACTAGTGGGAGTAAACACCCCATGGGTAGTTCATCTACCAATGGTGCTTCCACTAGGTACATACCACCGTTTGGAAAGAAACCCACTTTGGGTGGACCTCCAAAGAAGGGTCATGCATTTATGTACACCAATACCATGCCACGTAAGAACACACCTCCTACTCCACATGTTCACACGTATGATGATTTTTATGATCCATATCCACGAGCATGTGCACACCATGTGAGACACACTCACGCACGTGTTCCTCCACATGTGTATGTTCATCCACATCACTATCATATGAATGATTATCATCATGCACCATATCATATGTCGCCACCACCATTTCATCATGTGCCATATGCTTATCCACGTCATGCTTTTCCTATGCCACCTCCTCGTAGGCCACATGCATCATGTAGACATCAACAACGTATGCATGCTCCCAATAGGAATAGGGCTCCCAAGACATTCACTATTTGGGGCCCGAAGGACACTAGCAAGCATGAAAACCAAGCTTACATAAATTCTTATTTCATGAATATAGTGCAAAATGATGATTATATTGGGAAGTCTAAGTCCAATTGAAATTGTCTTCCAAAGGTCTAATCTTTTAGGACCCAATGACCTTGGGTACCATGGAATGATATTTCTATCTTTAGGTACTCAAGAAAAAGAAACAGAGCAACAATTCCAAATTTAGCTCCAAGGGTGGGTGGATACTCGATAGCGGGTGTTCAAAATACATGACGGGTGAAGCTCAATTGCTCTCCGGAGTGGTGCCCATTGAGAATGGGAACCGAGTAGTCTTTGGATGCAACGAGAGCGGAACAATCATTGGTGTTGGTAAATTTGGTAACCCATCTAAACCTCTAATAAGTGATGTTTACCTTGTTAAAGGCTTAAGTCACAATCTTATTTCAATAAGCCAACTTTGTGATAAAGGTTACAAAGTTAGCTTTGCGAAAGGAATGTGTCATATTTTTAGTAAAAGTAATAATAATTTGTTATTTTCTGGCACACGCCATAAGGATATATATCCTAGATCTTCCAAAATCACATGAACAATGTCTCATTACCAACACAAGTGAACAACACTTATGGCATCGACGTTTTGGTCATGTGAACTTTGGAACACTTTTTAAGCTATCCAAGTTAAATTCTATTAAAGGAATTTCTAAGCTTTCTTTCCAAAAGAAAAGTTTTTGTGACTCGTGTCAACGAGGCAAACTACTAAAGTCGTAATTCAAACCTAAGAAAAGCATTTCCTCTAAACGGCCTCTAGAGCTTTTACATCTAGATCTTTTTGGGCCAACTAGAGTCATTAGGGAATGCTCGATATGGAATTGTCATCGTTGATGACTTTTCTAGATTTACTTGGGTGTTTTCTTTAAGTAATAAAAATGATGCTTTTGAAAACTTCACAATATTTGTGAAGAAAGTACAAAATCTCATTGGAACCACCATTATCACTATTCGTAGTGATCATGGAGGGGAATTTGAGAATGAGTCTTTCTCAAATTTTTGTGATGAAGTTGGTATTACTCACACCTTTTCCTTCCCTCGCGCACCTCCTTAAAATGGTGTTGTTGAGAGAAAGAATAGGATGCTAGTGGAATGTGCTCGCACAATGCTTGATGATAGCCAACTTGGCCATCAATTTTGGGCGAAAGTGGTACATACCGCTTGCTATGTGTTTAATAGAATACTCTTGAGGCCCGGCACCAAACAAACTTGTTATGAATTGTTGTTTAGTAGATTGCCTCAAGTTAAACATTTTCGAGTTTTTGGTGCAAAATGTTTTATTAAAAACACGTATGGAAGTTTGGACAAATTTGATCCAAGATCCGATGAGGGGATATTTGTTGGATATTCCTCCCGTAGCAAAGCCTACCGGATATACAACAAAAGAACCTCAACGATCGAGGAATCTCTTCATGTTTCATTCAATGAAAATTTTGTCCCGTCTAGAATTATCAATGATGATGACTCCCTGGAAGTTATATGTGATTCTATTGGTAATTATAATTCTATTGATTCTATTGATACTAACCCTACTGATGATTCTTTTGAGAATGTTCCTAGTGATCAGGGAGTTCCCAAACGGCTTCATACAGTTCGTGACCATCCCCATGAGCAAGTCATTGGCAACATACTTGATAGTGTCAAGACGAGATCTCAAGTCAACTACTTCGCTCATTGTGCCTTTGCCTCTTCAGTAGAGCCAAAGAATATTAACGAAGCGTGCGAAGATAGTGCTTGGATCCTAGCCATGGAGGAGGAACTCATTCAATTTGAGAGGAATGAGGTTTTGGAGCTAGTTCCATTGCCTTCGAAGAACCACACCGTTATAGGAACGAGGTGGATTTTCAAGAACAAGACCGATGAGAACCAAAACGGCGTCCGGAACAAAGCTCGGTTAGTAGCTCAAGGCTACAGGCAAGAGGAAGGTATAGATTTCGAAAAATCCTTTGCTCATGTAGCTAGATAAGAATCTATTAGGTTGTTGTTATCGTTCGCATGCCATAAAGATTTTAAACTCTTTCAAATGGATGTAAAAAGTGTGTTTTTAAACGGAGATATCGTTGAGGAAGTTTATGTTTCTCAACCTCCGGGTTTTATAAATGAAAAATTTCCAAATCACGTTTTCAAACTTAAGAAAGCACTTTATGGTTTGAGACAAGCTCCTAGAGCTTGGTATGACCGCCTAAAGAACTTTCTTTTGGATTTGGGTTTTAAAATGGGTGAAGTTGATTCTACACTTTTTGTTAAGTATGCCAATCATGATATTATTTTAGTTCAAATTTATGTTGATGACATCATTTTCGGTGCTACTAACTTCACTCTTTGCGAAGAGTTTTCTAATGTCATGAAGGACCAATTTGAGATGAGCCACATGGGTGAGCTCAAATATTTCTTAGGTCTCCAAATTCGCCAAATGCACGATGGAATCTTCATCCACCAAACCAAGTACACGGTGGAGTTGCTAAAGCGATTTGGAATGGAGAATGCTTCTGCCAAGAAGACTCCAATGAGCACTACTACACATCTTGATAAAGATACGGGTGGCAAAGATGTAGACATTCGTCTATATCGAGGTATGATATGTAGTTTATTATACCTTACTGCCAGTCGGCCTGATATTATGTTTGTTGTATGTGTATGTGCTCGTTATCAGTCTCAACCTAAGGAATGTCACTTAGTAGCGGTTAAACGTATTTTTCGTTATTTAAGTTACACACTCGACTACGGATTACTTTATCTAAAGTCTGGCACATATGAGTTAATCTTATATAGTGACGCAGATTATGCTGGATGCAAATCCGACAGGAAAAGTACTAGTGGCACTTGCCATTTTATAGGAAATTCTCTTGTCTCTTGGTTTTCCAAGAAGCAGAATTCCGTATCACTTTCAACCACCGAGGCGGAATATATTGCCGTCGGTGCTGCGTGTGCTCAGGTTCTTTGGATGAGACACACTCTTAAAGACTTCGGTATAAACTGTGATACTTGCCCTATCATGGTGGACAACCAAAGTGCAATATGTCTCTCTAAGAATCTGGTACACCATTCACGTTCCTAACACATAGATGTCCGTCACCATTTCCTAGATGATCATGTTGCTAGAAAGGACATCATTTTAGTGTACGTTGAAACCCAGAAGCAAATCGTCGATATTTTCACGAAACCACTCAAGGAAGACTCATTTGTGCGGTTACGTCGAGAATTGGGGATTATGGGTGAATCCGAGATTTAGGATTCATATTTTCAATAATCTTGCATGATAAGAATTTCTTTTTATATATGCTCATGCTAGATTTGTTGGGATTTTCTGGATTTATGATTGGATTTTTGGAAATTATGCTAGATTTGTTCATGCACGTCGTATCTAAGATTTTCTATGTTTTATGGGGTAGAATAATGATGTATGAGAGTATTTCGATGTTTCGTCCAAGTGTGCTTAGAAGAGAATTCAAAATTTCAATTTAACAAAATTTTGGACTCTCTTAGTCAGTTCAAGTTCATTAGCCGACCGACTAGTTTCAGTTCTAGTTGGTCAGTGAATGAACTCAAACCGACTAATTCATGCTCTAAATTTGGCTTCAGTTACTGTTTACAGTTAGTCGGTCTAAGCTCATTGGCCGACCGACTAGATTGTGTTCTAGTCGGTCAACACTTGAACTGAGACCGACTAAATACGTTAGGGCAGTTTCGTCTTTTCACTCCGTAAGTCGACTTATACTCTCCTTCTCACCGATTAGAATTCATTCTAATCAGTGCGTGATCACTCTCAGCCCTAAACCCCCTCATCTCCTCTCCTCCCTCCGCCGTGTGTCGTCGTTTCCGGCCACCATCTACCATCGCCGACTGTCTCTCTCCTTCCTAGGGTCTCGCTTGGTATATCTCCTCTCTCCCTCTCTTGGTTAGGGTTCAATCGTTTTCTTTTCCGATCATTTGTGTTTTAGGGTTCGTATTAGGGTTCGTTCGACCTAGTTTTCGATTACGTTCGATTTCGTTCGTTTGTGTTGTCTCGATATCATGGTGAGAACACGAATCCGTATCCATCCAACCACTTCGTCTCCCATGACCGTCGAGTCTCCTCCTACCGACCCTAATCCTCCTCAACCCAAACGACATACCAAATCGACTCGTCCATCCTCCTCTTCGCCTCCTCTTAAGAAGAAGAGGACGGCTACTCCTAAGCATAGAGCCCGATCATCTCCACAGCCCAAGCCCAAGCCTCAAGCTCAACCCAAGTCCAGTTCCTTTCGTGCACCCACTCCTCCCACTTCTGACTCTGACGAAGAGTATATTCCAGAGACAGAGGTTGCCGAGAAGTCTCCTACTCCACCTCCTCGCACTTCCTCTCTTCAGTCGAAGGGGAAGTCTCCCATGCCTTTGGGTGGTGTCGATATCTCGTTGTGTCGCGATGACCCGATGTGTCTAGCGGCATACAATCGTATTGAGCATTGTCCTTTGATTCTGGAGCACTTCGTCCAGTTTTCTGACTTTCCTCAGCTTGCAGATCTCCTCTCCTATAGCGGCCTTCTCGACTAGCTTCGCCATGATCCCAAGGCGAACCCTCATCCATACCCCAGACTTATCAAATTATTCCATGCCAATCGAGTCCGTGGTGAGTATGATGACACCCACTCCATTGAGACCACTGTCTTAGGGACACCTATTGTCCTCACGGCAGAGATTTTAGGGGAGTTTATTGGTTTCTCATCCTCTGGCTTTCTCCCTGCTGATATCTCCGTGGATAATATCCACGATCTTGACCAGACCATGCTTGCTGAGATGTCCACGTCATCACTCCCGCCATGATTGGCATTCCCTCGAAATCATTTAAGCCTAATGTTTGGGTCCTCAATCTCATTCTGAAGTCGTGTCTTCTACCGAAGTACGGCTCCTCCAGCTTGCCATCCCAGCCATTCCTTAAGCTTATCTACGCTCTTTTCATGGGGAGCGAGATCAATTGGGCCCGGATCATCCTTGACAAGATGGATTCCTTTGAGTGCATAAGGAAATCCACCAAGTCTGCTCACATTCAATATCCCTGCCTATTGACCCTTGTATTCCGTCACTTTGGTGTTCCTCTCCCTCCCGATGACCAGCACCGTTGGGTCCTCCCCTGAATGCGACTGTCGTCAAGAAGTCTCTTGCGACCTTGCGTCACGTTCAGAGGACTACCCAGTCTGCTCCTCCTCAGCCTTCTCACCCTGACTCTTCTGCTTCTCAGAGCCGTCAGGAGGCTCGCATTGCTCGATGTGAGGAGATCCTCGCTCGCATCTGTCTTCACTTGGGTATTGAGGTTCCTCCTACAGTTTCTGACGATGAGGCCATGGATGAGGCTGATCTTGAGGAGCTTGTTGGTTCTCGTGCTCGTGCCCCCGAGGGTACGTCTGCTGCTGCTACTTCTACTGGTGCTCCCGAGAGCACACCTGCTGCCACCATTCCTTCGGTGGATACTTCTGCTGGTGCTCCCGAGACCACTCCTGTTGCCACTCTCCCTTCAGTTGTCACTTCAGTTTACCCTACCACCTCTTCTGCAGAGCCTGCTGCTGCTGCTGATCCTGCCTCCGCCTCCTGAGCTTGAGTTGGAGGACTCTCCCCTGTGCACTTGGATGATATATTTTTTCGTGGGAGAGTGGGGTAGGATAGTTGGGTGGTTATGTATTTATGATGTATTTTTGGATGTTTTGATGATACATTTAGATGTATATTTGTTTTGATGTCTGTTGAGACATGTGTTGTATGATGTGCACCGATCTGATGATCATTTATATTTTGTGTTGGCGGATGTATACTTTTTATTGTACCATGTTCTATATATATATATATATATATATATATATATATATATACATCGTGTTGCCATTTACTTCAGCGTGCACAGTATATTCTTTTTGTCTCCGATGTTGATTTCGTCTCTCGACGATTATATTGATTAAATAGAATTCTTTCTATGAAAACATAGAATTGTTTTCCGTGCACTAAATTCACCAAGAATGTTGATATTGGAAAGTATGTTCCATAACTCAATATGTGAAATTGATTTGAGTTTTGATGATTTCATTTTTCGATTTTTGACTATGGTCTCGTTGGCACGCTTTGATTTTCTTCGTTACTTTACATTGATGTCATTTGGACCGTGGTCGTATTATTCAACTCTCGTGCTTTTATTCTTAGCCATTGTTGTTGTCGTTGATCTCCTCCCGCTCTTTTTGCTAATGCCAAAGGGGGAGAGAATTAATAATGACGATGTGCTAAATGATAATTTAAAGCAATTTACCGTGAATCTAATTCGATATGTTAGATTCAGGGGGAGTGAAGATATAAAAATGGATTTCAAATCTGATATTTCAATAATTGGATCATGTTTTATACTTCTCTCGTCTGCTTGCTGCGTATGATTATTATTTAATTCGGAATTAACGTGTCATCAATGCAGGGGGAGTAAGTAAATTTCATTTCAATCATTATTATTGATTATTATTTATGTTGGTTTGTCATCACCAAAAAGGGGGAGAATGTTGAGTATTGATTCCCTGGATTTGGTTTTGATGATGAACAAACATAAATATCGTGAACTAACTCTTTGTGAGCGCAGTTATGGAGATCGTCGCCAAATTACTTCGTACATCAAAAGCGACGTCTCAAGAATTCTCAAAGCGCGTGATCGTGTACCTGAAGCTTCGTTGAAGCTCAAGGAGCATTATTGAAGTCAAGAGTTTCGGATTGAAGCATTGAAGACGATTCGTCAAGTTTATTTATATAGTCTTCTAGCTTCTTTTCGTAAAATGTTAAGCCTTGAGTAGGACTTACATTATAATCTTCTTAACGCTCATATCTTAGAGCTATGATTATCGTAGAAGCCCATAGAAACTTTTCCGAAGCTTAACGCTTCATTTTGCGGCTTCTTATGCATCTTAGTTGGTTCAAGAAGAAGAACCAACCGACTAGATTATCATCTAGTCGTTTAAGAATCCTTCTTGAACCGACTAGATCTCCTTGCTCAATTCAGCCTCTTCACTGTTGACCATTTAGTCGGTCCAAGAAGGTTCACCTACCTACTAGTTATCAATCTAGTCGGTTTGGAATCCTTCTTAGACCGACTAGTTATACTTTCACTTTTCAGCCTGAGCTATTGTTGACTCATTAGTCAGTCCAAGAACACTCATCGACTGACTAGTTGTGAAACTAGTCGGTTGAAATTTGTTCTTAGACCGACTAGTTCTCTTGTGTTCAGCTTATTGTTTTTCAACTGCTTAGTCGGTCAAAGAACACTCACCGACCGACTAGTTTTCAAACTAGTCGGTTGTCAAGTCTTCTTAGACCGACTAGTTCTATCTCCTGAAATCTCGACTTTGGCTATCACCCTTTTAGTCGGTCCAAGAAGAATCACCGACCGACTAGTTGAGAAACTAATCGGTCAGTGATCCTTCTTAGACCGATTAGACTGCTTCAGAATAGAGCCGTTGGAGGATTAAATGCACGAATTTTCCCTCTCTCTTCTCTCTATCCTATATATACTTGATGAGCTTCTTCATAGCTATCAAGGCTGATATTATTGAGACTTTGAGAATTAAAGAGAGAGCATTTAATTCCTATTCCCAAGCTCCCTCTCTTCACAAGAATCTCTCCCTCACTCGTATTCCTCAAGAGAGATTCTCATTGATTGTGAGCTACTCAAGCTACGAGCTTGAATCCAAGTCACCAACTTCTCCCTAGCCACCTATTGCTGGTCATCTTTGTGGAGCTAGGGTTTGGTGCTTGCTTCTTCCCCAAAATCCTTCTTGCCCTAAAATCTGTAAGTTTTACTCAAGGCATAGGTTTTTGTGGTAAGTGTTTATATTTCATATTTACATTGATATTGCAAGGTTTTCTCTCGGTTTGTGGGAGAAGTTTGTGATCCCGGTTTATGGGATTCACATTTTCGTTTGTGTATGATTTGATCTTGTAAAGGTTTTCTACAAGAATTTCATAGTGCAAATTTGAGTTAGAGGTTTCTAACTCAAGTAGCCAGAGGGGATCCGGGTGTTTGGGATATAGGATCACCGGGAATAAGTCGGGGAGACTTGGGTGGATCCGAACCCGTTACATCGTTTGTTTGCATTGCTAATTCTTGGTTGTCATACTTATATTCCGCATTGTTGGTTGAGTTTGCAAGATAATTAGGAATTATACTCTTGAGTATTTTAAAGTACTATTAACTCCCCCTCTAGTACTTGTGCAGTAGCTATCAGGGCATTACATCTTTTTGGGCCAACTAGAGTTGCTTCATTAGGAAATGCCTGATATGGACTTGTCATCGTTGATGACTTTTCTAGGTTTACTTGGATATTTACTTTAGTTAATAAAAATGATGCTTTTGAAAATTTCACAGTATTTGCTAAGAAATTACAAAATCTCATTGGAACCACCATTGTCACTATTCGTAGTGATCACGGCGGGGAATTTGAGAACGAGTCTTCTTAAACTTCTGTGATGAGGTTGGTATTACTCACACCTTTCCTTTTTTCCTCGTGCACCCCCTCAAAATGGTGTTGTTGAGAGAAAGAATAGGACGCTAGTGGAATGTGCTCGCACTATGCTTGATGATAGCCACCTTGGCCATCAATTTTGGACAGAAGCGATACATACCGCTTGCTATGTGTTTAATAGAATACTCTTGAGGCCCGGCACTAAACAAAGTTGTTATGAATTGTTGTTTGGTAGGTTACCTCAAGTTAAACATTTTAGAGTTTTTGGTGGAAAATGTTTTATCAAGAACACGTATGGTAGTTTGGACAAATTTGATCCAAGATCGGATGAGGGGATATTTGTTGGATACTCCTCCAGTAGCAAAGCCTACCGGATATACAACAAGAGAACCTCAACGATCGAGGAATCACTTCATGTATCATTTAATGAAGACTTTGTCTCTCCTAGAATTATCGATGACGGTGACTCTATGGAAGTGGTTTGTGATTCTGTTGATAAGTCTAATGCTATTGATTCTATTGAAACTAACCCTACTAATGAATCCCTTGAGAAAGTTCCTAGTGACCAGGGTGTTCCCTGTCACGCCCCGCTTCCCAAAACTACAGAGGCGAAGCGTGACTAAGGCCCGCTTGGGCCGGAGCTGTGAAGCTCTGACCCAATAAGCGTCTGTAGGGGGGTACCATCTTAAAATTTTCAGGTTCTTGCATTAATAAGATTCGGAACAATAGCAAGTACAGAAGGAAAGTGGCATTCATTAATTTAGAGAGATAGTATCCAGCGAGTACAAAAGTCTAAAAACAGAAGCCTAAGCATGGCAACAACTACCAAGAGCAAACTAAAAGTAGTAACCTCTAAAAGGCAGCGACGAAAAAGACCCCAAGGTCTAGTCCTCGTCAGGCACGTACTATGGGTCGTCGTCCTCGGGCTCCACGTACTCCGGTAAGTCTGCCTCGTCCACGAACTCTGGCTCGACACCTGACGTACAACAATCAAAAGAAAGGAACTGTACGTCCGGTAAAGTCTACAAAAAAGGGTTAGACTCTACTGCAAGTATACTGAGACTTTAACCAATGATTTACTGGTTGATTAGCATGCTGGGGTTATAACATAGTAACAAAAGAAAGTAGTCGGAGCAGGAAAAGTAAAATGTGTCAAGCAGTAGTCGTAGCATGTACTACGGACTACGGGACTAACCTAAATGGGTCCAGACAAGACGTGACAAGACAAGACAAGACGTCTGTCACTAAGGTTCACGCCTTTCGGTTAGAAGGCGGCCAGCACCTTCTCAACCGAGGGAACACTCAACCTTGTGCACGGGACAAGACAAGATAAGAAGTGTGTTACTAAGGTTCACACCTTTCGGTTAGAAGGCAGCCAGCACCTTCTCAACCGAGGAAACGCTCAACCTTGTGCACGCGACAAGACAAGACAAGAAGTGTGTCACTAAGGTTCACGCCTTTCAGTTAGATGGCGGCCAGCACCTTCTCAACCGAGGGAACGCTCAACCTTGTGCACTGGACAAGACAAGACAAGAAGTGTGTCACTAAGGTTCACGCCTTTCGGTTAGAAGGCGGCCAGTACCTTCTCAACCGAGGGAACGCTCAACCTTGTGCACGGGAACAAGACAAGACACGTGTGACTTGAAGGGTTCACGCCTTACGGTTCGAGGGGGATCAGACCCTCTCCCCGTGCGCATGCTCAACCCTACCCCAACCCAAGTGCACAAGACAAGTCCGTACAAGGGATCACTCACTCTAGCTTGGTGAGTGCCATATTGCCCGCAAGTTATGTATCAGTACAAGGGATCACTCGGTGAGTGCCCTATTGCCCGCAGGTTGTGCAAAACAAGACACGACATGACAAAACAGGGATGGTTCTTCTAGGGGGTCCACACGCAGTCACACACAGGAAAAGCCCTAATGTGTCAAAAGTTGTTGTTGTTGTGCTTAGACTTTGTCGTCAAGTCTAAGCTGTCAAGGGACGTCACGGACGCTATCATTTCACGTCCGGTTCTCTTTGTTCACATTCTAACAGTTCTAGAAGTCTAAGGCCTAAACACGGCCGAAGGTGCAAGTGAGTACACTTGCCTGTGGTGGCGAGTGTGTCGTCCGCCCGGAGCGTCCCGTCCAAGCGTCGCGTCTGCAGTAGTCCGTCTCAAAGGGTCACGATGACGGTGTCAGGTCGAATTTTTCAAAAAATCCTATTAGGGTTTGTTTCTAAAATTGGCGGGACTACCCTAATAGTCAAAAAGTTGCGTTTTGATGTTTTGGTTCAATCTAAATCGACGTCTACCCTATGTGCACAGAAAAATTGTCCGATCATCGATCTTTCCTACGGTGGGCAACGTTTTACAGATGCTGAAAATAAATTTAGTTCAAGTTGACCAATTTTAGTTTAGGTTTTGGTTAGCTACGGTGTGGGTTTTACTACTCGTTAGGGAAACCAACCTCGTGATGTCGTCTAACAAGCGGAAGTCGGGTCTGAACGGTGAAACGTCAGCGTCGTCTGGAACTCCTCAACCACGGGTAGCACAGCGAGGTACCTCTAGACAGCGGGGTGGTGGCGCAAAATCAGTGAGCTAACAACGATTCTCCTCCCGTTGCGAGTAGCGCAACGAATCTTCACGATAACGGCGACGTCAGATAAAAGTACGTGCATGCGGCAACGCACGTGAACTCCAAGAGTCCAAGGGGGCTGTCAGTAGATGAAGTAGGACCAGAGGAAGATGCTTGGCCTGGTGGGTGGCCGACGGCGTGAGCGTACGGCGGTGGGTGGCCGTGAGAAGCCGGAGAGGATAGATTTGCGCAACGTCTGTTGGCGTGCGTCTCAGCGGAATTCCAGCGACGAACAGAGAAAATGGGAAGTTGCAAAAGGTAAAGAACTTCAAGACGAAGCCAACTGCAGTGGAGTTGTCACCGGGGGTGGTCGGAGGTGATCGTGCGCATGCGTCGAAGTTCAGCTTCCAGATCTGTGAAAAACAGTCGATACGACGTGTTCCGACGAGGATTCACGGAGCTACAGGTGGGCTATGAGTGTAAGGGAAATTGCAGTTTGTAGGGGGATTTGATTGGAATCCAACATCGGTATGGTGGTCACCGTAGGTGGTTGGATGGCCGGTGGACGAGAGTTTTTTTGGCGGTGGCGCGGATCTGTAAAACTATTGTTACGTCGAGTTCGAGAGATGTTTCGAGGAGGTATAGATGAGGAACGAGGGTAAGGGGAGTTGGAGATGATCGGGGGGTCAAAGAGGAGTCAAGTGGAGGTGGTGGTCACCGGAGGGGGTGGCCGGACCGGCGGCGGTGGCCGTTTTTCGGCGAGGGGGCTATTGAAAGAATTTTCGGCCAAAGGGGGTTGTTCTCTTAGGTTTTTGAGGTCCTTGGGAGGAGGAGATAGAGGAGATGGTGGTGGAGATGGTGGTGGTCAGAGAGGGGAGGCTTGGGGTGGCCGTCGGCGGCCAGAGGAGGAAGCAAGGGGGCGGCCGATGGGTTTGCGTGGGGTTTGTCTCATTCCGCATGGGTTGTTGTTTTGAAGATGATATGTTGCTAAAAACACTTTTAAGTGGGGTATAACTAATGGGTGACTAGGAGAGAGGGTGAGTGAGGGGGTGTACAAAGAAGGGAAAAATAAGGTGAGGGTATCAATAAGAATCTCCCCCATGATACGCATGCAACCTCTAATTGATTTGGCTAATGATTTGAATTTTCGAAATTGATTAAGGCTAATCGGGTTTTGAATTTGATTAGTGATTTGGGTGGGCTAGGAGTGTCAGAAAATTACGAAAAAAATATGGGGACGACTGTGACAAAGAGAGGCTCGGGGATACGGTGGTCAATCGTGTGTTTGGTCCACGAAAAACGAACAGAAAAATAAAAGATCCGACAACTACGTCTAAAGCTACGACGATCCTGCAATCAAACTCGATTTGTGGAAGAACGACCCATGAAATGACGTTCATTAAAAATCCCACAAATAACTACTCTTCCTTACGGTCTCAACGACATATCACATTACATAGTCCGAGTCCAAGAAAGAGTCAAATAAAATACGCGTACGAAAAGAGCGTACACGCAGAAAAAACGAACGGTCGGAAAGCTGTCGTTACATTCCCAGAAATCTTCCAACTGTTCGTGACCATCCTCATGAGCAAGTTATTGGCAACATGGAAGATGGTGTCAAAAGAAGGTCTCAAGTCAACTTCTTTGCTCATTGTGCCTTTGTCTCTTCCATGGAGCCAAAGAATATCAACGAGGCATGCGAAGATAGTTCTTGGATCGTAGCCATGTAAGAGGAGCTCATTCAGTTTGAGAGGAATGAGGTCTGGGAGCTCGTTCCATTGCCTTCGAAGAACCACAACATTATAGGAACGAAGTGGATTTTCAAGAACAAGACAGACGAGAACCAAAATGTCATCTGGAACAAAGCTCGGTTAGTTGCTCAAGGCTACAGGCAAGAGGAAGGTATCGATTTCGAGGAATCCTTTGCACCTGTAGCTAGATTAGAATCTATTAGACTATTATCGTCATTTGCATGCCATAAAGATTTCAAACTTTTTCAAATGGATGTAAAGAGTGCGTTCTTAAACGGAGATGTCATTGAGGAGTATATGTTTCTCAACCTCCGGGTTTTATAAACAAAAAATTTCCGAATCACATTTTCAAACTTAAGAAAGCACTTTATAGTTTGAGACAAGCTCCTAGAGCTTGGTATAACCGCTTAAAGAACTTTCTTTTGGATTTGGGTTTCAAAATGGGTGAGGTTGATTCAACGCTTTTTGTTAAGTATGTTAATCATGATATTATTCTAGTTCAAATTTACGTAGATGATATCATTTTCGGTGCTACTAACTTCACTCTCTGCGAAGAGTTTTCTAATGTTATGAAGGATCAGTTTGAGATGAGCCACATGGGTGAGCTCAAATACTTCTTAGGACTCCAAATTCGCCAAATGAACGATGGGATCTTCATCCACCAAACCAAGTACACTGTGGAGTGTTGAATATTGGACTCCCCGGATTTGGTTTCCCCGGAGCCACATCCGGTCTCCTTCCTTCGGACATTTCCGTAGATGACATTTCTTCCTTGGATCAGTCTATCCTTTCTGAGATTTTCCAGGTTATCCCCTCCGCATTCATTGGAATTCCATCGAAATCTTTCAAGCCGCATGCGTGGGTTCTTAACCTAATCTTAAAGTCATGTCTCCTCCCTAAGTATGGATCCTCATCACTCCCATCCCAGCCGTTCTTGAAATTGATCTACGCTCTTTTCTTGGGGTGCGAGATTAATTGGGCTCGCGTGATACTCGATAAGATGGATTCTTTCGAGTGTATACGCAAGACCAATAAGTCTGCGCACATTCCATACCCTTGCCTGTTGACTCTCGTATTTCGTCATTTCCGAGTCCCTCTCCCTCCTGACGATGAGCGTCCCTTGGGTACGCTTCTGAACGCGACGGCCGTGAAGAAATATCTAGCGGCACTTCGTCACGTGCAGAGGTCTACCGCATCTGCTTCTCAGGCTTCTCCGTCTGCTGCCGCAGCCCCCTCTCGTCCTGCTACATTGGACGATGTCGTACGCCTTCTTCGTCGGCACGAGTCACGTTTGGCTCGTACCGAGGAGGTCGTCTGTCGTATGGCTCGTCTGATGGGGATCGATCTTCCTCCTTCAGTTTCTGAGGCCGAGGAGATGGACGATGAGGAGATTGACGAGCTTGTCACTTCTTTTGCCCGTGGCGATGAGGCCACTGCTGCTGCTGCTGCTGGTACTTCTACTTCTGCTCCTGGAGATGGCACCACTTCCGGTGTTCCAGAGCCATCTGCTTCAGCTCTTCAGCCTTCTGAGCCTGCTACTGACACTGTTTCCGAGCCTGCTCATGTATCTTCCTCTGCTGCTGCTGCTTCTGTCGAGACCCATGCTGTTGTTGAGACTCCCGTTGCTGAGCCTGTTGCTGAGATCTCCACTCCTACCCCGACGATTCCATCTGTTCAGACACCTCTACTCCCTGCAGAGCCTGAGTCCACTCCGTCGACTGGACCCACGGACCCTGCAGATCTAGCCTCCTCCTCGTGATCGCGTGTTTCGAGGACTCTCCACTACGCTTTGGATGATATTTATTTTAGTGAGAGTATTTTGGGTTAGGATGGGGTTTGAGAGATGTTTTGATGTATTTTTTGCGATTTCTGGATGTCGGTGTTGGATATTATGTTATGATGATGTTTTAATGTATGTTGATATACTTTGATGCTGTCGATGATGTATGATGTTTCTCTGTTTGATGATATGTAGCACTTGATATGATGTACCTCATATATTCGATGTGATATCTTTTTGGATGTACTCATGTTGTCTCTACATATATATATGTTCATCGTCATTCACTTTGTCATTTATTCGTCGTGCATTCTTTTTATATTCGTTGAATGCATTTGAATTGTGAATTCGTCGCTCGACGATTAAAAACTTGGTTAAATAGATTATATTTCTATAATTATATAGAATTGTTTTCCATGCACAAAATTAACCAAGAATATTGAATATTGAAGAGTATGTTTCTTTATTCAATTAATGAATAATTATTTGGTATTTTTGATGATTTTGATTTTCACTTTGTGATAATGGACAATTGGCACACTTTGATTTGATTTAATCGCTTTTCCTTTGGTGTCAATTAGCTCCATCGTCATTGTCTACGACTCCCGAGGTTGGCTTTTCCATTTCCTAGTTGTTGTCGTTGTATGCCCCCCATTTTTGGGATAATGCCAAAGGGGGAGAGATAATGATAATAAATAGCGCAAATGAAAATTTAACTCATTTTCCAAGAATCTAGTTTGAAATGTTAGATTCAGGGGGAGTTAAGATACATATAAGGATTTTCAAAATCCGATATTTCAAAAATCAATTCTCATTATATATCTTACTCGTCTGATTGATGCAATTCATATATATTCATTTTGGAATTAACGTGTCATCAATGCAGGGGGAGTAAGTATTTTACATTTGAATTATTATTTTTGATTATTATTTATGTTGGTTTGTCATCACCAAAAAGGGGGAGAATGTTGAATATTGGACTCCCCGGATTTGGTTTTGATGATGAGCAAACATAAATAATCCATGAACTAACAATTTGTGAGCGCAGTTTTGGAGATCGTCGCCAAATTCACGAGAATATTCTAAGCGACATCTCAACACTTCCCAAAGCTCATATTCATGCCTATAGCTTCGTTGAAGCTATTGCGACGCTTTGGAAGATATGAAGATTCAATCGAAGCTCTCAAAGACCGTTTATTAAGGTTTTATTTATAGTCTTTTGGCTTCGATATATAGAATGTTAAGCCTTGAGTATATCTTACGTTTCTATCTTCATTTCGCTCATTTCGTAGCTCTAGGATCCTTGCACAAGTTCATTCTAACTTCCTCGAAGCGTCGCGCTTCGATTCGGACTTTATTGTGCATGTTAGTTGGTACAAGAACAAGTACTGACCGACTAGATGGTGATCTAGTCGGTCGGCAACTGTTCTTGGACCGACTAGTTTGATTCCTTAATTTCTTGGACTTTACTGTTTACAGTTAGTCGGTCTACGTTGACTCACCGACTGACTAGTTTGTGAACTAGTCGGTCAGTGATGCTTCTTTGACCGACTAGTTGTGACTTACTGTTCATGCTCAAATTCTCCTAAGCTAATGTTTACCGTTAGTCGGTCTAAGAACGTTTGGTGACCGACTAGTTGACAATTTAGTCGGTCAACTTTTGCTCTTGGACCGACTAAGTCACTTTGTCTTCAGACTAATTCTTTTTGCTCTTAGTCGGTCAACGTTCATTGACTGACCGACTAGTTGTGAAACTAGTCGGTCAGACAGTCTTCTTGGACCGACTAGATTTCTAGGTCTGAAATTCTATCTCTTCTCAGATCTACTCTTAGTCGGTCCACGTTGTTTGGCTGACCGACTAGTTGATGAACTAGTCGGTCAGTGATTGGTCTTTGACCGACTAAGTCTCACAGATTTCTATCCGTTGGTGAATGACCTATCTTGTGTTTTTGGGTTCCTATAAATACGAACCTAGGTCATTTCTATCTAGGTTAGAGCTGCCATTAAGAGATTCATTGAGTTCTAAAGAGATAGCTATTCTCCCTCAAATCTAAAGCTCTCTTCCTCACAAGAAACCCATTCTCTCTCATTTCTAGATCTAGAGAGAAGCTTGTTCTTGGTGAGCTCTTCAAGCTATTGCTTGATCCAAGTCTCCAACTCTTTCCTAGGCACCGATTGCTGGTCATTTCCTTGGTGCTAGGTCTTGGTGACTTCTTCTTCCTTAAATCCTTCATTTCACCATTTGGGTAAGAAAAACTCAAGGTATAGGATTTTGTGGTAAGATTGTTTATTTCATATTAAACTCTTTAATATTGCTTTGTGATTCTCTCGGTTGTGAGAGAAGGTTGTGATCCCGGGTTGTGGGATTCACGTTTGCTATTGCATGTATGATTTGATCTTGTGAAGGTTTTTCACAAGATATTCATAGTGGAAATCTTGAGTTAGGGATTCTAACTCAAGTATCCGGAAGGGATCCGGGTGGTTGGGACGTAGGATCACCGGGAACAAGTCGGGGAGACTTGGGTGGATCCGAACCCATTAACATCGTTTGTTTGCATTGTCAATTTTATTGTTGTCATTCAATTTAAGCTTCCGCAAATTAATTTGGTAGTTGTTTGCAATTTAATTTGGAATTATACTCCTTATTATTTTAAAGTACTATTCCCCCCCTCTAGTACTTGTGCAGTAGCTGGTAGGGCATTACATTTGGTATCAGAGCCAGATACTCAGCTATGTCTGCCAACGACAACAAGACCGTGCCTCCACCTTCCAACTATGACACCTTCAGGAACCGTGAAGGAGCGTCATCGGTAATGGAAGGACATTCCTCTACGAGGCCTCCATTCTTCAACGGTACCAACTACGGGTACTGGAAGTGCCGGATGGAGACTTTCCTCCGGAGTGCATCCTTATGGAGGACTACAATGAAGGAATACATCGAACCCAAAGAAGAAGACTTTGAGAAATGGACTACCGCGGAGGTCGCCGCGGAGGTAAGCAATGCCAAGGCAATGAACGCATTGCAATGTGCATTGGAGCCCGAGGATTTCAATAAGATATGCACATGTAAGAGTGCATATCAAATTTGGAACTCCCTCCTCATTCTTCATGAAGGGACGAGTCGGGTAAGAGACTCTAAACTCGTAGTCGTAAACAAAGATTACGAAATGTTTCATATGCAACAGGGCGAGAAGATGAAAGAATATTACGCTCGCTTCGTTGACATAATAAACGAGTTAGAGGCCATCGGCAAGTCCTACACTCAAAAGGAGAAGTGCTCAAAGATTATTGAAGGACTTCCCTCTTCTTGGGAAAAACGTACCTTCGCCATCGAGGAAGGTAATGACATGAATAAATATACCGTTGTTCAACTAATGGGTACTTTGATGTCATACGAGGTACGCAAAGATAGCAAGGTGAAGTTACAAGAAAAGATGAAGTCCTATTTGAACCTAGATGCGCCTAAGAAAAAGGCGATTGCATTCAAGGCGGCTTCATCCACCTCTACCGATGATGAGGACTCGGAAGAAGAAATGGACATGGAATCCATTGCACTCATGGCAAAGAAGTTCAATCGCTTCTTCCGAAAGGGTAACTTCAAACAAAAATCTAAGTTTACTTCTACTAACGCCTCTCCACCTTTGTGTTTTAAATGCAATAAGCCGGGACACATCAAAGCGGATTGTCCTCAAAACAAGCAAAAGGAGAAGTGGAAGGCACCGAAGTTCGACAAGTCAAAGAAGTACAAGAAGGGGTACAAAAAGGGACTTGTCGGAACTACATTCACCGACTCCGAGGATTCCTCAAGCGGAGAGTCGGATGATGAGAAAGTGGAGCAAGCGCACATGTGCTTCATGGCGAGAGAGGAGCATGATCAAGGATCCTCCTCTTCCGATGATAGCGACGACGAAGGCGATGAGGTAACGATGGATGATCTTAGGGATGCTAACTCTCACTTATGGTCTAAATATACAAAATTAGTAAATCGATATACTAAAGTAAAAGATGACCTAGCTAGCATTCAAACCTCGCCTAAGACTATCATCACCAACAACGACACCGTTGTTGAAGAGTTAAGAAATGAGATTGATAATCTCAAATCTAAACTCGAACATGTTAGCATTGAGGATACGGAAGAACATAGGATAGAGGATTTGACTTCTCAAAACTCGACTTTGAGTATTGAGAACGAGAATCTTAAATCTCGTGTTTATGTGCTCACATCGCAAATATCCACTTTGGATATTTCTTTGCGTTCTCTCAAAGAGAAATATGAGGACACATTGGGCCGAATCAACAAATTCAACAAGGGTAAGGGCCACTTGGATAATATCCTAAAAGACTTACTTCCGGCCAAACACCACATTGGCTTGGGGTATATGATGGGAAATTCATCCAAGTCGGTCACTACTTTTGTAAGGCCAACTTCCGAAGCCTCAACGAGTGGGAGCAAACACTCTATTGGTAGTTTATCTACCAATGGTGCTTCCACCTCGTCCACGCCCTCTTTTGGAAAGAAACCCACTTTGGGTGGACCTCCAAAGAAGGGGCATGCTTATATGTACACCAATACCATGCCACGTAGGAACACACGTCCTACTCCACCATCTCACACATATGATGATTTTTATGCAACACATTCTCGGGCACGTGCACACCATGTGAGACACCCTCACGCACGTGTTCCCACACATGCATATGTTCACCCACCGCATCATATGAATAATTCTCGTCGTGCACCATTCCATCATGTCCCGTATGCCTATCCACAACATGCATCACGTAGAAATCAACGTCACATGCATGCACCCAATAGGATGATGGCTCCCAAAATATTCACTATTTGGAGCCCAAAGGACACAAGCATGGATGAAAAACAAGTATATATGAATGCTTATTTTTCGAATGTTGTACATAGTAGGAATTATGTGGGGAAGTCAAAGTCCAATTGGACTTGGCTTCCAAAGGTCTAACCCTTGAGGACCCAATGACCTTGGGTACCATGATATGAAAGTCTCTATCTTTAGGTACTAAAGGGAAAGAAAAAGGAAAGGAGCAACAAATTCAAATTTGGCTCCAAAGGGAATTGGATACTCGATAGCGGGTGTTCAAAACACATGACGGGTGACGCTAAATTGCTCTTCGGAATTGTTCCCATTGCAAATGGAAATCGCGTCGTATTCGGAGGCAATGAGAGCAGAACCATCGTCGGTGTTGGTAAAGTGGGTAACCCTTCTAAACCCTTAATTAGCGATGTTTATCTAGTTGATGGTTTAAATCATAATCTTATTTCAATAAGCCAACTTTGTGACAAAGGTTACAAAGTTAGTTTTGCGAAAGGATTGTGTCATATTTCAAATGATAATAATAAATTATTATTTTCCGGCACACGCCATAAAGATATTTATATTTTGGATCTTCCTAAGTCATATGAACAATGTCTCGTTGCCAACACAAGTGAACAACACTTATGGCATCGACGCTTTGGACATGTGAACTTTGGAACACTTTATAAGCTTTCGAAATTAAATTCAATTAAAGGTTTTCCGAAGCTCGTTTTTGAAAAGATAAGTTTTTGTGATTCTTGTCAACGTGGCAAGCTTCCTAAATCTTCATTTAAACCTAAGAAAAGCATTTCTACGAAACGGCCACTAGAGCTATTACATCTAGATTTATTTGGGCCAACTAGAGTTGCTTCCTTAGGAAATGCAAGATATGGACTAGTCATCGTTGATGATTATTCAAGATTTTACATGGGTGTTCTTCTTATGCAATAAAAATGAAGCTTTTGAAAACTTCACAATATTTGTAAAGAAAGTACAAAATCTCATCGGAACCACCATTGTCACTATCCGTAGTGATCATGGGGGTGAATTTGAGAATGAGTCTTTCTCAAATTTTTGTGATGATCTTGGAATTACTCACACGTTTTCTTTCCCTCGCGCACCTCCTCAAAATGGTGTTGTTGAGAGGAAGAATAGAACGCTTGTGGAGTGTGCTCGCACTATGCTCGAAGATAGTCAACTTGGCTATCAATTTTGGGCGGAAGCGGTACACACCGCTTGCTATGTGTTTAATAGAATACTTTTGAGGCCCGGCACCAAACAAACTTGCTATGAATTGTTGTTTGGTAGATTGCCTCAAGTTAAACATTTTCGTGTTTTCGGCGCAAAATGTTTTATTAAAAACACATATGATAATTTGGACAAGTTTGATCCGAGATTGGATGAGGGGATATTTGTTGGGTATTCCTCACGTAGCAAAGCCTACCGGATATACAACAAAAGATCCTCTACGATCGAGGAATCACTTCATGTCTCTTTTAATGAGAATTTCATTACTTCGAGAATTTCAAATGACAATGATTCTATGGATGTTTTATGCGATTCATTTGAAAATTCTAAGTCCATTGATTCAATTGATTCTATTGAGACTAACCCGACTAATGAAGTTGTTGAGAATGTGCCTAGTGATCAAGGTATTCCCAAGCGGCTTCAAACCGTCCGCGACCATCCTCATGAGCAAGTAATTGGCAATATTCATGATAGTGTCAAGACGAGATCGCAAGTCCACCACTTCGCCAATAGTGCCTTTATCTCATCAATAGAGCCAAAGAATATAGTTGAAGCTTGCGAAGATAGTGCTTGGATCCTTGCCATGGAGGAGGAACTCATTCAATTCGAGAGGAATGAGGTATGGGGGCTT
Organism: Scilla litardierei; assembly: GCA_030789695.1. Taxonomy (NCBI): domain Eukaryota; kingdom Viridiplantae; phylum Streptophyta; class Magnoliopsida; order Asparagales; family Asparagaceae; genus Scilla; species Scilla litardierei. The sequence continues at coordinate 214,595,412 of CM061142.1, read as the reverse complement.
GTTCCTTTGCCATCGAAGAACCACACCGTCATAGGGACAAAGTGAATCTTCAAGAACAAATCCGACGAAAATCAAGTCGTCATCCGGAACAAAGCTCGGTTAGTTGATCAAGGCTATCGCCAAGTGGAAGGTATCGATTTCGAAGAATCCTTCGCTCCTGTAGCTAGATTAGAATCGATTAGACTTTTATTGTCTTATGCATGCCATAAAAATTTTAAGTTATTTCAAATGGATGTTAAAAGTGCATTTTTAAACGGAGATGTCGTTGAGGAAGTTTACGTTTCTCAACCTCCGGGCTTCATAAATGAAAAATTTCCAAATCATGTTTTTAAACTAAAGAAAGCTCTTTATGGTTTGAGACAAGCTCCTCGAGCTTGGTATGATCGCCTAAAGAATTTTCTTTTGGATTTGAATTTTAAAATGGGCGAAGCCGATTCTACACTTTTTGTTAAGCATGCGAATAATGATATTTTATTAGTTCAAATTTATGTTGATGATATCATTTTCGGTGCTACTAACTTCACTCTTTGCGAAGAGTTTTCTAATGTTATGAAGGAACAATTTGAGATGAGCCACATGGGCGAACTCAAATATTTCTTAGGTCTCCAAATTCGCCAAATGAACGATGCAATCTTCATCCACCAAACGAAGTATACGGTGGAGTTGCTTAAGCGATTTGGAATGGAAAGTGCTTCCGGGAAAAAGACTCCAATAAGCACGACTACGCATCTCGACAAGGATACGGGTGGTAAGGATGTAGACATTCGTCTATATCGAGGTATGATAGGTAGCTTACTTTATCTTACCGCAAGTAGGCCCGATATTATGTTTGCCGTATGCATTTGTGCTCGTTATCAGTCTCTACCTAAGGAGTCTCACTTAGTAGCGGTAAAGCGTATTTTCCGTTATCTAAGTTACACTTTAGATTTTGGATTACTTTATCCGAAATCTAGCACGTATGAGTTAGTCTCATACAGTGATGCCGATTATGCGGGATGCAAATCCGACAGGAAAAGTACTAGTGGCACTTGCCATTTTCTAGGAAATTCTCTTGTCTCTTGGTTTTCCAAGAAGCAAAATTCAGTATCACTTTCAACCACCGAGGCGGAATATATTGCCGCTGGTGCCGCTTGTGCCCAGGTTCTTTGGATGAGACACACATTGAAGGATTTTGGTATTCATTGTGATACTAGCCCTATCATGGTGGATAACCAAAGTGCTATCTGTCTTTCAAAGAATCCGGTGCATCATTCCCGATCAAAACACATAGATGTCCGACACCATTTCTTAGATGATCATGTTGCTAAAAAGGACATCATTTTAGTGTACGTTGAAACCCAAAAGCAAATCGCCGATATTTTCACGAAACCCCTAAAGGAGGACTCCTTTGTGCGGTTGCGTCGAGAATTGGGGATTATGGGTGAATCCGAGATATAGGATTCATATCTAATTCAATCATCTTGCATGCTAATATATTTCGCGATATTTCATTCATGCTAGATTTATTGAATTTTTGGGAATTTTATGTGATTTATTTGAATTTATGATCGAATTCGTATTTGAAAGTCGTATTTAAGATTTCGACGTTTTATGGGGTAATTTAGATGACTAATGAGTGAGTTAGGATGTTTCATCCAAGTGGTTTGTGAAGAGAAATCAAATTTCTACTTTTGGACTCTTCTAGTCGGTTTCAGTTCACTTGTCAACCGACTAGATGCTCATCTAGTCGGTCCGCAAATGAACTCAGACCGACTAGATCATGCAAATATCCATCTCCTATCATTTTCTTTTGTTAGTTGGTCATAGTATACTTTCCGACCGACTAGATTGAAAACTAGTCGGTCAGTGAATATACTGTGACCGACTAAATCTAGCCCTAAAAATCCCTCTGTGCCTCTGTTTCGACTTAGTCGGTTCAAGCTCATTGACCGACCGACTAGATCGTAATATAGTCGGTCAGTTCTTGAACTGTGACCGACTAAGTGGGTTAGGACAGTTGAGTCTTTTCATTTTCCAACCGACTTATACTCGATCTCTTCCGACTAATTTCATTATTAGTCGGTCTTCTCTCCAGCTCAAACTCGAAAACCCCCAAACCCCGATCGAGCCCCTTCACTTTCTCGCCGTCACCGGCCATATCTCCGGCCATCGCCGCCGTCCGCCACCGTCGACTCCACTCCCTAGGTATCTTCATCCCTCTCCTAGGTCGATTTCTTGCCCTAGGGTTCGATTTCTCCTCCTAGGTATTCTAGGGTTTGGCTTATTTTCGAATTTCTTGATTTCTAGGGTTGTTAGCTTGTGATCTCTAGGTTGTTAGTGACCTAATTTTCGATTGATTGTGCTCGTAGTGCTATGGCTAGGACTCGAATTCCTATCGCCTCTTCCGGGGCCTCTACTATGACCGTAGAACAACCTTCGGACCCTAGGAATCCTCCGAAGCCTAAGCGACGTGCCAAGTCAACCCTAGCCTCTCCATCATCGCCTCCTCCTAAGAAGCCTAGGACTGCCACTGCTAAACCCCGCAAATCCAAGACCAAAAAGCCTATTCTTCAATCTCCGGCTACTCCTCCCGATTCCGACTCTGATTTTGTCCCTGAGGATGAGCCTACTAGGGAACCCACTCCTCCTCCGAAGACCAGTAAGGCTAAGGGTAAAGCTCCTATGCCAGTTGGCGGTGTAGACATATCGTTGTGCCGCGATGACCCTCAGTGTCTCGCAGCGTACAACCGTATAGAGCACTGTCCACTGTTGTTAGAGCATTACATTCAGTTTTCTGATTTTCTCGGCCTTGCTGATCTTCTCTCTTATAGTGGTCTTCTAGATTATCTCCGATACGACCCCAAGGCCAATCCCAAACCGTATCCTCGCCTCGTGAAATTGTTCTATGCCAATCGCGTTCGGGGACAGTACGATGCCAGCCACTCCATTGAGACGACTGTCTTGGGAACTCCTATAGTTCTCACGGCAGAAATCTTGGGGGAGATTCTTGGTTGTTCATCGTCCGGTCTCCTTCCTTCGGACATTTCCGTAGATGACATTTCTTCCTTGGATCAGTCTATCCTTTCTGAGATTTTCCAGGTTATCCCCTCCGCATTCATTGGAATTCCATCGAAATCTTTCAAGCCGCATGCGTGGGTTCTTAACCTAATCTTAAAGTCATGTCTCCTCCCTAAGTATGGATCCTCATCACTCCCATCCCAGCCGTTCTTGAAATTGATCTACGCTCTTTTCTTGGGGTGCGAGATTAATTGGGCTCGCGTGATACTCGATAAGATGGATTCTTTCGAGTGTATACGCAAGACCAATAAGTCTGCGCACATTCCATACCCTTGCCTGTTGACTCTCGTATTTCGTCATTTCCGAGTCCCTCTCCCTCCTGACGATGAGCGTCCCTTGGGTACGCCTCTGAACGCGACGGCCGTGAAGAAATATCTAGCGGCACTTCGTCACGTGCATAGGTCTACCGCATCTGCTTCTCAGGCTTCTCCGTCTGCTGCCGCAGCCCCCTCTCGTCCTGCTACATTGGACGATGTCGTACGCCTTCTTCGTCGGCACGAGTCACGTTTGGCTCGTACCGAGGAGGTCGTCTGTCGTATGGCTCGTCTGATGGGGATCGATCTTCCTCCTTCAGTTTCTGAGGCCGAGGAGATGGACGATGAGGAGATTGACGAGCTTGTCACTTCTTTTGCCCGTGGCGATGAGGCCACTGCTGCTGCTGCTGCTGGTACTTCTACTTCTGCTCCTGGAGATGGCACCACTTCCGGTGTTCCAGAGCCATCTGCTTCAGCTCTTCAGCCTTCTGAGCCTGCTACTGACACTGTTTCCGAGCCTGCTCATGTATCTTCCTCTGCTGCTGCTGCTTCTGTCGAGACCCATGCTGTTGTTGAGACTCCCGTTGCTGAGCCTGTTGCTGAGATCTCCACTCCTACCCCGACGATTCCATCTGTTCAGACACCTCTACTCCCTGCAGAGCCTGAGTCCACTCCGTCGACTGGACCCACGGACCCTGCAGATCTAGCCTCCTCCTCGTGATCGCGTGTTTCGAGGACTCTCCACTACGCTTTGGATGATATTTATTTTAGTGAGAGTATTTTGGGTTAGGATGGGGTTTGAGAGATGTTTTGATGTATTTTTTGCGATTTCTGGATGTCGGTGTTGGATATTATGTTATGATGATGTTTTAATGTATGTTGATATACTTTGATGCTGTCGATGATGTATGATGTTTCTCTGTTTGATGATATGTAGCACTTGATATGATGTACCTCATATATTCGATGTGATATCTTTTTGGATGTACTCATGTTGTCTCTACATATATATATGTTCATCGTCATTCACTTTGTCATTTATTCGTCGTGCATTCTTTTTATATTCGTTGAATGCATTTGAATTGTGAATTCGTCGCTCGACGATTAAAAACTTGGTTAAATAGATTATATTTCTATAATTATATAGAATTGTTTTCCATGCACAAAATTAACCAAGAATATTGAATATTGAAGAGTATGTTTCTTTATTCAATTAATGAATAATTATTTGGTATTTTTGATGATTTTGATTTTCACTTTGTGATAATGGACAATTGGCACACTTTGATTTGATTTAATCGCTTTTCCTTTGGTGTCAATTAGCTCCATCGTCATTGTCTACGACTCCCGAGGTTGGCTTTTCCATTTCCTAGTTGTTGTCGTTGTATGCCCCCCATTTTTGGGATAATGCCAAAGGGGGAGAGATAATGATAATAAATAGCGCAAATGAAAATTTAACTCATTTTCCAAGAATCTAGTTTGAAATGTTAGATTCAGGGGGAGTTAAGATACATATAAGGATTTTCAAAATCCGATATTTCAAAAATCAATTCTCATTATATATCTTACTCGTCTGATTGATGCAATTCATATATATTCATTTTGGAATTAACGTGTCATCAATGCAGGGGGAGTAAGTATTTTACATTTGAATTATTATTTTTGATTATTATTTATGTTGGTTTGTCATCACCAAAAAGGGGGAGAATGTTGAATATTGGACTCCCCGGATTTGGTTTTGATGATGAGCAAACATAAATAATCCATGAACTAACAATTTGTGAGCGCAGTTTTGGAGATCGTCGCCAAATTCACGAGAATATTCTAAGCGACATCTCAACACTTCCCAAAGCTCATATTCATGCCTATAGCTTCGTTGAAGCTATTGCGACGCTTTGGAAGATATGAAGATTCAATCGAAGCTCTCAAAGACCGTTTATTAAGGTTTTATTTATAGTCTTTTGGCTTCGATATATAGAATGTTAAGCCTTGAGTATATCTTACGTTTCTATCTTCATTTCGCTCATTTCGTAGCTCTAGGATCCTTGCACAAGTTCATTCTAACTTCCTCGAAGCGTCGCGCTTCGATTCGGACTTTATTGTGCATGTTAGTTGGTACAAGAACAAGTACTGACCGACTAGATGGTGATCTAGTCGGTCGGCAACTGTTCTTGGACCGACTAGTTTGATTCCTTAATTTCTTGGACTTTACTGTTTACAGTTAGTCGGTCTACGTTGACTCACCGACTGACTAGTTTGTGAACTAGTCGGTCAGTGATGCTTCTTTGACCGACTAGTTGTGACTTACTGTTCATGCTCAAATTCTCCTAAGCTAATGTTTACCGTTAGTCGGTCTAAGAACGTTTGGTGACCGACTAGTTGACAATTTAGTCGGTCAACTTTTGTTCTTGGACCGACTAAGTCACTTTGTCTTCAGACTAATTCTTTTTGCTCTTAGTCGGTCAACGTTCATTGACTGACCGACTAGTTGTGAAACTAGTCGGTCAGACAGTCTTCTTGGACCGACTAGATTTCTAGGTCTGAAATTCTATCTCTTCTCAGATCTACTCTTAGTCGGTCCACGTTGTTTGGCTGACCGACTAGTTGATGAACTAGTCGGTCAGTGATTGGTCTTTGACCGACTAAGTCTCACAGATTTCTATCCGTTGGTGAATGACCTATCTTGTGTTTTTGGGTTCCTATAAATACGAACCTAGGTCATTTCTATCTAGGTTAGAGCTGCCATTAAGAGATTCATTGAGTTCTAAAGAGATAGCTATTCTCCCTCAAATCTAAAGCTCTCTTCCTCACAAGAAACCCATTCTCTCTCATTTCTAGATCTAGAGAGAAGCTTGTTCTTGGTGAGCTCTTCAAGCTATTGCTTGATCCAAGTCTCCAACTCTTTCCTAGGCACCGATTGCTGGTCATTTCCTTGGTGCTAGGTCTTGGTGACTTCTTCTTCCTTAAATCCTTCATTTCACCATTTGGGTAAGAAAAACTCAAGGTATAGGATTTTGTGGTAAGATTGTTTATTTCATATTAAACTCTTTAATATTGCTTTGTGATTCTCTCGGTTGTGAGAGAAGGTTGTGATCCCGGGTTGTGGGATTCACGTTTGCTATTGCATGTATGATTTGATCTTGTGAAGGTTTTTCACAAGATATTCATAGTGGAAATCTTGAGTTAGGGATTCTAACTCAAGTATCCGGAAGGGATCCGGGTGGTTGGGACGTAGGATCACCGGGAACAAGTCGGGGAGACTTGGGTGGATCCGAACCCATTAACATCGTTTGTTTGCATTGTCAATTTTATTGTTGTCATTCAATTTAAGCTTCCGCAAATTAATTTGGTAGTTGTTTGCAATTTAATTTGGAATTATACTCCTTATTATTTTAAAGTACTATTCCCCCCCTCTAGTACTTGTGCAGTAGCTGGTAGGGCATTACATTTGGTATCAGAGCCAGATACTCAGCTATGTCTGCCAACGACAACAAGACCGTGCCTCCACCTTCCAACTATGACACCTTCAGGAACCGTGAAGGAGCGTCATCGGTAATGGAAGGACATTCCTCTACGAGGCCTCCATTCTTCAACGGTACCAACTACGGGTACTGGAAGTGCCGGATGGAGACTTTCCTCCGGAGTGCATCCTTATGGAGGACTACAATGAAGGAATACATCGAACCCAAAGAAGAAGACTTTGAGAAATGGACTACCGCGGAGGTCGCTGCGGAGGTAAGCAATGCCAAGGCAATGAACGCATTGCAATGTGCATTGGAGCCCGAGGATTTCAATAAGATATGCACATGTAAGAGTGCATATCAAATTTGGAACTCCCTCCTCATTCTTCATGAAGGGACGAGTCGGGTAAGAGACTCTAAACTCGTAGTCGTAAACAAAGATTACGAAATGTTTCATATGCAACAGGGCGAGAAGATGAAAGAATATTACGCTCGCTTCGTTGACATAATAAACGAGTTAGAGGCCATCGGCAAGTCCTACACTCAAAAGGAGAAGTGCTCAAAGATTATTGAAGGACTTCCCTCTTCTTGGGAAAAACGTACCTTCGCCATCGAGGAAGGTAATGACATGAATAAATATACCGTTGTTCAACTAATGGGTACTTTGATGTCATACGAGGTACGCAAAGATAGCAAGGTGAAGTTACAAGAAAAGATGAAGTCCTATTTGAACCTAGATGCGCCTAAGAAAAAGGCGATTGCATTCAAGGCGGCTTCATCCACCTCTACCGATGATGAGGACTCGGAAGAAGAAATGGACATGGAATCCATTGCACTCATGGCAAAGAAGTTCAATCGCTTCTTCCGAAAGGGTAACTTCAAACAAAAATCTAAGTTTACTTCTACTAACGCCTCTCCACCTTTGTGTTTTAAATGCAATAAGCCGGGACACATCAAAGCGGATTGTCCTCAAAACAAGCAAAAGGAGAAGTGGAAGGCACCGAAGTTCGACAAGTCAAAGAAGTACAAGAAGGGGTACAAAAAGGGACTTGTCGGAACTACATTCACCGACTCCGAGGATTCCTCAAGCGGAGAGTCGGATGATGAGAAAGTGGAGCAAGCGCACATGTGCTTCATGGCGAGAGAGGAGCATGATCAAGGATCCTCCTCTTCCGATGATAGCGACGACGAAGGCGATGAGGTAACGATGGATGATCTTAGGGATGCTAACTCTCACTTATGGTCTAAATATACAAAATTAGTAAATCGATATACTAAAGTAAAAGATGACCTAGCTAGCATTCAAACCTCGCCTAAGACTATCATCACCAACAACGACACCGTTGTTGAAGAGTTAAGAAATGAGATTGATAATCTCAAATCTAAACTCGAACATGTTAGCATTGAGGATACGGAAGAACATAGGATAGAGGATTTGACTTCTCAAAACTCGACTTTGAGTATTGAGAACGAGAATCTTAAATCTCGTGTTTATGTGCTCACATCGCAAATATCCACTTTGGATATTTCTTTGCGTTCTCTCAAAGAGAAATATGAGGACACATTGGGCCGAATCAACAAATTCAACAAGGGTAAGGGCCACTTGGATAATATCCTAAAAGACTTACTTCCGGCCAAACACCACATTGGCTTGGGGTATATGATGGGAAATTCATCCAAGTCGGTCACTACTTTTGTAAGGCCAACTTCCGAAGCCTCAACGAGTGGGAGCAAACACTCTATTGGTAGTTTATCTACCAATGGTGCTTCCACCTCGTCCACGCCCTCTTTTGGAAAGAAACCCACTTTGGGTGGACCTCCAAAGAAGGGGCATGCTTATATGTACACCAATACCATGCCACGTAGGAACACACGTCCTACTCCACCATCTCACACATATGATGATTTTTATGCAACACATTCTCGGGCACGTGCACACCATGTGAGACACCCTCACGCACGTGTTCCCACACATGCATATGTTCACCCACCGCATCATATGAATAATTCTCGTCGTGCACCATTCCATCATGTCCCGTATGCCTATCCACAACATGCATCACGTAGAAATCAACGTCACATGCATGCACCCAATAGGATGATGGCTCCCAAAATATTCACTATTTGGAGCCCAAAGGACACAAGCATGGATGAAAAACAAGTATATATGAATGCTTATTTTTCGAATGTTGTACATAGTAGGAATTATGTGGGGAAGTCAAAGTCCAATTGGACTTGGCTTCCAAAGGTCTAACCCTTGAGGACCCAATGACCTTGGGTACCATGATATGAAAGTCTCTATCTTTAGGTACTAAAGGGAAAGAAAAAGGAAAGGAGCAACAAATTCAAATTTGGCTCCAAAGGGAATTGGATACTCGATAGCGGGTGTTCAAAACACATGACGGGTGACGCTAAATTGCTCTTCGGAATTGTTCCCATTGCAAATGGAAATCGCGTCGTATTCGGAGGCAATGAGAGCAGAACCATCGTCGGTGTTGGTAAAGTGGGTAACCCTTCTAAACCCTTAATTAGCGATGTTTATCTAGTTGATGGTTTAAATCATAATCTTATTTCAATAAGCCAACTTTGTGACAAAGGTTACAAAGTTAGTTTTGCGAAAGGATTGTGTCATATTTCAAATGATAATAATAAATTATTATTTTCCGGCACACGCCATAAAGATATTTATATTTTGGATCTTCCTAAGTCATATGAACAATGTCTCGTTGCCAACACAAGTGAACAACACTTATGGCATCGACGCTTTGGACATGTGAACTTTGGAACACTTTATAAGCTTTCGAAATTAAATTCAATTAAAGGTTTTCCGAAGCTCGTTTTTGAAAAGATAAGTTTTTGTGATTCTTGTCAACGTGGCAAGCTTCCTAAATCTTCATTTAAACCTAAGAAAAGCATTTCTACGAAACGGCCACTAGAGCTATTACATCTAGATTTATTTGGGCCAACTAGAGTTGCTTCCTTAGGAAATGCAAGATATGGACTAGTCATCGTTGATGATTATTCAAGATTTTACATGGGTGTTCTTCTTATGCAATAAAAATGAAGCTTTTGAAAACTTCACAATATTTGTAAAGAAAGTACAAAATCTCATCGGAACCACCATTGTCACTATCCGTAGTGATCATGGGGGTGAATTTGAGAATGAGTCTTTCTCAAATTTTTGTGATGATCTTGGAATTACTCACACGTTTTCTTTCCCTCGCGCACCTCCTCAAAATGGTGTTGTTGAGAGGAAGAATAGAACGCTTGTGGAGTGTGCTCGCACTATGCTCGAAGATAGTCAACTTGGCTATCAATTTTGGGCGGAAGCGGTACACACCGCTTGCTATGTGTTTAATAGAATACTTTTGAGGCCCGGCACCAAACAAACTTGCTATGAATTGTTGTTTGGTAGATTGCCTCAAGTTAAACATTTTCGTGTTTTCGGCGCAAAATGTTTTATTAAAAACACATATGATAATTTGGACAAGTTTGATCCGAGATTGGATGAGGGGATATTTGTTGGGTATTCCTCACGTAGCAAAGCCTACCGGATATACAACAAAAGATCCTCTACGATCGAGGAATCACTTCATGTCTCTTTTAATGAGAATTTCATTACTTCGAGAATTTCAAATGACAATGATTCTATGGATGTTTTATGCGATTCATTTGAAAATTCTAAGTCCATTGATTCAATTGATTCTATTGAGACTAACCCGACTAATGAAGTTGTTGAGAATGTGCCTAGTGATCAAGGTATTCCCAAGCGGCTTCAAACCGTCCGCGACCATCCTCATGAGCAAGTAATTGGCAATATTCATGATAGTGTCAAGACGAGATCGCAAGTCCACCACTTCGCCAATAGTGCCTTTATCTCATCAATAGAGCCAAAGAATATAGTTGAAGCTTGCGAAGATAGTGCTTGGATCCTTGCCATGGAGGAGGAACTCATTCAATTCGAGAGGAATGAGGTATGGGGGCTTGTTCCTTTGCCATCGAAGAACCACACCGTCATAGGGACAAAGTGAATCTTCAAGAACAAATCCGACGAAAATCAAGTCGTCATCCGGAACAAAGCTCGGTTAGTTGATCAAGGCTATCGCCAAGTGGAAGGTATCGATTTCGAAGAATCCTTCGCTCCTGTAGCTAGATTAGAATCGATTAGACTTTTATTGTCTTATGCATGCCATAAAAATTTTAAGTTATTTCAAATGGATGTTAAAAGTGCATTTTTAAACGGAGATGTCGTTGAGGAAGTTTACGTTTCTCAACCTCCGGGCTTCATAAATGAAAAATTTCCAAATCATGTTTTTAAACTAAAGAAAGCTCTTTATGGTTTGAGACAAGCTCCTCGAGCTTGGTATGATCGCCTAAAGAATTTTCTTTTGGATTTGAATTTTAAAATGGGCGAAGCCGATTCTACACTTTTTGTTAAGCATGCGAATAATGATATTTTATTAGTTCAAATTTATGTTGATGATATCATTTTCGGTGCTACTAACTTCACTCTTTGCGAAGAGTTTTCTAATGTTATGAAGGAACAATTTGAGATGAGCCACATGGGCGAACTCAAATATTTCTTAGGTCTCCAAATTCGCCAAATGAACGATGCAATCTTCATCCACCAAACGAAGTATACGGTGGAGTTGCTTAAGCGATTTGGAATGGAAAGTGCTTCCGGGAAAAAGACTCCAATAAGCACGACTACGCATCTCGACAAGGATACGGGTGGTAAGGATGTAGACATTCGTCTATATCGAGGTATGATAGGTAGCTTACTTTATCTTACCGCAAGTAGGCCCGATATTATGTTTGCCGTATGCATTTGTGCTCGTTATCAGTCTCTACCTAAGGAGTCTCACTTAGTAGCGGTAAAGCGTATTTTCCGTTATCTAAGTTACACTTTAGATTTTGGATTACTTTATCCGAAATCTAGCACGTATGAGTTAGTCTCATACAGTGATGCCGATTATGCGGGATGCAAATCCGACAGGAAAAGTACTAGTGGCACTTGCCATTTTCTAGGAAATTCTCTTGTCTCTTGGTTTTCCAAGAAGCAAAATTCAGTATCACTTTCAACCACCGAGGCGGAATATATTGCCGCTGGTGCCGCTTGTGCCCAGGTTCTTTGGATGAGACACACATTGAAGGATTTTGGTATTCATTGTGATACTAGCCCTATCATGGTGGATAACCAAAGTGCTATCTGTCTTTCAAAGAATCCGGTGCATCATTCCCGATCAAAACACATAGATGTCCGACACCATTTCTTAGATGATCATGTTGCTAAAAAGGACATCATTTTAGTGTACGTTGAAACCCAAAAGCAAATCGCCGATATTTTCACGAAACCCCTAAAGGAGGACTCCTTTGTGCGGTTGCGTCGAGAATTGGGGATTATGGGTGAATCCGAGATATAGGATTCATATCTAATTCAATCATCTTGCATGCTAATATATTTCGCGATATTTCATTCATGCTAGATTTATTGAATTTTTGGGAATTTTATGTGATTTATTTGAATTTATGATCGAATTCGTATTTGAAAGTCGTATTTAAGATTTCGACGTTTTATGGGGTAATTTAGATGACTAATGAGTGAGTTAGGATGTTTCATCCAAGTGGTTTGTGAAGAGAAATCAAATTTCTACTTTTGGACTCTTCTAGTCGGTTTCAGTTCACTTGTCAACCGACTAGATGCTCATCTAGTCGGTCCGCAAATGAACTCAGACCGACTAGATCATGCAAATATCCATCTCCTATCATTTTCTTTTGTTAGTTGGTCATAGTATACTTTCCGACCGACTAGATTGAAAACTAGTCGGTCAGTGAATATACTGTGACCGACTAAATCTAGCCCTAAAAATCCCTCTGTGCCTCTGTTTCGACTTAGTCGGTTCAAGCTCATTGACCGACCGACTAGATCGTAATATAGTCGGTCAGTTCTTGAACTGTGACCGACTAAGTGGGTTAGGGCAGTTGAGTCTTTTCATTTTCCAACCGACTTATACTCGATCTCTTCCGACTAATTTCATTATTAGTCGGTCTTCTCTCCAGCTCAAACTCGAAAACCCCCAAACCCCGATCGAGCCCCTTCACTTTCTCGCCGTCACCGGCCATATCTCCGGCCATCGCCGCCGTCCGCCACCGTCGACTCCACTCCCTAGGTATCTTCATCCCTCTCCTAGGTCGATTTCTTGCCCTAGGGTTCGATTTCTCCTCCTAGGTATTCTAGGGTTTGGCTTATTTTCGAATTTCTTGATTTCTAGGGTTGTTAGCTTGTGATCTCTAGGTTGTTAGTGACCTAATTTTCGATTGATTGTGCTCGTAGTGCTATGGCTAGGACTCGAATTCCTATCGCCTCTTCCGGGGCCTCTCCTATGACCGTAGAACAACCTTCGGACCCTAGGAATCCTCCGAAGCCTAAGCGACGTGCCAAGTCAACCCTAGCCTCTCCATCATCGCCTCCTCCTAAGAAGCCTAGGACTGCCACTGCTAAACCCCGCAAATCCAAGACCAAAAAGCCTATTCTTCAATCTCCGGCTACTCCTCCCGATTCCGACTCTGATTTTGTCCCTGAGGATGAGCCTACTAGGGAACCCACTCCTCCTCCGAAGACCAGTAAGGCTAAGGGTAAAGCTCCTATGCCAGTTGGCGGTGTAGACATATCGTTGTGCCGCGATGACCCTCAGTGTCTCGCAGCGTACAACCGTATAGAGCACTGTCCACTGTTGTTAGAGCATTACATTCAGTTTTCTGATTTTCTCGGCCTTGCTGATCTTCTCTCTTATAGTGGTCTTCTAGATTATCTCCGATACGACCCCAAGGCCAATCCCAAACCGTATCCTCGCCTCGTGAAATTGTTCTATGCCAATCGCGTTCGGGGACAGTACGATGCCAGCCACTCCATTGAGACGACTGTCTTGGGAACTCCTATAGTTCTCACGGCAGAAATCTTGGGGGAGATTCTTGGTTGTTCATCGTCCGGTCTCCTTCCTTCGGACATTTCCGTAGATGACATTTCTTCCTTGGATCAGTCTATCCTTTCTGAGATTTTCCAGGTTATCCCCTCCGCATTCATTGGAATTCCATCGAAATCTTTCAAGCCGCATGCGTGGGTTCTTAACCTAATCTTAAAGTCATGTCTCCTCCCTAAGTATGGATCCTCATCACTCCCATCCCAGCCGTTCTTGAAATTGATCTACGCTCTTTTCTTGGGGTGCGAGATTAATTGGGCTCGCGTGATACTCGATAAGATGGATTCTTTCGAGTGTATACGCAAGACCAATAAGTCTGCGCACATTCCATACCCTTGCCTGTTGACTCTCGTATTTCGTCATTTCCGAGTCCCTCTCCCTCCTGACGATGAGCGTCCCTTGGGTACGCCTCTGAACGCGACGGCCGTGAAGAAATATCTAGCGGCACTTCGTCACGTGCAGAGGTCTACCGCATCTGCTTCTCAGGCTTCTCCGTCTGCTGCCGCAGCCCCCTCTCGTCCTGCTACATTGGACGATGTCGTACGCCTTCTTCGTCGGCACGAGTCACGTTTGGCTCGTACCGAGGAGGTCGTCTGTCGTATGGCTCGTCTGATGGGGATCGATCTTCCTCCTTCAGTTTCTGAGGCCGAGGAGATGGACGATGAGGAGATTGACGAGCTTGTCACTTCTTTTGCCCGTGGCGATGAGGCCACTGCTGCTGCTGCTGCTGGTACTTCTACTTCTGCTCCTGGAGATGGCACCACTTCCGGTGTTCCAGAGCCATCTGCTTCAGCTCTTCAGCCTTCTGAGCCTGCTACTGACACTGTTTCCGAGCCTGCTCATGTATCTTCCTCTGCTGCTGCTGCTTCTGTCGAGACCCATGCTGTTGTTGAGACTCCCGTTGCTGAGCCTGTTGCTGAGATCTCCACTCCTACCCCGACGATTCCATCTGTTCAGACACCTCTACTCCCTGCAGAGCCTGAGTCCACTCCGTCGACTGGACCCACGGACCCTGCAGATCTAGCCTCCTCCTCGTGATCGCGTGTTTCGAGGACTCTCCACTACGCTTTGGATGATATTTATTTTAGTGAGAGTATTTTGGGTTAGGATGGGGTTTGAGAGATGTTTTGATGTATTTTTTGCGATTTCTGGATGTCGGTGTTGGATATTATGTTATGATGATGTTTTAATGTATGTTGATATACTTTGATGCTGTCGATGATGTATGATGTTTCTCTGTTTGATGATATGTAGCACTTGATATGATGTACCTCATATATTCGATGTGATATCTTTTTGGATGTACTCATGTTGTCTCTACATATATATATGTTCATCGTCATTCACTTTGTCATTTATTCGTCGTGCATTCTTTTTATATTCGTTGAATGCATTTGAATTGTGAATTCGTCGCTCGACGATTAAAAACTTGGTTAAATAGATTATATTTCTATAATTATATAGAATTGTTTTCCATGCACAAAATTAACCAAGAATATTGAATATTGAAGAGTATGTTTCTTTATTCAATTAATGAATAATTATTTGGTATTTTTGATGATTTTGATTTTCACTTTGTGATAATGGACAATTGGCACACTTTGATTTGATTTAATCGCTTTTCCTTTGGTGTCAATTAGCTCCATCGTCATTGTCTACGACTCCCGAGGTTGGCTTTTCCATTTCCTAGTTGTTGTCATTGTATGCCCCCCATTTTTGGGATAATGCCAAAGGGGGAGAGATAATGATAATAAATAGCGCAAATGAAAATTTAACTCATTTTCCAAGAATCTAGTTTGAAATGTTAGATTCAGGGGGAGTTAAGATACATATAAGGATTTTCAAAATCCGATATTTCAAAAATCAATTCTCATTATATATCTTACTCGTCTGATTGATGCAATTCATATATATTCATTTTGGAATTAACGTGTCATCAATGCAGGGGGAGTAAGTATTTTACATTTGAATTATTATTTTTGATTATTATTTATGTTGGTTTGTCATCACCAAAAAGGGGGAGAATGTTGAATATTGGACTCCCCGGATTTGGTTTTGATGATGAGCAAACATAAATAATCCATGAACTAACAATTTGTGAGCGCAGTTTTGGAGATCGTCGCCAAATTCACGAGAATATTCTAAGCGACATCTCAACACTTCCCAAAGCTCATATTCATGCCTATAGCTTCGTTGAAGCTATTGCGACGCTTTGGAAGATATGAAGATTCAATCGAAGCTCTCAAAGACCGTTTATTAAGGTTTTATTTATAGTCTTTTGGCTTCGATATATAGAATGTTAAGCCTTGAGTATATCTTACGTTTCTATCTTCATTTCGCTCATTTCGTAGCTCTAGGATCCTTGCACAAGTTCATTCTAACTTCCTCGAAGCGTCGCGCTTCGATTCGGACTTTATTGTGCATGTTAGTTGGTACAAGAACAAGTACTGACCGACTAGATGGTGATCTAGTCGGTCGGCAACTATTCTTGGACCAACTAGTTTGATTCCTTAATTTCTTGGACTTTACTGTTTACAGTTAGTCGGTCTACGTTGACTCACCGACCGACTAGTTTGTGAACTAGTCGGTCAGTGATGCTTCTTTGACCGACTAGTTGTGACTTACTGTTCATGCTCAAATTCTCCTAAGCTACTGTTTACCGTTAGTCGGTCTAAGAACGTTTGGTGACCGACTAGTTGACAATTTAGTCGGTCAACTTTTGTTCTTGGACCGACTAAGTCACTTTGTCTTCAGACTAATTATTTTTGCTCTTAGTCGGTCTACGTTCATTGACTGACCGACTAGTTGTGAAACTAGTCGGTCAGACAGTCTTCTTGGACCGACTAGATTTCTAGGTCTGAAATTCTATCTCTTCTCAGATCTACTCTTAGTCGGTCCACGTTGTTTGGCTGACCGACTAGTTGATGAACTAGTCGGTCAGTGATTGGTCTTTGACCGACTAAGTCTCACAGATTTCTATCCGTTGGTGAATGACCTATCTTGTGTTTTTGGGTTCCTATAAATACGAACCTAGGTCATTTCTATCTAGGTTAGAGCTGCCATTAAGAGATTCATTGAGTTCTAAAGAGATAGCTATTCTCCCTCAAATCTAAAGCTCTCTTCCTCATAAGAAACCCATTCTCTCTCATTTCTAGATCTAGAGAGAAGCTTGTTCTTGGTGAGCTCTTCAAGCTATTGCTTGATCCAAGTCTCCAACTCTGTCCTAGGCACCGATTGCTGGTCATTTCCTTGGTGCTAGGTCTTGGTGACTTCTTCTTCCTCAAATCCTTCATTTCACCATTTGGGTAAGAAAAACTCAAGGTATAGGATTTTGTGGTAAGATTTTTTATTTCATATTAAACTCTTTAATATTGCTTTGTGATTCTCTCGGTTGTGAGAGAAGGTTGTGATCCCGGGTTGTGGGATTCACGTTTACTATTGCATGTATGATTTGATCTTGTGAAGGTTTTTCACAAGATATTCATAGTGGAAATCTTGAGTTAGGGATTCTAACTCAAGTATCCGGAAGGGATCCGGGTGGTTGGGACGTAGGATCACCGGGAACAAGTCGGGGAGACTTGGGTGGATCCGAACCCATTAACATCGTTTGTTTGCATTGTCAATTTTATTGTTGTCATTCAATTTAAGCTTCCGCAAATTGATTTGGTAGTTGTTTGCAATTTAATTTGGAATTATACTCCTTATTATTTTAAAGTACTATTCACCCCCCCTCTAGTACTTGTGCAGTAGCTGGTAGGGCATTACATGGAGCTGCTAAAGCGATTTGGAATGGAGAGTGCTTTTAGCAAGAAGACTCCGATGAGCACCACAACACATCTTGAGAAATATACGAGCGGTAAAGATATAGACATTCGTCTATATCGAGGTATGATAGGTATTCTATTATATCTTACTGCTAGTATGCCTGATATAATGGTTGTCGTTTGTGTTTGTGCTAGGTATCAGTCACAACCTAAGGAATCACACTTAATAGCGGTTAAACGTATTTTCCGTTATTTAAGTCACACACTTGACTAAGGATTATTTTATCCAAAGTTAAGCACATATAAGTAAATATCATATAGTGATGCAGATTATGCTGGATGCAAATCCGACAGAAAAAGTACTAGTGGCACTTGCCATTTTATAGGAAATTCCCTTGTCTCTTGGTTTTCCAAGAAGCAGAATTCTGTATCTCTTTCAACCATCGAGGCGGAATATATCGCCGCCGGTGCTGCATGTGCACATGTTCTTTGGATGAGACACACACTAAAAGACTTTGGTGTACACTGTGATACTTGCCCTATCATGGTGGACAACCTAAGTGTGATATGTTTCTCTAAGAATCCGGTACACCATTCCCGTACCAAACACATAGATGTCTGTACTATTTTCTAGATGATCATGTAGCTAAAAAGGACATCATATTAGTGTACGTTGAAACCCAGAAGCAAATAGCCGATATTTTCACGAAACAACTTAAGGAAGATTCCTTTGTGCGGTTACGTCGAGAATTGGGAATTATGGGTGAATCCGAGATTTAGGACTCATACTATTTATAAAGTTTGCATGATAGTGATTGTCATAGACTCATGCATACATCTATTATGATATTCTCTGTTCATGCTGGATTTATGAGTTGTTTTCGATTTGCACATCGTATTTATGGTTTTATGGTCTTATGTGCTAATTAAGGTGATTAAGTAAGTGTTTAGATGTTTAGTCCAAGTGCTCGTTGTATTGATATATGATCATGCACTGTAACGATCCGATTCCCGGGCCCGTTACTTTTTGGTATTTGCGCAGGTCCTGCAGTTAACCAGTGAAACCAAAATAGCCACGATGCAGAGATGTACAAAAATTGAAAATTTTGGTTAAATACGTAAATAGTTTGTCTTGATGAAAACAGGCCGTTACATGCACTTTATGCTACTCTCTGCTGATGTTAGCTATTTTTTGTTGCCTGGATGTATCTCTTTTGTTGGTTACATATATATATATATATATATATATATATATATATATATATATATATATATATATATATATATACACATCCTGTTGTAGTTCGTATCATTGTGCATGTTGTGATATGTCTCTGTTGTCTCTTTCGTCGCTCGACGAATATGTTTGTTCTATAGCTTTGTTTGTATGAAAACATGAATTGTTTTCCATGCACTCCATTCGCTAAAATGTTGATATTGGAGAGATTTGTTCCTTTAATAAATCATATGATTTGATGTTGTTTTTGATGTTCTCTCTTTCCGTTTTTCGACTATGGTCTAGTTGACACACTTTGGTTTTGTCCGATGTTTTCCTTGGTGTCATTTGGACCGTCGTCATATTCTTCGACTCTCTTGTTTGAACTTTTGTTTAGCCATTGTTATTGTCGTTGCCTTCCTCCCGCTATTTTTGGATGATGCCAAATGGGGAGAGAATTAATAATGACTTAGTGCTAAATGATAATTTAAACATTACCCTGAATCTAATTTCATATGCTAGATTCAGGGGAGTGAAGATATAAAAATCTATGGATTTCGATCCTATATTTCGATAGTTGGATCATGTTTTATTCTTTTCTCTGCTACTTGATGCTTCTGTTCATTATTTAATATGGAACTAACATGTCATCAATGCATGTGGAGTAAGTAAATTTCATTTATTTCATTATTATTGATTTATATTTATGTTGGTTTGTCATCACCAAAAAGGGGGAGAATGTTGAGTATTGATTCCCCTAATTTGGTTTTAATGATGAACAAACATAAATATCGTGTACTAATTCTCCTTGAGCGCAGTTATAGAGATCGTCGCCAATTTACTCTGTAGATCTTAAGCGACGTCTCAAGACTTCTTTAGAGCGCGAGAATGTTGTGCCTGAAGCTTCGTTGAAGCTCAATTATTTGTTGATGAAGTCAAGAGATTCAGACTCATCATGTTGGAACTTAGAAGATGGTTTGTCTTGTATATTTGTGTGTCTTCTAGCTCTATATTATAGAATGTTAAGCCTTGAGTCTTACTTGTTTTGCAACCCTCATATCTATGATCTACTTCCTAGGAATGCCTTAGAAGCCATTAGAAAGGGTCCCTTAGCTTATCGCTCCTTTACATGGCTTCGTGTGCATCTTAGTTGGATCAAGTTGAAGAACTAATCGATTAAATGCCAATCTAATCGATTAAGATTTCTTCTTGAACCGACTAGCCATCCTTTGTATCTTGGCCTAATCTCTGTTGACCAACTAGTCGGTCCAAGAAGGTTCACCAACCGATTAGTTATCAAACTAGTCGGTTAGTGTTTCTTCTTAGACCAACTAGATTATCGTAATTTTTTTTACTAAAATCTCTGTTTCAAACCAGTCGGTCCAAGAAGGCTCACCGACCGACTAGTTCTCCATCTAATCGGTTAATGATCCTTCTTAGGCCGATTAAGCTGTTTTAATTTTCCAGACGTTGGAGATTTTATTTCCACGATTTTCCTGGATCTGTTTTAATTCTTTCCATATGAGGTCCCCTAGATTTAGCACTATATGCAGTAAGATCGGGGATACCAGATTTAAATATTTATAACTGCAAGCGTATGGTGGTGTAGGGTGGCTTGGGGGTCGAACTCAGGGAGGCGTGTGTTGTGCTTGTTAACAAGTAGGAACCGATCACCCTGTGGGTGAGCTAGCTCTGTCGATCGGTTGGTTGTTACGCAATGAGCTACGAGGAATGTAAGATATAAAATGGGAACCTAGGACTTTGGTTTCCAACCTATCATGTGTCCTCTCCATTACGACCGACGGATAGGAATACGATCGGATTCTAGGGTTTAGTGGTGAGACCATGCCTCTAAGAGTGATACCTAGCGTCACATGGGCCCGATATTCCGGTCGATGCCCAGGATGATACGCTAGGTCTACCCGGTTTCGAACGGTGGGCATTCCCATGTCCATTAACACCAACCGACTCCGGGAGCACTAAGCTCGCAATGATTACTCCCAACATTTCATCCTGCCATTCCCACGCGCTAGGATTCAATGTTTATGCTAGGGGTGTGAGCTGTGGCTAGGGGATCAAACGCCAATTTTATTTTCCCTTGGCCTGACAGTCAGAGGCGGTCTTTCTCCCGCCAATGACAATAAAACACCCCGCGTGACCATCTAAATTACTAAATCCTATCGAAACCCTAATCATATGGTCGTTCTATGGAGAACCCACGAAGGGGCTTCCACCAATGCCCTAGATTGGGGAACTACTCACGATTCATTGCAAAAATAGCAACACAACAAAATTTAACCATTGGAATTAAGATCAAGCAATAGAAATACGGAGCAAATAGTATTAAGGACGAAATGTTTAAGTATCAAGAAAATCAGAAAACTTACAAGACAAAATAAATTCGCAGCCGCCAAAATCCCAAAAAGACAATCTAAAAATGGGGATCCATTCTGGGAAAAACCTAGTGTTCTATTTATAGATTAGCGTCCACCCGATTGGTTGAAGCATCAACCGATTGGGTGAGATGGATGTCGACTTGGTCTTCAGCTTTGGAAAAACGTCACCCGGTCGCTAAACCGATCGGGTGATGTCGTCGGGTCGTGAGCTGGGAGAATTCAGCTACAGATGAATCGATCAGGTGAGATGTCACCCGATCGGTTGGAATTCAGCTCCAAAAGACAGAGAGCACTGTCATTTTCACCCGATCAGTGAACCGATCGGGTGAGCTCTTCTCCACTGCTGCTCCTGTCCGGGTCGAATTATGCGTGCACGAACCGATCGGGTGGGTCTGTCCACCCGATCGGTTGAGGGCTGATATATTGCATTCTTCGACGTTTGGCCCTCGGGATCGCGCGTGACACCTCCCGTTGCTCCGGGGACTCATGATATCTGCTTTATATATCCCTAGCATTGGCAATCTCCTACAACGGCACAAGAACACAAAGAAGTGATATAAAACTAAAAATCACAAAAGAATAGATACAAAAAACAGAAAACAACGGAAAATCACGAAGAAGACGTGCGTGAATATATAAAATATAAACGCACGTCAAAGTCTCCCAAGCTGAACCCTTCCTCATCCTCGAGGAAGACGAGTGAGAGTAGGAGCTCGGAGGGAGAAATAGAAAGGAAGAAACAGAAATAAAGAAAACAGAATCCTAGATCGCCCGTCAGAGCCAACGAAATCAAACACGCCACACTAAGCAAGCACGCGATAAGCACACCACTAAAGCCAGAAATATGAGTCCATACAAGTTTTGTGGTTCCACGCGGTGAAGCGCGAGTGAGTGAGGTCGTGTGCTAGCATACAGTGTCACTATCTAAATTGTGCAATAAAGCTCCATATACACATACCCAAGGCATGACCCAAATATCGATTCAATTCGAATTAGCGGTGAATATTAGCTCAAGCATGCATGAGAGTAGAATAAGAATCAAAGTGTATCATGTGTCTGGGACTCCACTGCTAGGAACTAAAAGATCACCGCACTATTGCCTAGGTAATCGCTAGAAAATTCCTATGCCAAATTTGTTTGAAAACGAAGGAGGTGGAGAAGGTGTGGAGTAGAACTCATGGTGCAAATTCTCGCCTTCCCTTTATTCACAGTGGATAGGAATGGTATTCACAACGGGAATTTTTTTTGGGTTTTGGGTATTTGTATTTTTTTTGGCTATACATATTTTTTTCCTTTTGGATTTTTTTCTTCTCCTTTTTTTTCTTTTTGGATTTTTGGAGTTTTGGCTATACATTTGTGTACTCTCCCAAGTGGGAGAACGGTACACGACAAGGGGATTTGCACCAAGTAAAACAAAAAAGAAATCTAATTCTAAATACTTGGGAAAAAGAAATAATTTCGTGAATCAGAGCATAAGCAAAATGGGTTATCCTAGTCCTATTGGTAGAGTCCCGACACGTGCGAATTTACGCATAGTATATATATATTATACATGCATAGAGAAGCAGACAGTGAGGCAAAATACCGCATATTCGAAATTGAAGCATGATAGTTTAGGGGGCAACCAAGGACATGTATATAAAAACAAAATTACAAAGTAGAAGCGCACCAAACAGCTAGTCACGACAAACACTCACATAAAAGCAAAGTGAACCCACGAAGCATAAAATGCAATAGGACACCGCTTCCTAGGGTTAGTGAAAGTGATTATCGTAGCTAAGCTAAGTGTGTATGTGGTTCCGTGGCAGTTCATCATGTGGGGTCATCTCTAGGAGAGGGAGAACAAAAGGATAAGAAGAAAAAGAAAAACACGATGAAAACGACTCAAAAACAGTGAAAAGAGATAAAAATGACACACAAAGTGCGACTCCCCGAGCTGAACCTTGCATTACCCTCAATGCAATAATAGTAAACATGTGAGGGCAACAAAAATGGGAGGAAAGTATGCACCGACACAAAAAATTGAAAATCATGAAAAACACACAAACGAAACAGAAAAATAAAGAAACAGAAACAGACAAATAAAAGATAGAAAAACACACCCACAGAACACATATAACCAAGCACACATCAACGACATGACACGACAATAAGCACACAAAAATTTGATTTCCCCCAAGCTGAACATGACAATGCTAGAGAAAAGATTTGATCATGGTGAATCAGAAGAAATAGCTAGGGGAAAAATCAGTCGGAGCTGTCATCGGAGGAATTGTAAGGAGATGGGGAAGAAGGAGGTGAATAGTGGACAAAAGATGATGGTGTGGACGATGGAGAGGGAGTGCCAATAGGAGAAGGAGGGGCAACGGGCTGGATAATAGATAGATCGAAATTGATTGTTGGATCGTGATGGATTATGATGGCACCGGGTGAACCGACACACGGGTGCCAATCGGGAGGATCCAAGGGTGGAAAATGTACTAGTGTGGAATACCAAGGATCCAGATAGAACTCCCACAGTAAATGGGAAGTGCGAATGGGGATTCGCTCAAAAGATGATGGTGGAAGGATGGCAAAAGGAGCATTGTCCGGACTATAAAGGTAGACTGTACGTTTGAGACCGAAAGGGGTGATCATACCGATATCGATCAAGTGGTCACGATCGATATGGGTATGCCCCGATAAAATTTGGAGGTCAGACGGCAGCCCCAAAAAATGACTGACAATTAGGGTGATCATCCCACCGCAACAAATTGGTCCGGAAGTTGCACGGCTAACAGACAAAATTTCGTGGATGATCTAATGGCCGGTGTTGATGGTTAAGGGATCATGTCCACGGATCCTGTCGTGAGACATGTCATACAGAAAGAAAAGCTCGTCCCTAGACACCGTGGAAACATCCACGCGGGAAAAGATGGTGTTGGCAAAGAGGCAGTGGGCAAAGCGGTAACATGGGCGTATAATATAGGAGGCAAGTGCCTCCGATGGGAAGGCTGGATACCGGGTGAATCTTTGCCAAATGTCGTCGTCCCGGAAGTAAGAATAGATGTCAGACTAATCATGAGTTGAACATTCAACATAACGATCGGGGTGAGGGAAATTTAGCAAATTATTAAGCTCGGCAAATGTAATTGTAAAGTCAGAGTTAAAAGCGTGGAAGGTGAATCCCCAATCATACACTTCGAGAGAGGAAAGGAACTCGAGTGTGAGATTCCGATGTGTGTGGGAAAAAGCACGCAGAAGGAAATCGCACCCAATGCATTTGAAAAGTTTGGCGATGCCCCTAAAAAGTCCGAGAGATTCGAGTGTGGGGCGATCAGCAAAAAGGGTAGGTTGCATGGGGCGATGAAGAAGGGCATGCAAACGTGCGGATTGTTCTTCAGATGAAGGATTAATACCAAGGTAAGAAGGGGGAAAAGGGCCATGCAGGTTGTGTCTGCGTGATGATGATGCTGGCTCTTTTCCTTTCCTAGACATGGTAATGATGCAGGGGAAGAACAATAACGTGGGGGAGGGTGTCTACGATGATGATAAAACAGATGTAGAATGCAGACACAAATTCAAGACATTGCACATAAGAAAAGAAACATAGAGTTTTGAAAGAGGTTACCCGACAATGATACAAGTCCAAGCTCCCGAGAGATCCCACGCTGTATGATGGAGTGATTCGGGGAGCCGATGCTAGCTAAACCAATAAGAACTGAAATTTCGAAAATTGGGGGCTAGGGTTAGGGTTAGGGTGATTTGCGGGTGAATGTGGTCAATGGGAGGGTTTTGATGGTGGGGGAAGTGTGGGGATAAGTGGGGAAAGGTGATTGGGAGTAGTGGGAGTGAGGAAAGAGATCGATAGAGAGGAAGGCAAAATCAACCGTTCGAAGAGGAGTTTCTGGACGTCGGGCGAATGAAGTCGGGTGAGGGGGTTATGTAGATATAGGGGTAGGCAAACCGATCGGGTGAGATTTCACCTGATCGGGTGGGTCGATTTCGAAATTTCTTGTTGATTCTTGTTGGAAAGCAGCTACAGGTGAACCGATCGGGTGAGATTTCACCCGATCAATTGACCGCTCCTCAAATTTCCCGAGAGCTCTGTACTCTCCACCCGGTCAGCCACCCGATCGCAGCTTTTATCAACCGAGCGGTTGCTTTTACACCAAAATTCCCGAGAGCTCTGTTGTCATCACCCGATCTTCCACCCGATCATCCGCATGTGCCACCCGATCGGTTGGCTTATGTGCTGATACAAGGCCATCTTTAGACATGGTCCACCCGATCGGTTGATGCTTCACCCGATCGGGTGGGGGCAATTTCCTGCACCGATACAAAAAATAATCTAAGCCTCCCAATGAAAATCCCCTTAGCAGTATTTATTCATAAAAATTAGAAAACTAATCCTGTAAAAACTGATAAAATTTCAGGACATGGGTTGCCTCCCATGAAGCGATTGGTTATATTCGATAGCTCGACTCCTCATTTCGCGATAATTGGGATCCGGAGGATTTGCAGCAGAGTTGTTGGTCGCTGAGCTCCCCGTCGGAGATGTTACGGGCTCGCTGATCGCATAGTGTTTTAAACGCTGCACATTGACCTTGAATGGTTCATCTCTTCCCATTATCTCGATTGCTCCATACGGGAAGACCTTGGTGACTCTGTACGGTCCCGACCACCTGGACTTGAGCTTTCCGAGAAAGAGTCTCGGCCTTGAATTGAATAGAAGAACTAAGTTCCCTTCCTTGAATTCTTTCTTTAAAATGTGTTTGTCGTGCCACCGCTTCAACTTCTCTTTGTAGATTCGGGCATTTTCGTATGCGTTGAGCCGGATCTCATCAAGTTCGTTCAGCTGGAGTTATCGGTGGCTCCCTACCTCCTTGGCGTCGTAATTCAGATTCTTGAAAACCCAAAATGCCTTATGCTCCAATTCCACAGGCAGATGACATGCCTTTCCGTAGACAAGTCGGTAGGGGGTTGTGTCGATCGGAGCCTTGAATGCAGTCCTGTAGGCCCAGAGCGCATCTGAAAGTTTCGATGACCAATCCTTCCTAGATCTTGCCATTGTCTTCTCCAGGATGCTCTTTATCTCTCTGTTTGAAAATTCCACCTGGCCGCTAGTTTGCGGGTGATAGGCACGCCCGATTCGGTGTTGAACTCCATACTTCTTCAAAAGAGCTTCGAATTTCTTCTCTATGAAGTGGCTCCCTCTGTCGCTAATTAAGACTCGATGCAAGCCGAATCTAGGGAAGATATTATTTTTAAAGAACTTGGCCACCACCCGGGAATCATTGGTGGGGCTAGCTATCGCCTCCACCCACTTCGACACATAATCTATGGCCACCAAGATGTACTGATTTCCGGAGGATGAGGGAAATGGCCCCATGAAGTCGACTCCCCAAACATCGAAGATCTCGACTTCCAAGATGTAATGCTGAGGCATTTCGTTTCTCTTGGATATGTTTCCCGTCCTTTGGCACTTGTCGCAAGCCTGGACATAAGCATATGCGTCCTTGAAAAGATTCGGCCAATAGAATCCACTCTGGAGGATTTTCACCGTGGTCTTATAAGCACTTGCATGGTCTCCACATTGTTGATCATGGCAATGAGAAATTATGGAGGTCGCTTCTGTTTCGGGAATACACCTTCGTATCACCCCGTCATTTCAAGTCTTGTACAAATAAGGGCCATCCCAATAAAATTTTCGGACTTCAAGAAAGAATTTCTTCTTTTGCTGGTAGCTCACATTGTGGGGCACGATAGCGATGTCAGCATACCATGGAGTCCAAACAGAAGAGATAGTGAAAAGATGCTCTTCAGGGAGTGAGTCATCAATAGGAGTGGCATCCGGATCGAGAGTAGGCAACCTGGACAGGTGGTCGACGACGACATTCTTCGCCCCCTTCTTGTCCTTGATCTTCAAGTCGAATTCCTGGAGGAGGAGAATCCACCTTATGAGGCGCAGCTTGGCCTCCTTCTTGCTCAAAAGGTATTTGAGGGCAGCGTGATCGGTGTGCACGATTACCTTGGCGCCCATAAGATATGACTGAAACTTGTCCATGGCATGGATGACGGCTAGCAATTCCTTCTCTGTTGTCGTATAGTTCCTTTGGGCTTCGTCGACGGTCTTGCTCATATAGTAGATGACGTGCAGATTTTTGTCCTTCCTTTGCCCCAAGACGGCCCCAACTGCATAGTCGCTAGCATCGCACATTAACTCGAAAGGTAGACTCTAGTCGGGCGGCTGAATCACGGGTGCGAAATGAGGGCTTGCTTCAAAAGGCGGAAAGCTTCCATACACTTGTCATCGAAGACGAAAGGCGTATCCTTCACGAGGAGTTGGGTCAGGGGCCTAGAAATTTTAGAGAAGTCCTTTATGAACCGGCGGTAGAATCCCGCATGCCCCAAGAAACCACGGACTCCCCGAAGGTTGAGTGGGGCCGGAAGCTTTTCGATCACATCTACCTTTGCCTTGTCCACATCGATCCCTCTTAAAGAAATAATGTGCCCCAATACACCCCTTCTTAGACTATAAAGTGGCATTTCTCCCAATTTAGAACCAGCCCTTTATCTTGACACCTTTTCAGGACCTTAGTCAGGTTGCAGAGACACGAGTCGAACTCCGTTCCATAGACAGAAAAATCATCCATGAAGACCTCCATTATATCCTGGGAGTAATCCGAGAAGATTGCGGACATCAATCTTTGAAATGTAGCCGGAGCGTTGCAAAGCCCAAACGGCATCCTTCTCTAAGCATACGTACCAAATGGACAAGTAAAGGTTGTCTTTTTCTGGTCATCATTGTGGATGGGAATTTGCAAAAAGCCAAAGTATCCATCCATAAAGCAGAAGTATTTATGCTTGGCCAGTCTTTCGAGCATCTGATCAATAAAAGGGAGAGGATGGTGATCTTTCCTTGTGGCCTTGTTCAATTTCCGGTAATCGATGCACATCCGATATCCGGTGACGGTCCTCGTTGGTATAAGCTCGTTTTTCTCATTACAAATGACCGTCATTCCTCCCTTATTGGGCACAACATGCACCGGGCTAACCCAACGACTGTCGGAAATATGGTAGATAATCCTGGCCTGGAGGAGTCTAACAATCTCCTTCTTAACTACTTCCATCATGATGGGGTTCAGTCTTCGTTGTGGCTCGATGGAAGAGGCTTGCTCATTTTCAAGCAATATCCTATGCGAGCAAAGCCCTAAGCTTACCCCCTTCAAGTCCTTAATCGCATACCCGAAAACATTCTTGAATCTTTTCAGAACATCAAGTAATTTAGTCATTTGGTCTTCGGGTAGCGATGAGTTCACTATGACTGGCTGTGTCGAATCCTCCCCCAAATATTCATACTTCAATCCCGGGGGTAGCTCCTTCATCTCGACTTCGTGTGGCCCCGATGCGTATTTCTCAAGTTGTGCATCTTCCAATGAAAGTGCCTCTTCCTGGAGCTCCGGGATGTCAACATCCGGAACTTCACCTTCAACCATGGGTTCGTGAGGCGAAGTTTTGCAAGGTGGTGTAAAGCCCTTGGAGGAAGACTCTGGTTCCATCTCAAATGTGTGACCACTATCCGGCAAAAATGCTTCGACACGAAAGCAAGTCTCAATAGTAGTCGGCTCTTCACCTCCACCTCTACTTCCATCGTGGTCCCAAGTGTCATGGTACTCCGTAGAAGTCTGCAAGGAAAGGACAAGTTCCTGCTCATTGTACTCCACAAACCCTGACATAGGTTCCTCCAGACAAGTCTCCCCATAGGCGTATATCTCCCCCTCACTGAAGTCGGTATTGGGCATGTCAAGAAGCTCCACTTCATCAGAAGGGGAAAAGAGTGTCGTGTCGGGATGTTGTTGGATGTCAAGATTCCTTTTTTGATTTTCTATTACGGCTGACAGAAAGGATATGATGTTGGAAGTGTTCATAGATTCCGTAAGACTCTGGGCCAAACAGCTTACGTGGTGTGCATGTGCCTAGATATCGCCTGAAACGGCACACGACGTTCTTGCTGTAGAGTAAAAAACCTGTAAGAATAAGAAAGAGAGAGAACTGTAAGGATAGAGAGAACGTTAATAGCACAAGTTGTATGAACAGAGAGATAAGAAACGATGATGGCGTTATGGAGACATAGTCTACCAACCCTCTACAACGAATATACACAATATACACAATATGTCCAAGTAAAATTAAAAAGGGCGAAGAATGTGAAAATGATCACGTGGTAAGGATGTGAACTAGTCTCGGGGGTTCACAGGGTCCTAAAAGAAACAAGCACGTTGCCTCCCCGGTAACGACGCCATAAAGATTGACGTCCCCTAGATTTAGCACTATATGCAGTAAGATCAGAGATACCAGGATTAAATATTTATAACCGCAAGCGCACGGTGTTGTGACGTCCCCTAGATTTAGCAATATATGCAATGGGATCGGGGATACCAGATTTAAATATTTATAACCACAAGCGCACGGTGTTGTAGTGTGGCTTGGGGGTCGAACTCAGGGAGGCGTGTGTTGTGCTTGTTGTCAAGAAGGAACCGGTTCACCCGATGGGTGAGCTAGCCCGATCAATCGGTAGGTTGTCACGAAATAGAAATACGAAGGATGTAAGATATAAAAGGAAACCCAAGACTTTGGTTTCCACCCTATCATATGCCCTCTCTATTACGACCGAAAGATAGGATTACGATTGGATTTTCGGGTTTATTGGAGAGAAGTTGCCTCTAAGAGTGATACCTAGCGTCCTATGGGCTCGAGATTTCGGTCGATGCCCAGGATGATATGCTAGCTCTACCCGGGTTTGGACGGTGGGCATTCCCATGTCCATTAACACCGACCGACTTCGGGAGCACTAAGCTCGCAACGATTACTCCCAACATTTCATCCTACCGTTCCCTCGCGCTAGGATTCAATATCTACGTTAGGGGTATGAGTTGTGGCTAGGGGATCAAATGCCAGTTTTATTTCCCCTTGGCCCGACGGTCAGAGGCGGTCCTTCTCCCACCAATGACAATAAAACGCCCTGCGTAACCATCTAAATTCCTAAATCCTATCAAAATCCTAATCCTATGGTAGTTCTAGGGAGAACACATGAAGGGGTTTCCACTAATGCCCTAGATTGGGAAACTACTCAAAATTCATGGTGAAAATAGCATCACAACAAAATTCAACCATTGGAATCAAAATCAAGCAATAGAAATATGAAGCTAACAATAGTATTAATGCAATATCAGAGTTACAGAACAATCAGAAAACTTACAAGACAGATTAAAGTCCGAGCCGTCAAAAATCCCAAAAAGACAGAAAATAAACTGGGTTTGTCTGGGAAAAACCTAGGTCACTATATATAGAAAATACGACCACCCGATTGGTTAAAGCATCAACCGATCGGGTGAGCTAACAGTTGATATGGCCTTCGGTCTTCAGACACTTCACCCGATCGTTGAACCAATCGGGTGAGCTCATCGGGTCATGAGATGGGCAATCTTAGCTACAGATGAACCGATCGGGTGAGATGCCACCCGATCGGTTGGAATTCAGCTCCAAAAAGGCATAGAGCACTGACGGATTCACCCGATCGCTGAACCGATCGGGTGATCTGCTCTTCACTTCTGCTTCTGTCCGGGTCGGATACGCGTGCACGAACTGATCGGGTGACTCTGTCCACCTGATCGGTTGAGGGCTGATATATGGAATTCTTCTACGTTTGGCCCTCGGGATCGTGTGCGACACCTCCCGTTGCTCCAGGGACTCATGATATCTGCTTTATATGTCACCAATGCTGGCAATCTCCTGCATTGACACAAAAACACAAAGAAGTGAAAGAAAACTAAAAATCACGAGAGAATGGATACGAAAAGCCGGAAAGCAGCGAAAAATCACGAAGAAGACGTGCGTGAATATATAAAATATAAACGCATGTCAAAATCCCCCAAACTGAACCCTTCCTCGTCCTCGAGGAAGACAAGTGAGAGTAGGATCTTGGAGGGGAAAACAGAAAGGAAGAAACAGACAGAAAGAAAACAAAATCTTAGATCGCCCGTCAGAGCCAACAAAATCAAACACGACACACTAGCAAGCATGCAATAAAACACATCACTAAACCAAGGAATATGAGTCCATACAAGTGTCGTGGGCCCACGTGGTGAAGCGCTAGTGAGTGTGGTCGTGAGCTAGCAGACGGTGTCACTATCTAAATTATGCAATACAGCTCCATATACACATACCCAAGGAATGACCCAAATATCGATTCAATTTGAATAAGCGGTGAATAATAGCTCAAGCATGCATGAGAATAGAATAAGAATTGAAAGCATATCATATGTCAGGGACTCCACTGCTAGGGACTAGAAAATCACCACACTATTGCCTAGATAATCGCTAGAAAATTCCTATGCCAAGTGTGTTCGAAAACGAAGGAAGTTGAGAAGGTGTGGAGTAGAACACTCGGTGCAATTTCTTGCCTTCCCTTTATTCATGTTGGATGGGAATGATATTCACAACGAGAATTTTTTGGGTTTTTGGTATTTGTATTTTTTTGTTTTTGGCTATACATATATATATATATATATTCTTTTCTTTTCTTTTCTGGATTTTTCTTCTCTCTTTTTTTTCTTTTTGGGCTTTTGAATTTTTGGCTATACACTTGTGTACTCTCCCATGTGGGAGAACGGTACACAACGAGGGGATTTGCACCAAGTTAAGCAAAAAAGAAATCGAATTCTAAACACTTGGGCAAAGGGAAATTTTTCTCACAATTCAGAGCATAAGCAAAATGGGTTATCCTAGTCCTATTGGTAGAGTCCCGACACATGCGAATTGAAGCATAATATATATAAATTATTCATGCATAGAGAAACAGACAATGAGATAAAATACCGCATATTCGAAATTGAAGCATGATAGTCCAGGGGTCAACCAAGAACATGTATATAAAAAATCACAAAGTAGAAGCACACCAACTAGCTAGTCACGACACACGACTCACATAAACGCAAAGTGAACCCACGAAGCATGAAATGCAATAGGACTCGGCTTCCTAGGGTTAGTGACAGTGGTTATCGTAGCTAAGCTAGGTGTGTGTGTCGTTCCATGACAATTCATCGTGTGGGGTCATCTCTAGGAGAGGGAGAATAGAAAGAGAGAAAGAAAAAGAAAATACGATGAAAACGACTCAAAAACTGTGAAAAAGACACAACTGACACACAAAGTGCGACTCCCCCAAGCTAAAACTTGCATTGCCATCAATGCAATATTAGTAAATGCGGGAGGGCAAGGTAAATTGGGGGGAAAGTTCGCACTGACACAAAAAAGTGAAAAACATGAAAAACACTCAAACGAAACAGAAAAAAAATGAAAATAAACACACGATAACACACGATAACAACATAGGTGATGCAAGCAAATAAACAAGCACATGATAACAACATCACATGACAACATGCACAAAAATCGATTTTCCCTAAGCTGATCATGAAAATGTTAGCAATAATGTGTGATCAAGGTGATGCAGAGTAATGCTAGGGGGAAAATCAATGTGCAGGAGAGGCAGTCTCCCCATCCTCCTCGGTAAGAGTGGAGGGGCTAGGCATGGAGGCAAATTTTATTCCAAGAAAAGCGATTAATCCTAATACGCTCCTCTCACTGCCGAGAGGAGACGAGTTTATTCAAGTCTAGACTAGAGAGCGGTAAAATTTTTACACTACTAGATTTAGATACACCTGAGCAAACGGTGGATCTACGATCTGAAACGGAGAGGGATGCTGCTCTTCCTGTTCTTTCTGTGGATCCACCAATGTTCTGGTGCCACGAACACCAACAAACTCCAGCAATACTTTCCCAAGCTTCTCTCGATGATGTCCACCTAAATCATTCGAAAGAAAAGGAGCATCAGTCCGTGATGAAAAATTCTTCCCCGCAATAAATGTATCCCAAAGAGTATCGTCAAAGTAAAATGTAAAGCGTGGAAAAAGTTGACGATGACTCCCTGAGAATGTGGTGCTATGCCCCAGTGGTGACGCAATGATCTCCTGTCCATGTTCAGCGACGAGCTCGTCAGGTGCTGACATGCCCTGACATATCTCCGTATATTGTGAATCCGGATCCTATGGAGTATATGTCATGTCAGTAGTATCTGAATCTAAAAATGTGGGGAATGTAATATGAGATTCAGAAATAAGGTCTAAAAGATCTCCCTGAGTGGGAGCAGTAGGCTCTAGTGGATACGATCCTCTGGTGGAGTGAGGGTGAGCTGTGGAGGTAGTGGTAGAGGCAAGGTGGTATGAGGCTTAATAGAATGAGTCATGACGTTCACGGCTCCATGCTCTCCCTTCTCGTCAATATGGACATCCTCCATGGCCTCCTCGGCACCGTGTGTCTCAAAAATTGTTCCTGCATGGGGAAGGGGACTCATATCAAAATTTTCAAATTGTAAACCATAAGAGTTACCTTCCGTGGTGCAAGTTGTCGATGATGTATGAGACACGACTGCTTCACCACCAAAAGTAGAAGTGGTAGGTGGAAATGGAATTGGTGAATCCACCTGGCCCTAGGTTACCGCGGAATCCTCCATCAATAACTCAAGGATAGACTTCTGAGATGGAGATGAGGGTGATGGTATTGTCGGCCCTTGATTTACAAAGGAATTCGCCACTAACAACTCAAGATCGGTCCTAGGTGGTGGAAGTGAAAGTGGTGGAGTCATCTGGCCTTGGTTTAAAATATTGTCTTCTAATAATAATTCAAGGTCAGACTTCGGTGGGGGAAGTGGTAATGGAAGTGGAGGTGAGGTCCATTGCATTTGAGTTGCAATGGAGTTTTCCAAGAACAATTCAAGGGTCGATTTTGGTGGAGGACGGGGTGTGTAAATTTGGTGGTAAGGATGGGAGGGTTCTTGATATAGGTTGTGGGTATATGAGTGTGGGGTGTAGGGTTGGTTACTAAATTGGCAATGGATGGCCGTATGTCCCTGCATCCCATAAGCTTCACAAACTGCGACGACCTGTGGATAATTCTCATATCCACCCATATAAGCACCGTATGGCGTGTAGGCATCAAAATTCCCGATGTATGATCCATCGGGCATCCACATAATTCATCCTGCCGTTACCACGCGCTAGGATTCAATGTCTATGCTAGTGGTGTGAGCTGTGGCTAGAGGATCAAATGCCAGTTTTATTTCCCCTTGACCCGACGGTCAGAGGCGGTCTTTCTCCTGCCAATGACAATAAAACGTCCCGCGTAACCATCTAAATTCCTAAATCCTATCGAAATCCTAATCCTATGGTAGTTCTAGGGAGAACCCACGAAGGGGTTTCCACCAATGCCCTAGATTGGGAAACTACTCACAATTCATGGCGAAAATAGCATCACAACAAAATTCAACCATTGGAATCAAAATCAAGCAATAGAAATATGAAGCTAACAATAGTATCAACGCAATATCAGTGTTACAGAACAATCAGAAAACTTACAAGACAGATTAAATTCCAAGCCGTCAAAAATCCCAAAAAAAGACAGAAAATAAACTGGGTTTGTCTGGGAAAAACTAGGTCACTATATATAGAAAATACGACCACCCGATCGGTTGAAGCATCAACCGATCGAGTGAGCTGACAGTTGATATTGCCTTCGGTCTTCAGACACTTCACCCGGTCACTGAACCGATCGGGTGAGCTCATCAGGTCATGAGATGGGCAATCTTGGCTACAGATGAACCGATCGGGTGAGATGCCACCCGATCGGTTGGAATTCAGCTCCAAAAAGGCAGAGAGCACTGACGGATTCACCCGATCGCTGAACCGATCGGGTGAGATGCTCTTCACTTCTGCTCCTGTCCGGGTCGGATACGCGTGCACGAACCGATCGGGTGTGGCTCTGTCCATCCGATCGGTTGAGGGCTGATATATGGAATTCTTTGACGTTTGGCCCTCGGGATCTTGCGTGACACCTCCCGTTGCTCCGGGGACTCATGATATCTGCTTTATATGTCCCCAACGCTGGCAATCTCCTGCATTGACACAAAAACACAAAGAAGTGAAAGAAAACTAAAAATCACGAGAGAATGGATATGAAACACCGAAAAACAACAGAAAATCACGAAGAAGACGTGCATGAATATATAAAATATAAACGCACGTCATGTTGTAGTGTGGCTTGGGGGTCGAACTCAGGGAGGCGTGTGTTGTGCTTATTAACAAGTAGGAACTGGATCACCCGGTGGGTGAGCTAGCCCTGTCGATCGGTTGGTTGTCATGAAATGAGCTACGAGGAATGTAAGATATAAAAAGGGAACCTAGGACTTTGGTTTCCATCCTATCATGTGTCCTCTCCATTACTACCGACGGATAGGAATACGATCGAATTCTAGGGTTTAGTGGTGAGCAGTTGCCTCTAAGAGTGATACCTAGCGTCCCATGGGCCCGATATTCCAGTCGATGCCCAGGATGATACGCTAGGTCTACCCGGGTTCGGACGGTGGGCATTCACATGTCCATTAACATCGACCGACTCCGGGAGCACTAAGCTTGCAACGATTACTCCCAACATTTCATCCTGTCATTCCCACATGCTAGGATTCAATGTCTATGCTCGGGGTTTGAGCTATGGCTAGGGGATCAAACGCCAATTTTATTTCCCCTTGGCCCGACGGTCAGAGATGGTGTTTCTCCCGCCAATGACAATAAAACCCCCCGCGTAACCATCTGAATTCCTAAATCCTATCGAAACCCTAATCCTATGGTTTTTCTAGGGAGAACCCACGAAAGGGCTTCCACCATTCCACCAATGCCCTAGATTGGGGAACTACTCACGATTCATTGCAAAAATAGCAACACAACAAAATTTAACCATTAGAATCAAGATCAAGCAATAGAAATACAGAGCAAATAGTATTAAGGACGAAATGTTTAAGTATCAAGACAATCAGAAAACTTACAAGACAAAATAAATTCGCAGCCGCCAAAATCCCAAAAAGACAGTCTAAAAATGGGGATCCGTTCTGGGAAAAACCTAGGGTTGTACTTATAGATTAGCGTCTACCCGATCGGTTGAAGCATCAACCGATCGGTTGAAGCATCAACCGATCGGGTGAGACAGATGTCGACTTGGTCTTCAGCTTTGGAAATACGTCACCCGGTCACTGAACCGATCGGGTGATGTCGTCGGGTCGTGAGATGTCACCCGATCGGTTGGAATTCAGCTCCAAAAGACAGAGAGCACTGTCATTTTCACCCGATCACTGAACCGATGTGGTGAGCTCTTCTTCACTGCTGCTCCTGTCCGGGTCAGATACGCGTGCATGAACCGATTGGGTGGGTCTGTCCACCCGATCGGTTGAGGGTCGATATATTGCATTCTTCGACGTTTGGCCCTCGGGATCGTGCGTGTCACCTCCCATTGCTCCGGGGACTCATGATATCTGCTTTATATATCCCCAGCGTTGGCAATCTCCTGCAACGGCACAAGAACACAAAGAAGTGAAAGAAAACTAAAAATCACAAAAGAATATATACAAAACAACGGAAAACAACGGAAAATCACGAAGAAGACGTGCGTGAATATATAAAATATAAACGCACGTCACCGTATCTGTTTGATGCGTTTCAAACATAGAAATTCTTCCCTTATGTGTAGACATTCAGATCTAGTTTTTCACATATCGATTATCAAATTCGAAAAAGGCTCTCTCTCTCTCTCTCTCTCTCTCTCTCTCTCTCTCTCTCTCTCTCTCTCTCTCTCTCTCTCTCTCTCTCTCTTTTCGACCTAATCCTTCCTAGAGATCATTGGATTTTGTGTG
This sequence comes from Scilla litardierei, assembly GCA_030789695.1. Lineage (NCBI taxonomy): Eukaryota > Viridiplantae > Streptophyta > Magnoliopsida > Asparagales > Asparagaceae > Scilla > Scilla litardierei. The sequence continues at coordinate 214,558,506 of CM061142.1, read as the reverse complement.
TTCATTCTCCTGAAGGATTCAAGGATCATGATCATCATCCTAGCCGTCTCCATCTATTCATCTTAGTGGTGCTAGGGTTTCAATCATTCTTCGTGACCTCTTCTCTCCATCATCATTCCTTACCGTAATACTGTAAGTATCTCACAAGGCATAGGAATTTGTGGTGAGTATTTCATATTTCATTAAACTTTGTATTTGAGTTTTGCTCTCGGTTTGTGAGAGGTACGCGATCCCGGTTTGTGGGAGTCACAATTGAATCTTTGTATTCATTTGTCTTGTAGTAGTTGCTACGAGAAGTTTTTAGTGGAAGCTTGAGTTAGTGGACTCTAACTCAAGTAGCCGGAAGGGATCCGGGTGTCCGGGACGTAGGATCACTGGGAACAAGTCGGGGAGACTTGGGTGGATCCAAACCTGTTAGATCTATTATTTGTTTTGTGTTATTCGTGTTGTCTATCTTTATTCTGCATTGTTGTTTATGTTTGTACGATAATTGGGAATTATCCTCTTAATTATTTTAAAGTAATATTCACCCCCCTCTAGTACTTATGCAGTAGCTACCAGGGTATTACAGAAGTCCTCTATGATCCTATGCTAAAATATCCTCGTAAACACTTTATTATTTATTTTAAATCCTTTGTCATCATATGGAATCTTCCCACATAGCATTCTTCTAAAGCTAATATCGCAAACATTTTGCAACACTATTAATTTCGATTTAGTATATACTTATTGTCACAAACTCTTTGTGACTTCAATTATTCTCGTGCACCCGAGTGCACTCCTCTTGAATCATTCCTATTACTAAGACGCAAATCCCACTTGGTATGAGACCCTACAGCATGACCCTACTACAGGTTGGGGCTCCAAAACCCTAAGACGATAGTGACCACGCGCAGTAGGTGTCGCCCCTGTTTTGGCATCATAATTACGTGATTGACCCATCAACAGAAGTGTCGTCGTGATCACTTTGACTGTGTCAGTGATGAATACTGCAGTTTTAGTCCCTTTGTCATAACTATGTCACTGCATAGTCTAGGGTATGGTAAACCGTCAACCCTACTAGCTAGCACTGGTCAGCATACTTCGGTCTTTGGTATGTCCATGTTGTACTTCCTACAACATACCCCAGTCGAGTTTTAGCACAAAGAACCGTAATAAGGCTGTGTCACTAACTTCTTATTAATGGAAGAGACGAATCCTATCTTAGTCACTTCTTACCTCATACGCTTCAAGTGTCACATGACCAAATACCTTTTCAACGAGTGAAGACTCGAGGCTAGATCATAGATCTAAGTGACACAGTTCATGCACAGGTTTGTACAATGACCTCAAGTCTAAAGGACCACCTTGCATATCATCACTAGAGTGTTATCAATGAAATTTTAGTTAAGATTAACAATTTGATAACTCTTTACCGGGTCGTTCAGTGGACTCATTCTCCAATGAGCACTTATGCATTGTCTTCGACTTTGAGAGGTCGAATGATTATGAGATCAACATTACCCTTTAGGTTAAGACAAAGACACAATGGTCTATTCAATGTGCCGATATCCTTTTCGCGAAACATCTTTGACCATGAATGTTTTTAGACTTAAGTTCCCATCGGTCATTCACTTCCCATAATCGAGATCTACATATAGATATGTATATGACCTTACTTTAAGTCTAAGAAAATTATCCAAGTATTTAAAAACAATTTAATTTATAATAGGCTAATTAGTACCATTTATATTTGAACAAGATGTTTTCTCGATAAATTTCCACAAGGGCATATATGTAAGGATCGCCTTACCCTTGCAATACTAACAACAACACACTAAAGGGGGAGGTGAATAGTGTAATGACAATAAATTGTACAATTAAAATTAAACTTGCAAATGCGGAATAATAAATGCAAGAGGAAAGAATTGACACAAATAATCCAAACGCAAACACAAGATTTTACCATGCTTCCCCAAAACTTGTGTACGTCCAAGCACACCAATATTCACTAAATTTCCACAAAGAAAAGTGAATACAAATCTCACAAGGAGATACCCCACCAAGAGGATTTTGCCCTACACAAGGACCCAACCAACCCTACACGAGGGCCAAACTCCCACCTAGAGAATTACTAACTCCCACTCAGAGAATTAGGGTTAGCTCTACACTAGGACACCAAACTCCCACTAAGAGAGTTACTCCCACAAAGAGAGTTATTCCCACAAAGAGAATATCCTAATCCCACAAAGAGATAAACTCCCACAAAGAGAGTTAGACTAATTCCCACAAAGAGAATTAGAGTTACAAGAATCACCAAGTAATATAAATACTCTTACCTATGCCTTGAGATGCTTACTCATAGATGAATGCAAGGCATGGAAGAGGATCTCCAAGTGTTGAGATTGGCTTGAAAGCACTTAGATGATTTTCCTTGAGCTGGACTTCAATGCATGAAGAGGAATGAGAGCTCAAAGAGGGAAATATGAGAGTTTGAGAGTGGCTTATTGATCTATTATGATTTTCAATTGCATCAAGAAGTTCTAATGAACTCAGCACACCCATATATATAGGAACCCATATCAACCCTCAAACCCCAAGAAAATAGCCAAGAACGAAACTGGGCGAAAAAGACACCGACAGTCGACTGATGATCAAATGACAGTCGACTGATCAACGGCTAGAAAATCAAACGGCTATAATTTGAGCCAGGATAGTCGACTGATGAAGTCGATACAGTCGACTGAGCACAGGACAGGCGCCTGTAAAACCTTCAGCAGGCGACTGCTGTAGGGGATGGAATAAAATAGAGAGCTGCACTCTTTCTCCAGATAAGCATACATGCAAATGATCTCAATAATACAGTCGACTATAAAATATCCAGTCGACTGTAAATCTTGAATCAGTCGTCTGCTGCAAGAGATGGAGAAAAACAGAAAGAGGCAGAGATTGCACTTACGCTACTCAGACGACTGTTGACCAATTTCCAGGTGACTGTAAATATACAGGCGACTGTAAACTGTGCAGCAGTCGACTGATGCGAAAAGCTCAAGTAGAGTCAATAGAAATGTTGACTTGAGCAGTGCATATCAGTCGATTGTAGAAGGATCGACAGGCGACTGGAAATCACCCAGTCGACTGTAAATCTCTCATCAGGCGACTGATGGAAAGCCAGAGGCTCCAAATGAGTCTTTGGTCAAGATGAACCTATTAGGTTGGATTCTATGATAAACCTAAGGCTCACTAAAATGGTTAAATGCATATGCATGTATGAGTAGAACATCTATCAAGGCATTACATTAACCTAGACTCAAATGAGAGAGAAAGCAATAAAGGAAATATTACATGGATTACATTGCTTTCCTTAGAGTCTAAGTCTTCAATCTTGATGCCTTGATGCTCTCCATCATCTCCAAGCTTTGGCACCCCTTGAGTCCAAGCTTTGGCCCTTCTCCACTTGATGTCCATCTTGCACCAAGTGTTTAGTCTCCAGAATTGATATTCAAGAAAAGAACTATGAGACTAAAACAAGAGAGTCATTAGCAACAACATAATGTTGTGATCATCATCAAAATAAGATTGGTATGAAACACCAATACTCAACAATCTCTCCCTTTTTTGATGATGACACACATTATGTAAAACACAAAGAATTAAAGCAGAATGCTAAAGAGCTCCCCCTACTTATATGCACCATTTATACAATGAGATACATAATAGAAAATACTCATTATACCAAAACAAGTTAATGTGACATATAATAGGCATGGATTACATAAACCAATTGTAATAGACAATATCATGAAAACATGAATAGTTTATACAATCCCATATATCTCTCTCCATAGATATATCTCTCCCTAAATGCATATGTATGAAATACAAGAAGTACATTTACATAATGCATATATCTCTCCCCCTTGACATCGTCAAAAAGGTGGACATAAAAAATATCCCCCTTTGTCATCTTAATCAAAGATGTGACAATATGCAAGATAAAAGAAGATGTATGATACCAAATTGAAAAATTTAGTGGGTATCAATCACTATCCCATGCTCCCCCTAGATCATAGAAATGGTCAAATTTTGACTTCTTGGATCTAATATCAATTATAAAGAAGGAGATTAACAATCTCTAACAATTGAGGTAAATACCAATTGTAGAAAAAGAATCTGGGAAAAACCCCTCTTTACTAATTGATATACATATAATGGAGCCATGGGCCTAAGGTGTATCAAAGTAATAGATATGGAAAAATCAAGCTTCAATGATACACAATGATATTGCCAAAAGGAATAAAACATAAAACATGTTGGCAATATCTAAGGGGTTTGGTTTGTGACAAAAACATAACCAAATGTAAAAAATGATATCAATCACACCCCGAAATGAGAGTCAAAATATGTTTTAAAATATTTTAAACATGCACATAATAACTCCCCCATTGACATACATATGGATCACAAATGCATGTAAGTCAATGTATTCCCCAAGATTCCCATTTTCATGAAAAATAAATTTGAAAACCAATTTCAAAATCATGAAACACACAAAAACAATGGGTATGCTAAAATAAACATTTAAGCACAATACCCATGCAATATGCATATGTGTGAGGAACCTAAACATTAGGGAACCAAATCCAAGATGAGTTTGATTTCCTAATGTAATCACATGAGGTGATCACATCCCTAACTACAGAGTTGATGTAACTATCCCTCTCTTGCGCACTAACCTTAGTGGGAATCCATAAACTCAAAGATTTCCTAGGCAAGGGTTTTGCCTTTGCAAGAGGAGTGGATGTGGCATGCTTAGGTGTAGAAACGAATATCTTTGCATACATAGAATGAGGATTTTGCTTATTAGCAAAAAATGAAGAGTCTTCATTCTTCCTCATCACCTTGTGATCTACATGCTTCTTGTTGATCTTATTGCTGTACAAGAAGGCATGGTGATTCTTCTTAGGTGCTTTAGCAATATTTCTTGTATTTGCATCGTAAGAGGAATTAGAGATGGGTTTGGGTACCACATTTTGAATATACCCCAAACCTCCTCTATGATTTGTCGGATGTTATTTTTCAAACAAATCGTGGAGTGAATCCCTAGAATACACAAAGCTTTTGAGCTTACATGATTCCTCTTCACATTTCAACGTAAGTTGTTGAATGCGAGTTTCTAAGCTAAGGTTTTGAGCAACAAGATTATCATTAGTCAAACTCAATTCCTTAACTTGAGAGAGAAGTGTGTCTCTCTCACTAGTGTCACAATCATGCATTTCATCATGAAATACACTGGCCGATTCTAAATCATGCACCCTACTCATAACATTATTAAATTTAGCTTTCAATTTATCATATAAGTCGATGTACATACTTACCAAGTTGGAGGCCACATTTAAGCGGTATTCGAGCTCCTCGTAGGATAGCTTTTCTTCCTCAACTTCCTCATCGCTTTCCTCCTCGCTTGAGCTTGATGAAGACTCTTCCCCATTAGCCATGAAGAACATTTCTTCTTTGGAGTTGAGCCACTCCTTTATCTCTTCATCACTTGAACTAGAGGAGATTGATGAAGAATCATCAAAAGCTGCGAAGCACATGTGAGCTTGCTCCTTGTCATCCTCTTCTTCATCACATGATGTGTCCACATCGGAATCATCAAATGAGCCGATAAGTCCCTTCTTTTGGTCTTGAAATCGGACTTGACTTTCAAATTCTTCTTTCCTTTGCCCTTATAGGTATCTTTGGTGGGTCTGGAAGGGCATTCGGTAGCAAGATGACCTTGCAATTGAAACAAATATAATTGTTAGACTTGGAGGTAAACTTTGACAAAGATTTACCTTTCTTGTCCTTGAGGAATGCCTTGAATTTCTTGAATTGTTTGGCAAGCTCGATGTAATCATCATCGCTAACATCTTCTTCTTCTTCTTCTTCACTTGGAGCTTCTCGTTGGAACTTCTTTCTCCCTTTGAATGACTCATTCTCAACATGGAGTGCAACCCCCTTTTTCTTCTCGGGCTTGGTTGGTTGAATCTCTTCCTTATGTTGAAGTAACACTTCATGAGAAATCTCCAAAGTATGCCAAATTCCGTTGGCCGATTTTCACATGGAGATGCGGTTGAACTCATCCAGAGTAAGGGCGTAATAGAATGCATACATAGCCCTTGCATTTACTCTGATCTAGTCCTTCTCCGCTTTAGTTCTCGAGGCCATGGGAGAAGTAGGCTCCTCAAATGGTGACTCCGTGATGTCCAAAAGATCTTGACCCTTCATGTAGATCATCATCCTAATCTTCCAACTTGGGTAGTTGGTTCCGTTGAAGAGCGGGGGTCGAACGGTTGAATGACCTTCTTCATGAGACGCGGATGAAGCGTTGAATGCCATCGTTGCAGTATGCTATAACCTCGCTCTGATACCAATTGTAAGGATTGCCTTACCTTTGCAATACTAACAACAACACATTAGAGGGGGGTGAATAGTGTAATGGCAATAAATTGTCCAATTAAAATTAAACTTGCAAATGCGGAATAATAAATGCAAGAGGAAATAATTGACACAATCAATCCAAACTCAAACTCATGATTTTACCCTGATTCTCCAAAACTTGGGTATGTCCAGCCAAACCAATATTCACTAAATTTCCACAAAGAGAAGTGAATACAAATCTCACAAGGAGATACCCCACAAAGAGGATTTTGCCCGACACAAGGACCCAACCAACCCAACACGAGGGTCAAACTCCCACCTAGAGAATTACTAAATCCCACTCAGAGAATTAGGGTTAGCCCTGTAGGGGTTCTGGCGGACCCTCAGAGCTCGGATCTGTATCCGTCCTAAGTCGAACGAACCACAGGAGCATAAAGCACAGCAGAAAATCAAAAACAAAACTTTTAATCTAGCTAAACAATTTAGCTAGGCTCTGAGGGAACCAGAACCTAGCCCGATCTATGCCAACTTGGGGTGGATCTGACCACCCCAAGAGGGATATATTCTAAAGCGACAAAATTAAATCTACACTAAAATTGCTTAACCACATACCCGGAATCTTGGCCCTGGAGCAGGCAAGATGTACCGCACCGTCTTCTGATGCTCCTCGTAGCCGAGCCGCCTTGACTCGATCCGCTTGAGCTGCCTCGCACCCTCGAACCGATCCGCCCGAGCCGACTTTCACCTCCAAGCCGATCACACGCGGTAGAAAGTTTCACTTGAGTAGAACCCGCGTCTTAGACGTCTGGATCCGAATCCAAACCCCCTTCGTAGTCTTGCTAGGATTACTCCGGAGAAGAGAGAGAGAGGGAGAGAGAGAGAGAGAGAGAGAGAGAGAGAGAGAATAGTTTAGTCGCCGATTGAGCTTGCTCTAAAAGTCTGGAGCTACTTGATCAAGGACTTGGTGTGTGTTTCAACGAAGGGAGTACACCCTTATTTATATAGGGAGTCGGCACTCCTTCTTTCATTGCGAGCAATGTGGGACAATAGCTAAATTGAAGAGATTCAATTAAGCTAATTTAGCTTAATTTGAAGTTAGAGAGCTTTTCATAAAAGCAAACTTCAACTAATTAATTTTCTTCGCTCATTAAACTTTAGACACCAAACAAGCTATCAATCCGAAGGGCTTCGAATGGTGAACGCATAAACCAACGGCGACGAATTTCGACTTCGTTTGACCCCTCAAACAATTGCCCAAAGTTGGACAAAAATCAACTTTTTGTAGCCGTCTTTGGGGTTTCAAAAAACCCTAGAACGACTTAAGTTGCAGGCGCGCCCGCTAAGCTTAGCGGGCGCGCCCACCCAAGGTATGGAGGGCGGGCCGTTCACCCGCTGGGCAGCGGGCCGTGCCTGCTGTGCCTTTGTGGATGGCCTTGTTAGCCCAGTGGGTCTAACCCACCTTGCCTTGAACTGTTTTCACGTTTCTAGGCTCGTTTGAGCTCCGATTTGGACGCGGTTTGAACCTGTGTTTAGACCGGGACAATCCCATCATCCAGGTAACCCTTTCCAATATATTTGTTCCTACTAAATTTGTCGTAACCAATTTACGACACGTTTAATCTTTTATTTGCATCAAATGCAACATTGTCCCTATTGCTATTCTGACTAATTTTCACAACAAGCTTTGTGAATATTAACTATTCAATATCATCAAATGAATCTCTCTCAATTAATCTTCCTATTACTAAGACACGAATGCTACTCGGTGTGAGACCCTACAGCCTGACCTTACTACTAGTAGGGGCTCGAAACCCCTAGACGACGATCACCATGAGCAGTAGCTGTCGTCTCTGTTTCAGAATCATCATAACGTGATCGACCCTTTGACAAAAGCATCATTGGGTTTACATTGGATGTGTCAGTGATGAATGTCATCATCTATAGTCCCTTCGTCAAGACTGTGTTCCTGTTGGCCTAGGGTATGGTTTACTGTCGACCATATTAGACAACATTGGTCAGTATACGATGGTCTTTGTTGTATTCACATTGTACTTCTTACAACGTACCCCGGCCGAGGATTAACATAAAGACCGTACTGAGCCTGTAACACTAACTTCCCTTTAACGGAACTGACGAATCTCATCTTAGTCATCTACTCAACTCGAGAGCTTCAGGTGCAACCCAACCTAAGATCTTTCAGCATGCCTAGCTTGGAAGCTAGATCATGGGTCTAGGCTACACAGTTCGCTCACAGGTTTGTACAAATGACTTCAGATCATAAGGAACAGCTTACCTATCATCACCCTAGAGTTATTAAACACAGTTTAGTTAAAGGTAATCATTTAATAACTCTAATTTGGTCATTCAGTGAACTCATTCTCCAATGAGCACATGTGTCTCGTCTCCGACTTTACCAAGCCGAATGACTATGAGATCATCATTACCCTAAGGTAAGACTAAGACACAGTGGTCTATCCGATGTGTCGATATCCAGTTCTCGACACATCTTTGACTACGAACCGTTTAAGACTTACGTTTCTAATCTGTCGCTTACTTGCTCATAATCGTGATCTCATCTAAATACGTAAGGACCTAACTATAAGTCTATGGACATTATCTAAGTATATTAATACAAACGATTTCATACTTAGGATAATGGATACCATATACAGTATGAACAAGACGTATACTTTAGGATAAATCGCCTTATGTGCACATATCCTCCTACATCTCCCACTTGCACTTAGGCTATGTATCTCGGTATCTCATACCGTTATAGCATATCAGTCGCTTTGACATTTATATGACAAACCTAAGAGTGGATTTACTAACGAGTATCTACAATTGTATTTTAATGGATTAATTAATACATCTCTTGATCACACAGGGTTGATCCTTTGAAAAAAGATTTGAATCAATTTTTCCTTTCTTTGTATAGCTAACAATTAGCTTATACAATCTAGATGTAGGGTCTAACATTACAATCTATAATTCAGTCTCAGCTCATTCCACTTTTCTTGTGTCAATATGTCGAGTACATACCTGACACCCTAAGTCTCTATATATACGATTAAATCAAAACGATTTTGATTCAATGTTTTATATAGATGATTCATTTAAGGTGGAAATCCTTTTTACTTAGTCGGAAAGACCAGAACTAAGTATACGAGCTGGCTCCCACTGACTTTAAGAATTACCTGGTTAAGTGCTTTAATATCATATCTAAATCATATTTAGATTTATATATAAAGACATAACCATTTGGTAAGTGTTTTAGATGGAATGTACTAGTGTCATGTTCGGTTTGACGAATGAGTCAAGTCAAGATCGGTTTAAGGAATATTGATATTGACTCACTCAATCAAACGTCCTACACTGTACTTTTCTTAACCACATTTAATATTAACTCTTTAATAACTAAATGCAGTTTATTAAGAATTAATATTAATATGCGTATAAATGTGATCGCACACAATTTATACGCCCCTGGAACCTATTCTGAACTACCGATTGACTATAACATTAAGTCAGCTTCAAAACAAAATTTTCTAAAGCCTCGTATCATCATTAGAGAATTTTCGCAACCATCTCAGAAAGCCACAATCACAGAAAATTTAAGCCAATCTCAATCAACTTTTAATTCCAACAGAAAACGTAATTTTCGAGACATTCATTAAAAACAACGGATTCATAAAGATGAACCGTAATATGTTTATCAAATAAAATTTGAGTGTAGAACACTTAATCATTGTTTTCACTTGGAGGAATGATACATTTTATTCAACTAAAATTTAGTATTAGCTCCTTCTCGATCATGTCTCTAGAAGTCTTTGAACGGCCCTAGCAGCAACGATTGCTCAGATTGTCGACCGTCCTCCGCACTTCTCACAGTCATCGCTTCATATCAGCCACATGTATACATTACACAGATGTCTCAGTATCTCATACTATATGATTGGAAATAATTACGCTTCATTGAATTAGATTTGTTGTACCTGAGGTAGAGGCATCAGTATGCCCCTTCTTCTTCTCTGTAAGATAGATCTTGCAGTTCCTCTTCCAGTGGACAATATTATGGCAATGGAAGCACTCAGATTTGACGGGGCCCGTTTGGCCTTTTTCTTCCCTTTGTTCGCCTTCACAGGTTGCGGGACCTGCCTCTTCTTACCCTTGCCTTTCGGCTGGTTGGAAGAAACAGAGCCAATAACCAATGCAGTCGGCTTCTTCTCAATCTCCTCAAACTGCCTAAGCATATTGAGGAGACCAGGAAGATCCGTTTCAAGACTGTTCATTATAAAACCAGTGATGAAAGGCTTAAATTCAGGAGTTAAAGACTTAAGGATAGTGTCCACGGACATCTCATTGTCCAGGACAAATCCTAACTGGGCGGCGTCCTCTACGTACACGACCATCTTGATACATGATCATGTACGGGCCCTGCCTCCATCTTTGTGCCCCAGAGGTTGCTAGTGGCTTCAAACTTGGCAGCTCTAGACCGCTTGCCGTATAACTCTTCTGCATTCAGAAGCATACTTTGAACATCCATATGTTCATGCTTCCTCTGCAGTTCGTTACTCATCGAAGCCAGAGTAAGACACCTGGCCTTCTCTGTATCCCTCTGGTATAGCTTATAGGCTTCCTTTTCCTCGAAGGTCGAATCGTCATCGGGCTTCTCCGGAGCATCCTCGAACAGTACGTATTCAATCCCGGCCAGGGAAAGGACCAACTTAATGTTCCTAAGCCAGTCTTTGTAGTTCGTTCCATCGAGCACGTTCTTCTCAACCATATATCTAAGACCCGAATCCATTCTTCATTTTTATAGATACTTTAGTCAGTATATGTTCGTAGTATAGTTTTAATGGTTTTTAATAAAATTATATTCTCCCACTAAATTTATTAAAGCCATAATAATAAATAATTTATTATAAAAATAACATTTGTGAGAGAGGGATCCGATTACCCTGAGTCTGACAACCTTGAGAATGTCTCAACAAGTTGTCCAACTCTGCAGTCGGTAGACGAACTTTTCGTCAATCATATTAAATATGATTCCCTATCGATTTTACCCCTAGTCATTTGTGATCATGAGTGTGCCCATCCGGATCACAATGGCTATCCTAGTCGGACCCTTATTTTCGTGTCTAGCCTGACTTGCCCGGCCGCTCGGTGTATGCACGACACGTCGGTTTGGGTCAGGACTTAGACTACATTCTTGGTTAGACTTACACTGATGCTCGGAGGATGAGACAACGGTTTTAGTCAGGTCAAGATGTCAATCAAGAAATCAGTTTCTATAAGATTGACATGTCACGGCTTGAGTGTAGATCAACAACCGTAACATGTTTCTTACAGTTGCCAACTCCCAAAACAAGGAGGGCTATGATTTATCTTGAATAAGATTATTATCGTATTTGACTTAGGTATAGTCGATGGATTTACACAATCATGAATCGACTCCTTGCGGTCGAGCGGACGCGGCCAGGGAATTGACTAAGCCAGGACCACTCGGTACCTAGACTAGCTAGGTTGGTCCAGCAAACTTAGCCAAGCACATTGACCGACATCATGATCCATTGAAGGAGTTTTCATAAATTCTATGTTCGTTCAAACAACTAAAAGGCTTTTAATTAAAACTAGTTAATCCTTATCAACTAGTGGATCCTAAAATTCGAAATTTTATGGATTGGTTGAACAATTCTTATTAAGTCATTATCAACTATAAGGTTCATTCGTTCAACGTGCTACCCCAATCTAATTAGGATTTTAATAAAACATTTACAACATATTTCAAAAATAGTCTTTTATGAAAGTCATCATTAAAACGATTTATTATAATGATTTACAAACAAAGGTACTACCCTAATCTGGTATTAGGTATTGATTTGTTTTGTTTACAAAACATAGCATGTCACTAGTTTATTAAAATTTCATCTTATAAAATTTTAAACATTTAATGGCTAACCTAAAGGTTCATGAATACATTATTCATCATGTCCATTAAAAGAAAATGAAACAACTAATTTATCCGCATAAATAAAAGTTTCATGTAGTAACATATAATCAGAATTTGCAAGTTAAAATTATCTACATAATAAATAACACACAAATTTGAAATTTAACAATTAAATTTAAAGATCAAAAATTTAAAGCTTAAAACATTTTTATCACATAAAACTAGGTTTCATAAAATTATCAAATAATTTTAAAAACTAGGCTTTAAAATTTTAATCAAACATTTCTAAGATTAAAATATCGCATAAAAATCTAGAAACTTATATGTAATTTAAAATAAACTAGTTTATCATTTCATCTTATGAAAATAAAATGTTTCTTTAATATACATATCCATTAAAGCAATTTTAAAACATTTTTAAAATCATTAGAATTGTTTTAAAAGCTTTCAAATAAAGTTTTCAAAATTTCTAACCTTTATGTAACTTAAGAAAATTAAATTTCCAAAATATATTCTTAAAGTTACATAAACTTTAAAACTTTTAAATGCTCGGAAAAATTATTATATCTCATAAAAAATTCTTATAAAGCATTTAAACATTAGAGACCCATTTAAATTTATCGCATAAAATTAAATCGTACCAAAAAAATTTCGTGTTGTAAAAACAATTTTTAAAACACAAAACAATTTTTTAACTAATTTTAACATAAAGCGAAAATAGTTCGTATGTTAAGATTAAGAAATTTAAAGATTTAAAAAACGTCGCTAAAGTAGATATATAGCATAACCGTGGCTCTGATACCACTGTAAGGGTTTTGGCGGACCCTCAGAGCTCAGATCTGTGTCCGTCCTAAGTCGGACGAACCACAAGGGCATAAAACGCAGTGGAAAATCAAAAACAAAACTTTTAAGCTAGCTAAACAATTTAGCTAGGCTCTGAGGGAACCAGAACCTAGCCCGATCTATGCCAACTTGGGGTAGATCTGACCACCCCAAGAGGGATCTATTCTAAAGCGACAAAATTAAATCTACACTAAAATTGCTTAACCACATACCCGGAATCTTGGCCCTGGAGCAGGTAAGATGTACCGCACCGTCTTCTGATGCTCCTCGTAGCCGAGCTGTCTTGACTCGATCCGCCTGAGCCACCTCGCACCCTCGAACCGATCCGCCCGAGCCGACTTTTGCCTCCAAGCCGATCACACGCGGTAGAAAGTTTCACTTGAGTAGAACCCGCTTTTTAGACGTCTGGATCCGAATCCAAACCCCCTTCGTAGTCTTGCTAGGACTACTCCGGAGAATAGGAAGAGAGAGAGAGAGAGAGAGAGAGAGAGAGAGAGAGAGAGAGAGAGAGAGAGAGGGAGACAGAGAGAGAATAGTTTAGTCGTCGATCGAGCTTGCTCTAAAAGTCTGGAGCTACCCGATCGAGGACTTGGTGTGTGTTTCAACGAAGGGAGTGCACCCCTATTTATATAGGGAGTCGGCACTCCTTCTTTCGTTGCGAGCAATGTGGGACAATAGCTAAATTGAAGAGAATTCAATTAAGCTAATTTAGCTTAATTTGAAGTTTGAGAGCTTTTCATAAAAGCAAACTTCAACTAATTAATTCTCTTCGCTCATTAAACTTTAGACACCAAAAAAGCTATCAATCCGAAGGGCTTCGAATGGTGAACGCGTAGGAACCAACGGCGACGAATTTCGACTTCGTTTGACCCCTCAAACAATTGCTCAAAGTTGGGCAAAAAATCAACTTTTCGTAGCCGTCTTTGGGGTTTCAAAAAACCCTAGAATGACTTAAGTTACGGGCGCGCCCGCTAAGCTTAGCAGGCGCACCCGCCCAAGGTAGGGAGGGCGGGCCGCCTGCCCACTGGGTAGAGGGCGTGCGCCCGCTGCAAGCAGCGGGCGCTGGCCCGCTGCGCGACGCCCGCTACTACAGTGGACGCTAGCCCGCTGTGCAGCGGGCGGCGCCCGTTTTGCCTTTGCGGATGGGCTTGTTAGCCCAGTGGGTCTAACCCACCTTGCCTTGGACTGTTTTCGTGTTTCTGGGCTTGTTTGAGCTCCGATTTGGATGCGGGTTGAACATGTGTTTAGACCGGGACGATCCCATCATCCAGGTAACCCTTTCCAATATATTTGTTCCTACTAAATTTGTTGTAACCAATTTAAGACACGTTTAATCTTTTGTTTGCATCAAATGCAACATTGTCCCTATTGCTATTCCGACTAATTTTCACAATAAGCTTTGTGAATATTAACTATTCAATATCATCAAATGAATCTCTCTCAATTAATCTTCCTATTACTAAGACACGAACGCTACTCGATGTGAGACCCTACAGCCTGACCTTACTACAGGTTGGGGCTCGAAACCCCTAGACGATGATCACCATGAGCAGTAGCTGTCGTCCCTGTTTCAGAATCATTATAATGTGATTGACCCTTTGACAAAAGCATCATTGGGTTTACATTGGCTATGTCAGTGATGAATGCCGTTAGCCATAGTCCCTTCGTCAAGACTGTGTTCCTGTTGGCCTAGGGTATGGTTTACTATCAACCCTATTAGACAACATGGGTCAGTATACGGTGGTCTTTGTTGTATTCATGTTGTAATTCTTACAACGTACCCCGGCCGAGGATTAACATAAAGACCGTACTGAGCCTGTAACACTAACTTCCCTTTAACGGAAGTGATGAATCCCATCTTAGTCATCTAATCACCTTGAGAGTTTTAGGTGCAACCCAAATAAGATCTTTCAGCAGGCCTAGCCTCGAAGCTAAATCATGGGTCTAGGCTACACCGTTCGCTCACAGGTTTTTACTAATGACTTCAGGTCATAAGGACCAGCTTACCTATCATCACCCTAGAGTTATTAAAGACAGTTTAGTTAAAGTTAACCATTTAATAACTCTAATTTGGTCGTTCAGTGAACTCATTCTCCAATGAGCACCTGTGTCTCATCTCCGACTTCACCAAGCCGAATGACTATGAGATCATCATTACCCTAAGGTAAGACTAAGACACAGTGGTCTATCCGATGTGTCGATATCCAGTTCTCGACACATCAATGACCACGAACCGTTTAAGAATTACGTTTCTATTCGGTCGCTTACTTACTCATAATCGAGATCTCATCTAGATACGTAAGGAACTAACTATAAGTCTATGGACATTATCTAAGTATATTAATACAAATGTTTTCATACTTAGGATAATGGATACCATATACAGTATGAACAAGACGTATACTTTAGGATAAATCGCCTTATAGGCACATATCCTCCTACAAGCACTACACTAGGACACCAAACTCCCATTAAGAGAGTTACTCCTACAAAGAGAGTTATTCCCACAAAGAGAATATCCTAATCCCAAAAGAGATAAACTCCCACAAAGAGAGTTAGACTAATTCCCACAAAGAGAATTAGAGTTACAAGAATCACCAAGTAATATAAATACTCTTACCTATGCCTTGAGATGCTTACTCATAGATGAATGCAAGGCATGGAAGAGGATCTCCAAGTGTTGAGATTGGCTTAAAAGCACTTGGATGATTTCCCTTGAGCTGGACTTCAATGCATGAAGAGGAATGAGAGCTCAAAGAGGGAAATGTGAGAGTTTGAGAGTGGCTTATTGATCTCTTATGATTTTCAATTGCATTAAGAAGTTTTAATGAACTCAGCACACCCATATATATAGGAACCCCATATCAACCCTCAAAACCCAAGAAAACAGCCAAGAGCGAAACTGGGCGAAAACGACACCGACAGTCGACTGATGATCAAATGACAGTCGACTGATCAACGGCTAGAAAATATCCAACGCCTATAATCTGAGGTAGGACAGTCGACTGATGAAGTCGATACAGTCGACTGAGAACAGGACATGTGCCTGTAAAACCTTCAACAGGCGACTGCTGTAGGGGATGGAATAAAACAGAGAGCTGCACTCTTTCTCCAGATAAGCATACAGGCGACTATTGTCAATAATACAGTCGACTGTAAAATATCCAGGCGACTGTAAATCTTAAATCAGTCGTTTGCTGCAAGAGATGGAGAAAAACAAAAAGAGGCAGAGATTGCACTTACGCTACTCAGACGACTGTTGACCAATTTTCAGGCGACTGTAAATATACAGGCAACTGTAAACTGTGCAGCAGTCGACTGATGCGAAAAGCTCAAGTAGAGTCAATAGAAATGTTGACTTGAGCAGTGCATATCAGTCGATTGTAAAAGAATCAACATGCGACTGGAAATCACCCAGTCGACTGTAAATCCCTCATCAGGTGACTGATGGAAAGCCAGAGACTCCAAATGAGTCTTTGGTCAAGATGAAACTATTAGGTTGGATTCTATGATAATCCTAAGGCTCACTAAGATGGTTAAATGCATTTGCATGTATGAGTAGACCATCTATCAAGGCATTACATTAACCTAGACTCAAATGAGAGAGAAAGCAATAAAGGAAATATTACATGGATTACATTGCTTTCCTTAGAGTCTAAGTCTTCAATCTTGATGCCTTGATGCTCTCCATCATCTCCAAGCTTTGGCACCCCTTGAGTCCAAGCTTTGGCCCTTCTCAACTTGATGTCCATCCTTGCACCAAGTATTTAGTCTCCAGAATTGATATTCTAGAAAAGAACTATGAGACTAAAACAAGAGAGTCATTAGCAACAACATAATATTGTGATCATCATCAAAATAAGATTGGTATGAAACACCAATACTCAACAATATATCTTCCTACATCTTCCACTTGCACTAAGTCTATTTATCTCGGTATCGCATACCACTATAACACATCAGTCATTTAAGGACGTTCATATGTCAGAGCCTAAAATGGATCTGCTAAATTGAATCTATTATGCAGTATTACTGAGTCTTATTACTTATACATCATTGATCACACAATGGTGATTTCACAAAACCATCTTTGGATCTCATCCAACGATTATTTCTTCTTCTGTATTGTTAACGATTAACATATACTACTTTATTAAGGTTTATCATTGCATACTAGTCAGTCATATCATAGCATATTCCAATATTCATGTTTCATTTATGTCCAGCACATTAATGATACCAAATATTCTATATCTCTGACATAATCAAAACTCTTTTGATTGTATATCACATATAGATGTTTTTATAACTTAGAACTTTTACTTAGCCCAAAACAGAACCAAGAGATATGCTAGCTCTCACTGACCTTGAGAACTAACTGGTCTTGATACTTCAACTTGACTTTCTAAATCTCATTTAGAATGTTGATTGTTAAGTATAACCAGACTATTTATTATGAATGAGTTAAAATGGAATGAATTTGTGTCAGGTTGTTCAGACGGATAAGTTATATCAAAATCCGTCTATAGGAGTTTTGATGATAAATTACTCAATCATAACTACCCACATTGTTATTTCCTTTATCTGCATTAATCTTCTAACTTGAAATATTATATGCAGGCAAACAAGAACTTTTCTTATTGTGCGCATAATCAAGATCACATCTAATTTATATGCACATGGAATATACTTGTTACTACAGATTAGTTAAAATAACGACTGCTCCAATCAATCGCATCAACTCAGAAACATACATAGCACTCAGAAAGCCACCAGAGCATACTCATCAAGATATCAAAAACAATGACTTTAATTAAAGGAAAATTGTTCATAATATTATCATTGTAAGTGACATTCACTTAATTATTGTTCAAAATCTCATCGCCGCATTTATTTAAAATAAAATAAAGACAACATCCTTGATATCCTTGAAGTCCTTAGACAGCCCCAGCAGCAACGATTACTCTGATTACCGATCGTACCAGGAACTTCACCCATCCACAAATTTAAGAACATGTAGACAATATACATATGTTTTGGTAATCATACGGGTATCTTATACCACATATTAAGCTTTATGAAAATTAATATACTCTTTAACAAGATTCGTACCTGAGGTTGAGGCATCACCATGCCCCGTTTTCTCTGCAAGGTAGGCCTTACAGTTCCTCTTACAGTGTCAAGGCTTATGGTAATGGAAACACTGAGACTCCGACGACGCCCTTCTCTTCTTCTTCCACTTCTTTCATTTGGCAGGTTGAGGGATCTGCCTCTTCTTACCCTTGCCCTTAGGCTGGTGAGAAGAAGCAGAGCCGACAACTAACAATGGTGGGTTCTTCTCGATTCTCTCCTCGAATTGTCGGAGCATGCTCAGCAGACTTGAAAGTTTCACCTTGGTGTTGTTCATTATAAAGATTGTAATGAACTGGTTGAAGGCAGTGGTCAAAGACTTTAGGATTATGTCTGTGCTCATCTCATTCTCAAGGACAAAATCCTAGATGGGCAGCTTCCTCTACGTACCTGATCATCTTTATCACATGATCATGGATGGGGCCCGTCGTCATCTTTGTTTCCCAAAGGTTGCAGGTGGCCTCGAATCTGGTAACCCTAGAACACTTACCATACAATTCTTCGGCATTTAAAAGCTTGCCCTGAACATCCATATGTTCATGCTTTCTCAGCAGATCATTGTTCATTGAGGCTAGAGGAAGGCACCTGGCTTTCTCTGCATCCCTTTGATACATCTTGTAAGACTCCTTCTGTTCATTGGTGGCCTTGTCGTCGGGTTTTTTCGGAGCATTTTTCGTCAGTTCACAACCGATTCCAACTAACGAGAGCACTAGCTTGATGTTCCTCAACCCGTCCTTGTAATTCGTCCTATTTAGTTCATTCTTCTCGATGATAAACTTAAGACCTGACTCCATACTTCATTTTAATAGAAGTTTGACTTAGCATATGTTCTTTTATAGTTTAAGAGGTTTTTATTAAACTATATTCTCCCACTATTTTAATGAATAGTTAAGCCATAATACTGAACAATTTATTATATTTAAAATTTGTGGAAGAGGGATCCAACGACCCTAAGCTTCACAACCTTGAGGAGACTGAATAAATTGATCAGCTCTGTAATCGGTAGATGAACTCTTCATCGATCACATCAAATGTGATTCCCTATAGGTTTTTACCCTTAGTCATGTATAATCGTGAGGTGACTCAACAAACTATAATGACTAGTCTAGTCGAACACTTATTTTCATGTCTAAACTTAACTTACACCAACACTCAAGGAGACCCGATGCGACGGTTTGGGTTAAGACCAGACTACATCATATGTATTATGGAGTCGGTTTCTAAAAGAGACCACGTCATAGATTGAAGAGACTCAACTACCATGATATGCATCGTTTAGTCCCCTAATCCAATAATAAGGAGGGCAAAAGTTAATCTTGAAGATGTTGGATGATAATGAACTCAAGAGAGAGAGATATATAATTTCATTGCTAAGAATGAGTAACCATAGCTAAGAGCCATGGTGCTCTATTTATTTATCTCATAGTGGGGAGGCCAAAAGCCTCTAGTAGACCAAGGGTCCCCATTACTCTAAGTAATGGGGGACCTAATGAATGGGTAATGAAGGAGGGGAGGCCAAAGGCCTCCCTCATTCATAACACTCCCCCTTACACATTCATCACTTCGGTCTCAGCTACTGAGGCAAGGGGTGGATACTTCTGGATCCAGAGTAAGTGTGTTTGCCTCGTTAAAACCTTAGCTGTGGAAAACCCAGTGGGAAAACCCAACAGCTTAAGGAAAAAGAGTGCAACCCACAGGTTACTCCCCCTGATCCATACAAGCTTCAGGCTTGCAGGTCTTTCAACTGTCGCATACCAATGTTCTTTACAAGATTTACAAAAGTACATTTAGGCAATGCCTTAGTAAAAAGATCAGCTAAGTTGTTGCATGACTGGATCTGTCGAACTTCAATCTACTTGTCGTTCTTCTGCTCGTGCGTCCAGAAAAACTTGGGAGAAATGTGCTTTGTCCTGTCGCCTTTGATGTAGCCCTTCTGAAGCTGAGCAATGCACGCGGCGTTGTCTTCGAATAGGGCAGTAGGTTCCAGATCACCGGTCTTCAGGCCAGTGGATTGGAGGATGTGTTGGACGACGGAGCGTAGCCAAAAACATTCTCTACTCGCTTCATGGATCGCGATGAGCTCTGCATGGTTGGAAGATGTAGCAGTAGTGGTTTGTTTTACCAATCTCCAGGAGATAGCAGTTCCTCCGTAGGTAAAGACAAAACCAGTCTGTGATTTTGCCGTATGCGGATCTGAAAGATAGCCTGCATCGGCATAACCAAGTAACTGGGAGGAGGCACCTCTCTGGTAGTAAATTCCAAGGTCTACGGAACCCTGGAGGTATCGCAGAAGATGCTTTACTCCATTCCAGTGGCGCTTTATAGGCGCTGCACTGTGTCTGGCTAGGAGATTGACTGCAAACGCTATATCGGTGCGCGTGTAGTTAGCCAGATAGAGAAGTGAACCAATGGCACTTAGGTAGGGTACTTCTGGACCCAGTATCTCCTCCCCCTCTTCCAGAGGCCGGAAGGGGTCCTTTTGTACGTCTAATGATCTCACGACCATAGGGGTACATAAAGGATGACATTTATCCAGTTGGAACTTATTTAAAAGCTTCCTGGTATAATTGGATTGATGTAGAAGGATTCCACCTTGTAGGTGTTCAATCTGCAAGCTAAGGCAATACTTCGTTCGGCCTATGTCTTTCATTTCAAAAGTGTGCTTTAGCCTTGCAGATATCTTATTAATCTCTGCTGGAGAGCCTATGAGATTTAAGTCATCAACGTAAACTGCTATGATGACGAATCCTTTTCCCGTTCTTTTGATAAAGATGCACGGGCAGACTTCGTTATTAGTGAATCCTTGATGTGCAAGGAAATCACTTAGTCTGTTATACCATATTTTGCCTGACTGTTTTAGTCAATACAAGGATCTATGTAGTCTAACAGAGAATACGTCCCGAGGTATCTCTTTCATCTCTGTGGGTAAGTTAAACCCATCTGGTAGTTTCATATAGATCTTTTTATCTAAATCGCCATAAAGATATGCAGTCACTGTTGGAAGCAACGATTCAGGATCTTAGTTTGATGATGACAAACGTGTCGGTATATCTAATGTGTGTGCCTAGTGTGTTTCAGGATTGGCGAATCAGGCAAATCAATATATCTCTCTTCATATGGAGGAATTACTATGTATACAGCTTTTGGGAGAGAGAGTAATTGATGTGCTCAAAGCAAAGTAGACTTGGTCAAGATGAAAAGATGAGGAGAGACCAATTCAAATCTCATAGGGATTTAGTCAAATCAATTAGAAGATCTCATCCTATTTCCTAATCCTTCTCCAATACAAAATCCCAACTTCTCCAATACAAAATCCAAACTTCTCCAATACAAAATCCCAATCATATTATAGAATTCCTATATCATATGGATTCCACATCATCCTCTAGCTGCAACCTAATGCAACAAACCCTAGCAATTGCCTATAGAAATGCATTCCTCAAAGAAGAGCAGAGCACGGTAATCAACTAAAATGAGGATCTACAAAATTTCAACAATATCATTGTGGCTGATACATCATATAATTCCCTTCGCAAGCGGCTACCACAAAAAGAGATTGCGGCTTCAACATCCGACGGCCAAGCTTCAAACTTCACCCTCATCATCCCCTCACGATCGACGAGAAGTCCAAGCCATTGCCGTGGGAGATCACGAAGCCGTGGCCGCTGCTACTGAAGACCGCCGCTGTGAAGAAGAGTTGCTCGCTGCCACCACCAAGACGAAGCCCCTGCCATCGCTGCAGCCTGTGCTCGACGACGGGAAAAACTCACCACCGTGAGTTGATCGTAGGAGACGTCATGAGTCATCGCCATCGGCAAAACCGCCGTCAAAGAGCCGCTGCATCGTGAAGGAGAATCGAGCAGAGTTGTCGCTGTCGGAGATCTCATCGGAGACAAAGCTACTCGTCGCCGTTCGAAGGAGAAACGAAGTCACCGCCGTTCATTACAGTTGAACATCGGAGCTGCTGTGAAGACGCTGTCGTTGAAGGATTCCGCCATTGCCGTGATCACCGCCGCACGAAGAGCACCTCCGCCGAGGAGAAATAATATCCACACCGTCGACGAAGGAGAACCGCCACTGCACGAAGAAGATCTCCTCGAGCCACCGTCATCGCCGTTAGTTCTCGCCGTTGCTGCTCACATCGACGAAGAGCCGCACGAAGCCCGACGCTATTGAAGACGTACTACACATTGAAGAACCCCGCCATTGCCGTTGCTGAACATCGTCATAACCTTCGTCATTGCTTGGAGCCGTCGCCGCCGTCCAGAGTTGTTGCTGCTGCTCAACGCCGTAGAAGAAGTCGTTGTCCTCCGATGCTGTTGCGAAGACGCCGCTGCTCGTGTCGAACGAACTCAAAGTCGACGTCGCAAAAGAATCCGCCACCGTCGCCCCCACTTGAAGAAGCGAAGAAGAAATCCGGCGATGCTGCATCCCTTCGTGTTGACATGGCGATAGGAGATCCGCACGAGCACCGAAGGAAAAAGAACGAACGGCTGAGATCGACTTTTACATGAGCTGGGATCGACGATCGAAACGAAACATTTTTCGTTCGTTGTGCTGACGTGGCCTTGGGAATTAATTAGGAGCTGCTTTGCGCACCGACCGAAGACAAATTGGGTTTGAACTGATTTCTATGCGCACCGTCAGCCTGTTATTAAAGGGAACTGCTAAACGCACAGGCCTCTGAATTATAAGCCTTCAACTGAAATTGCTCTGCGCACAGACCAGTGCATAACTTGATATCCAGGAGTCAGATTGAGACACCGTTTGCGTCAGATCAGAGCTGACGACGTGCTGATTGACAGAGACGCCTACACAGACACAAACTGAGCATTTCTAAACCCTAAACTCCTTTATTTGTGTCTTAGTGTAACGTTCTCTGTAGGGGAAACTTTTACCTATTTTTGTGGACTATTTTGGGACTTGTCTAGTTGGGACTAGACAAGTGGGACCCAGCTAGTTTGGGACTAGCTGGTAGAAAGCTTTGCTAGGATTGATAGTGAGAGGAAACACTGTGTGTGGGGTACTGAGAGTCTGGCGAGTGTAGAGACGTAGAGGGTGCTCTGAGCGTGCTCTAACTTGTGACTTTGTACCTATTGCACTATTCAATCTAGTATTTGCTTTGGGGGCTGGAGTAGGTCGTTGGGACTACCGAACCAGGGTAAATCTGTTGTGTACTCTGTGTCTGCATTTTAGTTACTCTGGTTGTGCTATAACTGCGTGTGATTTCTCGTGGGTTGCACGAGAATTTTTTATTAGCCTATTCACCCCCCCCCCCCCCCTCTAGGCTAGGATCCAGATCCAACAAGTGGTATTAGAGCCAGTTTAGTAGATCTAGCCTAGTTGACCATGGGCCACATTGATAGTGCTTTTGCTGAGGGTCAGTCTATTTCCCGACCACCTAGATTTAATGGAGGAGATTATGCTTACTGGAAAAATCGTTTGAAAATCTATCTTATTTCTATTGATTATAAAGCTTGGCAAATTGTTGAAAAAGGATATAAATCACCTGTTATCAAAATTGAAAATACTGAGATGCCTAAACCTGATGATAAGTGGGATGATAATGATTGGAAGCTTTATTCTCTTAATGCTAAAGCTATGAATGCTCTCATTTGTGCATTAGGTAAATCTGAATTCAATCGCATCTCACATTGTTTAACTGCGCAGGAAATATGGCATACTTTGGAGGTGACGCACGAGGGAACGTCACAAGTGAAGGAGTCTAGACTTGCACTTCTGAGCACGGAATACGAGGGATTTCGCATGCTACCATCAGAGACCATATCAGAAATGTTTGCAAGGTTCACCAACATTGTCTACAAGTCTAGTTCGCTCGGTAAGCCATATTCTAGCCTTAAGCAGGTGAGAAAGTTATTAAGAGCACTGCCAAGCTCTTTCAGGCCTAAAGTTACTGCCATCCAAGAAGCGAAGGATCTATCGCAGATGAGGGTGGAGGACTTAATAGGTAATTTAATGTCCCACGAGCTTGAATTGCAAAATATTGATGAAAGGGAGAAACCTGAGGAAAAAGAGAAAGCTACCAAGCCACTTGCTCTGAAAGCTGACGAAAGTGAAGATGATGATGATGACATAGCGCTAATGGTCAGAAATTTCAGAAAGTTTGTCCAGACCAAGCAAGGAAGAGCAGAAATGACACCCAGGTTTAATCGCTCTAACTTTTTTCAGTCTTCTAAGCAAAATTATGATCAGAATACTACTAATAGAATGACTTGTTTTAAATGCAAGAAAAGAGGACATCGAATGAGGGATTGCCCACATGAGACAGCTCAGGTAGCTAAAGAAAAGGGAAAATCCAAGGTGCTTACTTGGGACATGGATAGCGAAGCTGAGAGCGAGGAGGAGGAACACGAAGCCCATTCATGCATGGCATTAATGGGAATACACGATGAGGTAATTTCTGGTAGTAAAACTGAACTCCTTACTCTTTGTAAAGAAATGCAAGATAAAATAGTAGAGCTTGAATCCACTATAGATGACTACCAAAATGAAAACTTTGAAATGCAACAATCTGAATATGAAATGTCTAAAGAGATTGAAAAACTCAAAATTGATATTGTTGCTCGTGACTCTACTATTGATACTTTGAAAAAGGAAAAATCCAGTTTTAATGATGAAGCACCTTGTCTCTCTTGCCCTTCCTTGATGAATAATATTAGCATGCTTAAACTTGATTTGATTAAGCTCGAAACTGAAAAAGACTATGTTATTAGAGAGCTTAATGATAAATTCTGCATGTTGGATAATGATTTTAAAAGAAAAATGGTTGAATTTGAAAAGAAGGAAGAGGAAAACAAGAGAGCTTTTATAAGTAAATGCACATTGCTTGTGGAAGAAAATAAATTGTTGAAATCCAAAGTCTCTAATCTTGAATTGGCCATTAAGAAATTCTCTATGGGAAAACAATCGTTGGATAATATTTTACAGAATCAATTATATGGCAATAATAGAAGAGGACTTGGATTTGGTTTGAAAAATGCCGAAAAGCCAAAATTCAAGAAATTCCACAATGCACCTTCTATTGCAAAGAACTTATATGCAAAGTGCTTTACTTGTGATAGTGTAGGCCACACTTCATATTATTGTACATTTATGAACACAAACATCAAGTTTAAACAAGTATGGGTTCCTAAAACAATATTGGCTAACACTAGTGGACCTTGTTGGATTCCAAGGTCACACTTAACACCTTTCATGTAGGTGTGATGGAGTTTTGGCGAGGAGCATTAAATTCAATGTCTCATTCTTTTAGCTCCTTCGTCAAAAAGCGACGAGAAGGTTTAATTTTCTATCCCTCTTTGCATTTCATTGCATACCTTCATAGATTGTTGTGTGTGCTTGATTTATTTTTGGTTTGTGTGCTTGCATGGATGTTTTTTAATGTTTTTATTTCTGAAAAAAAAAATGAAAAATCAAAAATAAAAAAAAATGTGTGCTTATTGAATCCTCTTTGAATCTCTTGAGTGATATTGTATGAATGATCAATTCTATTCCTTGTAGAAGTCAATTCATTATTGTTGTATCTACATGAACATGATGTTATTCTTTTTAGTAGCCATGACATGTCTTTAAAAGTTTCAAACTTGACCTCTACACCTACACTTGCACTTTCACGATATTTGACTTTTTAGTGCTTTTGGAGATTCTTTTGAAGAATAATGGAAAGTGAATGTAGGAATTATTAATTTCTGAAATTTCTAAGGGATATGATGTGTTTAGCCATGAATTAAAAGTGAGCACAAAAGAATTGAAAAAAAAAACGATATTTGCTCCGTATGAAAAATGGATACACTTCATGGCTAAAACACAACCCACGAGTATCCAACTTGTGCTACATGGGTAATCATTAGCGTTGGTGTATATAACTCGTCAAGCAATGCCACCCAACATTTAAAAGTCCTTTTAGGCTATGTTTCGGGGTTCGGTAACTTGAACTCATCTTTGATGAGGTGGGAAAAGTCAATCCTAGTGATATTCATGAAAAATGAAAAATGTGGATTGTTTTGGTTGATTTTCTGATATTGAATCTCCTCTTGGACTTTATTGTCTATGTCTTTTCACTTACACAAAGGTGGAGAAGTCTTGGTATGAAATTCTATGAACTTGACTTGTCTATTATTTGGATTACTCATGCAAATTGCACGCTACATCTAATAATGATTTATTTTTGCATGGAATATTTTTGTGACTTCATTAATCCACTTTTGGTGATTACAAAGGGGGAGAAAGAAAAGATTTTGACAGCTTTGAGCTTTGATGTTGATATTATTTGTTGAAGGGGGAGCTTGAAATATACTTGAATACTTGTTGAAGGGGGAGCTTGAGAGAAGGGGGAGCATGCTATTGTATTTGTTGCATGCAATTGTATTTGTTATTAGTTCGTGCATGCCATGTTGAAGTGCTTGAATATTCATCTCATGATTCATATTGCATTACACCCTTCAACACACTTCACACACTCATTCTTATTGATCAAATCTTTTATGGGTTTGTCATCACCAAAAGGGGGAGATTGTTGGAAGCAACGATTCCGGATCTTAGTTTGATGATGACAAACGTGTCGGTATATCTAATGTGTGTGCCAAGTGTGTTTCAGGATTGGCGAATCAGGCGAATCAATATATTTCTCTTCATATGGAGGAATTACTATGTATACAGCTTTTGGGAGAGAGAGTAATTGATGTGCTCAAAGCAAAGTAGACTTGGTCAAGATGAAAAGATGAGGAGAGACCAATTCAAATCTCATAGGGATTTAGTCAAATCAATTAGAAGATCTCATCCTATTTCTTAATCCTTCTCCAATATAAAATCCCAACTTCTCCAATACAAAATCCAAACTTCTCCAATACAAAATCCCAATCATATTATAGAATTCCTATATCATATGGATTCCACATCATCCTCTAGCCGCAACCTAATGCAACAAACCCTAGCAATTGCCTATAGAAATGCATTCCTCAAAGAAGAGCAGAGCACGGTAATCAACTAAAACGAGGGGCTACAAAATTTCAACAATATCATTGTGGCTGATACATCATATAATTCCCTTCGCAAGCGGCTACCAAAAAAAGAGATTACGGCTTCAACATCCGATGGCCAAGCTTCAAACTTCACCCTCATCATCCCCTCACGATCGACGAGTAGTCCAAGCCATCGCCGTGGGAGATCACGAAGCCGTGGCCGCTGCTACTGAAGACCGCCACTGCGAAGAAGAGTTGCTCGCTGCCACCACCAAGACGAAGCCCCTGCCGTCGCTGTAGCATGTGCTCGACGACGGGAACAACTCACCACCGTGAGTTGATCGCAGGAGACGTCATGAGTCATCGCCATCGTCAAAACCGCCGTCAAAGAGACGCTGCATCGTGAAGGAGAATCGAGCAGAGTTGTCGCTGTCGGAGATCTCATCGGAGACAAAGCTGCTCGTCACCGTTCGAAGGAGAAACGAAGTCACCGCCGTTCATTACAGTTGAACATCGGAGCTGCTATGAAGACGCTGCCGTCGAAGGATTCCGCCGTTGCCGTGATCACCGCCGCACGAAGAGCACCTCCGCCGAGGAGAAATAATATCCACGCCGTCGACGAAGGAGAACCGCCGCTGCACGAAGAAGATCTCCTCGAGCCACTGTCATCGCCGTTAGTTCTCGCCGTTGCTACTTACATCGACGAAGAGCCGCACGAAGCCCGTCGCTATTGAAGACGTACTACACATTGAAGAACGCCGCCATTGCCGCTGCTGAACGTCGTCATCACCTTCGTCATTGCTTGGAGCCGCCGCCGCCGTCCGGAGTTGTTGCTGCTGCTCAACGTCGTAGAAGAAGTCGCTGTCCTCCGGTGCTGTTGCGAAGACGCCGATGCTCGTGTCGAACGAACTCAAAGTCGACGTCGCAAAAGAATCCGCCACCGTCGCCCCCACTCGAAGAAGCGAAGAAGAACTCCGGCGATGCTGCATCCCTTCGTGCTGACATGGCGATAGGGGATCCGCACGATCACCGAAGGAAAAAGAACGAACGGCTGAGATCGACTTTTACATGAGCTGGGATCGACGATCGAGACGAAACATTTTTCGTTCGTTGTGCTGACGTGGCCTTGGAAATTAATTAGGAGCTGCTTTGCGCACCGACCGAAGACAAATTGGGTTTGAACTGATTTCTATGCGCACCGTCAGCCTGTTATTAAAGGGAACTGCTAAACGCACAGGCCTCTGAATTATAAGCCTTGAACTGAAATTGCTCTGCGCACAGACCAGTGCATAACTTGATATCCAGGAGTCAGATTGAGACACCGTTTGTGTCAGATCGGAGCTGACGACGTGCTGATTGACAGAGACGCCTACACAGACACAAACTGAGCATTTCTAAACCCTAAACTCCTTTATTTGTGTCTTAGTGTAACGTTCTCTGTAGGGGAAACTTTTACCTATTTTTGTGGACTATTTTGGGACTTGTCTAGTTGGGACTAGACAAGTGGGACCCAGCTAGTTTGGGACTAGCTGGTAGAAAGCTTTGCTAGGATTGATAGTGAGAGGAAACACTGTGTGTGGGGTACTGAGAGTCTGGCGAGTGTAGAGACGTAGAGGGTGCTCTAAGCGTGCTCTAACTTGTGACTTTGTACCTATTGCACTATTCAATCTAGTATTTGCTTTGGGGGCTGGAGTAGGTCGTTGGGACTACCGAACCAGGGTAAATCTACTGTGTACTCTGTGTCTGCATTTTAGTTACTCTGGTTGTGCTATAACTGCGTGTGATTTCTCGTGGGTTGCACGAGAATTTTTTATTAGCCTATTCACCCCCCTCTAGGCTAGGATCCAGATCCAACAGTCACAACGTCCATGAGCTGCATTTCTAGGCTTGCCGGAGATGATAGGCTTATTAAGAATCTGAATGTATTAGCGTCCATTACCGGGGAGTATGTATCTTCATAATCGATACCCGGTCTTTGGGAAAAATCCTTTGCTACAAGACGCGCCTTGTAGCGGACGATCAGATTTTCTTCATTTCTTTTTCTAATGAAAACCCACTTATATCCCACAGGTCTAACACCTACTGGTGTTTGGACTACAGGTCCAAAGACTTTGCGTTTCGAGAGTGAATCCAGCTCTACTCTTATCGCCCCGTCCCACTTTGGCCAATCATCTCTGCGTTTACAATCCGCTAGAGAAAGTGGTTCGACGTCATCGTCGTATTCAGCGACGTGAACGGCAATAGTGAACGCAAAATTGTCGACGACGACTGTGCTATGTCGGTCCAGTACCTCCCCAGTACGTACAAAGTTTAATGATGTTTCTCCTAATGTTTCCTCTACGGGGGAAATTAGGAGGGGAGAGGTAGCTGTCCTGAGCTCAGTATCCTGTGGAGGGATAATCTTATTTTCACCAGGAATCTTCCTCTTTCGAGGAACTTTGTCTTTTGAACCTGGTGGCCGTCCTCTTTTCAATTGAGGTACAGCCATTTCTGCTGCGGGTGGATTGCATCCATTTATAGGGATGTCAATCCTAGCTGGAGTGTTAGCAGCAGAGACGTGTGAACGGACAATCTTCTGGCTGTCCGTGAATTTATCCGGCAATTGGTGTACTGTATTCTGGATGTGAAGGATCTTCAGGATCTCATCTTCACACAGATTTGTACGCGGATCATAAAAGGACAAAGACTTATTTTCCCAATTAATGGTCTCCGAAGCTTCAGGCTTCTTGGAATGTTTGCCCAACTTTGGAAAAGTTTTCTCATCGAATTCACAATCAGCAAGACGTGCCTTAAATGTGTCCCCTGTTAGGGGTTCTAGGTATCTAATAATCGAGGGTGAATCAAATCCAATATAGATTCCTAGACGACGTTGAGGACCCATTTTGGTCCTCTGAGGTGGTGCTATTGGAACATAGACCGCACAACCAAATATTCTCAAATGAGATATATCTGGAGTTGAGCCGTATGCTAGTTGCATCGGGGATAATGTATTGCCTCCAGAGGGGCGTATCCTGATAAGAGATGCGGCATGCAGAATAGCATGCCCCCAAGCATCCACCGGCAATTGGGATTGCATAAGCAATGGACGTGCAATCCATTGGAGTCTCTTTATAAGAGACTCTGCTAATCCATTCTGGGTGTGAACATGAGCTACTGGATGTTCAACTTGAGATGTGAATTCGCCCGCATTATCAAGACGTAGTTTCTTGATATGGTTATCGGGGAAATGAGCACGTAACCTAATTATCTGTGCCAACAGCTTTGGAAAAGCTAGGTTACGGGTGGACAAGAGGCACACATAAGACCATTTTGTGGATGCATCTATTAGTACCATGAAGTACCGAAATGGGCCACTTGCGGGATGAATAGGCCCGCAAATGTCACCATGTATCCTCTCAAGGAAGCCAGGAGACTCTAAACCCACTTTTAGGGGCGATGGTCTCGTTATTAGTTTCCCCTTGAAACAAGGGGGACAAGGAAATTCACCTTTCTGAAGAATCTTCTGGTTCTTCAAATCATGTCCGCGGGATTCAGATAAGATGCGTCGCATCAGAATGGATCCAGGGTGACCAAGTCTGTTATGCCATAGTTGAAATGGTGGCATTGGCTGGCACGTCTGGTGCTTAGTCATATTGGCTTAGACTAGTTGAATGTATGTTTGGTAGAGACCCGACGGGAGTCCCTTAAATATTTCGCAGATGGTCTTCTGGCCATCTTTACGAAGAGTGACATACAGGTATTCAACCTTATTTTCATCTCTAGTTTCTAAGTGATATCCGTTTAAACGGATGTCCTTGAAACTTATGAGATTTCTATTTGATCTTGGAGAAAATAGTGCATTATTGATTTTTAGTCTTGTGTTATTTGGTAGCAATAATATTGCATCACCAGATCCTTCGATTATTTTGGACAGTCCTGAAATTGTAATGACAGGACCGTCATATTTACTTATGCTATTGAAATAGCATTCATCGCGAAGGATAGTGTGCGTCGAGGCACTGTCCACTAGGCACTCATACATCATCTATATAAGCAAAAAACGATAATTTATTGATGGAAATGTAAAATGCATACATTCAAAATAAAAGATCGTCTTTATTAAGCATACTAGAGATGAAGCTACAATTTATTCTTTGAAAAGCATAGATAAAGATGAGGCTCAATCGAGCAGGTCGTCATTTTCGAAATCCTTGGAAGTGAACTTCGTCGGATTTTCCACATTTGCCATGTTTGTTTCAGGCGGAGGCTTCTGGCTCGCCTGATACAGTTCCTGGAAGTGGCGAGGTGTGCGACAGTTTCTGGACCAATGTCCAGTCATGCCACAACGATGACATTTGTCCTCCCATGTCTTCTTTGGATTTAACACTGTATCAGTGTTCTTACGCTTCCAAGTGAAGTTTTTCTTCCCTTTGTTATTCTTGCTTTGGGGAGGGGCATTGGCTGGTTTCATAGGGGCATTTCCTTTGTTCTTTCTGCCCCTCTTCTTGTTCTTCCACTTCGGGGGGTGAACACTGTGGGCTTCGGGAATAGGAGCTAAGCCTGCCGGGCGCTGGTTATGAGTGGCCAGTAAAAGGTCTCTATTCTGCTATGCCCTCAGGAGGCAAGAGAACAGGTCAGAGAACTTCGTGAAATTGCGTTCACGATACTGCTGCATGAGGATAGCATCTTTCTCGTGAAACGAGGTAAATGTCTTTTCCAACATGCGGTGCTCCGAGACTTCTTCACCACACAACTTCAGGCGTGAGGTGATGTTGTGAAGTGCTGAGTTGTACTCAGCAACGGACTTGTAGTCCTGAAGTCGGAGGTTCTCCCACTCATAGCTGGCACGCGGGAGTATGACATCAATTTGATGTCTGTAGCGTGCCTCTAACGCTGTCCATAACTCCAGAGGGTCCTCTACCATCAAGTATTCGGCCTTCAGGGTCCGATCTATGTGTCGTCTGATATAGATAATGTCTTTCGCCTTATCCATGTCAGAGACAGTGGTAGAGGTACTGCCAGCTGAAGGGGCCGCTTCTGGGGCTTTTGCTAGCAGATGCATCGGATGCTGCGGGAGCCGATGATTGGGCCACTGCGGGGGCCAGGATGGAGTGCAGGAGCGCCATGGAGCGCAAGTGGAACTTCAGGTCCACTCGCCAGCTCAAGTAATTCTTGCCAGCTGCATCGAGCGCCTCAAAATCGACGCTAGCCAATTTAGCCATTTTATCTATGCAATTTAAAGATAAGCATGAATTAAAATAAATTCAAAAATCCATGCATAAAGAAATTAATAAGTAAAAATGCGGGGATCGGCCAGATACCCAAAATAATAAACAGTCCAAAGTTCGATTACAGTCCAAGGAAAAGAGAATGAAAAATACAACTTTGGAAACCCCGGGTGGGTCCCTATTTCTGCATCAGTCTTCTTATGCTGTTGCACCGAGCCTTGGCTATTTATACAATTTCCTCACTTACAAATTCTCTCAAAAAAAAGAAAAAGTGCTGGAAATGTAAATAGGTATGCAATGGCCGATCCCGAAAGACAAATTTTTACTTATTTTAAACATACACGCAGTTTATATGCTACAGGCATAAATTAAACAACCACGCATATATCTCAAACACAAAAAATATGGAAAAAGTAAACTAGAAAATATAATTATCTCGTAGACCACGTGGAAACGTCATACACCGTTAGTTTAGTTAACTAACGGCAGAGCGGTCTCAGGATATCTGAGATGATTATATTTTTTTTAATTCTAGTAAACCATACATAATAATTTGCAAGAGAGATGTTTAAATAAATAGAGGAACATATAAATGTAATTATTGATTTTACAAAGTTTTTCTCATAAATTTCAATTTGCAAATATAATTCTTCTTTAAAATTATGAAGAAGCCGAATTTGTGTAGAATTTTGTGGCTTCGGGCCAAAAATTATTTTTAGTATAAGCGCTTGTGGCCCGTTCCGCAGTTCTGCAAAGTTGTTTGCCGCAATTATTATGGCTTCGAGCCAAAAATAAGCTATTAGCCTCGGCCTCGGGCTCGGCCTTGGCCTCGGGCCTCGGGCTCGGCCTCGGCCTCGGCCTCGGGCCCCTGCAGCGGGGGGCGGCGGCGCGGAAGGCCCCCCGCTGCAGGGGGGATCGGCCTCGGGCCGCCCCCCTGCAGCGGGGGGCGGCGGCGCTGTAGGAAGGCCCCCTCCTCCGTCAGGGGGGAGGGGAGGATTTCATTCCGGTTCTTCTTCCCACCGAAGAATTTTAATGGCAAAAGGAAAAAAATTTCAGAGAAAAAACTTTGTAATAGGGATAAATTTGTTTCTTTTATTAAATTTTTTTAACTTGTATATTAAAACAATGTAAAAATTATTTAGTCTAATTTTATCTACAGGATTATAGGGTTTTACCTCTAGATCAATGATCTAGGGAAGAACGCGACGATGATCCGTAGAAATAAAAATCCAAGCTCCCAAACGCTTTGAGGATGCCGCAACGCTCCAACGAACCGCCGCAGCAACGTTAGATTCCTTGCGCGTAGGGATGAATTTAGATGAAGATTTTTGCTCAAGAATGGAGAACACGTGCTGATAACGTGTTGGATGATAATGAACTCAAGAGAGAGAGATATATAATTTCATTGCTAAGAATGAGTAACCATAGCTAAGAGCCATGGTGCTCTATTTATTTATCTCATAGTGGGGAGGCCAAAAGCCTCTAGTAGACCAAGGGTCCCCATTACTCTAAGTAATGGGGGACCTAATGAATGGGTAATGAAGGAGGGGAGGCCAAAGGCCTCCCTCATTCATAACAGAAGAAGATTTTTAACGTATTAGACTAGATGTAGTCGACGATGTTACATAATCATTATTGGCATCCTTGCGCTCCAGTGGAACGCGATCAGAGACTTGGCTAGGCCAGGATCACTATTCCCAGTCGAGCTAGGGTGATCTACAGCACTAGTCAAAAAACACTGGACCGGATCATGGTCCATTAAGGAAACTCACCATTCATATGTGTGCCATCGATTAGAAATAGCTTCATTAAAACTAGTTACTCCTATCAACTAGTTGAATCCTAAAATTTGAAATTATAAGGATTAGTTAATAACTTTTATTAGGTCCTTATAAACTATAAGGATTTATTGGTTTCAACGTGCTATCCTAATCATGT
This sequence comes from Scilla litardierei, assembly GCA_030789695.1. Lineage (NCBI taxonomy): Eukaryota > Viridiplantae > Streptophyta > Magnoliopsida > Asparagales > Asparagaceae > Scilla > Scilla litardierei. The sequence continues at coordinate 214,524,052 of CM061142.1, read as the reverse complement.
ATTAGGATTTTAATAAATTCAAATTACAACAATTTATAATATAGCCTTTTATCAAAATTATTATCAGAATACTTAAAATAATAATTGTTGGAAAGGGCTACCCTTATCAGGAATTAGGAATTTGATTGTTGTAACAATTTATTAAACATAGCGTCCATCTAAAATTTATCTCTTAAATTTTTAGAAGAATTTAATGGCTATCCTAAGAGGCTTTTTTAATTATCGCATAATATGCAAGATAGTAAAATTACCATTAAAACATATCAACTAAATTTTATCTCATAAAATTAGCATGTTGACTAGCAAATTAAAATATCACATAAGATTAAGTTATTATCCTTTTAATAATTATCTTATAATTATTTACATGAACGACAAATTAAAATTTATCACATAAATGATAGCATGCATCTTAAAATTTTATTACATAAATTTTGAGCATAATTTTAAGCTTCTAAAATTTTACCTTATAAAATTAAGTTGTTCCATGTTCAACAATTATCTCATAATGTTAAAACTAGATATTCACATTATCATGTTCTTAGCAAACATATATGCATTTATATCCTACGCAGTTTTTAGATCAAAATAGACCAAGGCTTTGATACCAAAGTAGGGTTTTGAGGGACCCTTAGGACATAAATCTTTGCTCATCCTACGTTGGACGGATGATAGAAATATAAACATCAGCGGAAAAATAAATTTATTCAACACTTTAATAAAACGCCATAAGAATTTCACGACCCTTGCCAGCAAAATTATTATCTTGGGGTGGGTCTGACCAGCCCCAAAGATAGATCTAAAACTAACTGCAACAATATAAATATGAAAGTATAAAAACATACCCGAAGCTTTGCTTCCGCAGAAAACAAAGCGTCGTTTTCAGCAACAACGTAGCTCCTCGAAGCAAGCCGCCTTTGCGCCTCCGAAACCGGTCCACCTGAAGTAAGCCGACACCGCTCCTTCCTGCCAATCACTCACCAAAGAAAGTTTCACTTGAGTGTGAACTACGTCTGAGACTTTGGATCGAATCTAATCCTCCACTTCGTCTTGCTAGGACGCGAATGAAGGAACAGAAGAATTATATGAGGAAAGAATAATTTTGTCTCAAATCGAGCGTACTCAAAACTTTTCGGAGCTACTCGATTCGGAGACTTGGTGCAATTTTTCCAAGGTGAGCCAGCCATTATTCATATAGGAGTCCAGACCCCTTCATCGTCTCACGAGCAATATGGGACAAAAAATTATGTGAGAAAAATTAAATTAGTTTTGCCTTACACTAAGTCTAAACTTCAACTAATTTTATCTCCCTCACCGTTGAGCTTCGCAAGTGATACAACCTATCAAATCGAAGAGCTATGAACGGTGAACGCATAGAAATAAACGGCGATCGATTCTGACTTCGTTTGACCCCTTAAATGATTGCTCAAAGTTGGGCAAAAACAACAAAAACGTTTGAAAAACGCATTCGCTGTTTGGGTTTCAAAAACCCTAAAATGTGGGCCCCACAGTGGGGCCCATAGCTACTGCAGGCACACCACGTGGCACGCCCACGTTGGGCCAGCGGGAGCGCCCGCATGGGCGCAGCCCGCGCACGGGCCCTATGCAGGCACCGCTCACATGTTGTGCACGCGGGTTGTACCCGCGTGCGTGGGGCCCATGAAGGCTGTGACCGCGTTCATTGCTCATGGGATGCCCCAGCAGGTCAGACCTGCTTAAGCAGGTCCGACCCGCTTTTCCCCGGCGGGTCTGACCCGCCAGGTGCAGGTCAGACCCGCTAGCTTTCTTTGCCCTTTTCCTTGTCATCTCTACATTTTAGGACTCATTTGAGCTCCGATTTAAGCGCAGTTTCTTCCTGTGGTTTTCTCAGGAAGTCCTCTACGATCCTATTCTAAAATATCCTCGTAAACCCTTTACGATTTATTTTAAATCCTTTTTCATCATATGCAATCTTCCTACATAGCATTCTTCTAATGCTAATATCGCAAACATTTTGCGACACTATTAATTCCCATTTAATATAGACTTATGGTCACAATCTCTCTGTGACTTCAATTATTCTTATGCACTCGAGTACACTCCTCTTAAATCCTTCATATTACTAAGATGCAAATCCGACTCGGTGTGAGACCCTATAGCCTGACCCTACAACAGGTTGGGGGCTCGAAACCCCTAGACAACAATGACCACGAGCAGCAGGTGTCGCCCCTGTTTCGACATCATAATTACGTGATTGACCCATTGACAAAAGTGTCGTCAGGATCACTCTGACTGTGGCAGTGATAAATACCGCAGTTTTAGTCCCTTCTCATAACTATGTCACTGCATAGCTTAGGGTATGGTAAACCATCAACAATACTAGTTAGCACTGGTCAGCATACTTCGGTCTTTGGTATGTCCATGTTTTACTTCATACAACATAACCCGGTCAAGGTTTAGCACAAAGAACCGTACTAAGCCTGTGACACTCGCTTCTTATTAACGGAAGAGATGAATCCTATCTTAGTCACTTCTTACCTCGTACGCTTCAAGTGTCACCCAACCTAAGACCTTTTCAAGTGGTAATGACTCGAGACTAGACCATAGATCTAAGTGATACCGTTCACGCACAGGTTCATACAATGACCTCAATTCTAAAGGACCAACTTCCCTATCATCACTAAAGAGTTATCAATGACATTTTAGTTAAGATTAACTATTTGAAAACTATTTATTGGGTCGTTCAGTGGACTCATTCTCCAATGAGCACATGTGCCTTGTCTCCGACTTCGCCAGGTCGAATGATTATGAGATTCTCATTACCCTTAAGGTTAAGACAAAGACATAATGGTCTATCCGATGTGCCGATATCATTTTTGCGATACATCTATGACCATGAAAATTTTAATATTTAAGTTCATATCGGTCATTCACTTCACATAATCGAGATCTCCATCTAGATACGTGTATGACCTTACTTTAAGTCTAAGGAAATTATCCAAGTATTTAAAAACCATTTAATTTATACTAGGATAATTAGTACCATTTATATTTGAACAAGATGTTTTCTCGATAAATTTCCACGAGGGCATATCTCTTCCTACATGTCAGACACACCCCATGATAGTAGAGATTCTGAATAGAGTTTCAATTCCTTATAGATTTACTTCAAATTGTTTTAACTTGTTCTTTCTGCTGCTTTATTTTCTTTCGTCGTCTGCCTGACTTAGGCCGGACGTCGTTTTTGAGCCCTAAGAACCTCAGAGAACCCTTCACCACTCCCGTTCGGTTAGAGGTATCCAACCGACAAGTGAGCTGGCCCTTTGACTGGGTAAGGATTCGCATTCCTTTGTGGGCCTCGGAGTTATTAGATCGAGGCGTATCATTCTTCATGGGACTCGGTCTTCGGGTAGAATGTACCCATTCGCTTCGTGGACCGGACCCATGTATTAACAAGTACTATTTCAAATAGACACATCAAAGTGTGTTTAAAGGTGTTTAAACCCTTATTTTGTCTAGATTTTGAAGCATATTTCATGTAAAAATTTGCAGCTACCTGTAAATACAGAGGGCAAACTGATGGGTGGGGCAAGAGAGGGTTGTTTGAGAGCCAAAAATAGAGTTTTTCCATAGTTTTTTCTTCGAATGATGAGCGGGCTTGGTTTTTCCCTTGAACCAAATACTTTATATTGTAATCGAAGTTATTGAAATATTAGTAATCTCTTCAATTGGATGTATACCAAGGATTCGGTTGAACAAATATAAATTTTGATGTCAAGTGCATTTTTTTTTTACGTTACTTTTCATATATTTCTTGTGTTGCATGGTTTGTAGAGAAAGTCATTAGCTTGTGTTGCATGGTTTGTAGAGAACCTTATTTTGTCTAGCTTTGTTTGTTTGTTGCATCGGTTTCTTGATAAACCAACCAAGAGGGCATAGGAGCCCCAACAGGTGGTCGGCCCCCCTAACATCTAATAGCCTAACCAAAGTAAATGGCATCGAGGCTCTGTTTGATGCAGGGATCAACATCCCTTCATGTCAATTCATCAAAATTACAAAAAAAAAAAAATTATTGTTGTTAGCTCATCAAAATACCAAAGGACTAACACAAGCAGTTTCCAAATCAGAATGATTTAGTTGTAATTCGGTCAATTTACGTAATCAAGCCAATGGTTAAAAAATCTGCAATAAGAGACTTCAAACCTTCGAGCAAAGAATGAAACTGGGAACCTGGTTGCCTAATTCTTTCGGGGCAACTGAGCAATAGCCTAGGCTGGCTCAATGCGGGGACATGCATGCACTCAGATTTGGGCTCTTCTGATGAATGTGACATGCCTTCATGCCCATGAGAGAGACATCTTTCCCTCCCAATAATGCTTATTAGCCCCCCCTGGCTTATACTTCTGACACTTTTGTTTATAATAATCAGTTAGCTAGATGAGAAACAACACACGGAATGGAGTTCTCTTCTTGATTATCCTCCCCTTTGTGGACTCTTCATGGGAATTGATGTTGTCTTAGAGCATCTATCTCTAATTCTGGGTTAGAATATCATTCAATGAAGACAGAGAAGAGAGAAACCCCATTTGTACAAACAAGAAATCAATGCAGATGCTAATCAATCACTAGCAAGAAAATGAAGAATTTCCCACAAAACAGGAAGAAAAGTGAGATCAGTCTAGATCATTAGTCTGACGAACCAAAATAATGAGCAGTAATGGTTTATGTTTCACATCAGCTTTTCATTAGGGAACCTACGTCAGAGTGGCCAGAATATTCTGAAATCAGGAAAAAAAAAAGACAATTTTAGGTCCGTAACAGCTACAAAATCAGTTTCTATGGAATGTTGCAGGTCTTTCGTATGCATAGCTTTACATTCCAACGGCCAAACCCGATAACATTCGACTACGAGCCAAGTTTCTGCAAGACCCTTCAGGCATGAACAAAGCTTCCGTATCATATAAAATTCTCTCCAATTGGTCTCAAGATCAGGAACCTGCAAGCGTGCAGAAAGCTTTTTCTCACCATACTTTGCTCAATTGCTCTCAGGAGAAACGCATGACTGGACTTACCTATGATCTTTGTTGGCGGCACGAACTTCGCAAACTCATCAATCAAATCGTAGTGCCACACAAAGAGTGTTATTACCTGCGGATCAATATATATAAAGAGTCAATGATAATTAAGAACATGATTTCTTTTTTTCCCCCCTGCTATAATGGAAAGCAGAAAATTAGCATAGCAGTGAAACCAACGTGTATGGATTGATATGCACCTGCTTGTTTGAAACATGAATGAAACCCATACCTTTCTGCAGAGACGATCAAGTGATATCTCCCCAATCTTATATGCAAGCAAGAGAGCTAAAAAGGACCTGTATCTCATTTCGTCATCTTTGAATCGATCCTGCCCGATGAGAGAGCCGATAAGAAATCATCACATTCAATTATGTGGACTGCTGAATAAGTAAGAACCCACAAATTAACGTCAACGTTTATTGTTAACACCTTCACTTTGTCCACGTAACCAAGAGATTCCTTAAGATCAGTATCCTTGCGTTGTGCATCAACATCGATCCTATGCCCTTCAGGTAACATATCATTGACGCTGCGTGTCAGCACAACGTGCCCTTCCAACGATTCCTTCATCCTTTCACATAGATCATTCACTGTAATCCTGCACGAAATCGGAATGAAACAAGTTGGTGATTTGTGGGGTGAAAATACATATAATTAAGAGGAAGTGACCGTAGCAGGAAAAGTCCAGAGCTCAACCTTCTTCCGCCATAATCACAGAAAGCTTTTAGTATTTGGGTATGGTTTCTGCTTTCTTGTCCAAATATGCCTCTAATGGCGAACATAAAAGATTCGCAATCTTCGTAGACGATATCAATATCTTCAGTACTTAGCCTAGGCGAAAATAATGGTGATGTAAAGAATAATTATTAAAAAAATAACAAAAGAAGAAAATAATCGCTAAAGGTACTTCAAATATATATCGATAGAATATCATTATTCAAATATTCAAAATATGATAGCAGAATCCTTTTTTGAGCTGGGTGACCGGGAGTCGGACACTGAGATGGGTTGAGACTTGAATCATTTTTCAAGAAATGATACTTACAACCTTGAAATGGTGATACTCATTAGTCGAGTTATAATGAATTAGATGCACACTACTCATTAAATTAATATAACCACAACCTTTTGTACTAATTAGTGAATTAACACAATTGTATGAAGAAACTTGAAAAACAGAAGTGATGATATGAATTCATTCTCAATATTCCAAAATCATCAAATGCAAACTTATCATTTTCAATGGGCATATATTAAAAAAATTATGAACTTGCTTACCCATCAGTTGGTGAAGACAGTGAACCAGGAGTCTGAACCTGCAGAATGCCAAGATTATTAGCAGCTAAAATGTAGTTTAATTCACTTCTCTCGGAAGAGGATTAAATTCAATGCCATCGGTGTCAATAATTAACAATTATGGTTATCAAAAATCAACAGGTGCAGCAACGTAGTATCAACTGTAGGATTCAGATTCTAAACTGGAAACAGCAAAGAAAATAACATGGAACTTATCGTTAGCATGCAAATTCAACAAAAGAAAGAAAAATTGAGAAGCAGACAAAAAAGTTCAACAGAAAATTCCTCAACAAAATAAATATTAAAACCTAGGTAGTATATGGTACTTCGCATTCAGTTCCAATACCTGTGATTAATCCACCCCATTTTTGGGAAATTTTTAGATCAAAATTACGATGGTTTGTGGTTTCCATTTAGCAAAAGTTCATCTGAAACTTGAAAAATCAAGAATTGAAAACGTCTCCAAGAGTTGCGGAATAAAATCAAAACCCATTTGTTGAAACAAGAAACGGATGCAGATGCCCATCAGTTAACAGTATGAAAATCAAGAATTGCCCATAAAACAGCAAGAGAGATCTGAGAAGGACTTCAATGATTCTAACCGGGTTTGCAACTAATGAAGTGAAGTAATGGTTTGCAACTGAGTTGCCAAAAATTCATCTGACTTTAATTTCTTTAATAATAAATATAAGCAAAATATCAAAATATGAAACGATGGCAAACAAGAAATGCAAGAAATTTGTCAAACCCAAGAAATAAAAAAACTGAATTTATCCCTATGAATAACTCCTTAGGCTGGAATTTTAGAGCCCGGAGTTCATCTAAAACGGCGAACCCTTGAACATGAAGAAATATTTTCGAAATCTTTTTAATGGTCTCCCTGGCAAAAGATTCAAACGAAAAACAAGCGAATACTAACCCATCTGTCGAAGCAATACAAATTCCTACGAAAAACTTCGGCCTTAAGCATCTATGCTAGATCCAATGCCATTTTCACTTCAATGCAGAATGCCCATGCATCAATAACGAAACATCAAGAATCACCCATAAAAGGGCAAGATAAGAGAGATCAATCCAATTAACGAACCTGAGAGGAACTGACCCGATTCCTTTTAGCTGCGCGTTTGTTGCTGCTGCTGCTGCTGTCTTTGTCCATTTTCTTCTCTTTCTGTTTGTCCTCCTTTTGCTTCTTCTTGATGACGAAGGTGAGAGTGCAAAGCCCTCTCTCCTCAGGCGGTTGGCAGTTAAATCAGTTTTTGTGGGGCCTCAAGTTCTGTTCTTGGTTCAAGCCGGGTTCAGCTTCCAGTAGTTATTAGGTTCAAGCCCGGTTCAGTCCCGAATAGGTCATGATAAAATTCTAAGCCATGACTATTCGTGTGACAGATAGTGTCAAACCCAAGAAACAGGATGGGAATTGCTAAATACACCCCTAGAAATAGGGGTGCATGTAATGATGGATTACCCAAATAGGAAATTATGTCACTTCATTTGGTTATTTCACATTATCTCTCACTTGTTTTTTTCTTTTCTTAGCACCTAATCATTGTATACACCCCTATGGTAGGGGTGTATATAGTCTTCATCAACAGGATATCGTGGGCACGGAGCAGGGTGAGCCCTCTGGCATCTCATTGGATAACCAATAGGTAGTAAAGGCTCTCATTGTTCGCACGGAGGCCTGATACAACTCCTGACCGGTCCAAAAGCCATCAAATCAACCGTGACTAATTAGTCGGCCCACTGCAGCCATGGGCTCTAGCCCAGGTACCCTCACGTGCAGGTCATGATCTCTTCACTCCAAACGGGGACCCGATTGATCGCCAAATCTCCGTGATCGAGGAGACCTTTCCCTAAGCCGATCCAACAATGATTGACATTCAACCCGCCATCAATGCAGACAGCGCAGCGGGGAGGCCATAAGCGCCATGAATGCATGAGCTTAATATGAGGAGGGCGTTGACAAAACACTCGCCTATAAATAGCCCAACAGAGGGAAAACTAATGGACGAATCATGGATATCTGACACTCAGGTACCCATGCTCTCTAGATCTGATTCCACCTAACAAATTTCTTCTCCAATATAGCTAAGCCTGAGAACTAGTGAACGCCCCCCAACAGGTCGGAATTAGTTCCACTGAGAATCCTTTTGTCACGATCTGACTAAAGCATCGAAGGGGATTTGGTCAGAACCCAAATCTAACCCCCTAACGAGCTTCCTGTCTTGCAGATTGCTGGAGAGATCGTTCGGCCAAAGCTCTGTTCGGCAACCCATTGCTTGGCCCTGCATGTGCTCGCCCCAGAGCTTGCCCGGCTGATCAATCCCGAAAGTCAGTGATGTGTCATAATATTCCACATTTTATCTATATGTTTACACGTCGAAATGATCACTTTAATCCCGATTTTATGCGCTTTAATATTGATAATTGTAACTATTTGACTTCGTACGCGTTTTCATGCATTTCAGGGAATATCGAGCGATTTGGAGCATGTTGGAGAGGAAGACATGATCGTCGACGCCGGAGTGCTAATGGCGTTATATTTGAGGAGTTCATGCTGCTGGAGAGGAGCAAGGAGAGGAAGAAAAGGAATGAAAGAAAGAGGATAAGGAAGAGAAGAAGTGAAGGAGAGGCCAAGGAGATTGCTTCTAGATCGCTCGGCCGAGCTATGACACCAAAGGAAAGGAGCCAAGCTGCAAGGGGTCGTTCGACCGAGCGATCCGACTTGCTCGACCGAGCCAACTGTCAGGGAGCTCCTATTTTTTGCCCTTCAACTCTCTGGAATTTTGGAGCTTAAAGCGCTCAGTCGAGCGGCCAACCGCTCGACCGAGCGACATGGATTCCTCAAAGGGAGCACTTGCTCGAGCGGCTACCCCGCTCGACCGAGCACCCCCTTCTCCGAAGCGCCAGCTGGAAGCGCCAAGGAGGTGCTTGGTCGAGCGCTCCATGCGCTGGACCGAGCGCTATGTCGGGAGACAGCTTTTAGGGCATTTTTAAAGAGTTTTTGGGGAAAGTCTATAAATAGGGAGTTGTAGCCACCATTTGGGGAGGCCGTTTTTAGCCACTTTCTCTTATTTTCTGTCTTTGGGGATGATTTTCAAAGGTTAGGCTATGCCCTAGTCCCCCTCTTGGATGTTTATGTACCAGATCTTCAGTAGATAAGTATTCTTCCTTGTTAAATATCTTTTGTTGTCTTTCTTATGTGTCTTCCTATTTGAATCCTTTATTGCTTTCATTGTACTTGCTTGTGATGTTAATTCTTGTGGTCCACATCTCTTATGTAATGATTGACTAGATTTATTGATAGGATTAAGGATGAACCCGAGGATTCATGGTTTAGGGTGATGTGTTAACCTTAGTTGGACGAATCTAGGGTTGCTCTATGGTAGTTTGGATAAGGGGGTTTGCGGGATTAGCTTCAGGATCATAGTATCGCGAAGGCGGCTCCATATCCTTGGGAGAATCCCCACGAATCTGATTAGGGTTTAGCGAAAATCTCCTGGGGCTCGTGATCACGAGAGTGACTCGTGCGCTAGGGTCGATTACTTACCCCCGATCCGCTAGTCAGTGACTACGAGAGTAGCCCGACTGCCTGAACCAACCGTAGAGTGGTACTTCAGATCATGAGAGTGAAGACGGATTTGTGGTACGGGAACCAACTGTCGAGCGTAATGCACGCATCCCCATGCAAAGCCGACTGCGAAAGCATGCCTGCGCACGGGGAGGCGTTAGACGAGCGTGACGACGAAAGTCAAGGGCTTGTTTCCATCTCCGGATGTGCACTCCTACCCGCATTCGTTGTTCGACGAAGGGATCCTTGACCCGTTATCCAAACCCGAAATCCCTAGTGGGGATTCCCGACACCCTAGTGATCTTTCTCTCGATTGTTTTCTCTTTGTTCTCTTTTTGTGTGGAGTCTTTGGTCATGCCTTGCTGATCGTGACACCCTCGCATTCCACTTCCATCGCCATTATGACCTCCTTCGTAATCCATCTCCACCAATAAATTTGAAGTGCAACCTAGGAATCGATAGGTAATGTAAGCAACACCTCCCTGTGGATTCGACCCCGAACTCATCGAGAATATATTGCTCTGACACCCTTGCACTTAGGGGGGTGATGGTGTGCATTACCATTTTTGGGGGTGCGCATCCTTACGGAACAACAAAATGGCGCCGTTGCCGGGGGAGGTGTTCCGCCATATTACCTATTTATCACAATTAGGTTGCTAGACTTCGAATAAAAAGAAAATTTATGAAGAGAAACAAAAAGAATTTATTTTTCCCGCCACCTGCTTTATTATTATTTCTATTTTCTTGTACCACTGATATCTTTTTCAGGTCGTTGTTTTTGACTATTCAGGTACAATGGAACAATTTTGGGATTATTCAGTTGAAGACTATTCGACACAGTATGAGGCTCCAATGGAAGAGTATGGATATTATCAACATGACCCATACTATCAGATGGATGGATATGACCACTACTCAGAGTGCTATGCCTACTGCGAGTCTTGTGACATGGATGGACACATGCCTTACGAAAGCCGCATTTGTCTCTTGAGTCCGGACCACCCCATCAATTTGGCACTCGCGCAGATAGAGGAGAGTAAGGCGAATCTTAATTCTTGACATGAAGAAACCTGCGCCGAGCTGAAGGAGACCCTCGATCAACTGCAACACACGGTCGATGATATCAGCAGTACTCCTCCAACTCATGAGCCCAATGGAGAGAACGAGGACACATTTTTGGGCATATTGAGTAGCATTGTGGACGAAGTTCGGTTCATCGCTCCAATGACATTAGTTGCTGGTGATCCTTTTAAGTGTGAATTTCACAATTTTATTGCTCATCGCATTTTTTCTACCGGTATCATTGATGATAGTGTCCACGCTCGAGTTGAGGGTGACATGATATCCTTGTGTATAGTGGAGGAGATGCATGAGGCCATAGTTTCACCTGCACCTACCGAGGAGGATACCAAGGCAGTGCATCGTGAGGATGCGGTGCTAGCGGAGCCAGAGCAAACTGTTGAGGAGGACACTATTCGGGACGAGGATAAGGATATTCGCATGAAGCCTGAATATTGCACACCTTCAGTTGAGCTCCCGCAGCCACCTCCACCATGCACTATGGCGGAGGTCCGCCCACTATAGCTTACTGCTCCCACTCAGGGAGATATTTTTATCCATTCCATCTCTGACTTTTGTATTCCATTCAATATTTACTTTGACACGACGTACCTTTTACAGGACACATACGATTATGGACCGAAGGTATGCTTGGATGTGTCACTGCTTGGGGAACCTGCCGAGGCACATAGCAAGGAGTCGCCTGATGAGACCCACATTCGTATGCCATGGTTGCCTGAAGAACCCAAAACGAACGACGAGGCGTTGCCTGTCGTGGTACACAAGAGCAGAGATACATTTTCAGGGAAGTGTCGTCAACCGTTTTTTATTTCACATATTTCTTTTGACGATATTCTTTGGGAAACTTTTATTTTGGGGAAAAATAATCCACATCAGATTGATACGGCTTATCTCTTTCAGGGTGCAGGTGGAGTCCTTGCAGAGATGCTGTGAGCCGCTTTGCTGGAGTCTGATATGTCCGTGGAGACACGCAGCTGGCGGAGCCACGAAAGGTGCAGTTAGAGCAGTTACCTTCACCATCGAAGATACTGGATCCACCTTTTGCTACAGGTGGTATCAATCCAGTAGTGTAGATATAGTATAGAATTTTATGCTTTAAATAAACACGAATCCGCTCGGCAGGTAGAGGACCATATATGATTTTAATGTTGTCTTAGTTTAATGAATTTACCCCATATGATGGTCGCTCAATTATCTTTTGCACCCAACCCTCTATATGTGATTATTGCCCACACTCATATTATAATGCGTACTTTTCCTCTCTCTCCAATTTTTATGCCCATCTGTACACACTGGGCACCATATGAAATAGCTTGGGAGAGAGATATTATTTTGTTGTGTAACTCCCTATTTTTCTGTTGTCCTCTATCCATGTCATACACACATTGAGGATAATGTGACATTTAAGCTTGGGGGAGTGCACAGTGCACGCACTTTGCTTCGTCGTGAAACACACTTCGAAATTTTTTGATGACCAATGTTCACTTCTATATTTATGTCTCATACGCTTCATTTTATCATGAAATATTGTGCATTTATTTTTTTATGAGCTCTGATATTTGTTAGATTAGAGTTTAATTCCTTGATTAGAGTATCATTGTTAATATGTTTTTTCATATTAGAATCCATAGTTTCACAACCATATTCTCGAAACAGTTGATCTGAAAATGAATGAATCAAAATTTGAAAATTATTTGATTCTTGTGTGATTTGATTGATAATTCTATTGCTTCAAGGATGTTTTAGTAATCCAAAAGAGATAGGATAACTCCACGACAACCAGAGTAGTGATGATTAGAATTCTTGAGACCGCGCCATGTTTATATTCTATACTTTTTTCCTTTTCTTTTGTGCATAGCCAAATAAATGATCCTCGATCATGCTTTGCATTCCATCGCGTTTACGTGAGTTTGCAAAAATCCCAATAATACCAAAAATCAAACAAATATCTTAAATAAAAGGTCCTTGGGATTCTTTGTAACCCGATGCCCTAAGACCGTCTGGTCTAGGATGCATATGCCGCCTCTTGTATATATTGAGTTATCTCGTGTATACAAAGAAAGAAAAATTTGTATATAATTCTTGTATAGCCAAAAACAATTATAAAAAGAAAAATACCATATCCTTATCTCCACTTCTTTATAGAATAGAGACATGTCGAAGTTGATGGGTTCCAGGAGTTATGAAACGAGCGTAGTGTGGTGACGCCTAACCTTAATTAAATTCACTAACTCATTCCGTGAAGCTTAACAAAACACCATGCATGCTTGAAAATATTTGATCATGACATATTTACACTGCTTAGAGAATGAGTTGTGAACATTGGATCCATTTCTATGAACTTAGTATATTTCAAGATAAACTATGATAGGATGTAGCTCCACCCTCATTTCATTGTTTATCAAGTTCAATGCATTTATTGAAATCCACAATATGTTCATTTGAGCGAGATTTAAGTATTTTGTGTGTATATATGTTCTTATTGCATATTAATGTGTGTTCATGTATTCTTGCATTCCTTGGGTTCATACATTTGCTGAATTTAAGATTGAGCCCATCGTCCCCATCACACAGCATCACCTCACCTCTCCATTTTATTCCTCTCCCGGGTTCGCTTCCTACTAGTCTTCCTCGAAGACGAGTAAGAGGTAAGCTTGGGAGATTTTGATGTGTCATAATATTCTACATTTTATCTATATGTTTACACGTCGAAATGATCGCTTTAATCCCGATTTTATATGCTTTAATATTGATAATGGGAACTATTTGACTTCGCAAGCGTTTTGATGCATTTCAGGGAATATCGAGCGATTTGGAGCATGTTGGAGAGGACGACATGATCGTCGACGCCGGAGCGCCAATGGCGTCATATCTGAGGAGTTCATGCTGCTAGAGAGGAGTAAGGAGAGGAGGTAAAGGAAAGAAAGATAGAGGAGAAGGAAGAGAAGAAGTGAAGGAGAGGCCAAGGAGATTACTTCCATATCGCTCGGCCAAGCGCATGATGTGCTTTCCGAGCTGAGACACCAAAGGGAAGGAGCCAAGCTGAAAGGTGTCATTTGGTCGAGCAATCCGACTTGCTCGATCGAGCTACCCCCAACGCTCGACCGAGCCAGCTATCAGGGAGCTCCTATTTTTTGCCCTTCAACTCTCTGGAATTTTGGAGCTTAAAGCGCTCGGTCGAGCGGCCAACTGCTCGACCGAGCGACATGGGTTCCTCGAAGGGAGCACTCGGTCAAGCGACTACCTCACTCAACCGAGCACCCACTTCTCCAAAGCACCAGCTGGAAGCGCCAAGGAGGTGCTCGATCGAGCGATACGTCGGGAGACATCTTTTAGGGCATTTTAAAAGGTTTTTGGGGAAAGTTTATAAATAGGGAGTTGTAGCCACCATTTGGGGAGGCCGTTTTGTAGCACCTTTCTCTTATTTTCTGTCTTTGGGGATGATTTTCAGAGGTTAGGCTATGCCCTTGGCCCCCCTCTTGGATGTGTGCCGGATCTTCATTAGATAAGTATTCTTACTTGTTAAATCTCTTTTGTTGTCTTTCTTATGTGTCTTGCTATTTGAATCCTTTATTGCTTTCATTTTACTTGCTTGGGATGTTTATTTTTGTTGTCCCCATCTCTTGTGTAATGATTGAGTAGATTTATTGCTAGGATTAGGGATGAACCCTAGGATTCTAGGGTTAGGGTGATGTGTTAATCTTAGTTGGACGAGTCTAGGGTTGCTCTATGGTAGTTTGGATAAAGGGTTTTGGGGGATTAGCCTCAGGATCGGCGTATCGCGAAGGTGGCTCCATATCCTAGGGAGAATCCCCACAAATATGATTGGGGTTTAGCGGCCATCTCCCGGGGCTCGTGATCAGGAGAGTGACTCGTGCACTAGGGTCGATTACTAACCCCCGATACGCTAGTCGGTGACTATGAGAGTAGCCCGACTGCCTGAACCAACCGTAGAGTGGTACTCCAGTCCGTAGTTCATGAGAGTGAATACGGATTTGTGGTATGGGAACCAAGTGTCGAGCGTAATGCACATGTCCCCGTGCAAAGCTGACTGTCAAAGCACGGCTGCACACGGGAGGAGTTAGACGAGCATGACGATGAAAGTCCAGGAGTTCGACGAAGGGTTCCTTTACCCGTTATCCAAACCCGAAAGCCCTAGCAGGGATTCCTGACACCTTAGTGATCATTCTCTCGATTGTTTTCTCTTTGTTCTTTTTGTTCTCTTTTTGTGTGGATTCTTTGGTCGTGCCTTGCTGATCGTGACACCCTCGCATTCCACTTCCATCGCCATTACGACCTCCTTCGTAATCCATCTCCACCAATAAATTCGAAGTCCAATCAACCTAGGAATCGATATGTAGTATCATTAATGCCTCCCTGTGGATTCGACCCCGAACTCATCAGGAATATATTTCTCTGACACCCTTGCATTAGGGGGGGTGAGGGTGTGCATTACCATTTTTGGGGGTGCGCATCCTTGTAGAACAACAGTCAGCATCGCCTACCACGTCATGTTGGATCAGGATCTAAGCCTAGAGGGGGAATGAATAGACTAATAAAAATTCTCATGCAACCCACGAGCAATCACAGGCAGTTATAATCAAGTGCAGAGTAAATAAGAGCAATCACAGAGTGCACAGCAAATTTACCCTGGTTCGGTCGTCCCAACGACCTACATCCAGCCCCAAAAGCAAATACTAGATTAATATGTTACCAGGTACAACTACAATAAGATAAAGCCCCAACTCAACTCTCACATAGTTTGCACGCACTCCGACGTGCTCAACACTATCAACCTAGTCAGATGCTCTCACTGACGAGTCCCAATTCGTCAAGTCCCCAATACGTCACAATAATGGTAAAGTTTCCCCTACAAAGATTGCTACTACTACACAAATATAATAATAAAGAGTTTAGGAAATCTCAGTTTGTGTAGCGGCAATCGTCTCTGTCAATGATCTCAGGTCAGATCGTATCTGACAGGATGTAGTCACCGACGTCACGTCCTCCTCCTTGGAATTTACGGCCTAGGTGTTCTCCCCCTTCAAAACTTGCGGCCTTGGTGTGTAGTGTCCCCTTGTTTTGCAATATGATGAACTCCCCAATGAAACTTGCGCACTTGTGCCAATTGTTGAAGACCCTTGGATGAACAACTTGTGGCCTTCACAAACAACCCTCAAGTATGTTGCGCAATGTGCTATGGCAATGGGTGCTTGAGCTTTGGAGAAGAGGAGGCTATATTGCGCAATGTGCTATAGCAATGGGAGATGAAGCTTTGGCTTGATGCTTGCGCAAGGTAGAAGAGATGGAGCTTTGGTTTTTGGCTTTGGTGCCTTGCAATGGAGATGATGCTTTGGACTTGGTTGATGTTTGCGCAAGTGACAAGGAGATGGGATTTGAATATTGCAGCAATGGAGCTTGACAATGGAGAAGATGAAGAACTAGGTTGCGCAATGTGTAGAAGGCCTTGGTTGCTTCGAGATTGTGCAATGGAGGATAAGGGCAGGAAGAACTTGCGGCTATGGAGCTCCACTCTTGGTGTTGGCCGAACTCTTTTGGTTACCCTCTCACACACACAAAAATCTCTCTCTTTGAATATGTGTTTATATAGGAGAGGATGGTATATGATAGAATCAATTAGAATCCCCAAAATTCATGGAGATTGGAAGGAATCCTAACTTGATTAGGATTTGAATGAATCTCCATGGATATGGAGTTTGAATATGGATGGCTATGGAATTTGAGTAGCTATAGGATTTTAAACAAGATCTCATTTAATCACCATTGATTTGCATGAGATTCTCCATGTCTCTCCATCTTTGACCAAGTCTTCAATTTGCATGGCTTTAGGATTTGAATGTTGCACCAATTGATTCGAATCAATTCAAATATAGATTTGAATTGATTTCCTCCTTATCTTCTCATCTTTGACTTAGGCCAATTTTTGTAGCCATTATCTCCATCTTTGACATAATCCACTTGGCCAATGCATGTCACACTCTCCATCACTTTTACTTAGTCTCTCTTTGAGTATTTGCGAGAGTATCATTCGTTAAAACACTTGGCACACATATTAAATCATTCACACATGTTTGTTATCATCAAACACGAAGTCATCGATCATTGTACCCAACTACACAGTGTATACAACACGTCAGCCGTGACCTGTAGATTGCCCTACCTCAAATCCGTGGTGATAAAACACTCCGAAACATCTGGCACCGTCTGTGGGAATGAGATCAATGCCCACTTCATCTTCCACACCCGACATGGATCAGCCCATTAACGGGGGGCCTTACAAGCCAACGATCATGGATGAGAGTAGCTATTCTCTACCCGACACAGACCTCGGCCCCGCTGCTAAAGAACTACCTGAGTCACGCCTAATGACTCTTGGGGAATTTCACATGTTCACCTTGGAGGTGAACACCAACATGCAAGTGCTAGTGGCGAGCGTGCAACGACTCACTGGTCCACAGCGCTAACCGACGGGAAGTTCGTTCGATTTACCGAGCCAGCCCTGGCAGCGCCCCACGATACGCTTAACAGTGGT
The DNA here is from genome assembly GCA_030789695.1 of Scilla litardierei. Taxonomy (NCBI): domain Eukaryota; kingdom Viridiplantae; phylum Streptophyta; class Magnoliopsida; order Asparagales; family Asparagaceae; genus Scilla; species Scilla litardierei. The sequence goes on along the minus strand of CM061142.1, from coordinate 214,506,498 downwards.
CGTAACCCAAGGAGAGGTGCCCCCGAACCAAGAGAAGCAGTTAGGGGTGCCTACCCCATCTCCTTGGCGATCACAAACTCCAGTCTATCCCCAGGTTGAGGGGAGACGAAGAGGCGAGCAGACTAGATATGATAGCCACTTCCAAACGATCGTGGCCATTGCTTGAGCAGTCGAGCAACCACTTCACCACCCCTGACGACGATCGATGCCCTGGGAGCCGACGAGGACGGAGTAGGAGTCTGCATTGAAGGTCTCGGGTAGACTACGGAAGGAGACCTCGAAGGGATGCATCCTGACGACCGACCCCAGTTCCCAACTCAGGTGGTTACGGTGGCGATTCCTCATGTAATTCCAATGACTGGGCCAGACGACTTAACATCGGAGGGATGACCAGCCATGCCACTCTCCCTAAGTAAGCTTAGGAGTTGAGCACAACCTGGTGGCAAAGAGGATCACCTCCTCTCGGGTGACGTCTAAGTTTAAGGTGCATAATCTGTAGAAGAATAATGGCACCGGTGATCCCGTAGAACATGTCTATAACTATAAGGGGATCATGGAATTTCAGGGGGCCAATGATGTGCTGCTCTGTCGAGGCTTCCATACCACCCTTCAGAAGTAGGCGAGGGAGTGGTATAACAGGCTCCCCAACTGATCCATTGGGTGCTTCTGAGACCTTTCCTGGGCCTTCTGTCGATAATTCATGGTGGGGCAAAGGAAGAAGAAGAGCTCAGACCACATATTCAATCTGGTACAGAAGCGGGGAAAGATGCTGAGGAACTTCATGCTGTGCTTTAACTCCCAAAGACTAAACATGGAAAGTTGCAGCGAGGAAATTATCATTACTACCTTGAAGAAGGGCATCCGGTATGAGAACATCAAGAACTCCTTACACCACGGCTCACCCAAAGACCTGGACTAGCTCCTTGCCCAGGCAGAACAGTTCATATTGGCGGATGAAGCCTTGGCCGTCGAAGAGGAAGGTCCTTTCAAAAACCTTGTCGAGCCCAAGAAGGAGACCAAGCACAAAAAAGGCACATGCCAATAGCTGGGAGATCGAAAGAAGGGTGAATGGAACCACTTGGGCAAACCAGATAAGAACGACGCGACCTTCACCAAGCTGAACCCACCAAATTACGTCACAATGGCCTATGCTCAAAGCGAAGGCCACATCAACAAACCGTGCCCAAAGATGAAAGCCGACCGACGGGACGAGACTAAGTACTGTAGGTACCACAATGATTACGGGCACGTCACTGATGACTGCTGGCATTTGAGGAGAGACAACGGACAGCTGATAAGTAAGGGACACCCAAAAAACATCGTCGACACACCAAAGGTGAACCAAGGAGAGGGCCTCTCGAAGCCAGTGGATAAATGAAAGGGGGTGAACATTGTCCAACCTACTCCCTGTGTCATCGAGTGAGTGGAAGGCCAAAAATGGTGCCCACAGCGATATCAATTTTTGCTGGTCATTCAAGTAATGATTGCTCACCTCTGTCGTTCTTGTTTTGTTTTTCATTCTTATTTCGAAGAACTGTACTCTTTCTATTTTCCCGAACAAATAAGAACATCGACAAGTATGCTCACACTTGATCACCTCTTTCTAAAACTTTTATGTTACTTGATAGACACATATCAATTGAGACCATCTGGTCAGCCATAAGGCTGGGGGCCGCTCTCCTGGCGGGCCAACCATCTGATTGGCCTTGAGGCTAGGGGCCACTTCCCAAATTAGTCAACAAAAAATTTGGGACACCGTAATGCTCGGGGCCACTCCCCTTGCGGGCCAACCTTCTGGTCAGCATAAGGCTGAGGGCCACTCCCCCAGTGAGTCGGTCTTTCGGTCAGTCGTATGTCTAGGGGTCACTTCCCCATCAGGCCGACCAAAAAACTTTGGACGCCGTAAGACTAAGGGCCACTCCCCCAGTGGGCCGACTGTTCGGTCTGCCGTAAGGCCGAGGGTCACACCCCCAGCGGGCCGATCGTCTGGTCATCCCTAAGGCTGGGAGCCACTTCCCCAGCAGGCCAACCGTCCGGTCAGTCGTAAGGCTTGGGCTACTCCCCCAGCATGCAGGCCAAAAACTTGTGACTCCGTAAGGCTGGGGCCACTCCCCCAGCGGGCCGACCATGTGATCAGTCGTAAGGCTGGGCACCACTCCCCCAGCGGGCCAGCCATCCAGTCAGCCGTAAGGCTGGTGGGCCACTCCCCCAGTGGGCCGACCATTCTGTCAGCCGTAAGGCTAGGGGCCACTCCCCCAGCAGGTTGACAAAAAAAACCTTGGCCTGCCATAAGCCTGGGGGCCACTCCTGCAGCAGGTCGATCGTCCGATAAGCCGTAAGACTGTGGGCCACTCCCCAAGTGGCCGATTGTCCGGTAAGACGTAAGGCTGTGGGCCACTCCCCCAGGAGCTCAGCCGTAAGTCTAGGTGCCACTCCCCTAGCCGGCTGCCTGTCTGGTCAGCCGTAAGGCTGGGTGCCTCTCCCGCAGTGGGTCGACTGTCCAGTCAGCCGTAAGGCTGGGTGCCACTACCCTAGCAGGCTGACCGTCTGGTCAGCCGTAAGGCTGGGTGCCACTCCCGCAGTGGGACGACCGTCTAGTCAGCCGTAAGGCTGGGTGCCACTCCCCCACTGGGTTGACCAAAAACGTATGACAGCATAAGGATGTGGGCCACTCCCAAGACGAGTCGGCACGATGAACACAACTTACCACACCATGGGCATCCTCCCTCTCGAGGTAGGCCCCGGCGGCGAAGGGGGCCTAAGATCGTGATAGGTCCTATGCCACCTACGCGATGTGGGATCTCTCCTGACCTTTTATAGCGGCCCCCAAGACTTGGGACCCACTAAGTTTCTGCATGAAAACCGTAGGGCGACAAGGCAATACACATTTTCTTACAAAGATCCTCTTCAGAGCAACATTTTCCTACAATGGAGATCTCATTCAAATCTAATTTTTTACAAACAAAGCTGAAGCAGATACTGTTGGCCTATTTAGCCCTCTAAATAGGTCATGCGTGTTAATTTTATTGATGACAAACAAGTCGTGTGGGACTAACTTTTTTCATTAAGTGATTGTAGGGGGAAAAGTGCACAATAAATTTTGGTTGCAAGACAGAGATTGTATGTGGACATTGGTGTTGAGTATTGATTCCCCAGATTTGGTTTTGATGATGAACAAACATAAATATCGTGAAATAACTCTTTGTGAGCGCAGTTATGGAGATCGTCGCCAAATTTCTATGAACATCAAAAGCGATGTCTCAAGACTTCTCAAAGCGCGTGATCGCATGCTTGAAGCTTCGTTGAAGCTCAAGGACCATTATCGAAGTCAAGAAGATTCGATTGAAGCTTTTGAAGACAGTTCGTCAAGTTTAATTTATAGTCTTCTAGCTTCTTTTTGTAGAATGTTAAGCCTTGAGTTGGTCTTACATTTTAATCTTCATAACGCTCATATCTTAGAGCTAGGATTATATTAGAAGCCCATAGAATCGTTTCCGAAGCTTCACGCTTCTCATCGCGGCTTCTTGTGCATGTTAGTTGGTTCAAGAAGAAGAACCAACCGACTAGATGGCAATCTAGTTGGTTGGCAATCCTTCTTGAACCGACTAGTATGCCTTGTTCAATTTCAGCTCACTTACTGTTTACAGTTAGTCGGTCCAAGAAGGTTCACCGACCGACTAGTTGTCAAACTAGTCGGTTTGGAATCCTTCTTAGACCGACTGGTTATGTATTCATTTCTCCAGCCTGAGCTACTGTTTATCGTTAGTCGGTCAAAGAACAATTGTCGACCGACTAGTTGAGAAACTAGTCGGTTGGAATTTGTTCTTAGACCGACTAGTTCAACTTGTATTCAGCCTATACTATTTCGACTCTTAGTCGGTCAAAGAACACTCACCGACCGACTAGTTGTGAAACTAGTCGGTTGGCAAGTCTTCTTAGACCGACTAGTTCCTTAAGTCTGAACTTTTCTTTTTGGTTGTTCTCTAGTTAGTCAGTTCATGTTGAATCACCGACCGACTAGTTTACAAACTAGTCGGTCAGTGATCCTTCTTTGACTGACTAGTCTGCTTCAGAATAGCCTCGTTGGAGCATTAAATGCCACGATTTTTGCTCTCTCTTTCCTCTATCCTATATATACTTGAAGGGCTTCTTGCTAAGTATTCAAGGCTGATATTTATTGAAGTTTAGAGAATCAAAGAGAAGCATTTATTCTCATTTCCAAGCTCATTCATTTCTCTAGAATCTCTCTCTCACTCTTATTTCCAAAGAGAGATTCACATTGATTGTGAGCCATTCAAGCCAAGAGCTTGATCCAAGGTCACCAACATCTCCCTAGGCTTCCATTGCTGGTCAACATCTTGGAGCTAGGGTTTGGTGCCTTCTTCTTCCCCAAAATCATTCTTGCCCTAAATCGTAAGTTTTACTCAAGGCATAGGGTTTTGTGGTAAGCATTTCATATTTCATTATATTTGAGATTGCAAGTGTTTTTCTCTCAGTTGTGAGAGTTGTGTGTGATCCCGGGTTGTGGGAGTCACATTTTCATTTGTGTATGATTTGATCTTGTAGAGGGTTTCTACAAGTATTTCATAGTGCAAATTTGAGTTAGAAGTTTCTAACTCAAGTATCCGGAGGGGATCCAGGTGTTTGGGACGTAGGATCACCGGGAACAAGTCGAAGAGACTTGGGTGGATCTGAACCCGTTATATCGTTTGTTTGCAATTTCATTTCTTTGTTGTCAATATTTTCATTTTCGCATTGTTGGTTGAGTTTGCAAGGTAATTAGGAATTATCTTCTTAATTATTTTAAAATATTATTCATACCCCCTCTAGTACTTGTGCAGTAGCTATCAGGGCATTACATTTGGTATCAGAGCCAAGTTCATAGATATGTCTACCAACGACAACAAGAACGTTCGTCCACCTTCAGATTATAGCACCTTCAGGAACCGTAAAGGAGCTTCTTCGGTGATGGAAGGACACTCCTCAACTAGGCCTCCCTTCTTCAACGGTACCAATTACGGCTACTGGAAATGCCGGATGGAAACGTTCCTCCGGAGCGCTTCACTATGGAGAGCCACGATGACGGAGTATGTCGAGCCCGCCGAAGAAGATTTCGCGAAGTGGACTACCACGGAGGTCGCCGCGGAGGTAACCAATGCCAAGGCAATGAATGCCTTGCAATGCGCTTTGGAGCCCGAAGACTTCAACAAGATATGCACATGTATGAGTGCATATCAAATCTGGAACTCACTCCTCATCTTGCATGAAGGAATGAGTAGGATAAGAGACTCCAAACTCGTTGTTGTGAATAAAGATTACGAATTATTTCAAACGCAACAGGGTGAGAAGATGAAGGAGTACTATGCTCGCTTCGTTGACATCACCAACGAGTTGGAGACTCTTGGAAAGACTTACACCCAAAAGGAGAAAAGCTCAAAAATCATTGACAGACTTCCTTCTTGTTGGGAAAAACGTACCTTCGCCATCGAGGAAGGTAACGATATGAGTAAATATACTGTCATTCAACTAATGGGTACTTTGATGTCTTATAAGGTACGCAAGGATAGAAAACTAAAGTTGCAGGACAAGATGAAGTCTTACTTGAAGCAAGACGAGCCAAAGAAAAAGGCGATTGCGTTCAAGGCCGCTCCATCTACATCTACATCTACTGATGATGAAGACTCGGAAGACGAGTTGGACTTGGAATCCATTTCCATCATGGCAAAGAAGTTCAACTGATTCTTCCGGAAAGGTAATTTCAAGAACAAATCAAAATTTAGTTCTTCTAACGCCTCCGCTCCTTTGTGCTTTAAATGCAACAAGCCAGGACACATGAAAGCGGATTGTCCTCAAAACAAGCAAAAGGAGAAGTGGAAGGCGCCAAAGTTCGACAAGTCAAAGAAGTACAAGAAATGGTACAAGAAGGGGCTTGTCGGCACATTCACCGACTCCGAGGATGACTCCTCAAGTGGAGAGTCGGACGATGAACAAGTGGAGCAAGCACACATGTGCTTCATGGCTAGAGAGGAACATGATCAAGGATCCTCCTCTGATGATAGCGAGGATGAAGGCGATGAGGTAACTATGGATGACCTTAGATTAGCTAACGAGCAAATTTGGTCTAAGTATTCTAAATTAGTAAATATATATACTAAGATAAAAGATGAGCGAGCTAGTATCCAAACCTCGCCTAAACCTATCATCATCAACAACGACACCGTTGTTGAAGGTTTGAGAATTAAGATTGTAAATCTCAAATCTCAACTTGAGCATGTTCATATTAAGGATTCAGAGGAACACAAGATAGCAGATTTGACTTCTCAAAACTCAACTTTGAGTATTGAGAATGAGAATATCAAATCTCGTGTTTATGTGCTCACATCGCAAGTGTCCACCTTGGATGCTTCTATGCGTTCTCTCACCGAGAAGTATGAGTGCACATTAGGCCGAATTAATAAATTCAATAAAGGTAAGGACCATTTGGATAAAATCCTAAATGACTTACTTCTGGCCAATCATCACATTGGCTTGGGGTATAAGATGGGAAATTCATCCAAATCGTCTACTACCTTTGTTAGGCCAACTTCCGATGCCTCAACGAGTGGGAGCAAACATCCCATTGGTAGTTCATCTACTAATGGTGCTTCCACCTCATACACATCCCCGTTTGGAAAGAAACCCACTTTGGGTGGACCTCCAAAGAAGGGTCATGCTTTTACGTACACCAATACCATGCAACGTAGGAACACACATCCTACTCCACATGTTCACACATATGATGATTTTTATGCTACACGTCCACGGGCACGTGCACACCATGTGAGACACACTCACGCACGTGTTCCTCCACATGCATATGTTCACCCACACCATCATATGAACAATTATCATCATGCACGATTTCATTATGTGCCATATGCCTATCCACGACATGCATCACGTAGAAATCAACAACGTATGCATGCTCACAATAGGAATAGGGCTCCCAAAATATTCACTATTTGGGGCCCGAAGAACACCAATATGCATGAAAAACAAGCTTACAGGAATTCTTATTTCATGAATGTAGTGCATAATGATGATTATGTTGAGAAGTCTAAGTCCAATTGGACTTTGCTTCCAAAGGTCTAATCTTTTAGGACCCAATGACCTTGGTACCATGGAATGATATTTCTATCTTTAGGTACTCAAGAAAAAGAAACGGAGCAACAAATCCAAATTTAGCTCCAAGAGGAATTGGATACTCGATAGCGGGTGTTCAAAACATATGACGGGTGATGCTCAATTGCTCTCCGGAGTGGTGCCCATTGCAAATGGGAACCGGGTAGTCATTGGAGGCAACGAGAGCGGAACCATCATAGGTTTTGGTAAAGTTGGTAATCCTTCTAAACCACTAATAAGTGATGTTTACCTTGTTAAAGGATTAAACCACAATCTTATTTCAATAAGCCAACTTTGTGACAAAGGTTACAAAGTTAGCTTTGCGAAAGGAATGTGTCATATTTTGAATAAAGATAATAATGATTTATTATTTTCCAGCACACGCCATAAGGATATTTATATATTAGATCTCCCAAAATCACATGAACAATGTCTCATTGCCAACACAAGTGAACAACACTTATGGCATCGACGTTTTGGTCATGTGAACTTTGGAACACTTTTTAAACATTCCAAGTTAAATTCTATAAAAGGATTTCCTAAGCTTGTCTTTCAAAAGAAAAGCTTTTGTGACTCGTGTCAACAAGGCAAGCTTCCAAAATCGTCTTTTAAACCTAAGAAAAGCATTTCATCTAAGCGGCCTCTAGAGCTATTACATCTAGATCTTTTTGGGCCAACTAGAGTTGCTTCATTAGGAAATGCACGATATGGACTTGTCATCGTTGATGACTTTTCTAGATTTACTTGGGTATTTTCCTTAAGTAATAAAAATGATGCTTTTGAATCATAATATTTGTTAAGAAAGTACAAAATCTCATTGGAACCACCATTGTCACTATTCGTAGTGATCATGGAGGGGAATTTGAGAATGAGTCTTTCTCAAATTTTTGTGATGAAGTTGGTATTACTCACACCTTTTCCTTCCCTCGCACACCTCCTCAAAATGGTGTTGTTGAGAGGAAGAATAGGACGCTAGTGGAATGTGCTCGCACTATGCTTGATGATAGCCAACTTGGCCATCAATTTTGGGCGGAAGCGGTACATACCGCTTGCTATGTGTTTAATAGAATACTTTTGAGGCCCGGCACCAAACAAACTTGTTATGAATTGTTGTTTGGTAGATTGCCTCAAGTTAAACATGTTCGAGTTTTTGGTGCAAAATGTTTTATTAAAAACACGTATGGTAGTTTGGACAAATTTGATCCACGATCCGATAAGGGGATATTTGTTGGATATTCCTCCCGTAGCAAAGCCTACCGGATATACAACAAATGAACCTCAACGATCGAGGAATCACTTCATGTTTCATTCAATGAAGATTTTGTCCCGTCTAGAATTACTAATGATGATGACTCCATGGATGTTTTATGTGATTCTATTGGTAATTCTAATTCTATTGATTCTAATGATACTAAACCTACTAATGAGTCTTTTGAGAATGTTCCTAGTGATCAGGGAATTCCCAAACGGCTTCATACAGTTCGTGACCATCGCCATGAGCAAGTCATTGGCAACATACGTGATAGTGTCAAGACAAGATCTCAAGTCAACTACTTTGCTCATTGTGCCTTTGCCTCCTCAATAGAGCCAAAGAATATTAACGAAGCATGCGAGGATAGTGCTTGGATCCTAGAGGAAGAACTCATTCAATTTGAGAGGAATGAGGTTTGGGAGCTTGTTCCATTGCCTTCGAAGAATCACACCGTTATAGGAACGAAGTGGATTTTCAAGAACAAGACCGACAAGAACTAAATCGTCGTCCGGAACAAAGCTCGGTTAGTAGCTCATGGCTACCGGCAAGAGGAAGGTATAGATTTCGAAGAATCCTTTGCTCCGGTAGCTAGATTAGAATCTATTAGATTGTTGTTATCTTTTGCAGGCCATAAAGATTTTAAACTCTTTCAAATGGATGTAAAAAGTGTGTTTTTAAACGGAGATGTCGTTGAGGAAGTTTATGTTTCTCAACCTCCGGGGTTTATAAATGAAAAATTTCCAAATCATGTTTTCAAACTTAAGAAAGCTCTTTACGGTTTGAGACAAGCTCCTCGAGCTTGGTATGACCGTCTAAAGAACTTTCTTTTGGATTTGGGTTTTAAAATGGGTGAAGTTGATTCTACATTATTTGTTAAGTATTCAAATAATGATATTATTTTAGTTCAAATTTATGCTGATGATATCATTTTCGGTGCTACTAACTTCACTCTTTGCGAAGAGTTTTCTAATGTTATGAAGGATCAATTTGAGGTAAGCCACATGGGTGAGCTCAAATATTTCTTAGGTCTCCAAATTCGCCAAATGAAAGATGCAATCTTCATCCACCAAACCAAGTACACGGTGGAGTTGCTAAAGCGATTTGGAATGGAGAATGTCTCGGGCAAGAAGACTCCAATGAGCACGACTACACATCTTGATAAAGATACGGCCGACAAAGATGTAGACATTCGTCTATATCGAGGTATGATAGGTAGTTTATTATATCTCACTGATAGTAGGCCCGATATTATGTTTACCGTATATGTATGTGCTCGTTATCAGTCTCAACCTAAGGAATCTCACTTAGTAGCGGTAAAACCTATTTTCCGTTATTTAAGTTACACACTCGACTTCGGATTACTTTATCCGAAGTCTAGCACTTATGAGTTAATCTCATATAGTGACGCAGATTATGCGGGATGCAAATCCGACAGGAAAAGTACTAGTGGCACTTGCCATTTTATAAGAAATTCTCTTGTCTCTTGGTTTTCCAAGAAGCAGAATTCCGTATCACTTTCAACCACAGAGGCAGAATATATTGCCGCCGGTGCTGCGTGTGCTTAGGTTCTTTGGATGAGACACACTCTTAAAGACTTTGGTATAAACTGTGATACTTGCCATATCATGGTGGACAACAAAAGTGCAATTTGTCTCTCTAAGAATCCGGTACACCATTCCCGTTCTAAACACATAGAGGTCCGTCACCATTTCTTAGATGATCATGTTGCTAAAAGGACATCATTTTAGTGTACGTTGAAACCCAGAAGCAAATCACCGATATTTTCATGAAACCACTCAAGGAAGACTCCTTTGTGAGGTTGCGTCGAGAATTGGGGATTATGGGTGAATCCGAGATTTAGGATTCATATTTTCAATAATCTTGCATGATAATATTTTCGTCTATTATTGCTCATGCTAGATGTATTGGGATTTTCTGGATTTATGTGTGAATTTTCGGAATTTATGCTCGAATTATTCATGAACGTCGTATTTAAGAATTTCAATGTTTTATGGGGTAGTATAATGATATATGAGAGTATTTCGATGTTTCGTCCAAGTGCGCGTAGGAGAGAACTCAAAATTTCGACATTTCAAATTTTTGGACTCTCTTAGTCGGTTCATGTTCATTGACCGACCGACTAGATTGTGTTCTAGTCGGTCAGTGAATGAACTCAGACCGACTAACTCATGCCCTAATTTTGGCTTCAGTTACTGTTTGCACTTAGTTGGTTCAAGCTCATTGGCCGACCGACTAGATCGTCATCTAGTCGGTCAGCGCTTAAACTGTGACCGACTAAATGCACAGGGGCTGTTGTTTCTTTTGGCATTCCAATCGTTTTTATTCTTGCCCGCACCGATTAGAACTCATTCTAATCGGTGTAAACTTCTCTTCTCACCCCTTAACCCCCGAAACCCTTCGACTTCATCTCTTCCTCCGCCGTCCGACTGTCGTGCTCCGGCCATTTCCGGCCATCTCCGACCGTCGATCATCCTCCCTAGGTATATCTCCTCCCTCTCTATCAGCTCCTAGGGTTTCATTCTAGGTTTATCTTCAATTTTCGTCGACCTAGGGTTTGTATTAGGGTTTCTTCTTTTCGATTTCTGTCGATTTCGTGCGTTGTTTGTGTTGTCTCGTCTCGATTATGGCGAAGACACGTATACCCATCCTTCCATCAAGTCCGTCACCTATGACCGTATAGTCTCCGTCTACGGACCCACCTCAACCCAAACGCCGGGCCAAATCGACCCATCCATCGTCTTCTTCGCCTCCTCTTAAGAAGAAGAGGACGACGACTGCGAAGCCTAGAGCCACATCTCAGCCCAAGCCTAGGAAACAGACAGTGTCTCCAGCCTCATTTCGTACACCCTCTCCTCCCGATGACTCCGGCACTGAGTATATTCCGGAGACCGAGCATACCGCTAGTGCTCCTACTCCTCCTCCTCGATCTAGCACTCGTCCGTCTAGGGGGAAGGCTCCCATGCTAGTGGGTGGTGTTGATATTTCGCTATGTCGTGATTGTTGGATATGGACGACATGTATACACCCATAAGGGAATGTATGAGGGTCTATGGACCTCAGATGTCGCGTACATGAAAGCATGTGCGAAGGGAACCTTTTCATGTGTGAAAAGGACCACTCGATAAGTGGAAAAAGTCGCTTTATAACTGCATAAAGGCACTTGATAAGTGCATAAGGAAGAGGATAAGGAATGATGCTAATATAGGTTAATAAGCTTATAAGTAGTTATTTCCTACAATAACTACCCCCTTGGCCTATAAATAGGACCCAAGGATAAGGCTTTTAAGGCTAATCCTTCATGCCATAAGTTTGCATAAGGCAACTTATTTTTCCTCTTCTCCCTTCCATTAAGTTCTTCTTCCAAATAGAGATTTAGACGGTGAAATGCTGCTTTGATCCTCTATGACAAAGTACCGACTGTTGTAGCGAATCCAAGGGCAAAGTTCAGAGACTATAGAGAAGCGTACGCTAACGTAAGTCTCTTCTCTCTTTCAATCCTCTATCATCTAATGATGGGATCCTACATTGGTATCAGAGCCACACGGGTTCGCCCCGGTCGTACTGATGAATGACACGTTGTCTCTTTCACGAATGAGTTTCCTACCATTATGGATATGGTAGGAGCGCATCATGACGGAGAGAACGTAAAAGTTGTTCTTTTCACGTTAGGGTCTTTTGCCATTGCAGATATGGTAGGAACTCTCCGTGACGGGAAGAACTGACCGTTCATCTCGCCAAACTCGCACTCCTCATGGATGCTTAGTCTCCATTCAATAGGGAATGAGCACTCTCTTCATGTAGAGCATGAAGTTTACAGCCTTGAAAGTGTGTTATTTTTTGGCACACGGCCATTAAAGCATAACCACTTTCTCAGTGAACAGGTGTCTCATCGGAGAAGATGGTGGTTACAAAACTTCTCATCGGGGAAAGATTGCCATGGAAGGGCATGGTGAATTATCACCATGTAGTATGGCAATAGCATATCTCTTTGGTGCATGATCACCATGGCCATGTGGGTCATGGTGGATTTGCACCCCTTCCCATGGGGAAGCGGTTGGCTTCGGCCAATGACAACCAAGCACACCCCCCCCCGAAGGGGGGTGGCCGGACTCCAAGGAGGCCGGCCGGCCGGCCAGGGCCGAGGCGCCCTGGCCTCGGCCAGGGCCAGGCCCAGGAGCCCTACGGTGCCGGCGGCCTTGGCCCCGGACACCTGCATGGCTGGCCCCTACGGTGCCGACGGCAGTTGCCTGAGGCAAAGCCCCCTGCAGGGGGGAGGGCCTGGATCCCTATGGGGGGAATCTGGCCTTGGCACGGCCACGGCTCGACCCCGGTAATGGCCGGGGCAGGCCACTACCTCCCGCTGCAAAATACGTTTTCAAAATACGTTTTCAAAATCGCTTTTCCGCTGCAAGTACTATAAGAGTACTATTGTTTGATAAGTGATGGGGAAATATTGAAAGTTGGTCTAGATGGTGATTGGAATCATAATGACCTTTCCGATTCTAGAGCAACATCTTCAATATTTTTCGAAAGTAACTTATCAAATGTAAAATTTATGCAATGTTTTGATCGAACTCTTTTTTATGTATTTTGCTGCAGTTTAAAGCTAAAATGTCTTCCGCTACTAAGAACATCATCGCTGAGTTGAACAAAGGTGAAAAACTCAACGGCGATAATTACAAACTGTGGTCCATGAAGATACAATATGTTCTAGAGGAGCAAGATGTGCTCGAAACTCTGACGAACAAACTGATTGAACTTGAGTTAGGCACTACGGCCCAACACAGAAGAGACAAGGAAGCTCTCGATGCTTGGTCTCGGAAGAAAACAATTGCTCGCATTACGTTGTTGTCAAGTATGGCCAACGACATAATGCGAATCTTCTGAGAATATGACCTAGATATGGACATATGGTCCAAGCTAGAGGAGAAGTTTGGTGGCACCTCGGTGACCAAACATCACTCTTTAACTATAAAATTCGATTCGTACAAAAAACGTCCAGATCATTCCATGGGAATGCATCTGCGACACATGGCGAATCTTATTTCAGAGTTAAAGGATGCAGGTCATATGATCACTGATGAGCAACAAATCCAAGCGGTCATATGTTCCCTACCAATCGAACGGGACAACATGAAGATGCATCTCACTCATAATGAGAGCATCAAGAACTTCAACGATGTTTCTAAGCACCTCGAGTTAGAGGAAGAGCGGCTTGTGGCCGCCAAGCCAAGTACAGAAGTGCACATGGTTACTAGTTTCTCACACGGAGGAAAGAAACGTAAACATCACTCGATGTTTGCTCATGACCATAAAAAGCAACCAGTGTCTACCAAGAAACCCAAACAAAAGGGTGGGAACAAGAAATGGCACAAGAAGAAGGATTTAAAGAAGATCAAGTGCTTCAAGTGCAACAAGTTAGGTCACTTTGCCCGTTCATGTGCGGATGGAGGTGACAAGGTAACTTGTAATAATACTAGTTACATATGTGTTTCTGGTTCAATATTTCTTGTAGAATCTAATCCCTTTTGGATAATTGATTCAGGTGCCACCGACCACATAGCAAGGGACAGACGGTCCTTTGTGGAGTATCACCGGATACCCCAAGTAACGAAGTGGATATATGTAGGAAACAACACACGTGTTGAAGTGAAAGGCATTGGGACATGCAAGCTCGTCTTGGACAACGGCCACACTATCTTACTTCATGATGTTCTCTTCGCTCCGGATATTCGAAGGAATATCATATCTGTGTTCGTCTTAATGGGTCTTGGTTATAGTTGGTTCTTTTATAATTGTAAAGTGGATCTGTCTTGTAATAATTATTTAATTGGTTCTGGGTATGTTTTTAAAGGATTCATTGTATTAAATACGATGTACGATTCCTCAAATTTTAATGAAAATTTCCTTGTTACAAATTCTTCGATTTATGAGTCAGATGTAATTCGTTGGCACGCAAGGCTTGGTCACATTAGACCAACACGTATGGATAGACTTGCCAAACGTGGCCTTCTATCCAATGTTTCAAAGGTCGAAATGTCGACTTGCGAACATTGTCTTGTAGGGAAATCTTGTCGCAAACCATTTGGAACCGGCACAAGGGCCGAGGTTCCATTACAGCTCATCCATTCGGACATATGTGGTCCGATGAATGTCAAGACAAGACGCGGGAAGTCCTACTTCATCACTTTTATTGATGACTTCACTCGATTCGGACATATATATTTGATATCCCACAAAAATGAAGCATTAACCTGCTTTAAAAACTATATGAGTTTAGTGGAAAATCAATTAGATCGCAAGATTAAGGTCTTGCGAACCGATAGAGGCAGTGAATATCAATCAACAAGTTTTAAGGAACTTTGTGATGAAAAGGGCATAGTTCATCAGGTAACTATGCCTTATACTCCGCAACAAAATGCTGTTGCTGAAAGGAGGAATAGGACTTTAATGGAAATGGTCCGTTCAATAATGGCGCAAGATAACTTGCCAATCACCTTTTGGGGTGATGCATTATTGACGGCTGCTTTCATCTTGAACCGCGTACCCTCGAAATCAGTTAGCTCCACTCCTTATGAGTTGTTGAACCAAAGGTCTCCTGACTTAATCAGTTTAAAACCTTGGGGGGTGTGCATCCTATGCACATATTTCCTCCCATAAGTATGGCAAACTTGGGCCAAGGGGGAGGAAATGTATCTTTATACGATACGCAGAAAACTCCAAAGGTTATGTTTTTATTGGTCAGGAAGACAATGGAGGACTGATTGAATTTGAGTCGAGGGATGTTACTTTCTTGGAAAATGAGTTTCCAAGACAGGGCGAGATAAGTCAGGAATTATCTCTATTTGAGATTTATGATCAAGAAGGATTACCTCATTCGAGTGGGAGAATTCTTGGTGAAGACGAAAATACATTTCTACCTTCACCAATGGATGATACGAATGATGCGAATCCTATTCCATATAGGAATAATGATCCAAGTGGGAGCAATTCTAATCACATTCCAAGTGGGAGTAATATTAGAGTTGATCCAACTTTGGGTCAACAAGGACTTGAAGAATCTCAAATGCGACGTAGTAGTCGTACAAGGTTAGCTCCTCTAAGATTTGAGGATGAATTCCCACAAACCTTTGTGACTTTACTACTAGAAGATGACGAGCCTGCTACTTTCAAACAGGCCGTATCATGCCCTGCAAAAGACAAATGGATGGAAGCGATGAAGGAGGAATTAGAATCCATGAAAATTAACCGAGTCTGGGACTTGGTTGACTTACCCAGAGGACGTAGAGCTATTGGGAACAAATGGGTTCTTAAGATCAAGCATAAGACTGATGGTTCTATAGATAGATATAAAGCTCTCCTTGTCGCGAAAGGTTTTACGCAACAGGAAGGGATAGACTATGAAGCGACCTTCTCACCTGTTGTTCGTTTTACCTCGATTCGCTTGATTCTGGCTTTGGTAGCTTGCTTAGACCTAGAATTACATCAAATGGATGTAAAGACTGCCTTTCTCAATAGAGAATTAGACGAGGAGATCTATATGGAACAACCAACAGGGTTTGTAAAAGAAGGAAACGAACATAAGGTTTGTAAACTTCGTAAGTCAATATATGTTCTTAAACAATACTCGAGGCAGTGGTATATACGATTTCAAGAAGTTGTCTTATCAAATGGTTTTACCATGCTTGATGAATGTAACTGTGTATATATCAAGAGGATCAAAAGCAAGTATGTTATTATGTCTCTATATGTAGATGACATTTTAATAGCCGAAAATGACAAGGGCTTTGTGATGGATATCAAGGCTTGGCTTTCATCAGTATTTGAGATGAAAGACATGGGAGAAGCTGCATATATCCTTGGAGTTAAGATTTCAAGGAATCGTTCGAAGAAACTTATTTCTCTTTCACAAGAGACTTGTATAAAGAAGGTTCTAGAACGTTTTAATATGCAGGACTGTAAGTCCATTGATACTCCTATAAGCAAATGCGATAATTTATGTCTGAAAATGTGTCCAAAGAACCAAAAAGAAAAGGAAATTATGGAAAAGTTCCATATTCCAGTGCAGTTGGTAGTCTTATGTACGCTATGATGTGTACAAGACGGGACATCTGTTTTGCCGTTGGAATG
This sequence comes from Scilla litardierei, assembly GCA_030789695.1. NCBI lineage: Eukaryota > Viridiplantae > Streptophyta > Magnoliopsida > Asparagales > Asparagaceae > Scilla > Scilla litardierei. Next base: position 214,489,934 of record CM061142.1, on the reverse strand, counting down.
GTAAGTCGTTACCAATCCAATCCAGGGCAAGCACACTGGAAAGCGGTTAAGAGGATAATGCGGTATCTTAAAGGGACTGCAGACTATGCTTTATGCTATCAAGGAGATGCCTTGAGGCTCGAAGGCTACACTGATGCTGATTGGGCGGGTGATCTCGATGAGCGACGATCGACCTCAGGACATGTTTTTCTACTCGGATCTGGTGCAATATCCTGGAGTAGCAAGAAGCAATCCTGCATCGCACTTTTAACTATGGAAGCCGAATTTGTAGCATTTAGCATGGCGGTCCAAGAAGCTGTTTGGCTTAAGAGGTTCTTAGACAAGCTAATTGATGCAAGTGACTCAAGTGCTGTACCAATATACAGTGACAGTCAAGCATCTATAGCCTATGTCAAAGATCCAAAATTCCATTGTAAGACCAAACACATTGATATCCGCTACAAATTTGTAAAAGACTATGATAAGAACAAGAAGATAGACATTAGGTACATATCTACGCATGAGATGATAGCGGATCCGCTTACGAAGGCAATCCCCAGAGATGTGTTTTACAAACACTTATCATCTCAAGGATTGCGTAAGAGCTGAGTTGTATCAATGTATATTCCTATGTCTATGAAAGATCAAATTTTATAAAAGAATAAGTTCTTTTCGACATTGCATATGAGTTTCTTGAAAATGTTTGTGTACATTTCTTTTAATCTCAGCCATATTTTCTAGTATGTCGGACAGATTGAGGTTGGCTCTCTCACATGAGTAACCGCCTTTATTCTATCAGACGGATAAGATAAAGATGAGACATGTTTAAAGTCAAAATCGTCATACGGATGATTTAGAGTCATGACTTAAACAAAATGGTCGTATGAAAGATCTGCATCATATGGATGCTTACAAAAGATCTAAGAGGATTTTTGAAATCTTATCTGTCTTATGCGGGATGTGGGTCCAGGAAATTAATGAGTAGTAAAAGGGACTCAAAGTCAGACATTGTGGTGTCTGATTATCATCCTTACAACATCATTAAGACATACGCTCCCTGGGAAAGGAGTGATGTTGTAATACGTATTCATACTACGTATGCATTTGACCATTGGGTTAGAATAGTAATTGTGTTTACTATTATGTGAGACCCAAAAAGACCACATGGGTCTTAAACTTCTTACCCTTATGGACTCTAATTGGTTCCTTTAGATTTGACTGGGTGATCGCTGTTTTAGTATGTAGCTTATGGACTATGGTCAATTCGGTCCGGCGGGGTATGTTAGAAAAGCGAGTCAAGTCAAGATCGAAAGGATCGCAAGAAGATGAAGATTAATTTCATATTCACATTTGGACTTTAGAGATTCAAAGCTGGCCAACCAATTGTAATCCAGTTGGGATTCAATTGTTGAATATAAAGTATAAGAAATGTGAAGAAATAATCTAGGGTAAAGCATGCATTGCTCTACTCAACTTTGCACCCCAAGGAGTGTTGTGTATCTCTAACAAGTGAACAACAGCAGACTCTATGCGCATGACGGTCACACGGTCTATTTCTCAGTATGATGAACAGAAGAACTAAAGGAAAAGATGTTTCCTTACAATCCCCTCAAGTGTGAGTGGGAGATGTTGGATATGGACGACATGTATACACCCATGAGGGAATGTATGAGGGTCTATGGACCTCAGATGTCGCGTACATGAAAGCATGTGAGAATGGAACCTTTTCATGTGTGAAAAGGACCACTCGATAAGTGGAAAAAGTCGCTTTATAAGTGCATAAAGGCACTTGATAAGTGCATAAGGAAGAGGATAAGGAATAGTGCTAATATAGGCTAATAAGCTTATAAGTAGTTATTTCCTACAATAACTACCCCCCTTGGCTTATAAATAGGACCAAAGGGTAAGGCTTTTAAGGCTAATCCTTCATGCCATAAGTATGCATAAGGCAACTTATTTTTCCTCTTCTCCCTTCCATTAAGTTCTTCTTTCAAATAGAGATTTAGACGGTGAAACGCTGCTTTGATCCTCTATGACAAAGTACCGACTGTTGTGGCGAATCCAAGGGCAAAGTTCAGAGACTATAGCGAAGCGTCTAACGTAAGTCTCTTCTCTCTTTCGATCCTCTATCATCTAATGATGGGATCCTACAGTGTGACCCGATGTGTATCGCGGCATACAACCGTATTGAGCACTGTCCATTGCTATTGGAGCACTTCGTTCAGTTCTCCGATTTTTCACATCTCGCCGATCTTCTTTCCCATAGCGGCCTCATCGATTATCTTCGCCATGACCCCAAGGCGAATCCTCACCCGTACCCACGTCTCGTCAAATTATTCTATGCGAATCGTGTCCGGGGTCAGTATGACGACACCCACTCCATTGTGTCCACTGTCTTGGTGATCGCTCCGGGACGTAACCCAAAAGAACATTTGTAGTTTTACCGCAAGTGCACGGTGTAGCAGCGAGCGGGTTATCGAACACAGGGAGGACGAATGACCGTGCTTGCTCCGATCAACCTGGCTATTTAAGAAGAGAGAAATTTACCTTTGGCGATCCTGTCACAATCGTCAGACAAAGTACGAAAATATCAAATCAAATAAAGAACGTCTAGGGAATGGGGAATTCTCGCTACTCACCGTATTTCATGAATGTGGTTCATCGGTATCAAAATCGCTAGAATAAGATTTTGGATGAACTAGTTGCAACTGAATGTAGAACCAAGCTCACGCTCTCGCGCTGTTGCCGGTCTATAGCTATCCTAGGCTCGGGTCCAATCTCTTGCAAACCCTAGCCTAGGGAAGCTAGCATTAGTATCAACATCATCGTCCAATCGCGCACCGAGTCCAATCTCTTGCAAACTCGGCTCACGACCTAGATTGGGATAGTTCCTACCCGTCCAATCTCTTGCAAACGGGTATTGGCGCGGAATTGGAATCGGAAACCCTAGTATCGGTCCAATCTCTTGCAAACCGATACTACGGAGATTCGATTTCAACCCAATTCGGATTTCTAGGGCTTCCTATCGAATTGGGATCCAATCTCTTGCAAATCCCAATCGATGTGAATTCCTAGCCATCCGTAGTAAATCAATCACAATCTAATCCCTAGTAACAATTCTAGCAAAATTTCTACTAATTCATCACAAATATGAAATTGGGCTCGTAGGGTTCATCCCCACGCCCCAAGACGTGGCGACTACTCGCAATTCATAGCAAGATCACAAAAATAATCAATGAAATAAACAATAGAATTCATCACAATATTGAGATATGCAATAAAAATAGAATTTTTTAGGGAAAAGAGATGCAAACCAATAGAGTTCTTCAATTAATCCAACAAAAATCAAACTTTGTCTCTTCTCCAATCTCCAAAATAAAGCTAAAGAGTTAATCTAAAAAGCTGCAAAAAAAATCTAAGAAGAAGCTCTCTAAAACTAGGGTAAAAACAGGGGTTAAATAGCCCCCAAAATCGTCCAAAAACTGTGACCAAAATACCCCTGCGCAGCCTGTTTTCCGCAATTTTCGCTACAGGCAGCGCATCGCACTCGGCCGAGTGACAAAAGTCACTCGGCCGAGTGAAAACCCTGTAATTTTCCAGTAAGTATCGATCTTCAGGGGTCTTCACTTCGGGGGCGGCTCGACCGAGTGAGTTGTCGTCACTCGGCCGATGGCTTCATGGTACTCGGGCGGACGGGATTATCCACTCGGCCGAGTGGGTCTTCTGAAGCTCAGGCAGCCGAAAAACAGTAACTTGGCGATTTTTGAAGGGCTTCGTCTGAGCGCCACTCGGACGGACGGGGTCTCGTCACTCGGCCGATGTGGTCTCCGTCGCTCGGCCGAGTGCACATAGAAATCGTGTCTGAACTGGTCGGCCGAGCGGTGTCTCGCTGGTCGGCCGAGTGGCTCCTCCACTCGGCCGAGTGGGACACAAAACATGCCCAATCTGCTTATTTTGGCCTCCTCGTCGCTCCTGCGACGTCCGTTCTTCTTCCGCTCTTCTCCAACAGCAAAATACCCCTCGGGGAGGTCGTCGGTGACCGTCTAGAGTAAGCGCATCTCGAGATCACTCCAAATCGCGCCAAATCACCTGAAATGCGACAAAAACAACAAATCGTGAAAAGCATCGCAATATCGTCGATATATCTTGAAAAACATGATTTGGGCGATCTAGATGGCATGCAAACATGCGGTAAAAAAGTGTAAAATAAGGAGTGATCAAAATCCCCCAAGCTTACCTCTTACTCGTCCTCGAGGAAGATAAGTAAAAGGCGAACCCGGTGGATTTGCAAAACGAAACGACGGAAAAAAATGGAAAAATGAAAAACGGAGAAGAGTGAAAAAAAACGAAATAAAAATAAAGAAGAAAGAAAGAAGCGAAGAGGTAAGCTACTAGATCATTTTCTCAGGACGTGGGTTCCGCTTACTCTTATAGCATGCACTGAATGAAAAACACATGTCAAAGAATTTTATTTTGATATCATAGTATAATAGTGCAAATAGAAATAGAAAACCCACGAACAACAATATAATCATGAAAAACGGAATAATTTTATAATTAACGTCGTCTGAATCATTTAAAGCGGTATACAAATCACAGATCACACACTTTTCAATTGAATGCTTTCTATCAGGAGTATAAGAGTATCACACTATAGAATAGAGAGAATAGAAAAGTATGGATTTCATGAAATGATTGCTAGGCTTAGATTTCTGGATTTCGTAAAGCTAGAAATAATCTCACCGAGTGTAGAATATTACTTAGCCTAGGTTGTCGTGCAACGTCAAGTAGTCACTCTCTCACACATCAATGGATCCCCTCCCCCAAGCTTATCCATAAGCGTGATGGCATAAAAAAATATTTACATCCCCATTCCTATAAAGCTCCAAAGGCAATGAAAAGAGAAGAGAAAGAAAGAAAGTGAGATGGGATCTTTTATTGAGGATTTTTCCTCTCTTTTTCTCTTTTTTTTGATGCAAAAGCATAAATACACAACGATCCCAACTCAAAGAGAGATAATGATATACAAGAATATTTTCTCTTTTTTCTTTTTTTTTTCCGAATAAGAAGTTTGGGGCTAGGAATTAATAGCGGGGGAAATGCCATATAATAGAATCGCTAAGGGGAGATTCACCAATGATTTTAAAAGTAGAGAAATGATGTTCAAGATTTGTGGAGAAAGAAATAAATATATCACTCGGTTCACTCTATAAGACATGCACGACAACTTCAGCAGGATAATCTAATCTACTCAGTTTCGATCACAAAAAAGCTAACTAATCCAAATTTATCATAGCTAACATCATTCAATCATCCTGAAGTGAAGTGTACAGTTCATGCATATAGAAGTGATATAGCAAAAGAAATCAGTACTCCAGACATGGGCATTCAATGCATGAATCTTGGTGTGTTTTCTGTGATGGCATACATATGAATATTCAGACTCAGCTAATAGTAAAATTTCATCCATTTTCATGTGGAAAAAGTGTGGGTTACTATCTCTAGATGCAAGGCAAGTCATAGCATATGATATCAGAAATAAAATCTAAGACATGACAAATATAGCATGCATATAGAATAAGCTAACTCCACGTCATCATCATCACAGAAAAGTCATCTCTAGCATGAGATGAAAAAGAAAGAAATAAAGATAAAGGGAAAATAGAACTATTTACAATGCGGCACACAGAAAAATAAGAAAAACGTGATGCATGGCAAAATAAAAGGAAAAATGATGAAAAATAAGTGCAAAAGCGAAAATGGTGTGAAAAACTAAAAATAAAGGTGGCAAATCGAAAAAGAACGTGAGAACTCACTCCCCCAAGCTAAATGGCACAGTGTCCTCAATGTGCAAAGTGTGGCACATCGAGAGACAAGAAATGTGAGGGGAAGGTGAGGATGCATGCATGATGAAAAGAAAAATGAAAATAAAAAGAAAGATAAAGACATGAAAATATGATGCGGACATGATGCATGCACAGATAGGAGTGATATAGATATATAAGAGTGTCACCAAAAACTCTCCCTCTCTCCCAGAAAAGATATATAAGGATACGATCTGAATGAGAAACCCAAAATAAGTGAGGGGAGGGGGGACAAAACTGCAACAGGACCCAGCAGAAACGGGCAGCACAACAGCAAAAGGAATCGATGGCATCAAGGGTGCCTAGGAAGGTGGTGCTGCACCGTCTCCGTCCTGAGGCGGAAGTGGTGGTGGTGGCTGGACAGGCCGCTGAGCGGGTGTGGGTGTGGAAGTGGTAGCAGGTCAAGTGTGTGTGGAAGTGTGGGCGGGAACCTGCTGGGTGGGTGGGGGTACGCGCGGGAGACGCTCCAGGACCTGAGTAAGACAGTAGTGAATCTGGGGGATCAGGTCAAAGCGGTCAGCCATCGCAGAGACGGTGGAGGACAGGGTCCTAAGGTCGCCTCTGAGGCCACTCACCGCCCCCTCTAGGGCACAAATGCTCTGAAGTACAGTGTCGGGGGGAGGTGGTGCAGAGGGACGCACCGGTCGGGGCTGTGCCGAGCGTGGCTGGCGTACTCGAGTCGCGTATGTGACGGACTTAGCGGGGAAGGGAACAAAAGGTTCTGCGCTCGCAAATGTGGGCCTGGCCTCGGTGTGAGGCCGGGGCACCGGCTGGTGAGAAGCAGAGGCAGCAGCAGCGAAAGAAGAGTATAAAAGAGGCAGCGAGGTGGCCGGAGAGGTCGGTGGCACAGAAGTGTGGACAGACGCCACGACACTCTCAGAAAATACGGCAGCGGTGGAGACAGAGGGCTCTCCGCACTCAACTACGGTCGGCGGGTGCTCAGGGGGTGCAGAACAAACAGGCTCAGCAGACAGAGGGCCGGTGGTGGTGGTGACAGCCACAGAAGCAGTGGAGGTGGGCTCAGCTAAGGTACTCGCGACACCGACAGAGGTGGGGACAGAGGTGTCAGGAGCAGCGGAAACATCAGGAATAGGCTGAGGGGCCACAGGGTCAACAGGGGCGGCAGGCTCGGCAGGGGCTACAGGGTCTGCGGGGGCAGCGTGGGCAGCGTGGGCCTGCTCGGCCTCCTCAGCCTCGAGCACGTAAGCAGCTGGGATGAGGATATCCATCGCAAGGAGCCAGTCGACATGGGCTGGTGCAATCTGAGTCCGAGCTGGGCTCGGAAGAATCATGTAATCGGCCCCGTAGGGGCCGTGCAACCAGACCCAGTGACGCTCACCGTGCGGACGAAGCATCTTCATCCGGGCCATAACATCGATCGACAAAGAAGTGGGGCCCGGTACTCGTCACAAGTCGTCAGGGAAGTCCTCGCCGGTCATAAGTGCAAGCAAGGTGATCAGGCCGTCGCAGCATATCGGTGAGCGAGCGCCCACCGATACAATGATGCGGTCCAAAAACCAAGCCGCGACATCAATCACGACGGCGGGGACCAGCTCATCGCCATCCCTAGATAGAGCTCTGGGACGTGTCATCGCGTAGAGCATGTAGAGCTCCGGCATAGACATCGTGCCCGGCTCATATCTGGCTAAAAATGTCGTCGCCATAAGGTGCTGAGCAATGCAGAGGCAGGGATGGACAATGGCCGAGGCCTTGGCCCTACTAGGGTCAAAGGCAGCGTGAAGACCCGTAATCCGGGCCCAGAAGGCACCGACGTCGAAGGAAGGTGGGGGGATATGGGTGGGGCCGTAACCGCGATCGGCACCGGGGACAGCGTGCCACGAGAAAAACGCTCTCATCATATCGAGAGTGACCTGGCACTCCCGATCCATGAACCGGAACGAGCATCCCTCGTCGGTCCGAGCGATCGAACTAAGAATCTCAAGTGTCGGGTGGGTGAACGTGTCCGCCGACACCTGGAAGAAATCTCGCCAGCCCACGTTGTCGTACAATGTGAGCATCCCCTCTAGTACCCCCAGGCGTCCTAGGTCAGCGAGGTGTGCAAACCTGGAGGGTACGATCGAGCGCTGGGAGATACGCTCGAAGACGGCGCGGTGTGCGTCGTCTCGGAACGTAATCCCGAGCGGCCCGACCAGTGGAGCCGGAGGTGGTGGCTGTGGAGCGGCGGGGAGTGGCTGTGCGGGCTGTGCGGGCTGTGTGGGCGCTGCAGGCTGTGCGGGGTGTGCGAGGCCTGCAGGCTGTGCTGGGTGGATGGGGTGTGTGGGAGACGGTGGAGGAGAGTCCTCCAACTCGTGGGAGGGGCCGGCATCATCCGACCGCTTCCTCTTGGCGGAAGCTCTCTTCGACCGCGGCCGTGTTCGGGGCGGCATATCGGCCCCGAGCGCGCTCCGAAAAGTGTAAAAAGTGCGGTGTGTGTAAAAGAGTGGAAGGAGTATACCCAGACATGCCGCGAGTGCTCAGCAATGGAAGCGTGCAAAGAGAGCGCCTCCGCGAAGCCCAAATCAGTTCGTAGAAGCTCCCCGGGGCTCCCCTAAGCTCCAAAAAACAACCTGCGCATGAAATGGCGATATCAGCGGGTAATATTCAAAATGTATGGGGCATTAGGGGTATAATAGATAGATATAGGAATTGATTAGGGTTTGGGGGTCGTTTAACACATGGATCCTCTAAAAATACACAAAAAGAGGAGAAATAGGGCGAAATAGGCGATACCGGAGATGATCGGAGCGGCGGCCGCCGGCGGCGACTCGGGCCAGTCACAGCGGGTGGTCAGCCGGCGGTGGCTGGCCGAGCGGCGGCGCGCGGTGGCCGGTCGGGCGAGTGGGGACAAGAGCGAGCGAGGGTCGGGCGAGGGAAGCTGAATAGTCGGGCGAAATTGGGTTTTTTGCGTTTTCGAAAAACGTGCCCCCCCTCGCCCCTTATATAATAAAAGTTACGACTCGGCCGAGTGACTCGATCACTCGGCCGAGTGGGATCAATGTAAAATCCTCCTCGCTTACGCTTCGGCCGAGTGGCTTTGCCAGCCTCGGCCGAGTGGAGTAAGTCCATTCGGCCGAGTGGCTTAAGCTACTCGGCAAGACTCGCCCTAGGAGCGTATCCGTTTTACTCGGCCGGGTGAAAATATATACTCGGCCGAGTAGCAGTTATACTTAAATCAGGAAAATAAACAGAGAGTTGGGTACAGCAGACTTCCCTCGTTCGTGAGCGGCTCGGCCGGACGAACTTGTGTACTCGGCCGAGTGACTAGTATACTCGGCCGAGTGAGCCTTGTTTTCTACTGTTTGTCTTCGTTTGGGCTCTAAACTCCGTCTTTCTTCCTCCAGTCGATTTCATCTTACTCCTAAGCATCGAGCATCTTCCTGGGGCGCTCCTCGTCATCTCGTTCATCCTTCTCATGATGGATTTACCTATCTCCTCTCCTGTCAAGAAAAATAGGACCCGTTATCACAAAGTTTTTGGGCGAACGACTCAAAACACTAAAAATTTCTAAAACAAAAATAAAGAAAAGTAAAAATAAAGCAATAACCGTCGGGTTGCCTCCCGACAAGCGCTCGTTTAAGGTCGTGAGCTCGACCCCCTATGATTTTCAATTAATGCGGGATGTTTGGTGCATATGAGATGCACACATCAAACTTTCCGGGGAGAACGCTTGGATTCGGAAGTTGCGGTGGCGTGTTCTCCCGCGGTGGTCTCTGGTCACGAATAGTGTTGGGGGGAGGCTCCCCCAAGCTAAAGTTTGCTCCGGTCAACGGCTTCACCGGTGCCGCCGATTTTTGTAGCGGCGGAGCTTTCTTCGGAGACTTTTGTTTCGAGAGCTTGCAGAGCTCTCGAATCCTCGCGACATCAGCGTCGCCTTCATCATTTTCAGCGGAGAGGTCGGGGGAATCGTCTATCTTCTCATCTTGGCCTAAATCCGGGCCTTCATCAAAATCCTCATTGAAAAGAGCGCCAATCGAGTGGGGGATCGCCTCTTCTATCACCTCATCAAGGAGGTCCATGTAGTCAAGTTCCTCGTGGTAAGGCATGTGTTTCATAGCCTTAGGAATGTGAAGCTCCACCTCGATGTTGCCGACATTCAAAGTTAGGGTACCTTCTCGCACGTCGACAATCACTCCGGCGGTGGCGAGGAACGGGCGTCCAAGTATCAATGAAGTATCTCCCTCCTCCTTAACGTCCATGATAACGAAGTCACATGGCAAGCATATTCCTCCCGGGACTTGTAGCGGGATGTCTTCGGTGATCCCTACCGGCCTTGTTATTCGCCCATCGGCCAATTGTATCCGCATGTCGGTAGGTTTCAACTTCGTCCCGGTGTTTAGCCTTAAGAACATGGAGAGAGGCATGAGGCTCACACTAGCCCCTAGATCTACCAATGCCTTTTGAAGAGGGACGCCGCCCAAGGTGCAAGGAATCCGAAAACTCCCCGGGTCTTTAAATTTGGCCGGCTCCTTCTCCCTCTTGGTGAACCAAGAGCCCTCCTCGGCTAGCATAATCTTCTCCTTCCTCTTTCTCCCCGAAATCAAATCCTTTAAGAATTTAGCATATGTGGGGATTTCCACGATGGCGTCGAGGAAGGGAATGTTGAGGCTAACTCCTCGAAGGTACTCGAGAAACTTTGCTAGCCTTTTCTCCATTTTCGCTCTAGCAAACCTTTGGGAAAATGGGACCGGTGGCATGAAGCGCCTTTCCTCAATCAATTGCTCCGCTCTAGATTTCTCCTTTTCTTGTGGCTCTTTCTCCTTATCATCTTCAACTACCGGCTCAATTGGCTCCAAGCTTTCCTCCACGGGCTCCTCGGTTGGAATCATAGCGGGGCAGGTATCCTTCCCGCCTCTAGTAGTAACGGCAACTACGGCATTGATGTGGCCGGTGTTGCCCCGTGGGTTTTGCTCGGGTTGCGCCAGCAATCGTTGGGTGTTCCGATTGAGCAAAGCCAATTGCTCCGATATTTGAGCCACAACGGTATTAAGGGAGTCTTGCCCCGCCTTCAAGGTAGCATTGACCTTATTTTGCTCGACCATAAACGCCTCCAATCTAGCTTCGAAGTCGGATCGTTGTTGAGCTTGTGGAGGGTTTTGATTTTGATTCCTCCACCCTTGGTTGTATCCGGGCGGCCTATATGGTGGAACTTGTTGCTTCGGTTGGAAATTTTGTTGTGGAGGCCCCCTCGGCGGATAGTTTTGTTGTTGGGGTGGTGGTGGTCGAGCTTGTTGAGGTGGTGCTTGGGGCGGGTTCAAAGCTCCTTCATTGTTGGCGTAGGAGAATCCGGGATGATTTCTTGCGGCCGGATTGGCCCAATATCCTTGGTTCCCCGTGACATATTGTACTTGCTCCAAGGATCCTTCTCCTTGCTATCCTCCCGAGTACATGGCTTGAGATTGGTCTTGCCAATCACACATTTGGTTCGTTGGAGCGGAGGTAGAAGGGGCTCCTTGGGGCTCCGTGATAAACTTCTCCAATCTCTCCACTACCTTGTGGAGAGAATCAAACTTGCTTGTAAGCTCCGCTACGGCCTTCGCCTCATAGATACTAGTCGGCTTCAAGGAGGACGTGGAGTGTCCTCGCTCATCGCCCCATTGTTGGTTGTTTGAGGCCATCTCCTCAATTAGGGCCGTAGCTCCCTCGGGAGTCTTTGGCAAGATAGCACCATTCACCGCGGCATCAATAATTTGTTTGGTCCCCGGTTGGAGACTGTTGTAGAAGCTATGAACTAGCTCCCAATCTTCTATGCTATGGTGCGGGCATTGATGCTGCAAATCCTTAAAACGCTTCCAAGCCTCATAGAGTGTCTCCTGTGGTCCTTGCTTGAAGGACATGAGAGCGCTTCGGATCTTCACCGTCTTGGATGGCGGATAGAACTTGTCAATAAATGCACTCGCCAACTCGTCCCAAGAGGTGAAAACTCCGTCAGCCTGCGTCCTCAACCAATAGAGTGCCTTGTCCTTTAGCGTGAAGGGGAAGAGACGCAGTCTGATGGCATCGATGGAGACCCCCGGCATCTGAAATGTGGCGCACTTCGACAAGAATAATTGGATGTGGTAGTGAGGGTTTTCATGGGCATTCCCATGAAATGGATCCTGCTGCATCAGAACCACTAGTCCTGTCTTTAGCTGGAATTTCTTGTCGGCCGCCAACTCCGGCACGGCAATGGATGAGGTCGTAGAAGAGGTCTTAGGCCGAAGCCTATCTCGAATAGAAATTATCCTCGCCATCCTTGCCGCTAATTGGTCCGCAGTTTCCGGGTTGGTCAAAAACCGCCCTTCCGGATTTTGTCTCCTTTCCGCTCTAAGTCTCCGCGCGGTACGTTCGATCTCGGGATCAAATAATATAGCTTCAGGGTCCGCCGTAGATCTCGTGTACATGCACAAGGAAAACAGAGTTTCAAAGAAATGATTAGTACCGTGGAAGGGTTAGGTAAAGATAAAGAAATGGAAATAATAATAAAATAAAAAAAAAGAATAGCTAGGGTGGTAAGATCAAACGCAATCGCCTTCCCGGCAATGGCGCCAAAAACTTGATCGCTCCGGGACGTAACCCAAAAGAACGGTTGTAGTTTTACCGCAAGTGCACGGTGTAGCAGCGAGCGGGTTATCGAACACAGGGAGGACGAATGACCGTGCTTGCTCCGATCAACCTGGCTATTTAAGAAGAGAGAAATTTGCCTTTGACGATCCTGTCACAATCGTCAGACAAAGTACGAAAATATCAAATCAAATAAAGAACATCTAGGGAATGGGGAATTCCCGCTACTCACCGTATTTCATGAATGTGGTTCATCGGTATCAAAATCGCTAGAATAAGATTTTGCAACTGAATGTAGAACCAAGCTCACGCTCTCACGCTGTTGCCGGTCTATAGCTATCCTAGGCTCGGGTCCAATCTCTTGCAAACCCTAGCCTAGGGAAGCTAGCATTAGGATCAACATCATCGTCCAATCGCGCACCGAGTCCAATCTCTTGCAAACTCGGCTCACGACCTAGATTGGGATAGTTCCTACCCGTCCAATCTCTTGCAAACGGATATTGGCGCGGAATTGGAATCGGAAACCCTAGTATCGGTCCAATCTCTTGCAAACCGATACTACGGAGATTCGATTTCAACCCAATTCGGATTTCTAGGGCTTCCTATCGAATTGGGATCCAATCTCTTGCAAATCCCAATCGATGTGAATTCCTAGCCATCCGTAGTAAATCAATCACAATCTAATCCCTAGTAACAATTCTAGCAAAATTTCTACTAATTCATCACAAATATGAAATTGGGCTCGTAGGGTTCATCCCACGCCCCAAGACGTGGCGACTACTCGCAATTCATATCAAGATCACAAAAATAATCAATGAAATAAGCAATAGAATTCATCACAATAATGAGATATGCAATAAAAATAGAATTTTTTAGGGAAAAGAGATGCAAACCAATAGAGTTCTTCAATTAATCCAACAAAAATCAAACTTTGTCTCTTCTCCAATCTCCAAAATAAAGCTAAAAAGTTAATCTAAAAAGCTGCAAAAAAAATCTAAGAAGAAGCTCTCTAAAACTAGGGTAAAAACGGGGGTTAAATAGCCCCCAAAATCGTCCAAAAACTGTGACCAAAATACCCCTGCGCAGCCTGTTTTCCGCAATTTTCGCTACAGGCAGCGCATCGCACTCGGCCGAGTGACAAAAGTCGCTCGGCCGAGTGAAAACCCTGTAATTTTCCAGTAAGTATCGATCTTCAGGGGTCTTCACTTCGGGGGCGGCTCGGCCGAGTGAGTTGTCCTCACTCGGCCGATGGCTTCATGGTACTCGGGCGGACGGGATTATCCACTCGGCCGAGTGGGTCTTATGAAGCTCAGGCAGTCGAAAAACAGTAACTTGGCGATTTTTGAAGGGCTTCGTCTGGGCGCCACTCGGACGGACGGGGTCTCGTCACTCGGCCGATGTGGTCTCCGTCGCTCGGCCGAGTGCACATAGAAATCGTGTCTGAACTGGTCGGCCGAGCGGTGTCTCGCTGGTCGGCCGAGTGGCTCCTCCACTCGGCCGAGTGGGACACAAAACATGCCCAATCTGCTTATTTTGGCCTCCTCGTCGCTCCTGCGACGTCCGTTCTTCTTCCGCTCTTCTCCAACAGCAAAATACCCCTCGGGGAGGTCGTCAGTGACCGTCTAGAGTAAGCGCATCTCGAGATCACTCCAAATCGCGCCAAATCACCTGAAATGCGACAAAAACAACAAATCGTGAAAAGCATCGCAATATCGTCGATATATCGTGAAAAACATGATTTCGGCGATCTAGATGGCATGCAAACATGTGGTAAAAAAAGTGTAAAATAAGGAGTGATCACTTGGGGACACGTATTGTCCTCACTGCAGAGATTTTAGGGGAGTTGATAGGTGTCTCATCTTCTGGTCTTCTTCCAGCCGATATCTTTGTTGATGATATTTCTACTCTTGACCAGGCGATGCTTGCCGAAATGTTTCATGTTATCCCTCCCGCCATGATTGGTGTTCCCTCCAATTCTTTTAAGCCGAATGCCTGGGTTCTTAATCTTATCCTGAAGTCGTGCCTCCTTCCGAAGTACGGCTCATCTAGCTTACCCTCCCAGCCATTTCTTATGCTGATCTACGCTCTTTTCATGGGGAGCGAGATCAATTGGGCACGGATTATTCTTGACAAGATGGATTCCTTTGAGTGCATAAGGAAATCCACCAAGTCAGCCCACATTCCATATCCTTGCATATTGACTCTCGTTTTCCGTCATTTCGGCGTCCCTCTCCCTCCCGATGACCAGCGAGTTGGGAGCAACGATATAGGATCTTGGTTTGATGATGACAAACTTGTCGTTATATTTGACGTGTGTGCTTAGTGTGTTTCAGGATTGGTGAAACGATACATCATTCACTATTTGGAGGAATTGCTATTCGTATAGCACATTGGGAGAGATGGAGTGTGTGTGCACAAAGAAGTTGGACTTGATCCAATGAGGGATGCGATGGAGCTATTTCAAATCTCATGGGGATTTAATTAAATCAATTAGAAGATTTCCTAATCCTTCCTTAATTCAAAATCCCAATCAAATTACAAGTCTCCTATATCTTAGGGATTCCTCACTATCCTAGCCGCACTCCATGATGATAGCCATTGAAACCCTAGCCCATTCATTTTTAAATAGGCCTTCATAATCCCACCTAGCCAAAAAAAGCTATACATATATATATGGCAACACCCTAGGAAAAAGTTGCGGCAGCCAACGAAAACCTCTTCTCCACAAAAACAAACCTAGCTACCAATCATCCAAACATTTTTTCTTGAGAGGTTACGCAAAAAGGAGGGGTTCACGCATTAAAAGCCAAAAATACTTTCCTTATCATCTTCAAAGCATTGGAACCCCCATCACAGAGCCTTCGTCATCTCCAAGCACATATCCACATGAAGTCACCCTCGCCTGTTGCTTGCCATCATGAAGGAGAATCGGAGAGGAGTTCATCGTCATCCAAACGCTGCCACGGGCCGCCGATGTTGAGGAGCAGCTGCTGCTATCATCAAAGAATTCTCGCCGCTGCATCTCGAAGACGAAGACGAAGACGCCATTGCTGGAGAAGGACTCAACGTCTCATCGTCGAAGTCGAGAGAACGGAGAAGCTCGCCGTCGACAAACCCTATCAACCGCTGCTATCGACGTCGAAGAATTACCATCACCACCGTCAAGACATCAACGGAGATCGCCGAAGCTTAAACGCCATCGCTGTTGCCTCTCATCACCGTGGAAGAACGTGAGTGTCACCTGACGACGCTGTCGTTGCTGCGAGAGCTCACCGACGTTCACCACGATCATCTGGAAGCTCTGCCGCCATCAAAGGAGACATCCGCCCGCTGCTGCTGTAGTCGAAGTCGCTGTCATTGTCTCCTCCCGAAGCCACCGGTGCTGCATCGTCGCAGAGTTCAACCGCCGTTCGCTTGCAGTTGCAGTCGGAGTTGTTGGAGATGAGGACACCGCCCTTGAAGCCGCTGCCACACGCTGAAGCCATAGGAGAAGTCGCCATCGTCGAGAGCTCACAGTCGCAGTTGAAGTTGATCGAGAAGATCGTCGTCGAAGTCGTCATCTCTGTAGTCGAAGCAGAGCTCGTCGTCGCAGTCGTTACGCCTGCATGCATTAGTCTCAGAGAAGAAAACCTTCACTGCTGACGTGGCGCTTCACACTCCGCAGATCAAAAGGGATTAGCGGCCAAGATTGATTCATGCATGTGATTGCGAAGCGACGAGAAGATTGCAGGATCAAGATCGGACGGCTACTGCGCTTCGTGAAAATGCATCAACGGCTGAGATCTTCCCCTTGCGCTTAAATTCGAATCGAACGAGAATTTGATTCTCGTGCTGACGTGGAAAGAGAATTTTAGTGGGTTGCTTTGCGCACATCCCAGTTTATTAAAGAGATTGAACGGAGTTGCTCTGCACACCTACCGCCATGTTTACTGAATGCATAGACGGCTGAAGAATAGGATTTGAACTGCAATTGCTTTACGCACAGACCAGTGCATAACTTGACATCCAGGAGTCAGATTGAGACACCGTTTGCGTCAGATTGGAGCTGACGACGTGCTGATTGATAGAGACGCCTACACGGACACAAACTGAGCATTTCTAAACCCTTAAACTATTTTATTTGTGTCTTAGTGTAACGTTCTCTGTAGGGAAAACTTTACCTATTTTTCTGTGACTATTTTTGGACTTGTCTAGTTGGGACTAGACAAGTGGGACCCAGTTAGTTTGGGACTAGCTAGTAGAAGGCATTACTAGGATTGATAGTGAGAGAAAACACTGTGTGTGGGGGTACTGAGAGCCTGGCGAGTGTAAAGACGTAGAGGGTGCTCTGAGCGTGCTCTAACTTGTGGTTTTTGTAACGGCCGCTTTCCGACCGTTCGTATTTTTCGCGTGCACGATCTTTATCGTGCACGTATTTTATTTGGTTATTTCTGAACTCTGGCATATGCGATGCGATATGCCATTGTGATCGTTTCGGGGTGTTGTATTTTATAGTAATTTTTGGGAACGTCTTTTCACGGCTCGTTTTCTCGCAAAATGACTTTGAACGATAGGGGCGTTTTAGTCATTTGACTCAAAACGCCGTTTCCAATTTTACGTAAAATTTTGGTAGGCGTTACGCATGATCAGGCCCTGTAGATCTGTGCGTCTCGTCTCCACAATCGCCCCGGTATTTTCAGATTATTTTTCTGACGCCCGGATTGCGAGTTATCACCCGGATTAACCTCGACCGTCGATCTCCCCAATCGGTTTCAGATTTCGAAATTTGTTAGTCAAATCTGGCTAAATCACCCTCCTAAATCGTTTTAAACCCTTCCTAATCTTCTTCACTAATCTCCCCTAGACTTACCCCTACTTGTACACCCTCTACCACTTTATCAATCCCCTTTAGCTATAAATCTTTTAGATATATATCAAATGATTCTTTTTATATTAACGCAAACTTTATAAACCTAGACCTAACCCTAGAGGAGCCACGTTTTAGCCCCTCCCCATGTGATGACAGCCCCTACCTGACCTATAAAGCAACCTAGTTGTTATAACTTAACCTAGCTTCAAAAAAAAAAGAAAATTCTTCTCAGCAACTCAGAATAAGTCGCAGCCGCCAGCCCTAACTCAATCCACGCAAAACCCTAACAAACCCCGACCCCGTGCGCTCTCCGGCAAAACGCTCTCCCCTCCGGCGTTCTCACCTCCCCACGGCTCTCCCCGACTGTCGCTGCCCACGCCGCAGAACGCGCGCCGCCGCGCTCAGCGCTCACAGCACCGCCACTGTGTCATCTCGAACTCGCAACAACCACCGACAGCCCGACAGCCGCCTTCCGACCGCCGCTGCAGCCTGCTCCCGATCACCGACGACCCGTCAGCCATGACAGCACCCCCCCCTCGGCGTCCTATCTCGATGCTGAAGCCTCCAGCATCCTCTCCGGTCGCCTATCCCCAAGAGCACCGCTGCGCCGCCCTCCTCAGCACCCACCGACGTCCCTCTGACCCCGTCCTGCCACGGGCCTCCGCTGATCACCGGAGCATCGCCGTTAGCCACCGCTGCCAACAGGCACACCGCCGCTGCACACCGCTCGCGATCTCCTCCGCCTCCCCACGCTATAACCTCGACGTTGAAGCCGCCGGCGATCTCCTCGCACCCCCCACCTGCAGGCAACGACTCCTCCTAGCCGTGAGTTTCCTTTATAACATGCAGTGCCTAGCTTTTGTAAACAAGTTTGCCTTGTTCTCACCATAAGTTATATGATTATTTTATATAACGTGTTTAATATAGGTATGAGTATGTTAAAATGTTACTAGGTATAGGTTTTAATAATAATGTTACAGTAAGCTGCCCTATGTTTTAGTTAGGTGTTACACTTTTAATGCTAGTTGGTAGATACGGTAGATTCTGATGTCATGCATAGCCTTATGATGAAAGGGTGGACATGTGGGTTTATCTTTGGGAGTGCATGCTACTTGTATATATGTGTTCTTGTAATGATCTAACCTTAGTGTACCAAACATCATACTATTAGACTAGTTGTTAGGTTAAACACATGAATTATTAGTGTTAGTCTCCAATGCTGTAAGTTAGGATTAGATAGTGAATAACTATGTTAATACATATAGTAGACCAGAAAGCTAGTAAGGCTAATCTTCATAGGTGTGCAATTAGTTACAATTTAGTATCATTTGATTATTTATAATATAACCTACATGATAGTTTTATTATTATTTTTAGACTGATATCAGGACCGAATGACGTAGATAGATTCCACGCTACCACAGCCGAGTAACTGGAGCCGCGACGGGATCCGAAACTGCTTCCAGGACCGACGACAGATTCACGATTAATCATCATTCAGGTTGGTCCCCCTAACTCGTAGCACAACCCACACCGTAGCGAAACTGAAAACCTAACTAAAACTGGAAAACTACAATTAAATTTACTTTTCCGCACCAGTAAAACGCTGCTCACCGTAGAAAGATCGACAGTCGAACAACTTTTTCTGTGCACATAGGGTAGTGGTCGATCTAGGTTGAACAAACATCAAAACGTGACTTTGACGAATAGGATAGTCCCGCAACCTAGACACAAACCCTAATAGGACTTGATGGAAAATCGCGACCTGACACCGTCGTCGTGACCTGTTTCAGACGGACGACCGCACACGCGACGCCTGGACGAGACGCCCCGGACGGACGACACACTCGCCACCGCAGGCAAGTGTACTCACTTGCTCTTTCGGCCGTGCCTAGGCCTTAGACTGTTAGAACTATTAATCTGTGAACAAAGAGAACCGGACGTGAAATGATAGCGTCCGGGACGACTCCTGACGGCTCAGACTTGACGACGAAGTCTGAGCCTGACAACAACAACTTTTGATATTGTAGGGCTATCATGTGTGTGCGTGTGTGTGGACACCCTAGAATAACCCTTCCTGTCTTGTCACGTCACGTCCCGTCTTGCACAACCCGCTGGGCAATAGGGCACTCTCCGAGTGATCCCTTGTACTGATTCACAGCCTGCGGGCAATAGGGCACTCTCCAAGTTAGAGAGAGTGATCCCTTGTACTGATACACAGCCCGAGGGCAATAGGGCACTCTCCAATCTAGAGAGAGTGATCCTTTGTACTGATTCTCAGCCTGCGGGCAATAGGGCACTCGCCAAGCTAGAGCGAGTGATCCCTTGTACTGGTGTCATGTCATGTCTTGTCTTGGGGTTTGGGGTTGGGTTGAGCGTGCGCACAGCAAGAGGGTCTGATCCCTCTCGAACCGTAAGGCGTGAACCCTTTCGTGTCTCACTTGTCTTGTCCTGCCTTGTTTCCGTCACGTCACGTCTTGTCTTGACACCTGTAGGTTAGTCCCGTAGTTGGTAGCACACGCTACGACTACTACTTGTCCTGTTTTACTTTCCTGCTGCGTTACTTCCTGTCGTGTTACTCTGTTATAACCATAGCATGTTAATCAACCAGTAAACTGTTGTGTAAAAGAACCTCAGCATGCTAATCAACCAGTAAACCGTTGTTTAAAGTTCGGTGCACTTGCAGTAAAGTCTAACCCTTCTTGTAGACTTTACCTGACGTACAGTTCCTTTCTTTTGGGTGATGTACGTCAGGTGCTTAGTCAGAGTTCGTGGACGAGGCAGATTCACTGGAGTACGAGGAGCCGAGGACGTCGACCCAGAGTACGTGCCTGACGAGGACCAGACCTTGAGGTCTTTTTAGTCGTCACTTTCAGAGGTTACTGCTTTTAGTTTGCTTTTAGTTAGGCCGTTGCCACGCTTAGGCTTCTTTTTAGACTTTGTACTTGTCGAATATTATATCTCTAATTTAATGAATGCATCTTCCTTTCCGTACTTTCTGTTGTTTCAAACTATATTAATGCAAGAACCTGAAACTTTTAAAATGGTACCTCTACAGACGCTTATTGGGTCCGAGCTTCTAAAGCTCTGGCCTAAGCGGGCCTCGTCACGTTTCGCTTCCGTCCATTTTGGGAAGCGGGGCGTGACAGTTTTGTACCTATTGCGCTATTCAATACTAGTTCTGCTTTGGGGGCTGGAGTAGGTCGTTGGGACGACCGAACCATGGTAAATCTGCTATGTACTCTGTGTCTGCTTTTTATTTACCATGTTACTGCTATAACTGCGTGTGCTTATTCGTGGGTTGCACGAATTATTTTTTATAAGCCTATTCACCCCCCTCTAGGGTAGGATCCAGATCCAACAAGTGGTATCAGAGCAGGTTTTAGGATCTAGCCTAGGAGTGACCATGAATAACCATATGGATAGTGCTTTTACTGAGGGTCAGTCTGTTTCCCGTCCCCCTAGGTTTAATGGAGGTGATTACGCTTATTGGAAAAATCGAATGAAAATCTACCTTATTTCTGTTGATTATACAGCTTGGCAAATAATTGAAAAAGGATATAAACTGCCTGTTATTAAAGTAGAAACTGTTGAGATTGAAAAACCAAATGACAAATGGGATGATGATGATTGGAAATCTTATTCTTTAAATGATAAAGCTATGAATGCTCTTATTTGTGCACTTGATAAATCTGAATATAATAGAATCTCACATTGTTTAACTGCGCAGGAGATATGGCATACTTTGGAGGTGACGCATGAGGGAACGTCACAGGTGAAGGAGTCTAGACTGTCTCTATTGAGTGCAGAGTTCGAGGGATTTCGCATGTTACCATCAGAGAGCATATCAGAGATGTATGCGAGGTTCACCGACATAGTCTACAAGTCTAGATCACTTGGAAAGCCATACGATAGCCTCGATCAAGTGAGGCAGATCCTAAGAGCATTGCCAAGCTCTTTCAGACCAAAGGTCACCGACATCCAGGAAGCAAAGGTATTGTCACAATTGAAGGTGGAGGACCTTATTGGTAATTTGATGTCCCATGAGTTGGAACTGCAAAATGTTGAAGCAAGAGAGAAACCTGAGGAGAAAGAGAAAGCCATAAAGCCCCTTGCTCTGAAAGCTGACGAAAGTGAAGATGATGATGACGACATAGCGCTAATGGTGAGAAACTTCAGAAAGTTCATCAAGACCAAGCATGGGAAAAACGAAATGGCACCCAGGTTTAATCGTTCTAACTTTAATAATTCTTTCAAGCAATTTAATGATCAGAAATCTACTGATAGAATGCAATGTTTTAAATGCAAGTGAAGAGGACATCTGATGAAGGACTGCCCAAATGAAACTGCTCAGCTCGCTAAAGGAAAAGGAAAAGCGAAGGTATTAACATGGGATATGGATAGCGAAGCTGAAAGTGAGGAGGAACATGAAGCCCATTCTTGCATGGCTTTGATGGGCATCCAAGATGAGAAACCGTCAGGTAGCAAAGCTGAACTTCTTAAAATTTGTGAAGAAATGCAAAATCAAATAGTAGATCATGAGTTCACTATTGAATGTCTCCAAAATCAGAACTATGACATGCAAGTTAGAGATGATAAGGTGTTTAAAGAAAATGAAAAACTTAAAATTGAGCTTAATGCATGTAAGTCTACTATTGAAGTCATGAAGAAGGAAAAAGAAAGCTTTGATGAAAATGCTCCTTGCATTTCTTGTTCCTCACTATTAAACCAAATTAGCATGCTTAAACTTGATTTGATTAAGCTCGAAACTGAAAAAGACTATGTGATTAGAGAGCTTAATGATAAATTCTGCATGTTGGACAATGACTTTAAAAGAAAAATGATTGAATTTGAAAAGAAGGAAGAGGAAAACAAGAGAGCTTTTATTAGTAAATGCACGATGCTTGTGGAAGAAAACAAACAATTAAAAACCAAAGTCTCTTATCTTGAAGTAGCCATTAAGAAATTCTCTATGGGAAAACAATCGTTGGACACTATTTTAGAGAATCAATTATATGGCAATAATAGAAGAGGACTTGGTTTTGGTCTGAAAAACGTTGAAAAGCAAAAATTCAAGAAATTCCACAATATACCCTCTATTGCAAAGAACAAATATGCAAAGTGCTTTACTTGTGATAGTGTATGCCACACTTCATATTATTGTAAATTTAGGAACACAAATATCAAGTTCAAACAAGTGTGGGTTCCTAAAACAATATTGGCTAACACTAGTGGACCTTGTTGGATTCCAATGTCACACTTAACACCTTTCATGTAGGTGTGATGGAGATTTGGCGAGGAGCAAATTTTTCAATGTCTCATTCTTTTAGCTCCTTCGTCAAATAGCGACGAGAAGGTATAATTTTTTATCCCTCTTTACATTTCATTGCATACCTTCATAGATTGTTTTGTGTGCTTGATTTATTTTTGTTAGTGTGCTTGTGTGCATGATTTTTTAATGTTTTTATTTCTGAAAAAAAAAATTGAAAAATCAAAAATAAAAAAAAAATTGTGCTTAAAAGAATACCCTTTATGTTTTATCCAAAGTGGTATTGTATAAATGATCAAATCTATCCCTTGTAGAAGTTAATTCATTATTGTTGTAGCTACATGAACACGTTGGTATCTTTTTAGTAGCCATGCCATGTCTCATAAGTTTGTAAACTTGACTTCTACACCTACATTTGCACTTTCACGATAATTGATTTTTTAAGTTCTTTTGGAGATTCTTTTGAAGAACAATGGAAAGTGACTGTAGGAATGATTAATTTCTGAATTTTCTAAGGAATATGAAGTGTTTAGCCATGAATTAAAATTGAGCACAAAAGAATTGCAAATGAAAAAAATGAAAATTGCTCCATATGAAAAATGGATACACTTCATGGCTAATACACAACCCACGAGTATCCAACTTGTGCTAAATGGGTAATCATTAGCGTTGGTGTATATAACTCGTCAAGCAATGCCACCCCACATTTAAAAGTCCTTTTAGGCCATGTTTCGGGGTTCGGTAACTTGAACTCATCTTTGATGAGGTGGAAAAAATCAATCCTAGTGATATTCATGAACAATTGGAAAATGTGGATTGATTTGGTTGATTTTCTGAAATTAAATCTCCTCTAGTACTTTATTGTCTATATCATTACACTTACACAAAGGTGGAGAAGTCTGGTTATGAAATTCCATGAGCTTGAATTGTTTGCTAATTGGAATACTCATGTAAATGCACGCTATATTTAAAAATGGTTTATTTTTGCATGGAATATATTTGTGACTTCATTAATCCACTTTTGGTGATTACAAAGGGGGAGAAAGAGAAAGAAAGATTTGTGTGTTGAGAAAGAAAGATGTGTGTGTTGTTTGTTGTCGGTATTATTTGTTGAAGGGGGAGCTTGAGAAAAATACCTGAATAAATATTGAAGGGGGAGCCTGAGAGAAGGGGGAGCATGCTTTTATATCTACTATTTGTTGTGTATGCTTTGTAACGCTTGAATGACTCATCCATACATCATATTGCATTACACCCTTCAACACACTTCGCACACCCATACCCATTGCTCAAATCTTTTATGGGTTTCTCATCACCAAAAGGGGGAGATTGTTGGGAGCAACGATCTAGGATCTTGGTATGATGATGAAAAACTTGTCGTTATATTTGACGTGTGTGCTTAGTGTGTTTCAGTATTGGCGAAACGATACATCCTTCACTACTTGGAGGAATTGCTATTCGTATAGCACATTGGGAGAGATGGAGTGCGTGTGCACAAAGAAGTTGGACTTGGTCCAATGAAGGATGAGATGGAGCTATTTCAAATCTCATGGGGATTTAATCAAATCAATTAGAAGATTTCCTAATCCTTCCTTAATTCAAAATCCCAATCAAATTACAAGTCTCCTATATCTTAGGGATTCCTCACTATCCTAGCCGCACTCCATGATGATAGCCATTGAAACCCTAGCCCATTCATTTTTAAATATGCCTTCATAATCCCACCTAGCCAAAAAAAGATATATATATATATATATATATATATATATATATATATATATATATATATATATATATATATGGCAACACCCTAGGAAAAAGTTGCTGCAGCCAACGAAAACCTCTTCTCCACAAAAATAAACCTAGCTACCAATCATCCAAACATTTTTTCTTGAGAGGTTACGCAAAAAGGAGGGGTTCACGCATTGAAAGCCAAAAACACTTTCCTTACCATCTTCAAAGCATTAGAACCCCCATCACAGAGCCTTCGTCATCTCCAAGCACGTATCCACGCGAAGTCGCCCTCGCCTGTTGCTTGCCATCGTGAAGGAGAAGCGGAGAGGAGTTCATCGTGATCCAAACGCTGCCATGGGCCGCCGACGTTAAGGAGCAGCCGCTGCTATCATCAAAGAATTCTCGCCGCTGCATCTCGAAGACGAAGACGAAGACGCCATTGCTGGAGAAGGACTCAACGTCTCATCGTCGAAGTCGAGAGAACGGAGAAGCTCACCGTCGACGAACCCTATCAACCGCTGCTACTGATGTCGAAGAATTACCATCACCACCGTCGAGACATCACCGGAGATCACCGAAGCTTAAATGCCATCGCTGCTGCGTCTCATCACCGTGGAAGAACGAGAGCGCCGCCTGACGACGCTGTCGTTGCTGCGAGAGCTCACCGCCGTTCACCACGATCATCTGGAAGCTCTGCCGCCATCAAAGGAGACATCCGCCCGCTACTGTTGTAGTCGAAGTCGTCGTCGTTGTCTCCTGCCGAAGCCACCGGCGCTGCATCGTCGCAGAGTTCAACCGCCGTTCGCTTGCAGCTACAGTCGGAGTTGTTGGAGACGAGGATACCACCCTTGAAGCCGCTGCTACACGCTGAAGCCATAGGAGAAGTCGCCATCATCGAGAGCTCACCATCGCAGTTGAAGTTGACCGAGAAGATCGTCGTCGAAGTCGTCATCTCCGTAGTCGAAGCAGAGCTCGTCGTCGCAGTTGTTACGCCTGCATGCCCTAGTCTCGGAGAAGAAAACCTTCACTGCTGACGTGGCGCTTCACACTCTGCAGATCAAGAGGGATTAGTGGCCAAGATTGATTCATGCCCGTGATTGCGAAGCGACGAGAAGATTGCAGGATCAAGATCGGACAGCTACTGCGCTTCGTGAAAACGCATCAACGGCTGAGATCTTCCCCATGCGCTTAAAATCGAATCGAACGAGAATTTGATTCTTGTGCTGACGTGGAAAGAGAATTTTAGTGGGTTGCTTTACGCACAACCCAGTTTATTAAAGAGATTGAACGGAGTTGCTCTACGCACCGACCGCCATTTTTACTGAATGCACAGACGGCTGAAGAATAGGATTTGAACTGCAATTGCTTTACGCACAGACCAGTGCATAACTTGACATCCAGGAGTCGGATTGAGACACCGTTTGCGTCAGATTAGAGCTGACGACGTGCTGATTGACAGAGACGCCTACACGGACACAAACTGAGCATTTCTAAACCCTTAAACTCTTTTATTTGTGTCTTAGTGTAACGTTCTCTGTAGGGGAAACTTTACCTATTTTTCTGTGACTATTTTGGGACTTGTCTAGTTGGGACTAGACAAGTGGGACCCAGCTAGATTGGGACTAGCTGGTATAAAGCATTACTAGGATTGATAGTGAGAGAAAACACTGTGTGTGGGGTACTGAGAGCCTGGCGAGTGTAGAGACGTAGAGGGTGCTCTGAGCGTGCTCTAACTTGTGGTTTTGTACCTATTGCGCTATTCAATACTAGTTCTACTTTGGGGGCTGGAGTAGGTCGTTGGGACGACCGAACCAGGGTAAATTTGCTGTGTACTCTGTGTCTGCTTTTTATTTACCCTGTTGCTGCTATAACTGCGTGTGCTTATTCGTGGGTTGCACGAATTATTTTTTATAAGCCTATTCACCCCCCTCTAGGGTAGGATCCAGATCCAACACATCGTCCTCTCAGTCCTCCCCTGAATGCGACGGCCGTCAAGAAGTCTCTTGCCGTGCTTCGTCACGTTCAGAGGACGACTCCTTCAGCTTCTGCTCCTCCTCCTGCTCCTACACTCGCTGAGTTTGCCGTTTCTCTGAGACGTGTTGAGTCCCGTGTTTCTTGTTCTGAGGAGATGCTAGCTCGCATCTGCTCTCGCTTGGGCATTGAGATCCTCCGTCTGTTTCTGACGAGGAAGAGATGAACGAGGCTGAGCTCCAGGACCTTGTTGGATCTGCTGCTCATGCCCCTGAGGGTACATCTGCTCGTGCTGCTGCTACTTCTGCTGGTGATCCCGAGAGCACACCTTCTGCCACCATTCCTCTGGTGGATACTTCGTGTGTTGGTGCTCCCGAGACCACTCCCGTTGCCACTCTCCCATCAGTTGACACTCCGGTCGTTCCTGAGACCACCACACCTTCTACAGAGCCTGCTGCTGCTGCTGATCCTCCCTCCGCCTCCTGAGCTTGCGTTGGAGGACTCTCCCACGGGCACTTGGATGATATCTTTGTTGTGAGAGAGTGGGATAGGATAGTTGGGTGGTGATGTATTTTGATGTCTTTTTGGATGGATTTTTGTATGTTTTATGATACTTCGATATCTGCTGTGATATATTGTTGTATGATGTGCTTCGATTTGAGGATCGTTTATATTTTTTTGTTGGCAGATGTATAATTTTGTTGTACCATGTTCTTATATATATATACATCGCATTGCCATTCATTTCTGTGTGCACATTACATTTTATTGTCTCTAATGTTGACTTCATCGCTCGACGATTACATTTGATTTAATAGAAATTAATTCTATGAAAACATAGAATTGTTTTCCATGCACTAAATTCATCAAGACTGTTGATATTGGAGAGTATGTTCCATAACTCAATATGTAAAATTCATTTGAGTTTTGATGATTTCATTTTCGATTTTCAACTATAATCTTGTTGGCACGCTTTGATTTACTTCGTATTTTCCTTTGGTGTCATGTGGACCGTGGTCGTATTCTTCGACTCCCGTGCTTTTATTCATTAGCCATTGTTGTTGTCGTTGATCTCCTCCTGCTCTTTTTGCTGATGTCAAAGGGGGAGAGAATTAATAATGACGATGTGCTAAATGATAATTCAAAGCAATTTACCGTGAATCTAATTTGATATGTTAGATTCAGGGGGAGTTAAGATATAAAAATGGATTTAGATCCTAAATTTCGATAATTGGATTCACATTTTATACTTTCCTCGTCTGCTTGATGCTTATGATTATTGTTTAATATGGAATTAACGTGTCATCAATGCATGGGGAGTAAGTAAATTTCATTTGAATCATTATTATTGATTATTATTTATGTTGGTTTGTCATCACCAAAAAGGGGGAGAATGTTGAGTATTGATTCCCCAGATTTGGTTTTGATGATGAACAAACATAAATATCGTGAACTAACTCTTTGTGAGCGCAGTTATGGAGATCGTCGCCAAATTTCTATGAACATCAAAAGTGACATCTCAAGACTTCTCAAAGCGCGTGATCGTGTGCTTGAAGCTTCGTTGAAGTTCAAGGACCATTATTGAAGTCAAGAAGAAGAACCAACCGACTAGATGGCAATCTAGTCGGTCGGTAATCCTTCTTGAACCGACTAGTATGCCTTGTTCATTTTCAGCTCACTTAATGTTTACAGTTAGTCGGTCCAAGAAGGTTCACCGACCGACTAGTTGTCAAACAAGTCGGTTTGGAATCCTTCTTAGACCGACTAGTTATGTATTCATTTCTCCAGCCTGAGCTACTGTTTATCGTTAGTCGGTCAAAGAACAATTGTCGACCGACTAGTTGAGAAACTAGTCGGTTGGAATTTGTTCTTAGACCGACTAGTTCAACTTGTATTCAGCCTATACTATTTCGACTCTTAGTTTGTCAAAGAACACTCACCGACCGACTAGTTGTGAAACTAGTCGGTTGGCATGTCTTCTTAGACCGACTAGTTCCTTAAGTCTGAACTTTTCTTTTTGGATGTTCTCCAGTTCGTCGGTTCATGTTGAATCACCGACGGACTAGTTGACAAACTAGTCGGTCAGTGATCCTTCTTTGACCGACTAGTCTGCTTCAGAATAGAGCCGTTGGAGCATTAAATGCCACGATTTTTGCTCTCTTTCCTCTATCCTATATATACTTGAAGGGCTTCTTGCTAAGCATTCAAGGCTGATATTTATTGAAGTTTAGAGAATCAAAGAGAAGCATTTATTCTCATTTCCAAGCTCATTCATTTCTCTAGAATCTCTCTCTCACTCTTATTTCCAAAGAGAGATTCACATTGATTGTGAGCCATTCAAGCCAAGAGCTTGATCCAAGGTCACCAACATCTTCCTAGGCTTCCATTGCTGGTCAACATCTTGGAGCTAGGGTTTGGTGCCTTCTTCTTCCCCAAAATCCTTCTTGCCCTAAATCGTAAGTTTTACTCAAGACATAGGGTTTTGTGGTAAGCATTTCATATTTCATTATATTTGATATTGCAAGTGTTTTTCTCTCGGTTGTGAGAGTTGTTTGTTATCCCAGTTTGTGGTAGTCACAAGTTCATTTGTGTATGATTTGATAATGTAGAGGTTTTCTACAAGTATTTCATAGTGCAAATTTGAGTTAGAAGTTTCTAACTCAAGTATCCGGAGGGGATCCGGGTGTTTGAGACGTAGGATCACCGGGAACAAGTCAGGGAGACTTGGGTGGATCCGAACCCGTTATATCATCTGTTTGCGATTGTATTTCTTTATTGTCAATATTTTCATTCCGCATTGCTGGTTAAGTTTGCAAGATAATTAGGAATTATCTTCTTAATTATTTTAAAGTACTATTCACCCCCCCCCCCCCCGCTAGTACTTGTGCAGTAGCTATCAGGGCATTACAATTGGTGCAAAAAGGAAATTCAAAAATAATCCTGCATCATCACTTTGAAGATGAAGACTTGAATTGGTCAAAGTTAGAGATTTGATTGGATCCTTCAGGGATTTAAATGAGTTTTATTCTTGATAAGAAGGATGTGATCTTCTACTTGAATTCAAACTCCCTGTTCTCATCTAAACACAAAGGATTCAATCTCCTATTCAATCTCCTATTCAACTTCAATCCAAAATCTCATGGTCATCCAAAAACAAGGCCAACAACAAATATAAAAATCCACGTCCCATGGCTGCATCAGATAAGTGCTCCAAAATCTGTCTTCTTCAACAACAAAAAAATTAAGCCGCAAGCTTCTTTTTTTTCATCAAGCCTCAAACTCCAAGTTTATAAATAAATCAACTCTCTTCCACAAAAAGATATAAGGTGCTCCAAGTCCTTTTCTCCAAACTCACGGCAAGGGCAAGGAAAACTTTAGCAAATCATCTTTGTGAACCACAAAAAAAACATTGTTTCTGCAACATTGTTTTTTCATCAATGTTTTTTTATGTTGGTGGCAAAGCAAAGTTTGTTCTTCATCATTTGCTGTAAGTTCTATCATCAAGGCACCTTGTTTTTTGTTGTTGCTGCAACTCCATACATCTCACGGCAAGGGTCACAACAACATCTTCAAGTTCTCTCTTCAAGTTGTTCTCTCTTCAAGTTTCAATCCAGGAGGAGTTGATCAAGCAAGATACAAAGTGTTCAGATTCGTGAAATCTGTTTTTGAACGTGCAGGCGACTTTGAACATCCATATCTCCTGATCCAGACGTCGGATCGACATGCCGTTTGCGCATACGCGACCACACCTTCATACCATTCGCAACGGTGGTACCCATCCTCTGATCATTTCTCAAAAATAGATCTAGTCTGGGCGTTTTCCATATAATTGCCACTGCAGAATTCAGATTTGCGCAGTCATCTTCTGAAGACCATATCTTCCAATCCAGACATCGGATCAGCGAATCATTTGTGCCCACGCGATCAAAATCTCACAAACATTACCATGGTCATATCCCTATGATTTTTCACTGCAGTATTAAAGATGTTTGAATCTGTTTTTACTGTGGGATTGTATTGTGAATAGCTTTACTCTGAAGCTATCTCTGCGCTTAAACTCATGAACTATATTTTTGTACGGTTAGATCACTACCCGTAAGTGTGATCAGATTTGTTGAGTGAAATCTTCATAGGTTTTGGGGTCGGAGTTTTGGTTGGGAGCCACTCTATTAATAATATTTATGTCTAATTATCTATGTGATTGTGATTGAGTCTTAATTTGTTCCATACATCCTATTCACCCCTCCTCTAGGGTGTTTTTCAATTGGTATCAGAGCAGGATTCCTTTTAGGCTCAAAGTCTAGTGGAATTTCGATCCCATGGCACAAGTTCTGCACACATACTTATTTAACACGCACAATCAAAGAGAAGGACAGTCTTACATTAGATCACCTCTATTCGATGGTACAAACTATAGTTACTGGAAACAACACATGTCCATACACATCAAAGGGATTGATATAGCATTATGGAAAATAATCAATGAAGGCTTTACCCTAGTTGAAAAACCCACTCCTGATCAGCAAAAAGAAAATGATCGGTTAGAAAATCTAAACTTTAAGGCCGGTTAGAAAATCTAAACTTTAAGGCCATGAGCATATTGCATTGTGGGCTTAGTAAAACTGAATTTAACAGTATTTGTTCTTGTTCTACTGCTAAGGATATTTGGACTAGACTTGAAGTAATTCATAAGGGAACTAGTGAGGTAAGAAAAATCGTATTAGAATACAAAAATATGACAATTTTGCTATGATGCCTAATGAGTCTATTGATACTATGTTCTACCATTTTGCAGATATCGTCAATCCATTGAAAGCTTTAGGGAAGGACATCCCAGAGGAAGATTTGTTTGGAAAGATTTTATATTCTTTATCTGGTGATTGGATTCAAAAGAGGACGACGATTAAAGAAGCACATGACTTGGCAAACATCAGTTTCGAGTAGTTAATGGGAAAATTAATGGCTTATGAGGTTCAATTGAAGATGGCGAATGATAGCACACCAAAGAAGGAAGAGAAATCAAAGAAGGAGGAAACAAAGGAAAAGAAGTTAGCTTTTCAAGTCTCCAAAATGCTAAATGAGGAGATGAATGAATCAGATGATGAAAACATGGCTCTTGTTAGTGAAGTTTCTGAAAAACAACAAAAGAAGGACGTGAAGTATTTGGGGAATCAAGAAAACCGAAGGAAATGATGGAGAAAGTTCTGCACCCCAGTGTTTCAGATGCAACAAAAGAGGGCACTTGAAAGTAGAATGTCCACTTTTGAAAGGAAAAGGAAAGGAAAAGACTGGTGTTTCGAGGTGTTTTCTCACCACTGGTTGATAGTTTGGAGGTCCGAGGGTCACCGCAGTCACGTGAGATGTGTTGGTCTCCGGGGTCGGTTATCTGAGCGTTCGGTTGGGTGGAAACGCGTGGATCCGTGCATCGATGTGCCGAAGGGCAGCTTTAGCAAGGCGACGGTCTCTTGGAACGATCGGTCGAACAGGTTCAGGCTCAAGAATGTTCGGACCCGAACAATAGAGCGCCAAAGGGTGGCTTCGGCTGGTTGATGTTTCATTTGATCTGCATATACGAGAAAGCTCGTCAGGGGGGTCAGATCTTGGTTCTGTCCAAGTCCCCTCTGATGCTTAAGTCAGACGATGACAGACGATGACTGACAAGTGTCTGGTGGAATCGAGCTTGTTTCGCAGAGATACCAAGCACGAATTATTGAGCCAGGTTATGGAGGAGAAATGTAATGTGGAAGAAAGGCCTTGAGAAGTGGAATACCGGAGACTTGGGTATCCAGGATTCGATCCTTTGGCGTCCCATTTTTTGGATTCCTTATATGTATCTCGCTCGACAATGCCTTCATGGCGTCCCCTCCTTCCGTCCTTTGTGCCCACCTGCTTTGATGGTCCCTTCAATGGTGATCAAGGCAGACATGATCTGTGGAGCGGTTTCCTCGAAGGGTAGGAGGCCAACAGTGCACCTGATGGTGCCCGACCGTGATATTTCGGACCCGCTGATGGGGCCTTTTGGGCTTGGGCCCAATTCAGATCCTTGGTTGTGAGGTTGGTCTGTCTCTCTTTGATCCATTTGGGGGGTCGTATAAATTGCCCCCATCGCTCGGACAGTTCGGTTTTGGCATTTTGGTCCAAGGGATGTGATACGCTGGGATTTGACGGGCGCGTCAGTCGAGGCGATGCATTGAATGAAAATCATCATGTCACTGGATGCCAGGGATCTTCCTGCCCATTGGGTGCGGGACTCTATGATCCGCCTCTTTTGGGATGCTGACGTGTGTGTGCTCACGAACAGTCGGTGATGACACAAGGGATTTTGGATAGGGTCGTATAAGAAGGGGTGGTTACCTTTTGAGTGAAGGTTCTGCCCATCCAACATTGTTCTCCCATCTCTTGCATTCTCGCTCGCAATTTATTTTTGCAGTGCTTTGCCATGTATCCTTCGTCTTCTTCTTCCTCCGCCTCAGGGGTTAGTCGATCGGCGGCCGCCGTCGGTGGTGCCGGGGGATCGTTGGTGGGATCCGCCACCATGGCTACCATTCTTCCTTGTGAGAGACTCGAGATTCATATGGGCAGGGGTGACCCTTCTGGCATGCCTCCGGTAGTGATGGAGCGGCCATCGGTGGTTAGTGCCACCTCTACAGGGCCACTCCGTGCTAGGTGCCTTCTTCCTCCTCATCATGTCAGGGCCCCCCAGATGAATGAGAGGATTTGCTTCCCTGACAGTTGTGAGGTTGGGGTGTACGTAAGGAATTTTACGTTAGGGCTATGGTTCCATCTTCATCCCTTCATGGCGGTGTTCCTGAGGGCCTTTGGTCTAGCCCTGTGCCAGTTTTGCCCCAACGCCATCGAGTCTTTAGTGGGGTTCCTTGTGCTGTGTTTGCTCCAGGGGGTGGAGCCGAATTTCCCCCTTTTCAACCATCTTAATCGTCTGAGCCATCAAAAGTTAAGCGCTTGTCTTTACATCATCTCTCGTAGGGGGAAGAATCTGGTGTCAGGGCTGCCATCCTTCTTGAAGCATTGGAAGGAAGATTAAGTATTTGTGACACTCCCTGAGCAGGCAAATTTTTCGGTACATTGGGGTAGTCCACGCTCACTGACCCTTACGTTGGGGAGTCTTACCGATGCAGAGCTCGCAGCGGTTGCCAAGTTATCTGTGGTCCCCCATGTCGAGCAGCACGTCAAGATCATCTTTCAGAATCATGTTCTGAGGAAGACCGTGTGGCCCATCGGTAAGTCTTTATTTATCTGGTTTGGATTTTTCATCGTCTCCTGGTTGCTTCCTTACCTCTGTCTTGCCGGGTGGGTTTGCCTCTGGTTCTTCCCCGTATGCTTTGTCGGCCACCCTTCCTGAACCCAGCCCAAGGAGGGGGATCACATCTTATAAGTTTGACCGAAACGACGAGTTAGGGCTTCCCAGGTCAGTAAGGGTTCGTTTGGGGAGGCTATGAAGAGGGCAAGGGATTGCTCGTCGACGGGGCGAGTGAGAGCCGAGGGGAAAAAGCGCGGGTTCCAGTCTCTAGTGAAGAAGCCCATGCTTCCAAGGCCCTTGCATCCCCCACCCATTCCCAACGGGTCGAGGATAAGTGGCCTTGGGGAGGTCTCTCTCCGGCCTACCAAGGCTTACTACCCACGGACTACGAGAGGTCTTTAGGCGTCTTTAGGTCGATCGAGGCCGATCTTCCGCAATTGAGGGATGGTTTACTCGGCTCTCAGTTCCTGGTAGGATTGAAGGAGTCTATCTTCATAGACTGCAGGGTCGCATCTCGGTTGGATGAGAACTCTTGCCTGCCCCAAGACCGATCTGTGCTCGATGGGGTGAAGGGCGACAGGCTCACAGCTTTCGTTGTGCTCGCCAGCCAGCAGGTAAGCTCACTCGTAGCCCCGTGCATCATCTTAGGTAGGCGGTCCTGACCTATTGTTTTCACTTGGTGTAGCTATCCTCGGCTGGCCTGTCGATGAGGCAACATTTTGAGGTGTCACCGATGCCAAGGTGAGTCTCACCCGGAAGTCGGTATCGGAGGGGACCGCCGAGGAGGAGGCTTAGGAGGCCGAGGCACGCGTAAGGTCGATGGAGACCAAGATCATCGAGCTTACCACAGATGTTGAGAGGTTGGATGTTGAGAGGGCTGTGGCACTGGCAAAAGTCCCAGGCCGAGGAGAGGGTTTCCAAACTAATGGCGTCCGGGGAGGCCAAGGAGGAGGCTAGGATCAAAGAGCTTGAGGAGCTACTGGAAGCGGAGGAGGAGAGGGAGGGTGACCTCACAACCAAGCTCATTTAGGTTTCTCGTATGAACAAGGTGGAGAAGATGGAGAGGTCGATGCTCCAAGGTCAGATAGCCATCCTTGAGGCCTGGGTCAGGGAGCTCGAGAAGGTGGACCTCGTCCAAATAGCACAGGAGGCGGTGAAGGAGTATTTCGAGACCTTTGTCACTCCAGGCATGTTTAGGGAATTTGATGAGGGGTTCCCTCGGTGTTGGCACGAGATCAAGCGCAAATTCCCAGGCTTAGGGGTTGCGTTCGAGAAGCTTGAGATGGATCCTGGCGAGGGTGTAGAGGCCGCCGATGCCGACCGTTCAGAAGACTCTTCTGAGGTGGCTGCGGTCGTCCGGCCCAAAGTAAAGGCTTAGCATTTTTTGTGGTGGTTTTCTTTCTTTTGTTATTTTGTAAACGATCTCGGCTTTCGCCAATTTTTTAATGGGAATCGATGATCGTCCCTTGTTTGTTTGTAGATGTGCCCCCTTACTCAATCCTGGTTGTGCTATTGTCGTCGTGCAGCCAGGTTTGGAGGAAACCGATAATCGCTGGCTGATCATTTTGATCGCGATCGGTCAGATGATCAACACGTTGGGAGAGTTGCCCCGGCCTGGAGATCAATGTGCGGTCTATTTGCTCGGGGAGTTTCCTCCAGCCTTACGTTCGATGTGGGGTCGGCCTGCTGGGGGGAGTTGCCCCCAGCCTTACGATCGATGCTGGGTCGGTTGGCCTGATTGGGGAGTTATCCCCAGACTTACGGTCGATCGAATGATCAGCCTACTGGGGGAGGTGCCCCCAGACTTATGGTCGATACAAAGTCGGCCTAATGGGGGAGTTGCCCCTAGTCTTATGGTCAACAAGTCGGTCGTCCAGCTGGGGGAGCTACCCCAGTCTTCTGGTCGATCGAATGATCGGCCTGCTGGGGGAGTTGCCCCCAGCATTATGGTCGATGCTTGGTCAGCCTGCTGGGGGAGTTGCCACAAGCCTTACGGTCAACAGTTCGGTCGGCCAGCTGGGGGAGCTACCCCAAGTCTTATGGTCGATCGAATGATCGGCATACTGAGGGAGTTGACCCAGCCTTACGGTCGATATGGGGTCGGCCTGCTGGGGGAGTTACCCCAGCCTTACAGTCGACAGGTCGGTAGGCCAGCTAGGAGAGCTATTCACAGTCTTGCGGTCGACCGAACGATCGACTGAACAATTGGCTTACTAGGGGAGTTGCCCCCAGCCTTACGGTCGATCAGTCAATCGGCCTGCTGGGGGAGTTTCCCCAGCCTTTTGGTTGATCGTGCCATCTGCCTACTGGGAGAGTTACCCCCAGCCTTACGGTCGATCGATTGATCGGTCTGCTACGGGAGTTGTCCCCAGCCTTATGGTCGATACATGGTCGGCCTGCTGGGGGAGTTTTCCCCAGCCTTACTATCGATAGGTCGATCGGCCAGCTAGGGGAGCTACCCCCAATCTTATGGTTGATCGAATGATCGGCTTGCTGGGGGAGTTTCCCCCAGCCTTACGGTCGACAGGTCGGTAGGCCAGCTGGGGGAGCTATTCCTAGTCTTGCGGTCGACCAAACGGTCGACCGAACGATCGGCCTGCTGGGGGAGTTACCCCCAGCCTTACGGTCGATCGGGCGATCGGCCTATTGGAGGATTTGCCCCCAGCCTTTCGGTCGATCGGGTGATCGACCTAATGGGGGGTTTCCCCAGCCATACGGTCGATCGATTGATCGATCTGCTGGGGGAGTTACCCACAGCCTTATGATCGATCGAGTGGTCGACCTGCTGGGGGAGTCGCCCACAGCCTTACAGTTGACAAAATGGTCAGCCTACTGGGGAAGTTTCCCACATCCTTATGGTCCATCGAATGGTCGGCCTGCTGGAGGAATTGCACCCAGCCTTACAGTCGAATCTATTTTACTATGTGGGATTCAGGATGCTTAGGTAAAAAGGGACTCTTATTTTATTTAGAACATTTTCCCGTTTTGGTACAACGTTACAGAGGGGGTCAATACATTCTTCACCTCACTGGTAGTAGTTACGCAAGTGCTCCGCGTTCCAAGTGTGGGTAAGCGCTTTACCTTCTAGGGTCGGGAGCCTATAAGTCACCGGGCCAAGGACCTCGGTGATCCTGTATGGCCCTTCCCATTTCACGGCGAGCTTTCCCTTATGAGCAATCTATAGTTTGAATATGGCTTTCCTCAGGACAAGATCTCCTTGGTGGAAGCCTCTTCCCTTGACCCGAGTGTTGTAGTAGCGGGCCACCCTTTGCTTCTGTCAGATGATGGAGGCTAGAGCCTGGTCACGCTGCTCGTCCATGAGCTCTAGATTGATTTCTAGGCCCTCTGACTTCCTCTCTTGTCAAAGTGTCTGAGGCGGAGTGACTCTTCGCCTACTTCGACGGGAGCTACTGCCTCAGTCTCATATGCGAGCTTGAAGGGCGTCTCCCCTGTGGTTTCCTTGTGGGTAGTTCAGTATGACCAGAGTATCCCGGAGAGCTCTTCCGACCAAGCTCCATTTGCTTCCCCTACTTTCTTATGCAGTTGTTTGAGGATGCATTTATCGGGGGCTTCTGCCATTCCATTGGTCTATGGATGGGCCACGGAGGCGAATAGGAGTTTGATCTTCCAATCCATGCAGAGCACTTTGAGCCCCACACAGTCGAACTATTTCTTGTTGTTGGTGACGATGGATTGAGGGATTCCAAACCTGCAGATGATATAATTCCATACGAAGATCTTTACCTTCTTCCAGGTGGTGGTAGCCAACGGTTCGGCCTCGATCCATTTGGTAAAATAGTCCGCTACCATGATCAGGAACTTCCTCTGCACTTTCACTGAAGCAAAGGGGTCGAGAATGTCCAGCCCCCACGTGGCGAAGGGGATGGGGCTGATTATTGGACTAGGTCGGTTGGAGGTGACGAACTGGGCTTTGTGAACTTCTGGCACTCCGAGCATTTCAGAACGTACTCTACTGAGTCGTGGGCGAGAGTTAGTTAGTAGTACCCTTGCATTAGGATCTTCATCACGACCGTCTTGCCCCGTGATGATTCCTACAGAGTCCTTCGTAGACCTCTCAGATGACATAATCCACTTCATACGGTCCAAGGCATTTGAGGTAGGGTAAGATGGCGGTTTTGGTCCAGTGCCTTCTGTATAGTACGCCTTCGTGGAGTACATACCGAAGAGCCTTCTGCTATAGTGTTCGGTGCTCCTCTTGGTCAGCGGCGACCTTGTCGATGGCGAGGAACCACACGATGGGGTCCATCCAGGAAGGTTCTTCGTCGATGTTCATTAGCTCCACTCCATTCGTGCAGGGGCTTTGGAGGCTCTCGACGTAGATGGTGCGACCCAACTCTTTGAGGGAAGAGGAGGCCAGCTTGGAGAGGGCATCTGCACGATCATTTTTCGACCTCGGCATGTGGATGGACTTGGCGTGCTTGAACCTGGATAGTTCAGACTTGGCCGAAGCCAGGTAGCACTGCATGGTTTCATCTCGAGCTACGTTGTCCCCTTGTAGTTGGCTGATGACAAGCATGGAGTCACTAAGGAGGCGCACCGAGTTTGCCCCCAGTGCCCGGGCTAGTTTCAGCCCATTTATGGTAGCCTTGTACCTGGCTACGTTGTTGGTGGCTGGAAATTCAAACCAGAGGGCCTACTCTGTGGTGTTCGCGTCGGGGGATCGGATGACGATGCCCGCTCCACTGCCTGCCTTGGTTACAGACATGTCCACATGGATGACCCATGCATCCTTATCCTCTGGTCGATCATCAGGAGCATTGTTAATTAAAAAGAGGGATAAGGGGTGAGGTGTTACCATGTCCAGGTCTGCCCCGTCGGGAGGCATCATGTCGCCAATGGTACACTCGGCGACGAAGTCCACTAGTTCTTGCCCTTTGATGGCCGTCCTTGGCTTGTATATGAGGTCGAATTCACTCAGCTCGACCCCCCCAGTTCAGCATCTGATTCGGGATATAAATTGCATATTTTCCCCCCTAACTACCCCCATTTTGTGCCAAAGATTAGGCTTAATTGTGCTCTTTTTGGGTATATTTTCATTTCATATCAATTTTAGGGCTTATTCTCATTCTTGGTACAAAATACGGTTTTTATCGTCGTTATTGGCTTCCTATTATTTTTCCTATGCTCCTGCCATTATTTCGATCATATCTCCATTTTTTGGGATTTATTTGAGCGTTGGAATATTTTATATAGCTTATTGGAGGTCAATATTGTATTTATATAAGTCATTATATTAATTTTCTAATCAAATGGACTAATTTTTGCTTCTCCTATTTTTCAGGTACTCCTGGGAGTCTTGGTGATTTTCCAGAATTTTCTGGGATTTTTCTGGGATTTTTAGGTATTTTTGGAGATTTATTTGGAGCTAGAGCAGCCTAGAAAATCAATTCTGGATTTTAGAAAAACGGAAAAAAAATAATAAAATAAAAAAAACCAACAGTTGCGGGCCGGCCCGCTGGCCGGCCCGCTTCTTTTTCTCCCGCAGGCCCGCGCAGGCAGCGTTTTTAAAAAAAATAGTTTTTTTTTTATTTAGCGGGCCGGCCCTTCAGGCCGGCCCGCTTTTATATTCGGGCGGGCTTCTCAGCCCGCCCGCTCGACGAGCGGGCGGAAGTCACGCCCGCCCGCTCTTCGAGCGGGCGGAGCTGAGCGGGCCGGGTCTTTGACCCGGCCCGGTTCCTCCTTTCAGCGGGCGCGCGCGCTTGCGGGTCGGATCCGACCCGATCCGACCCGCAATGCCTGTAATAGGGGGCTGAGTGCGAAAATTGGAGAAAGGGGGCGGCTGTTTTTTTCATTGTTCTTGGCGTTTTTTGTGTTTTTTTTAGGGTTTGGAGAAGTTTTGATGGGGGAGGAGGCCATGGAAGCTTGAGAAGGCTTGGTGGAGCTTGGAGATGCTTGGAGGAAGGCAAATAGGAAGTGGGAAGGCTCATTTGGGAGAAATCTTGGTGAAATCCCCCCTTTTTCCCATTGTAATTTGATATCTCATTTTTGTATGAAACTTGGGTTAATTTTGAATGCAATTATCCTATTGTTTGCTATGATTGTGTAGTATTGAATTGCTTGGGTTGTGGTTTATCGATGTTGGGTGTTAATTGTAGCCCTAATTTCCTCTTGCCCTATTTTGAATGTTAATGTTGGATGTTTAATTAGGACACAAATTTAATTGGCTAAGTCCCGAGAGGGCAAATTTGAGAGAATCCATGTGCTTAATTTGATTAGTGTCGTGATAATCTATCCATCCCTATTGCAAAATTATTGTGTTTTTAAAGCTAAATATTCCGATTGGGTTTCCTTAGCCGGATGACCGATTGTGTTATATGCGGTAATTTGGACTTGATTAACGCCAATTTTAATGATCACACAACTCATGCTCTCTCTCCTAGCTATCCTAAACTCCACCTTTGGCTCTCTAACCCTACCAATTTAGGTTAATTTTTGTTTTCACCACACTTTTCCGACATTTCTACCGTTAGCGAGTTAGTTGTAAAACATTTTATTTTTCATTATCAATCAATTGTGTGAACGTAGAACGACTTGTCCCTGTGATCCGACCCGGTACTCACCGGTTATTTTTATATTGCATTGACACTCCTACGCTTGGGAGTGGAAGGCGTGCACTTGCGCGTTTTCCGAGTCAACCAATTGGCGCCGTTGCCGGGGACAACGGTTTCTAGTAGTAGCATTTTTTGATTGATTTTGAAATTTTTAGTGTGATACTTCTATCTTTTAGTGTGTCTTTTAGTTTATTTATTTTCCTTTTATTGAGTCTTTTGGTTGTTATTTTCATTTTCTTGGAAATTTTTTTTACCATGGCATCATCTTCAGATTTTTTGGACGTTGATTTGGAGGATATCCCACTTCCGCCATACTTTCATGGCACGGAGTGGGAGAACCCTCACTTACATATTAAAAATTTTGAAGATTGGATGCATTCATGTCTTGGTGGGAATATCGATGATGATTGCATATATTTTAGATTCTTTCCCGATTCTTTACAGGATGATGCTAGACTTTGGTTTGATTCATTGTCTCTGGACTCACATTTTACTTGGTTGTCATTTCAGGCTGAATTTCTCCGGGTATTTTTGCCTATCTTTTTGGAGCAGGTACATGGGCGGCAGGCCATGGAGCATGTAGCGAGCTTTATCCAGGCTGAGTGGGAGGCCTACCATCAGGCTTGGCAGAGGTTCACTGATTTGGTGCTTGCATGCCCACACCAGAGCTTTCACGAGGATCATCTTCTGCAGATCTTCTACACAGGATTATCGCCATCTGGGCGAGATTTGGTGCAGATGAGCTGCGGTGGAGAGTTCTTTGATTATTCGACCGAGGATTCCTGGAGTTACCTGAGGGACCTTGCAGAGTGGGAACAGACTACGCCATCTGGAGAGCAGTCACTTGGATATGATGATGATGGCGAGTCACAGTTTCCACTTCAGGATGCAGAGCAGCAGGTCCAGTACCAGCCTGAGGAGCCAGCTGAGGGCTCATTCCAGTGCGACTCTATGGATTATCTAGAGAGACCTGTGAAGAGGGTGCATTGGGGCCAAGTAGAAGAGTTTGAGCATATATATATTGAGGAGTCAGAGGAGACAGATGACGGAGTGCGTGTCGACCACGACGGTGACACGATGCATTTTCATTTTGAGGTTGAGGATGAAGCGGATGTGCATGATGGCCGAGAGCAGATTGAGGACATCATGGAGCCTGAGCCACGATCCACTTCAGAGTTAGCTTCACAGGTCGAGGCGATTGAGTATTTTGGGAGGACGACTGAGATGAGCTATTTCTGGGATGGCGAGGATGATGCGTGCTTGGATTTGCCCGAGACATGTCTACCTCCAGTCCTGTCACAGATGTCACTTCCCTCGCCTCAGGATGCGCACTTGCCAGTCATCGAGAAGGTTTGTCAGGAGCAGTTACCAGTTGTGGGGAGTGCTGCAGAGATTGTTGATATTGACGTCGAGGAAGAGGATAGCGAGGGGGATTGCGAGATGGTATATATTGAGCCCGAGCTCACTCTTACTCCAGTTTGCTCTCTGCAACCACTTCCACCTCCTCTTGAGGCCGTGCATCATTCCGAGCCTAGCATCACATTTCAGGGAAGTTCCCATCTTTCTTTTTCCTCCACCCCCGAATCCAATTATTTAATTCCATATCATAATGATTCGGATTGTCGTCATTTGATCGTAAATTCATTTATTCATTTCGACGACCCATTTTGGCAAGCTTTTCATTTGGATGGGCGCTCTCGCCCAATTATTTTTGACACGACCCATCTCCCCCATTTTGCAGGATTCCATCACAAGGAGATGCTTGGGGTTGTGTCGCTTGCCATTGATGCCCGCATTGGAGGTAGGGCATTGGATGTGGTGACGCTGGCGGAGGAGCGTAAGGATATGATCGAGCAGTTGCCACCACCGTTATACATTCGAGATCCGCCATTTGCCACGGTGTGTTCTTTCCATGTAGTGTAAATAAATAAAATTAAAAGTTAGTTTGCTTTTGCATTTTGCTTTCGTATGCATTTCTTTTCTTTTTTAGGATCTTTTGCCAAGATCTAGTACTCTTCCATCATTGAGGACAATGCTTATTTTAAGTTGGGGGGAGAGTGTTAGAATCTTTAGGTTTGTTAGGATTTTGGCCTAAAATTTTTTTTTGAGATCCCTCCATGTTTCACCTCATTCCATGAATGTCATTGCATATCATTTTGGCCTTCTCGTTCCTACGCCGCTTGCTTTGTTTAGTCCCTACTTGCTTAATGCCATGCGATTTTTCGGATTATCATTTTGGTATCGATTTCTCGATGTTTGATTGGCACGTTTTCATTTCTTTTCTAATTTGGAGTCGAATGTTAATATACAATGTATGAACTATATTATATGTTGTGATACTCTCTTTGAGATAATTTTGGAACAGTTTGGTGTAAGCGATTTCATGTGTTGGGATGAATGGTGTAGTTTTTAATTGGATTGGATTTGGCCCAATTGTGCATGCTTTGTTTTCCTCTTAGGAGTGGGTGGATGAGTTGATAATTTGTGTTGGAATGGAAAAAAAAAAGTTAGTATAAGTGAATGTTTCTTTCTAATTGAATCGAGTAGCCGGTGCCCCACGAAACATTGGGGAGGACGCCAAAGATGAGATGTAGAAGATCATTCCATCCCTTTGCCTATATAGCGTTATCGCGTGTAGGTATTGGTGGCCGTGTTTGCATTTATAGCGTTATCGCGTGAATGCAAAACATAAACATACAAAATCCAAAAACATAAAAAAAAGAGAAAAAGAAAAGAAAAATGAAAGAAAAATGAAAGAATAACCCACATGAGTGATGCAATCTCAT
Organism: Scilla litardierei; assembly: GCA_030789695.1. NCBI lineage: Eukaryota > Viridiplantae > Streptophyta > Magnoliopsida > Asparagales > Asparagaceae > Scilla > Scilla litardierei. Next base: position 214,447,112 of record CM061142.1, on the reverse strand, counting down.
CTCCCACCTCTTAGAAGAAATATTCTTTTTGTTTTGGCCACTTTCATGAAAATTGGAAAATTTGACATCGTGATATTTTCCCGATACGTGTGATACGGTGCTTATTTCTTCACTTTTCTTTGAATTGGATTGAGGGGAGTATCATTTGTTGTTTGCTTTCATATATTTGGTATATTGGCTTTGAAATCAATTGGAAATATCATTTGGGGTGTGCCATGATGATATCGAGGAGTTGGTGCATGTTTTTCAATTTAATCCGAATTTTTCGCATATTTTGCTAGGGACTAGCAAAAAGCTAGTTGGGGGGGTGTGATTCGGGATATAAATTGCATATTTTCCCCCCTAACTACCCCCATTTTGTGCCAAAGATTAGGCTTAATTGTGCTCTTTTTGGGTATATTTTCATTTCATATCAATTTTAGGGCTTATTCTCATTCTTGGTACAAAATACGGTTTTTATCGTCGTTATTGGCTTCCTATTATTTTTCCTATGCTCCTGCCATTATTTCGATCATATCTCCATTTTTTGGGATTTATTTGAGCGTTGGAATATTTTATATAGTTTATTGGAGGTCAATATTGTATTTATATAAGTCATTATATTAATTTTCTAATCAAATGGACTAATTTTTGCTTCTCCTATTTTTCAGGTACTCCTGGGAGTCTTGGTGATTTTCCAGAATTTTCTGGGATTTTTCTGAGATTTTTAGGTATTTTTGGAGATTTATTTGGAGCTAGAGCAGCCTAGAAAATCAATTCTGGATTTTAGAAAAACGGAAAAAAAATAATAAAATAAAAAAAAACCAACAGTTGCGGGCCGGCCCGCTGGCCGGCCCGCTTCTTTTTCTCCTGCAGGCCTGCGCGCGCAGCGTTTTTAAAAAAAAATAGTTTTTTTTTTATTTAGCGGGCCGGCCCTTCAGGCCGGCCCGCTTTTATATTCGGGCGGGCTTCTCAGCCCGCCCGCTCGACGAGCGGGCGGAAGTCACGCCCGCCCGCTCTTCGAGCGGGCGGAGCTGAGCGGGCCGGGTCTTTGACCCGGCCCGGTTCCGCCTTTCAGCGGGCGCGCGCGCTTGCGGGTCGGATCCGACCCGATCCGACCCGCAATGCCTGTAATAGGGGGCTGAGTGCGAAAATTGGAAAAAGGGGCGGCTGTTTTTTTCATTGTTCTTGGCGTTTTTTGTGTTTTTTTAGGGTTTGGAGAAGTTTTGATGGGGGAGGAGGCCATGGAAGCTTGAGAAGGCTTGGTGGAGCTTGGAGATGCTTGGAGGAAGGCAAATAGGAAGAGGGAAGGCTCATTTGGGAGAAATCTTGGTGAAATCCCCCCTTTTTCCCATTGTAATTTGATATCTCATTTTTGTATGAAACTTGGGTTAATTTTGAATGCAATTATCCTATTGTTTGCTATGATTGTGTAGTATTGAATTGCTTGGGTTGTGGTTTATCGATGTTGGGTGTTAATTGTAGCCCTAATTTCCTCTTGCCCTATTTTGAATGTTAATGTTGGATGTTTAATTAGGGCACAAATTTAATTGGCTAAGTCCCGAGAGGGCAAATTTGAGAGAATCCATGTGCTTAATTTGATTAGTGTCGTGATAATCTATCCATCCCTATTGCAAAATTATTGTGTTTTTAAAGCTAAATATTCCGATTGGGTTTCCTTAGCCGGATGACCGATTGTGTTATATGCGGTAATTTGGACTTGATTAACGCCAATTTTAATGATCACACAACTCATGCTCTCTCTCCTAGCTATCCTAAACTCCACCTTTGGCTCTCTAACCCTACCAATTTAGGTTAATTTTTGTTTTCACCACACTTTTCCGACATTTCTACCGTTAGCGAGTTAGTTGTAAAACATTTTATTTTTCATTATCAATCAATTGTGTGAACGTAGAACGACTTGTCCCTGTGATCCGACCTGGTACTCACCGGTTATTTTTATATTGCATTGACACTCCTACGCTTGGGAGTGGAAGGCGTGCACTTGCGCGTTTTCCGAGTCAACCAATTGGCGCCCTCCCCATCCGATCAAACCTCTTGAGGTTTTGCTCAAGCTGGGAGTCGGTCAGGACCAGGATGGTGTGGGCATGGAAGTAGGGTCGGATTCGCCATGTCGAGAGGACAAGGGCATTGGCTATTTTCTCCAAGGGGCTGTATCGATCATCTACGTCTCGTAGGACCCGATTGGTGTAGTACACTGGTCTCGATACCCTTGTGTCTTCTCTGATTAGCACCGAGCTCACTACTTTCCAGGTGCTAGTCAAGTACAGGCTCAGTGGTTCCCCTTCATTAGGCTTGGAGAGGAGTGTGGGGTTGCAGAGGTACTCCTTCAGTTTGACGAAGGCATGTGCACAGCTTGCGTCCCACTCTACGGCTTTTCTCTTACCATTCGACTCGGCAAGGGCCCTTCTTAGGACCCTGAAGAACTGGAGCGATCTTTCTGCCACAAGAAGCGCCACAGGGCCGCGATCCAGCCATTCAGTCTCTGTAGCACCTTGATAGTGGTTGGTTCTCTCATGTTGATCAGAGCCTTAATCTTGTCCGGATTAGCTTCGATGCCGTGGTTGATGATCATGAAGCACAAGAAATTTCCAGACTTCACCCCAAATGTGCACTTCGTGGGGTTGAGCCTGATGTTGTGCTTCTGCAATTGTTTGAAGGTTTCCCGGAGGTCGGTGATGTGGTCGGCCGGGCACTTAGACTTGACCAACATGTCGTCCACATAAACCTCCAAGTTCCTTCCAATCTGCGAGACGAAGACTCTGTCGACCATTCTTTGATAGGTCACCCTTGCGTTCTTCAGACCGAATGGCATCTTTGTGTAGCAGAATGTCCCACGATAGGTGATGAATGACATTTTCTCCTTGTCTACCGGGTCCATTTGGACCTGGTTATATCTGGAGTAAGCATCCATGAAGCCGTGCATCTCATAGCCCAAGGCACTATCTACGAGATGGTTGATACAAGGCAGTGGGTAGCTGTCCTTGGGGCAGGCCTTGTTGATGTTAGTGAAGTCTACGCACATTCGCCACTTGCCGCTTGACTTTTTTCCCAATACTATGTTGGCTAGCCAGTCAGGGTACCAGACTTCTCTGATGAATCCAGCCTCGAGTAGGCACACAACTTCCTCTACAGCGGCCGTCATCTTTTCGCCGCCCAAGTTCCTCTTCTTTTGCCTGATCGGCTTGAAGTTAGGGTCGGCGTGTAGTTGGTGAGTGATTACCCGGGGGTTCATGCCAGGCATGTCCTCAGGTGACCAAGCGAAGACGTCCAGGTTGGCTTTCAGGCATCCGATCAGTTCCTCCCTCCTGGCAGGGTTGAGCTCTGATCCGATAGACACGAACCCGCCCTCCATGCCAGTGACGAGAATGGGCTCTCGTTCCTCGACAGGAATGGGTCTCGAGTTATCCGAGCCCCCTCTCTGGTCGAGAAGGTCCATTGGGTCGTAATGTTCCGTGTTACGCTCCTGGTTGGTCAGCTGTTAGCAGGTTCTTGATCTCACTGGGTCGCCCTTCATCCTCCCAACTCCTTCTGGGGTCCTGAAATTGACCATTTGATGGAGGGTCAAGACTATCGCCCCGGCCGCGTTGAGGAGCGACCGACCGATTATCCCGTTATAAGCCGACCCGACTTTCAAGGCCATGAACTCTATCGTTAGAGTGATTGGGTGGGGAGGCTCCCCGAGCGTCACTGGGAGGCGGATCATTCCTATGATCTGAGCGGATGTCCCGTGAAGCCGACTACAGGACCCGAACAGGGCTCCAGGTCGTCCGCCCTCAACTCCATCTTCTCTAATGTTGATATGAATCGGATGTCACACGAGATTCCCGTGTCGACAAGAAGTCATCGGACCATGGAGGTGTCTATGACTTTCGAGACGACCAGCACGTCATCGTGCGGTAGCTCGACCCCCTCCAGGTCCTCCTCGAAAAAGCAGATTGGCTGAGTGCCTTCTTCGGCCTTCTCTCGGTCTATGTCCATAGCCGATGCTCGCAGGATGCTTGGTTCCATGGTTTGGGACGGGTGTCTGGTGGCCTTACAAAAGCGGACTTTGGCAGAGTCTAGTGCGGATGTTGTCACACCCGTGCTCCTCTGTCCCTTGGCGCACGTGCGTGCCATTTTTGGTGTGGTTGTTTGACGTGGATTTAGATTCATCGGTTCCCACAGTCGGCGCCAGATGTTTTGGGGTGTTTTCTCAACACTGGTTGATAGTCGGGCGGTCCAGGGGTCGCCGCGGTCACATGAGACATGTGCGGTCTCCGGGGTTGGTTATCCGAATGTTTGTTTAGGTGAGAACATGTAGATCCATGTGCCGATATGCCTATTGGGGGAATTTATGCCCTCAGATCATTTGTATTTGATGTAAATGATTTTTAAGCATAGATAAGGACTATTTTGCATGTGATGCAAAAGGAGTTCAATGTGTCTTAAATTGTTTAAGACCATATTTAATATAATAAATGCATTGAAAAGGTAAACTAGATGACGGAATCATCCCGCTCTAAACGCAGGTTCAAACCGCTTCAAAAACGGAGTCCAAATGCACAAGTTAGAGCCAAAACAAGTCAGCCAAACCTGTTGGGCTGAACCCAGCGAAAATGGAGGCCCACCAAGCTCAAATTTTCTGGTTAGGGTTTTTGAAACCCGAGATTTTTTTGACGGCAGGATTTTTCCATCTTTGAATGGTTTTTGGCTAACTTTGAGACGAAGTTTGAGGGGTCAAACGATGTCGGATTGACTCGCCTTTTTTTCCTAAGCGTTCACCGTTCAACCGTCTTTGATTTGATAGGTTGTATCAAAATTGAAGCTCAACGGTGAGGGAGTCAAAATTCATGGAAGTTTGGCTTTTATGAAAGGCAAACTAACTTGAATTATTAAACTCTAAAAACATAGTACCACATCGGAAGTGGAGTAGAGGGGAGGGGTCAGCCGCCTATATAAATAGGGGCCTACCCCCTCCTCTAAACTCGTCCCAAGCTCTAGATCTGAGAGGCTACCAAAAATGTTGGAGCACACTTGGATCTAAGCTTAAATTAATATTCTCTTCTCCTTAATTTTCTGCCTTGCTCCTGAAGGGCTCTAGCAAAGCCACGAAGGAGTTCGGATCCGATCCGGAGTCTTAGCGAAGGTTCACATTCAGTTGAAACTTTCTTCGACGCGTGGTTGGCTCGTCGACAAGGGGATTGCTCGCCTCGGGACGTGGATGCAAGCGGTTCAAGGATCGATTTGGCGCGGGACGGGGAGCGGCTCGGAAGACGGTGCGGTACACCTTGCCTGTACCAAGGCAAGGTTCAGGGTATGTAATTTAGAAGCTTTCTTTTAATTATGTCGCAGTAGCTTAGATCCTTCTTGGGGTGGTCAGATCCACCTCAACTTGGGAGTGATCCTGGCTAAGGGTCTTGATTTTCCTTAGGGCTTCGTTAAAAAGTTTAACGATTTTCTTCTGATGTGCTTTCTTTTGCCTCTATTGTTCGTCCGACTTAAGACATGCATAGAGATTTGTGCCCTGAGGGTCCATCAAAACCCAACAGTGCCGAAGGGCAACTTCGGTAGGGCGAAGGTCTCCTGGAACGATCGGTCGAACGAGCTCAGGCTCGAGAACGTTCAGACCTGAACAATGGAGTGTCGAAGGGTGGCTTTGGCTGGTTGATGTTTCCTTCGATCTTAAAAGACGAGAAAGCTCATCAGGGGGGTCGGACCTTAATGCCGACCAAGTCCCCTTCGATGCTTAAGTCAGACGATGACTTATAAGTGCCCGATGAAATCGAGCTTGGTTCACAAAGATACCAAGCACGAATTATCGAGCCGGGTTATGGAGGAGAAATGTAAGGTCGAAGAAAGGTCTTGAGAGGTGGAATACCTGAGACATGGGTATCCAGGATTCGATCCTTTGGCATCCCATTTTTTGGATCCTTTATAGGTATCTCATTCGACAATGCCTTCATGGCGTCCTCTCCTTCTGTCATTTGCGCCTGCCTTCTTTGATGGTCCCTTCAATGGTGATCAAGGCAGGCGCGATCTAGGGAGCAGTTTCCTCGAAGGGCGAGAGGCCAACAGTGCACCGGGTGACGGTGCTGTTGAGTATTGGACTTCTTCCTACTTGGTGTTAATGATGAGCAAACATAAATACTTGTGACTAATCCCATATTTTGCAGTTAATCCATTGCCTAAGCTTATTATAAAGATCAACTAGCAATGGATGACTCACAAACATGATTGAAGGCAAATGATATGAATTGGATGATCGTAGATTGATGATTGAAGCTCCGTAAAGACTTCAAGCTCATACGATGGAAAGAAGAGATTATTCGTCAATGTAATTTTTCTTTTATCTCTTCTAGTATGTAGCTGAGAAATAGAACTTTGATGGAGCACTCACACACATCTACTTTCTGTCATAGGACTTCTCTAGACCTTTGTCCTTTGATCCCAATTCAATTCTCTTCTGTTTGTGCTAGGATTGTTCATAATAGCCGACTGCTGAACAGTTTACAGTCGCCTGTCTCAAAAACAGTCGACTGTGTTTTGTTTTACAGTCGACTGTCGCGAATAACAAGGAGAAATTTCTCTTGTTATGAATTCTCACCTACCCTTGCTGATTGTGCAACAGTCAACTGTGGATTGTTCAACAGTCGACTGTCGCGAGTTTAGATTATATCCGTAGATATTTTTCTCACGGATTTCGATTGGGTTTTTGCCTAAACTGTTTTGTGGATTTGAGAAAGCTATAAATAGAGCTTCTACTATCTCATTGGAAGGTTACTCATTCATTGCAAAAATCCTTCAAGCTTTCATTTCCAAAGATCAAAGCTTTCAAATCCAAAGCCCTAAGTATTTCAAAATCTTGTTCTCTTGCTCTACAACCTAGAACCAAAGATTGATCTTCTAGGCAATTGGTGCAGTCAAGAGAAAGGGCTTTCTCCTCTCTTCCAAGAGAGTTCTTCAACGCACATCACACTTCTCCTTCAAGTTCTACTTCAAGGCATATGTGATTGTACGTGTTGCTTTCAGATTTCATAACTTCTTTATTTGATTTGTGCTCTCGGTTGTGAGAGTGGTTTTTGCTTGCTCCCTGGTTGTGGGAGTCAAGGACATCGATTGTATTCGATTGCACTTGTAGGGTCGCTACAAGTGGGTTTTAAAGGAAACCTCAAGTTAGGGTTCTAACTTGAGTATCCGGTGGTATCCGGGTGGAAGGGACATAGGATTACCGGGAACAAGTCAGGAGTTGACTTGGATAATCCGAACCCTAGAAACATATCTGCGTTTGCGTGTGTTTCTCTTTGGGTTGTTTTTCTATTCCGCACTATTTGTTGGATTGCATTTTATTTGGCGTAAATTCCTTTTAAATTTGCATAAACACTATTCAACCCCCCCTTCTAGTGTTTTTCCATAGACAGTGTCCTTACAATTGGTATCAGAGTGCAAGGTTTCATCTATGGCATCCAACAACAACAACGTTCCTCCGCCGGCTTCGTACAACAATCACGACCGTGATGGAGCGTCCACACTTTTCGAAGGTCAATCTACGGTACTTCCTCCACGTTTCAATGGTACTAATTTTGGTTATTGGAAGTGTAGGATGGAGACATTCCTTCAGAGTGCTTCTCTTTGGAGAACTCTCCACAAGGAGTACGTCGAGCCCGCCGAAGAGGATTTCGAAAAATGGACGACTTCCGAGAAGTCCGCCGAAGTCAACAACGCTAAAGCAATGAACGCTCTTCATTATGCGTTGAACCCGAATGAGTTCAACAAGATATGCACATGTAAGAGTGCATATCAAATTTGGAACCATCTCATCGTTATCCATGGGGGAACGAATAAGGTAAAGCTTTCAAAGTTATATGTTGCCGTGCAAAACTTCGACTTGTTTCACATGCAGGAAAATGAGAGCATTGTGTCGATGTACAGACACTTTACCGACATCACAAACGAATTGGAAGCCCTTGGCCAAATATACACCGAACTTGAAAAGGTAAGAAAGATCATCATGGGGATGACCTCCAAATGGTAAAGACGAGCAATCGCCATTAAGGAGGTCAATGATTTGAAGAACTATACCATGGTGAATCTCATCGGGACTCTTATGTCTTACGAAGTAAGACGGGATAACCGATTGAAGATTCGAGCCATGATGAATCCCTCGGAGGCCAAGAAGAAAGCTTTGGCGTTCAACGCCAATTCATCATCCTCCGAAAGTGATGAATCCGAGAATGAGATGGATTTGGGTGAAATGGCCCAAATGGCGAAGAAGTTCAAACGCTTCTTCCGCAAAGGTAAATTTCCCTCCAACAAACGTTTTGAGTCTACTAATGCTACTTCCTCTCTTTGTTATAAGTGTAATAAGCCAGGACACATCAAGAGGGATTGCCCAATGCTAAACAACAAAGAAAAGTGGAAGGCACCAAAGTACCACAAGTCCAACAAGAACAAGAAAGACAAGAAGAAAGGACTCGTCGGTACCTTTGATGACTCAAGTGATGACTCATCAAGCGATTTCGATGATGAGAAGGGTGAGAGCGCCCACATGTGCTTCATGGCACTTGAAGACCCACTCTCGGATGAGAGTGATTCCGATACAGATAACACCGAGGTAACAATGGATGAACTTCGTATAGCTAATGAAGAACTATTTGCTAAATACCAATCTTTAATGCTTAGATACTCTAGTATAAAGAAATCAAAAGTTAACAAGTCATCCATTCCATGCATTATCAACAATGACACCATTGTTGATAATGTAACCCTTGAGAAAGCAAACTTAGCTTCTCAAAATGTCACATTGAGAGATGAGGTGAATTCCCTCAAATCTCAACTAGATCAAACACATCCCATGGATAATAGTGATCTAGTTACACATCACACACAATTGGGGTTAGAGAATGATTCTCTTAAAACCCAAGTGCACGAGCTCAAAGCACGTGTGTCCACCTTGGATACCAACATTTCTTCTCTAAAGGAGAAATATAAGCTCATGTCCTCCCGTATTGTGAGATTCAATAAGGGACAAGGACAATTAGATGATTTGCTTGCAAACCAATTTCCGGCCACACATCGTGTTGGCCTTGGATTTGTAAAAGCAAATACATCTAATGCTCACACCTCTTATTGTGGTGTCACTATAGATTTTGTGAGGCCTTCCTCAGGTGCATCCACAAGTGGTGTCAAAGACACTATAGGTAGCAATCCTACCAAGAATGTCACCACTTCATCTTCTCTTCCTTTTGGCAAGAAACCAACTAAGGGTGGAAACCAAAAGCAAGGCCATGCTTATATGTACACTAATACTCATCCACGTAGGAAACAACCTACTTCACAAGTGGATAATTATGACACATTTTATGCTCCGCACCCACGGACACGTACACAACCACACATGAGAAATACTCATGTACGTGCTCCCACACACCCATATGCTCATACGCATCATTCTTCCATGTTTGATAATCCTCCACATGTCATGCATGATCAATATGCTACATATAATATGCATGTTCCCAAGAATACATATCAACCTAGAATGTACAATGCATATCCTCCACCACATCTCTATGCTAGAAATCATGTTCCTAAGAAGCATGCACAACATAGAAATCCAACACATATGCATGTAACTAGGAATAGGACTCCCAAGATGTACACTATTTGGGGTCCTAAGAACACTAGTCTAAATGTTAGGAATGCGTATGTTGATTCCTACTTTCATGATGTAATTAGAAATAGTAACTATGTTGGGAAGCGAAAGTCCACTTAGACTTGGCTTCCAAAGGGCTAATCCCCTTGGACCCAACAAACATTGGGTACCATAAGCTTATGGTATATTATATAGGTATCCAAGAGAAAGAAGAAGAGCAATAAATGCCTTATTAGCTCTAAAGGGAAAGGATGGATTCTTGATAGCGGTTGCTCCAAACACATGACGGGAGATCCCTCTTTGCTCTCCAAAGTGATTAGCATCAAGGATGGTGCAACGGTCACTTTTGGAGGTAATCAAAAGGGAACCATCATTGGAGTAGGTATCGTTGGTAATCCTTCCAAACCCCTAATTACTAATATTTATCTTGTTAGTGGTTTATGTCACAATCTCATTTCCATTAGTCAACTTTGTGACAAAGGTTACAAGGTTAACTTTGAAGAAGGATTGTGTACTATTGTTGATTGTGATTCAAATGTTTTATTTTCCGGTTTTAGGCATAAAAATATTTATTATTTGAGCTTGCCTAAAACCGTAGAACATTGCTTAGTTGCTAACACAAGTGAACAACTATTATGGCATCGCCGTTTTGGTCATGTTCACTTCAAGCACTTATATAAGTTAGCTAAGCATGATCTAGTCAAAGGTTTTCCTAAGATTGGTTTTAATAAGAAAAACTTTTGTGATTCATGTCAAAGAGGTAAACTAAGTAAATCTTCATTTAAGCTTAAAGAAGGGATTACTTCTAAGAGGCCCCTAGAACTTCTACATCTAGATTTATTTGGGCCAACTAGAACCGCTTCTTTAGGTAATGCTCATTATGGACTAGTTGTCGTTGACGACTTTTCTAGATTTACTTGGGTTTCATTCTTAACTACTAAGAATGAAGCTCATGAAGAGTTTACCAAATTTGCAAAGAAGATTCAGAATCTTTTAGGATCCACCATTATCACTATTCGTAGTGATCATGTAGGAGAATTTGAGAATGAATCTTTTACTAAGTTTTGTGATGACTTCGGGATAACTCATAACTTTTCCTTTCCCCGTGCACCACCACAAAATGGTGTTGTAGAAAGAAAGAATATGACTCTTATTGAGTGTGTTCGCACTATGCTCCATGATAGTTATTTAGGACTACAATTTTGGGCAGAAGCGGTGCACACGGCATGTTATGTGCTCAATAGGATCCTAGTGAGACCCCGAACAAACAAAACTTGTTTTGAGTTGTTTTATGATAAAAAGCCTCAAGTGAAATATTTTCGTGTCTTTGGTTCGAAATGTTTTATAAAGAACACCTTTGGTAATTTAGACAAATTTGAGCCAAGATCCGATGAAGGAATTTTTGTTGGATATTCCACACGTAGCAAAGCCTACCGGATATACAACAAAACTTCTTCAACGATTGAGGAATCACTTCACGTATCTTTTTATGAAGATTTTGACTTTCCTCATGTTGATGATGATAATGTAGATATTCTTTGTGATACTCTTAATAATGTTAAGATTAATGATTCTATTGTTGAGACTAACACTTCTAACGAAGTTGTTGAAGTTGTTCCTAGTGATCCAGGTTTACCCAAAGCTTATCCAACCGTTCGCAACCATCCCCATAACCAAATTATTGGAGATATTGGTGTGGGTGTTCGAACGAGATCAAGAATTGAAGAATTCTCCCATTGCGCATTCGTCTCTACCATTGAGCCAAAGAACATTCAAGAAGCTTGTAAGGATAGCTCTTGGATAGTGGCAATGGAAGAAGAACTAGCGCAATTCGAGAGAAACGAAGTTTGGGAACTTTTACCTCTTCCAAGTGGTCACCAAGTTATTGGGACCAATTGGATCTTCAAGAACAAGACAGATGAAAACAAGGTAATCACATGGAACAAAGCAAGGTTAGTAGCTCAAAGCTGCCGGCAAGAGAAATGTATTGATTTCGTAGAATCTTTTGCCCCCGTAGTTAGATTAGAAGCTATTAGGTTACTTTTATCTTTTGCATCCCATAAGAATTTTAAATTATTTCAAATGGATGTTAAAAGTGCATTTTTAAATGGGTTTGTCAATGAAGAAGTCTATGTTTCTCAACCTCCCCGTTTTATTCATGAGAAATTTCCAAACCATGTTTTCAAACTTAAGAAAGCGTTGTATGGATTGAGACAAGCTCCTAGAGCTTGGTATGATCGTCTTAAGACCTTTCTTTTGAATTTAGGTTTTAAAATGGGAGAAGTTGATTCTACACTCTTCATTAGAGATTATGAAAATGACATTCTTTTGATTCAAGTTTATGTAGACGATATTATTTTCGGTTCTACTAACTTTAATCTTTGTCAAGAATTTTCCAAGTCTATGAAGGATGAGTTTGAGATGAGCCACATGGGAGAGCTCACCTACTTCCTTGGATTGCAAATTCGACAAATGGAGAATGGCACATTCATAAATCAGACAAAGTACACAGGGGAGCTTATTAAGCGATTCGGGATGGAATCGTCTTCGAGCAAAAGGACTCCCATGAGTACTACTACTCATCTACACAAGGATGAAAGCGGAAAAGATGTAGACGTTCGTCTATATCGAGGTATGATCGGTAGCTTACTTTACTTAACTGCTAGTAGGCCCGATATCATGTTTTCCGTATGTATTTGTTCCAGATATCAAGCAAGACCTAAGGAGTCACACTTGATTGCGGTTAAACGAATATTTTGTTATCTCAATCAATCCCTAGATTATGGGTTACTTTACACTAAGTATAGCACATATAAGTTAATCTCATATAGTGATGCCGACTTTGCCGGATGCAAGTCAGACATGAAAAGTACTAGTGGCACATGCCATTTCTTAGGAAATTCCTTAGTTTCTTGGTTTTCTATGAAACAGAATTCGGTGTCATTGTCCACGACTGAAGCGAAATATATTGCCGCGGGTCTTGCATGTGCACAAGTTCTTTGGATGAGACACACACTTAGTGACTATGGTGTCAATTGTGATACTTGCCCTATCATGGTTGATAATCAAAGTGCTATTTGTCTTCCCAAGAATCCGGTACACCACTCCCGTACCAAACACATAGACGTGAGACACCATTTTATAAATGATCATGTAGCTAAGAAGGACATCATCTTAGAGTACATTGAAACCCAAAAACAAATTGCCGATATCTTCACTAAACCTCTTAAAGAAGATTCATTTGTGAGGTTGCGTGGAGAATTGGGAATTATGGGTGAATCTGAAATTTAGAAGCTCAATTTTCATGCTATTACTCCTTATTGAGCTCATATCTTTTTGATTGTCTTTCTACATGTGCTTTATTGTTTTATGAGATTAAGAAAGGCAATTGTGAATTATTTGATTTCATGAGTTCTGAAATTGATTGGAGTAATTTGTGTTTCAATAGATTTATTGTTTTCATAATGATTTTACGATGTATTTGTGATTAGAGTATAGGACCTAGGGTGAGTGTTCTTATTCTCTGGAATTCTACCTCACTGTGCTCTTTTGGACCAGGACAGATGACTGTCTTTCCTTCGACAGTCGACTGCCCTACTCTATCTCCTCAATCTGAGATTTTGTATCTTTCGCACAGCCGACTGATGACTGTTTTACAATCAACTGTTAACTTAACAGGTGACTGCATTATAGTCATCAGGCGACTGTACTCGCTGTCAATCTTTTTACAGTGCTCTCTGTTCTTTTTTCTGAACTGTATTAATTCTCGACCAGCCGACTGTTGAGTATATGTCAGTCGACTGTCCAATGGATAGGCGACTGCATATTACTTTCCAGTCGACTGCCCATCTTTCTGAGCTTTAATTTTATCACTTCATCCAGTCGACTGACTTTTGTTCATCAGTCGACTGTCTCTTGCTGTGTCGGTTCAAGTGATTTGATCCGAGCCGTCGATTTCTTGATCCAACGGCTCAGATTGATTTCCCCAATTTTATATTCAGTCTACGCGACAACTTCCCCACGTCGACTTTCTCTCTCCTCCGCTTCGACTGTTCAACTTCCTGCTCGTTTTCCTCTCCAAAAACGGTCGATCTCGTTTCCATAACAGTCGAACTGCTCCTATTTGTCGTCGTCGCTCGTGTTCTGACGTTGCAATCGATCTCCTTCTCCGCGATCGTCATTGCTTCCACTTGGTTTGCTTCTTTCACTTGCTCTTTGTCGTTTCGTTTTCTTCGGTTTAAGTTTCTCCTTCTCTTGTTTCCATGGCTCCTAAAACTAAGGGAAAAGAGAATATCGATGTCCCTAAACATTCTAGGGCACCTAAGAAACTCATTGCTAAGAGAAAGAAACCCTATAAAGCCCGAACCAAGCATGCCCTGTCACCCGTGCATTCGTCTTCACCGGGTTACTCTCCTTCTACTTCTTCTAGCGATGCTCAGCCTTTGATTCATCGTCAGCGCAAGCCTACTGGTGTTCACATCAATGAGCCTGTTGCTGAGAACCCTCATGTGTCTCCTTCTGTATCCAGTTCGTCTGAAGAGACTCCTGTCGTACCCCCCCCCCCCCCTCTGATCCACTAGTTCCTGTTTACCGAGACGATCTTTGTCTGGCAAAGTTTCACTCTATCCTAGGGATCAACCTACTTAGGGAGCGGTACAATGCTTTCCCCGCCTTCACTACTGAGAGACTATCTGACATTCTTTCCGCTACTCACCTGGCCGATCTTTTTTGCTTCTCTCAGAGCGAGTCCCCCTGAGCCTATCCATTTCTGGTGAAGCTCTTCTATGCGAACCGCGTTCGCGGTGAGTATTCGTCTACAGGGATCCTCGATACTATCGTTCAGGGAACCCACATTCAGATCACTCCCTCTATCTTAGGGACTATTCTTAGGATTCCTTCTGTCGGTTCCCTTCCCACTGATATCTGCATCTCTGAGATTGCCGATCTTGACCAGTCTGTTCTCCGGGATATGTTTCGAGAGGTACCTTTAGCTCTTGATTCAGGTGTCAGATCATCTATGTTCTCTGCACGAGGTTGGGCTGTTCACCTAGTGGTGAAGTCCAACATCCTGCCGAGATATGGATCGTCTGACCAGCCATCTAAGGATATAATAAAATGTATGTATGCTATTTTCTCTGGCATGCCCGTGAACTGGGCCGGTGTCCTCCTTGATAGGATGGACAAGGTTGAGTTCACGTCCTCCTTGTCTCACATTCCTTACGGTGGTCTTTTGACTCGTGTCTTCCGTCACTTTGGTATTGACTTGACTCGTTACGAGCCCATGCCCTTTGGTCCTCTCCTCGACGCTTCTGCAAAGTCGAAATCTTCTTCGGCTCTGCAGACTGCTTCGAGGAAGAGGAAGTCTACTTCAGCTCCATCCTCATCCACTGTGCCTCCAGCTGATTTTCCTTCTTCATCTATTCCACCATCTCAGGATACTCTTTTGGCGATGGTCTCTGGTATCTATAGACTGCTGTCTCTCTCTCTCTCTCCTCCATCAGGGAATTCCCTTCCCTGAGGATTTGAGACAGTATCTTCCTCAGCTTCATGTGTCTCCTCAGCCTACTGGTGTCGTTGAGCCTCCTGGTGTTGCTTCTACACAGGATGTTGCTGCTGCTTCTTCTGATGGTCCTTCTGACCCTCCTCCAGAGGATACTTCTGCTGCTACAGAGCCTGCTTCCTCGTCTGCAGCCCCTGGAGACGCTCACTCTTAGATAGATGTTTAAGTGATTGTGATGATATATGTTTTGTCTTTGTATGATGGATGATGCTGTCTGTGACTTTTATATATGTATGGTGATACACTTTGATGTCGTTATGATGATGTATTTTTTTGATCATGATGTATCTTGTTGGGATGGCCATGTAGATGACCATCCGTCGATGTACTCAGATTATATATATATATATATATATATATATATATATATATATATATATATATATATATATATATATTGGAGAATATGCTTTGCATCTTTATTGATTCTAAGTAAAATGTACAGGGTTCCGTGGAGGAAGAAAGATGCTCGAGAGGTGAGGTGAGAGCACAGGCGCCATCACCCCCAACCCAATCAAGCACCTTCCGCTATCCAACCAGAGTCAAAGAATAACTAAGAATACATGAATACATGATATGCCAAATGCATACTCACTCAAGCAGCCCCCAATTGGAAGGAGGGCCCTGATCATCCTCACGATCCCAACTCACATTCCTCAGGGCAATTCTGACATCATCAGCAATATTTTCAAAAAGAAGCTTCTTCCTCTGGCCACTGTTCTCAAAGATTCTCCTATTCCGCTCTCTCCAAATGTGCCAAGTCATCACAGCCAACACAGTCCTAGCCAACCTTCCCACGCTGCCCTTTTTGAACTAGGAAAGAATCAGATCACCCACACCGGATATGGTAGACGGCAAAGAAGAATTAACCCCCATTTTAAGGAAGCTCCTGTGAAGGAGATAGTTAGTATAGCTGCATTCAAAAAATAGGTGATCCATATTTTCAAGCGATATATATATATATATATATATATATATATATATATATATATATATATATATATATATATATATATATATATATATATATATATATGGAAAAAGGGGATCTAAGGTGCCTCCTTAGATGAAAATCTAAGGAGGCGCCCCCATTTCCTCCCATCTCCTACAATTTTTTTGGAATTTTTTTCCATGGGGTTGTTGTTCACATCATGGATGATCAACATACCAAATTTCAAGGGATTCCAATACTTTTTGAGCCACCATCTACCACTTACTATTTCAACGGTCTAAAAACGTTCTGAAAACCCCACGAAGTTGCAAGGGGTAGATGGGGGCTCAAAAAGTATTGGAATCCCTTGAAATTTGGTATGTTGATCATCCATAAGGTGAACAATAAACCCATAAAAAAAATTTCAAAAAAAATGTGTGAGATGGTGGGAAATGGGGGCGCCTCCTTAGATTGAATCTAAGGAGGCACCTTAGGATCCCTTTACCCTATATATATATATATATATATATGATGTTGCACCCTCTCTTGTGTCACACTATGCTATATTGTTTAACTTCTGTGTGATGTATGATATGTTGTTTCCATTTATGCTTCACTCTCCTTGATGTGCTTTTGAGACAATATATGGATTTGATATTGGTTAATTCATGCTCTTTCGTTGATGTGATGAATTTTTGAAAATTATTTTCTTTTCGAATATCTAAAATGTTGATATTGGATTTCAATTCCATTACTCACATATGTATATGATGAGATTTTATGAGTTTTTGATTCGATATATCTTTATACTCCTTGATTGTTGTTAGTTCGTATTTAGCACTATTATTGTTGTTGTTTTTTGCTCCCACCTTTTTGAATAATGCCATAGTAGGAGAGAAATAAACATACAAGATTCATAATGGATGTGCTAAGTATGTTCTAAAGCTTGAATCTAAGATTTTCGTTGCCTTAGATTCAGGGGGAGTAAGATTACAATGCATATGGATTTTATTTCCTAGATTTCTTGTACTGAATTCATTCATATCTCACTCATTTGCTTCAATTGCTATGTAGATGCTCTAATATTTGTTGACTAACTTGATTGACATCTATGTAGAGGGAGTAAGTTTTCATTATGCACAATTATTTATATTTTTGTTTATGTTTGTTTGTCATCATCAAAAGGGGGAGAATGTTGAGTATTGGACTTCTCTCTACTTGGTGTTAATGATGAGCAAACATAAGTACTTGTGACTAATCCCCTATTATGCAGTTAATCCATTGCCTAAGCTTATTATGAAGATCAACTAGCAATGGATGACTCACAAACGTGATTGAAGGCAAATGATATGAATTGGATGATCGTAGATTGATGATTGAAGCTCCGTAAAGACTTCAAGCTCATACGATGGAAAGAAGAGATTATTCGTCAATGTAATTTTTCTTTTATCTCTTCTAGTATGTAGCTGAGAAATAGAACTTTGATGGAGCACTCACACACATCTACTTTCTGCCATAGGACTTCTCTAGACCTTTGTCCTTTGATCCCAATTCAATTCTCTTCTGTTTGTGCTAGGATTGTTCATAATAGCCGACTGCTGAACAGTTTACAGTCGCCTGTCTCAAAAACAGTCGACTGTGTTTTGTTCTACAGTCGTCTGTTATGCACAGACTATTACAATGCAGTTTTGGGCCTTCTCTGATTATTTAGCACAGGCTACTGTTGAATGATTCACAGGCGCCTGTCCTAGTGACAGTCGACTGTGTATTGTAATTCAGTCGCCTGTCTCTCCTTGCCCAAACTCTGTTTTGATCTGACTTCTACGGCCAGTCGACTTATGTTGTATATACAGTTGACTGTCTATTAGATCAGTCGACTGTCTATGCTGTAACAGTCGCCTGTCTGTAAGTAATTTCTTTGAATCAGCTCTCTGGAAATTTCTCTTGTTATTGACAGTCGTCTGTTTAAGATTCTACAGTCGCCTGTTCTTGTTTACAGTCGACTGTGTTCCTTGCATCAGTCGTCTGTCCTGTATCTTGTGAGATTTCCAGTATTTGTCTAACTTACTCTTCTCTCGGCCAGTCGCCTGTCGAAGAAATTACAGTCGCCTGTTGGTTTAACAAACGACTGTCTTTGCTTCATCTGTCGACTGTCAACGTGGTAAGTTACCGTTATGAATTCTCACCTACCCTTGCTGACTGTGCAACAGTCGACTGTGGATTGTTCAACAGTCGACTGTCGCGAGTTCAGATTATATCCGTAGAGATTTTTCTCACAGATTTCGATTGGGTTTTTGCCTAAACTGTTTTGTGGATTTGAGAAAGCTATAAATAGAGCTTCTACTGTTTCATTGGAAGGTTACTCATTCATTGCAAAAATCCTTCAAGCTTTCATTTCCAAAGATCAAAGCTTTCAAATCCAAAGCCCTAAGTATTTCCAAATCTTGTTCTCTTGCTCTCCAACCTAGAACCAAAGATTGATCTTCTAGGCAATTGGTGCAGTCAAGAGAAAGGGCTTTCTCCTCTCTTCCAAGAGAGTTCTTCAACACACATCACACTTCTCCTTCAAGTTCTACTTCAAGGCATTTGTGATTGTAAGTGTTGCTTTCAGATTTCATAGCTTCTTTATTTGAATTGTGCTCTCGGTTGTGAGAGTAGTTTTTGCTTGCTCCCTGGTTGTGGGAGTCAAGGACATCGATTGTATTCGATTGCACTTGTAGGGTCGCTACAAGTGGGTTTTTAAGAAAACCTCAAGTTAGGGTTCTAACTTGAGTATCCGGTGGTATCCGGGTGGAAGGGACGTAGGATTACCGGGAACAAGTCGGGAGTTGACTTGGGTAATCCGAACCCTAGAAACATATCTGCGTTTGCATGTGTTTCTCTTTGGGTTGTTTTTCTATTCCGCACTTTTTGTTGGATTGCATTTTATTTGGCGTAAATTCCTTTTAAATTTGCATAAACACTATTCAACCCCCCTTCTAGTGTTTTCCCCATAGACAGTGTCCTTACAGGTGTCGGGCCGCGATATTCCAGACCCGCTGATGGGGGCCTTTTGGGCTTGGGCCCAGTTCAGCTCCTTGGTTGTAAGTTTGGTCCATCTCCTTTCGGCTCGTTCAGGGGTCATATCAACTGGTGATGGAGAAAAGAGGACGTCAAATCGAGGAATGGTGGCTACATGGGGAGAAAGTGACGCAGAGGAGCTATCCTCAGACGATGACTGGAATGACAACACTTGAACTTGCTTTATGGCTGGAAACGAAATGGTAAAAATTGGTTCCCTTGTTCAAATCTTTGACGATGAAATGAATATTAGTGATGATATGTTTTCTAGCATGGAGGAAGCTTATGAATTTTTTGTAGAACTTCTTCAAGAAATGGGTCCTAAATTCCTTAAACTAAAAAGAGTTCGTGATTTATTAAAAGAGAAATTAGGGAGCATGACACGAGGGAGAGATGAGCTTTTTATTAAGCGGAAAGAACAAAAAGAAATAATAAAATTTTTTGATGAAACCCAATTAGAAACAGAAACCGTAGAGCTAGAAATGCTAATAAAAAATTGACTACATTAGAGCTTGACAACTTTAATCTAGCTAAAGACTTATAGGAGAAAATTAGCATTCTTGGCTCTAAAGACTCTGAAATAAAATTGTTGAACCTAAAATTGGCTAGCTATGAAGAAAAATTGGAAGAGCTTGTAAAAGAAAAATCTAATTTAATAAAAGGAAAGAACATAGCCATTGACTTAGAAACTAGCGAAAAAGAAAAAAGATATGAGACTAGGATCAGTGAACTTGAGAATGAAAATAAAAATCTTAGATTGACTTTAAAGAAATTCACAAAGAGCCAATAAAGTTTTAATAAGATGATAAATGGGCTTAATGAACAATCTAGTAAACGTGGTCTAGGCTTTCAGAAAAAGCAACCTAAGGAAAAATCTATGAAGACCATTGAAAATAATTTTGCAAGAAACCTAAGCTTTCAACATTGCATGCACACAAACCACATGTCATCTACTAATAAGCATTTCAATGTTACATGTTTTTATTGCAACAAAAAGGGTCATGTTATGTATGATTGCTTAGCTAGATATTATCCTGAATATTTTATATGGGGTCCTAAGCATTGTACTAACAATTGTGGATCAAAAATTTGGTTACCAAAGGGTGCATCTTCTTTTGTATGTGCAACTTCAAGTGGAAAATGATAGCATTTGGTACCTTGATAGCGGTTGCTCGAACCATATGACAGGCAATGAATCCCTCTCCACGATGCTATCAAGGAAAGATGGAGGGATGGTTATTCTTGGCGATGGAAAGAAGTGCAAAATCGTGGGTAAAGGTAATATTGGTAAGCATCCTCTTGTGGTTATTGAGAATGTTAATCTTGTTGAGGGTTTAGCACATAATTTGTTAAGTGTGAGTCAGCTATGCTATATAGGCCTTAAGGTGCATTTCGAAAATGACAAAGTATATATTTTGAAAGGTGATGATATTCTTTTCAAGGTACATCTTATAATAACATCTACACTATCAAACTTAGTGACTCAAATAATCTAAAATGTTTAGTTGCATCACATGAGATTAGTTGGCTATGGCATCGAAGATTAGGCCACGCCGGCATGGACCTAATCTCAAAGCTTGCTCGAAAGAAACTGGTGAGAGGTTTACCTCAAATTAGCTTTGATCGGGATAAGCTTTGTGATGCATGTCAACTAGGTAAGCACATAAAAGTAGTTTCAATCCTAAAACATTGTAACTACTTCTTAGTCATTGCAACTAATACATTTAGATTTATTAGGACCCACAAAGGTTGCTAGTTTAGGTGGTATGCATTATTGCTTTGTCATTGTCGATGACTTGTCACGTTTCACTTGGGTTTATTTTTTGACATACAAACATGAAACTTTTGATGTTTTTAAAATGTTTTGTAAAAAGGTTGAAAATGTAAAAGGTTTTTCAATAGTCAAAGTTAGGAGTGATCATAGAGGGGAATTTGTTAATACTAGTTTTGATGATTTTTGTGTTTCAAAAGGTTATTCACATAATTTTTCCGCCCCGAGGACACCACAACAAAATGGGGTGGTTGAGAGGAAAAACCGTACTTTGCAAGAAATGGCTAGGACTATGATTCATGATTACAAATTGCCTTTATATTTTTGGGCCGAAGCCATGCATGCTTTTTGCTACATCTTAAATCGTGTGTCCATTAGACCCATTTTGAAGAAAACACCTTATGAGCTTTATAGAGAGTCGACTCCCAACTTATCACATTTGAAACCATTTGGATGCAAGTGATATATTCTTAAAGTGGGTGAAAATCTGGAAAAATTTGATGCAAAATCCGATGAGAGTATTTTTGTTGGATACTGACCACATAGCAAATCTTATCGAGTATTTAACAAAAGAACTCCTACTATTCATGAAACTGTGCAAGTAAAATTTGACGAGAAAAGTGCTATTAACGAATCTTTTAGTGCTACAGAACCTTCAGATATTACAGGTGGCTTCGATGGACTGGAGATAAATACTAGCAATTCCAATGAGCAAGAGAACAACAACGATGGTGCACCAAGATAGGAAGAAGAAGCTACTACAGCATCACAAGATCTCCCTAAGGATTGGCGCTTCAAGAACGATCATCCTAAGAACCAAATCCTTGGAGACACGTCGGAGGGTATACGCACAAGAAGTAGCTTTAATTTGATGGTTAACTTTGCCTTAAAATGTGGATAGTGCTTTAGAAGATTCCTATTGGATTATGGCAATGCAGGAGGAATTGTGACAATTTGATAGGAATCAAGTTTGGGAACTTGTTCCTAAAACAAAAAATCAAACAATTAAAGGCACTAAATGGGTATTTAGAAATAAACTTGACGAAATGGGCATTGTTGTGCGTAATAAAGCTAGATTAGTAGCCCAAGGATATAACCAAGAGGAAGGGATTGACTTTGACGAAACCTTTTCTCCCCTTGCAAGATTGGAAGCAATTAGAATGATTTAAGCATTCGCTAGTTTCATGAAATTCAAACTCTTTCAAATGGACATCAAGAGTGCTTTTTTGAATGGAGTTTTATCTGAAGAAGTCTATGTCAAACAACCTCCTGGGTTTGAAGACTCCATCCACCATGACTATGTTTTCAAACGTAAACGTGATTTATATGGGCTCAAACAAGCTCTTAGAGCTTGGTATGAGCGACTTAGTAAGTTTTTTCTTGAAAATAAATTTTCCATGGGAAAGGCGGATAAACCTCTATTTGTTAAACATCAAAATAAAGATATACTTGTAGTGCAAATATATGTTGATGATATCGTTTTTGGTGCTACTAACAATATACTTTGTGAGGAATTTGCTACATGTATGTATAGTGAATTTGACATGATCTTGATGGGTGAACTCACATTCATGCTTGGATTGCAAATCAAACAATGTGAGGATGGAATCTTCATCAATCAAGAAAAATATGCAAAGGAGTTAGTGAAGAAGTTTGGACTTGAAATTGCTAAGGAATGCTCTACTCCTATGTCAACGACTGCAACCATGGATAAAGACAAAAAGGGAAAGAAAGTGGATGAATAATCGGTCCATATTTTACACCTTTTTTCTGCATGTTTGCCTGCCATTTCGATTTCTCATATTGCAATTTTCATGATTATTCGACGATATTTCGTTACTTTTCACTGTCTCTCGTTTTCGTCTGATTTTAGCAAATATGGAGCAATCGGTAGCAAAAATGGGCTAAAGGAACTAACGGCACTGAAGGATGAATGGAAGAAGAAGAAGAACGCTGAAGGAATCGACGCGGAAGAGAGGAGGAGGAGAAATGAGCTCTGAAACAGGCCACTCGGCCAAGCAAGGCAGTTCACTCGGTCGAGTGAAGCAACCTACTCGGCCGAGCAAGACTTACCAAAGACATCTGCCTGACCAGATTGCCACAATGCACTCGGCCGAGTGGTTAATTCCACTCGACCGAATAGAGAACTCCACTCGCCCAAGTGGAGGCCAAGAATTTGAAAAGAGCCATGCCAACTTCTATATTTTTTTGGATGATTTGCAGACTGACGTACTCGGCCAATTCACACTTCTCACTCGGCCGAGTCATATTTCCACTCGGCCGAATGACACGAGCGCCCAGATTTTCAGATATCCTCTCACTCTTTTGAAATCTTCTATAATTTCAGTGGACAAATTTGTAGGATCCTGTCCAAAACAAAGTTAGGATCGATAATTAAAGTGGAGACTTACGCTTGCGTATGCGGAACGATAGTCTCGGAACTTTGCCTTCGGATTCGCCACGACGGATCGAGTCTTCTCACGAACGGAGTAAGGCTACTAATCCACAATCTAAATCTCTATTTTAGATTAAGAACTTGGAAGGAGGGAGAGGAAATATTTCTGCAGAGCTTCGCTATGAAGAAGATGCATTGCATGAATTTCATGCAAATGTGTAAGGAAAATGGCTACCCTTGGGTCTTATTTATAGCCCCCAAGGTAGTTATTTTAGGGTAAGTTGTTCCTTTGGAACAACTTAATTAAGGTGTACCATGATGCATGGCACATTATAAGCTTAAGTTGTACCATATGCATGGTACAACATAAGCTTAAGATATTCCCCCTTTATTAGCCATATGTCGCATGCACTTATGCATATATAATGCGACTTTCCCGCTCATACAGAGATCCTCTCCGCAAGGGAACAGATTCCCTTTGCACATGACTTCGTGTGAGCGACGTTCGAGGTCCGTATTCCCTCGTACATCCCCCACAAGGGTGTACAAACGTCTTCCATATCCAACATCTCCCACTCACACTTGAGGGGATTGTAAGAGAACGTCTTTCCCTTAGTTCTTTCATCTATCATACCGAGAAATAGACCGTGCGACCGTCATGCGCGTAGAGTCTGTTGTTGTGCACTTGTTAGAGATACACAACGAATAGGATCCTGTCCAAAACAAAGTTAGGATCGATAATTAAAGTGGAGACTTACGCTTGCATATGCGGAACGATAGTCTCGGAACTTTGCCTTCGGATTCGCCACGACGGATCGAGTCTTCTCACGAACGGAGTAAGGCTACTAATCCACAATCTAAATCTCTATTTTAGATTAAGAACTTGGAAGGAGGGAGAGGAAATATTTCTGCAGAGCTTCGCTATGAAGAAGATGCATTGCATGAATTTCATGCAAATGTGTAAGGAAAATGGCTACCCTTGGGTCTTATTTATAGCCCCCAAGGTAGTTATTTTAGGGTAAGTTGTTCCTTTGGAACAACTTAATTAAGGTGTACCATGATGCATGGCACATTATAAGCTTAAGTTGTACCATATGCATGGTACAACATAAGCTTAAGATATTCCCCCTTTATTAGCCATATGTCGCATGCACTTATGCATATATAATGCGACTTTCCCGCTCATACAGAGATCCTCTCCGCAAGGGAACAGATTCCCTTTGCACATGACTTCGTGTGCGCGACGTTCGAGGTCCGTATTCCCTCGTACATCCCCCACAAGGGTGTACAAACGTCTTCCATATCCAACATCTCCCACTCACACTTGAGGGGATTGTAAGAGAACGTCTTTCCCTTAGTTCTTTCATCTATCATACCGAGAAATAGACCGTGCGACCGTCATGCGCGTAGAGTCTGTTGTTGTGCACTTGTTAGAGATACACAACGACCTCGAAGGTGCAAAGTTGAGTAGTTCAACGCATGCTTTACCCTAGATTATTTCTTCACATTTCTTATACTTTATATTCAACAATTGAATCCCATCTGGATTACAATTGGCTGGCCAGCTTTGAATCATTAAAGTCCAAATGTGAATATGAAATCAATCTTCCTCTTCTTGTGAACCTTCTGATCTTGACTTGATTCGCTTTTCTAACGTGCCCCGCCGAGCCGAATTACCATAGCCCATTAGTAACACGCTAAGATAGCGATCATCTCGTCAAATCTAAAGGAACCAATTGGAGTCCTTAAGGGTAAGAGTTAAGACCCGTATGGCCTTTGAGTCTCACATAATAGCAAACACTATTGCTACTAACTCAGTGGTCGAAATGCATACGTGGTATGAACACGTATTACAACATCACTCCTTTCCTAGGGAGAGTATGTCTTAATGATGTTGTACGGATGAAAAGATCAGACACCACAGTGCCTATCTTTTTGAGTCCCCTTACTACTCGTGAAATATTCACGGACTCTCATCCTGCATAAGACAGATAGGATTTAAAAAATCCAATGAGATCTTTATATCCTTGTGATACAGATCTCAGATCTTTTGTAAGCATCCGTATGATGCAGATCTTTTATTCGACTATCTTGTTTAAGTCATGACTCTAAATCATTTGTCTAATGATTTTGACTTTAAACTAGTCTCATCTCTATCTTATCCATCTGATAAGATAAGGCGGTTGCTCATGTGAGAGAGCCAACCTTAATCTGTCCGACATACACAAAAAAATAGCTGAGACTTAAACACAAATGTATATAAAATCATTTGTAAGAAACTTGTATGCAAATTAAATTTTGATCTTCTATAGACATGGGAAATATTACATGATACAGCTCAGCACCTACGCATTCCCATAGATGATAAGTGTTTGAAAAACACATCTCTGGGGATCGCCTTAGTAAGGGGATCCGCTATCATCTCATGCGTGGATATGTATCCTATGTCTACTTCCTTCCGTTTATCATAATCCTTCGTAAACTTGAATCGAATGTCAATGTGTTTGGTCTTACAATGAAATTTAGGATCTTTGACATAGGCAATCGAAGCTTGACTATCACTGTATATAGGAACAGTGCTCGAGTCAGAGGCATTCGTCAGCCTGTCTAAGAATTTCCTAAGCCAAACAGCTTCTTGGACCGCCATGCTGAATGCTACGAACTCGGCTTCCATGGTTGATAGAGCGATGCAGGTTTGTTTCTTGCTGCTCCAGGATATTGCACCATTCCCGAGTAAGAAAACAAAGCCTGAGGTAGATCTTCGCTCGTCGAGATCACCCGCCCAATCAGCATCGGTATAGCCTTCGAGTCTCAAGGTATTGCCTTGATAGCATAACGCATAGTCTGCAGTCCCTTTGAGGTATCTTAATATCCTCTTCACCGCTTTCCAGTGTGCCTGCCCTGGGTTGGATTGGTAACGGCTTACCATACCAACAGCATAGCAAATGTCGGGTCTAGTACACATCATGGCGTACATCAGACTCCCGACAGCACTGGAGTATGGAACTTTTTCCATAGCTTTCTTTTCTTTTGGATCTTTGGGACACATCTCCAAACATAGACCCTCGCCTTTGCTTATTGGAGTATCAATTGGCTTGCAGTCCTGCATATTAAACCGTTCTAAAACTTTCTTTATATACGTCTCTTGAGAGAGAGAAAGAAGTTTCTTGGAACGATTCCTTGATATCTTAACCCCAAGGATATATGCAGCTTCACCCATGTCTTTCATCTCAAAGACAGATGAAAGCCAAGCTTTGATATCCAATATAAGACGCTTATCATTTCCGGCTATAAGTATGTCATCTACATAAAGAGACATAATTATATACTTGTTTTTAATCCTCTTAATATATACGCAATTGTCTTCGTCGAGCATGGAGAATCCATACGACAAAACAACTTCTTGAAAGCGCATATACCACTGCCTTGAGGATTGTTTAAGACCATATATGGATTTACGAAGTTTACAAACCTTATGTTTGTTTTCTTCTTGTACGAACCCGTTTGGTTGTTCCATGTAGATCTCCTCATCTAGTTCTCCGTTAAGAAAGGCAGTCTTTACATCCATCTGATGTAATTCGAGGTCCAAACAAGCCACCATTGCCAGAATTAAGCGAATCGAGGTAAAACGCACGACAGGAGAGAAAGTCTCTTCGTAGTCTATTCCTTCCTGTTGCGTGAAACCTTTCGCAACAAGGTGAGCTTTATATTTCTCGATGGAGCCATCAGCCTTATGCTTGATTTTGAGAACCAATGGCTCTACGTCCCTTAGGTAAATTAACCAAGTCCCAGACTTGGTTTGTTTTCATGGATTGAAGTTCTTCTTCCATTGCCGCTATCCATTTATCTTTAGCAGGGCATGTGACGGCCTGTTTGAAATTTGCAGGTTCGTCATCATCTTGTAGTAATGTCATGAATGTTTGAGGAAATTCATCCTCAAATCTCAGAGGTGTTAGCCTCGTCCGATTACTACGTCTTGTTTGAGTTTGATCACTCCCACTTGGAATGACATCACTCCCACTTGGAATAACATCACTCCCACTCGGAATAGGATTGGTATCGTTCGTATCATTCATTGGTGAAGTTTGAAACGTATTTTCTTCTTCACCAAGAATTCTCCCACTCGAACGTTCCGATCCTTTTTGATCCCAAGTCTCAAACAAGGATAAGTCTTGACTTATCTCACCCTGTCTTGGAAACTCATTTTCCAAGAAGACAACATCCCTCGATTCGAATTCTATAAGACCTCCATTGTCCTCTTGACCGACGAAAACATATCCTTTGGAGTTTTCAGCGTATCGGATGAAGATACACTTCCTCCCACGTGGCCCAAGTTTGCCATATTTGTGAGAGGATAAATGTGCGTAAGATGCACAACCCCAAGGTTTTAGAATGCTTAAGTCTGGAGTTCTATT
The DNA here is from genome assembly GCA_030789695.1 of Scilla litardierei. Taxonomy (NCBI): domain Eukaryota; kingdom Viridiplantae; phylum Streptophyta; class Magnoliopsida; order Asparagales; family Asparagaceae; genus Scilla; species Scilla litardierei. The sequence continues at coordinate 214,419,346 of CM061142.1, read as the reverse complement.
GTTCCACAACTCATAAGGAGTAGAACTTACCGACTTCGAGGGTACACGGTTTAAGATGAATGCCGCCGTTAATAATGCGTCACCCCAAAAGGTGATAGGCAAATTTGCCTGAGACATCATTGAACGGACCATTTCCATCAATGTCCTATTTCTTCTTTCCGCAACACCGTTTTGTTGCGGAGTGTAAGGCATAGTTACCTGATGTACTATGCCTTTTTCATCACAAAGTTCCTTAAAACTTATTGATTGATATTCACCGCCCCTATCGGTTCGCAAAACCTTAATCTTGCGATCTAATTGATTCTCCACCAAACTCATATAGTTTTTAAAGCAAGCCAAAGCTTCACTTTTGTGGGATATCAAATAGATATGTCCGAAACGGGTGAAGTCATCAATAAATGTGATGAAATAGGACTTCCCGTGTCTTGTCCTAACATTCATTGGACCGCAAATGTCCGAATGGATAAGCTGTAATGGAACTTCGGCCCTTGTGCCAGTTCCAAACGGCTTGCGACAAGTTTTCCCTACAAGACAATGTTCGCAAGTTGACATTTCAACTTTTGAAACATTAGATAGCAAGCCACTTTTGGCAAGTCTATCCATTCTAGTTGGTCCAATATGACCAAGTCTTGCATGCCAACAAATGATTTCAGACTCAGAGTTAGAAGCATTTGTCAAATGAAAACTTTCATTAATGGAAGAAGCAACATCATACATTGTATTTAAAACAATTAATCAATTACAAACATTACCAGAACCAATCAAAGAATTATTACAAACAAGGTCAACACATTGTTTATAGAACCTCCACTCATAATCTAAAGACATTAACATGACCACGGAAACGATATTCCTTCTAATATCTGGAGCAAAGAGGACGTCGTGCAATAATAAAGTCCGGCCGTTGTCGAGAACTAGCTTGCATGTTCCGACGCCTTTGACTTCAACACGTGTGTTGTTGCCGACGTATATCCACTTTGTTCCTTGAGTTATCTTTCGATACTCTACGAAGAACCTTCTGTCCTTCGCAACGTGGTCTGTGGCCCCTGAATCAATCAACCAAAAATAGTTAGATTCAGCAAGAAACACGGAACTAGAAACACATATGTAACTAGCCCTACAAGTTACCTTGTCACTTCCATCCGTACACTTACGGGCGAAGTGACCGTACTTGTTGCACTTAAAGCACTTGATCTTCTTCAAGTTTTTCTTCTTTGAGTGCACATTCTTTTGCCACTTTTTGTTCTTTGTCTTCTTTGAGGTCTCCGGTTCTTGCTTACGTTCGTTCACAAACCTTAAGCGTTTCCGCTTATTTCCTCCATGTAAGGAACTAGCGGCCACGTGCACTTCTGCACTTGGTTTTGCGGCTTGAATCCGCTCTTCCTCGAGTTCGAGGTGTTTCGAAACATCGCTTAAAGTTTTAATGCATTCATTATGAGTGAGATGCATTTTCATGTTATCCCAGCTATCTGGGAGTGAACGAATGACTGCTTGGATCTGCTGTTCGTCAGACAGCGTAACACCCGCATCCTTTAATTCAGATATAAGATTCGCCATGTGGCGGAGATGCTTTTTCATAGAATGATCTCGCCGCATCTTGTACGAATCAAATTGAATATTCAAGGAGCGGAGTTTGGTAACCGAAGTTCCACCAAACTTTATCTCTAGCTCAGACCATATGTCTTTAGCTAGGTCGAATTCCCGAAATAGGCGCATTATGTCATTGTCCATCGCGGACAGTAACGTAATACGTGCTATTTTGTTCTTTCGAGTCCAAGTGTCATAAGCTTCCCGGTCCCTTTTGTGTTGGGCCGTATTGCCCAACTCAGGTTCTACCATTATGTTTTGGAGTGTTTCGAGCACATCTTGCTCCTCCAAAACATATTGGATCTTTATTGACCAAAGTTTATAATTGTCGCCGTTGAGCTTTTCACCTTTGTTAAGCTCTGCGACAATATTCTTAGAAGCGGTAGACATTTTCGATTCAAAAAACTGCAAAGAGAATGAAAAACACGATCAAAATTCTATGCATAAAGTTTCGATTCTTTAAACACTTGATAAGTTCCTTGGATGCGTTGAAATGTTACTCTAGAATCGAGAAGTTCACTACGTTCCCAACTACCATCTAGAAGTAACTTTCAAAGTATCCCTCTTACTTATCTTAAGTAAAAAGAAATCAGAAATAATACCCGTATGGTATTAGCAGCGGAAAATCACTTTGAAAAACTTATCTTTCAAAATAGAATAGGTGAGAATTAGCGCAAAGAATTTTAACGCAACAATTGCCAAGCCACGAGACCTGTTCTACACACCCATGGGTTAGATAACCATGGCCGGATCGTGGTAGGACTTGGAATTCCAAATTGCGCTATCCCGATTTAAGGACGGGACATAACCTATTTGAAAAACATCTTTTTCAAAAATTTGAAAGCACGTTGGCTAGTCTCCGTAGAGTAGAGCACAACGTCACAAGTACATTGGCTAATCTCCGTAGAGTAGAGCACAATGACATGGCTAATCTCGCATGAAGTAGAGCACTATGGCTAATCTTCAAGGAGTAGAGCCCAAATGAAAACTTCATTAAAACGTTAGTCCCGTATGAACTAGTCGGCACTTTGGTTAGCCCCGTATGGGCTAATCGACACATTCGAGTATGACCAATACCCTTTGTCACCCCGTATGGGTCAGTTGACAAATTTTTAGCCGATTCAGACCTTCTGTCAGATTGGTCGACCAAAAACACAAAATTGGTCGACCAATTTTTAAAAAAAACTTCTTCCCGGCCAGGGCCTCTGCCCTGGCCGGGGCTTGGCCAAGGGCCGGCCAGGGCCTCTGCCCTGGCCGGCCAGGGGCCCTGGCCCCCTCGGCCAGGGCCTCTGCCCTGGCCGAGGCCAGGGCATTGGCCCTGGCCTCTGCCAGGGCCGGCCAGGCCCTGGCCGAGGCCAGGGCGCCGGCCCTGGCCTCTGCCAGGGCCGGCCAGGCCCTGGCAGTGGCCAGGGCGCCGGCCCTTGCCACTGCCAGGGCCGGCCTGGCCGGCCTGGCCGGCCCTGGCCACTGCCAGGGCCGGCCAGACCTTGGCCGGCCACTGCCGGCCTGGCCATGGCCGGCCATGGCTTGGCCATGGCCAAGGCCATTCGGCATTGGCCGGCCATGGCCCCTTTGGCCATGGCCGGCCACCCCCTCGGATGGGGTTGCCGCACACATTCCACCCCCTTGATGGGGTGGTCGCCGGTGGTTATTGGCCGTAGCCAACCCCCTCCGCACGGGGAGAGGGGATGCATGGCCTTCATGGCCCATTTGGCCATGGTGCACATGCACCAAATTTTCCTCTTACCCGATGGAAATAACTTCCATCATCTTCCTCGATGAAGCACCCGTTCGTCGATGAAGTTAGTTATTGCCTAATGGCCGTGTGCCAAAAATGACTAACGTACTACGTGAACGGTCGGTTCTTCCCGTCACGGAGAGTTCCTACCATATCCGTAATGATAGGAGACCCTAACGTTAAAAGAACAACCGCTGCGTTCTCTCCGTCATGAAGCGTTCCTACTATATCCGTAATAGTAGGAGACCCATTCGTGAAAAAGACAACGACTCGTTCGTAGTTTCGACGGGGCGGTGGATTGACCGGGACGAACCCATATGGCTCTGATACCAATGTAGGATCCTGTCCAAAACAAAGTTAGGATCGATAATTAAAGTGGAGACTTACGCTTGCGTATGCGGAACGATAGTCTCGGAACTTTGCCTTCGGATTCGCCACGACGGATCGAGTCTTCTCACGAACGGAGTAAGGCTACTAATCCACAATCTAAATCTCTATTTTAGATTAAGAACTTGGAAGGAGGGAGAGGAAATATTTCTGCAGAGCTTCGCTATGAAGAAGATGCATTGCATGAATTTCATGCAAATGTGTAAGGAAAATGGCTATCCTTGGGTCTTATTTATAGCCCCCAAGGTAGTTATTTTAGGGTAAGTTGTTCCTTTGGAACAACTTAATTAAGGTGTACCATGATGCATGGCACATTATAAGCTTAAGTTGTACCATATGCATGGTACAACATAAGCTTAAGATATTCCCCCTTTATTAGCCATATGTCGCATGCACTTATGCATATATAATGCGACTTTCCCGCTCATACAGAGATCCTCTCCGCAAGGGAACAGATTCCCTTTGCACATGACTTCGTGTGCGCGACGTTCGAGGTCCGTATTCCCTCGTACATCCCCCACAAGGGTGTACAAACGTCTTCCATATCCAACAAAATTATTTTTCACATATTTTTTATAGATAGTATACTTTATGAAGATTCCAACGCCACTAAGAATGCACCAATCGGAGGTCGGATGAAATCTGGAGAATTTCTACAAGTTGACGCTACAGTGCTGGAATTTCTACTCGGCCAGAGTGAGAATCTCACTCGGCCGAGTGAGCGCGGGCCCAGAACTTAAGTTGCGGCTAGAGCTAACTTTGGGCACGAATTTCAGAGGGTTCTAGGGTTATTTGCTAAGTTTTGGGGGGACTATATATAGGGTGTGTAGCCGTCATTAGAGGGGTTTTTTATTTTATTTTCTTGGAGATTATTTTAGAGGTTAGGCCATGCCCTAGGCCCCCTCTTGGATCTAAAAGCTTGGTATTGGATTGAAGTTCTCCATCAAAGCTAAGTATCTTTGTTCTTGTTATTTGAATCATTGATTTGATATCTTTTTACATGCAAGCAATGTTTTTTATTGATTCCTATATCGTTATTGATATGCCTGGTTGATCGTTGTTCTAGGGAAGGGGATGAACCCTATGTATTTCATGTCAGATTTGTGATGAATGAATTTCTGTATTGCTAGAATTGTTAGAAGTTTAGATTGTGATTGATTTGTTACGGATGGCTAGGAATTTCCATTGATCCAGAGTTTGCAAGAGATTGGGCTCTGATCAATGGGAAGGTCTAGATATTCGATTTAGATTTATAATCGAGATTCACTAGGTTTGGTTTGCAAGAGATTGGACCAAAGATAGCATTTTTATTATAAATCTATACCCATATTCATTTGCAAGAGATTGAACGAATACGAGCTATCACAATCTAGGTTGTAACTCGAGTTTGCATGAGAGTGGGCTCGAGGTGCGAATGGACGATGATGCCGATCTTAATGCTAGTGGCTTAGATTAGGGTTTGCACGAGAGTGGGCTCTGATCTAGGTCGCTATAGACCTGCAATAGCGTGAGAACGTGAGCTTGGTTCTCTATTTAGTTACGACTAGTTCACCTCAATCCAAGTCTAGTAACATTAAGATTCGCGATTCACAAGGATGCATGATAATCCATAGTGGGGATTCCATAGCCCTAGTCATTTTTATTATATTGAATTTGAATCGATATTTTATCCAACATCTTTATCACCGACACCCACATCAATCACCATTGTCATTACATCACATCATAATCCACATCCATCAATAAACCTTAGTAGTCGAGCCAGCCTATGATAGATTGGAGCCAACACCACCTCCTCGTGTTCGATACCCACTCGCCACTACACCGTGCGCTTGCGGTAAAACTACGACTATCTCCCGGGTATGTATCCGGGGGCCGATCAAGTTTTTGGCGACGTTGCCAGGGAGGTGTTTCCCGTTGGGTGCCAATTTGTCTCAAATAGGTTGATTAGACTACGAATTTTTTTTAACAAAAGGGAATTTTCACCCTCGCCACCATTATTATCATTTCTATATTCTTTTGTGCCACTGATGTTTTTCTTCCGGTATTTATCTTTGTTGATCAGGTGTTATGAATTATACTATGTGGACCACATATTTTGATCAGAGTGCTCAGACGGGAGAATAATATTTTGATCAGAGTGCTCAGACGGGAGAATACTATTTTGATCAGAGTGCTCAAACGGGAGAATAGTTTTTTGATGAGATGCATGCTTCCATATGGACCACTGATTTTGATCAGAATGCTCAGACGGGAGACCACCGTCTTGATGAGATGCTTGCACAACAGGTTGAAATGCAAGGCAGGATTGAAAAGGGCGACTTTCAATTGGAATGGTTGAAAAGAGACCTTGAAATCAATACGCTCATGCTTAAGGTTGCAATGATTTCCAAAGATATCTGTTCTTCTTCTTCATCTTATGGGCAAGAAGCATCACCAATCATATTACCAGAGCCAGAATGTGCCGTCGTCGATCCCACATCCTACGATACAGCTATTACATATGAAGAGTGGATGGACGAAGAGGCAGTGGAGGAAGAAGAAATTGAGTCATATGCACCGCCAGGGGAGGAGGCATTTCAGAACTTATTGGAGGGCCTCTTGGAGTCAGTAAGGTTCATTGGTTCAGAGAGCATTACAGCAGATGATGCATTCGAGTTACGATTTGTAGATTTTGTTGTGAACCATGTTTCGGCTGCATGAACAATTGATGAGGATATCCATGTCAGTCTTGAGGGGGATAGACTATATTTTTGGCTTGCTTGCGGGAATTCCCCTCCACATGATACGTCCCCACAAGTTGACACACATGAGCAGCCAGCATCACCATTCTAGAGAGAGCCTACATTGATAGTTGATGAGAAGGCAAAAGAGCACACTGTCGAGCCAGAGCATATTTTTGAGGAGGCCTTACACACGGAGCAAGATCTTATTGTTGAGGAGGTTGTGCATCGGGACGAGGACACAACCATTCATGAGGATTCCGAGCACTACCCTCCTCCATTAGAGCTTCTGCGGTCACCTCATCCTTCCACTGACGTCGAGGACTATACCACAGAGCTTACTGCTCCCACTCAGGAAGATATTTTTATCCATTCCATTTCTGAATCATGTATTCCATTTGATATTTATTTTGATTCAGATATTTTTGACACATCGTACCTTTTGCAGCACACGTACGATTATGGATCGGAGGTATGCTTGGACGCGTCATATCTAAACGAACCCGTCGAGGAGGTCCACACCTATGATCCAGATTTACCTGAGCAGCTGAGAGAGGACACCATGGAGACATCTATCACATCACGAGAGGATATTGGATTATTTCCAGGGAAGTATCGTCCACTACTATTTATTTCATATATTTCTATAGACGATCCTCTTTGGAATACTTTTATTATTAGGGTGAAATTTTTGCAGAGAACTGATGCATCCTATTCTATGCAGGGTACATGTGGAGTCCTTGTGGGAATGCTGGAGGATGCATTACTGGAGTTCGTTGGTGTTCGTGGACACACGCACCTGGTGGAGCCACGGAAGGAGCAGTTGGAGCAGTTGCCGGTACCATCAAAGATACTGGATCCGTCTTTTGCTATAGGTGATTCCAATCCAGTAGTGTAGCAATAGCGTAAAATTTTATGCTTTAAATAAACACGAATCCACTCGATAGCAAGAGGACCGTATAGATTTGATTGAATAAATATCACCTCATATGACGGCAACAAAAATCTTTTACACACCAAATCCATTATATATATTAATTGCCCTGTTCATATTTTGATACGCCACATCCTTTTGCTCACCACCATCGAGCATTTCTTTCAAGTGAATACTCACTTTCTTATTCGTTTGACTTGAGCTCGCTTAGCAAAGACGTGACATTTTTGATCGAGTCATTTGAATAGGATTGTTTGGTATAAGCTTGGGGGAATGCGTTCTCATGCATCATTGCATGTGCTTGTAGTTGCATTAGGATTTCATGTCATTCATTTCATCATTTTTCATTCACCCCCCATATTTATCGTTGTTCATCATATTCTTCCATTATGATCACATTGAGGACAATGTGAAGTTTAAGCTTGGTGGAGTGAATTTCTATGCCATTTAAATGCATTGGTTGCATTTTTACTTTATTTTAGGAATTTTAGAATTTTTCAAAATTTTTGGCATCATCTTTTTGGATTTACCATTTTATTTTTCTTTTATGTGTGTTCATGCATCATGTTGTGTGCTTGATTTTCTTTTCCTTCCTTTATTTTATTTTTTATTTATTTATTTTCTTTTCCTTCTTTTGCTAGATATAATCCTTATGATGATATCTCTTAATGCTTTAGCAACCATCACGATGCTAATTATTCCTTGCCATGCTACTTTGAGTATCTCACAGTCCTGCTATCCTTGTGCTTGCTTATATATTCTTTTGATGATTCCTCTATATGAATGCATGATATTAATTGAAGTTGAATGTATGGATTAGAGTTTAGTATGCTTTTGTTGGAAGTGCACCAAGATTCACGCATCAATTGTATAACGGAAGCATCTGCCTTATTGTCTTGTTCACCTTCTGTTGCATGCTTGATATGATTGTACTCTTTACTGCTTGACTTCACTATCTATTGAAATGATTGAGAATATCCGTGCTTACATATGAGTTTAGTTGATGTATTATCTTATTGAACCATTTGTGCACATCTTAGAGTGAACCAAGTGTTACACCATTTCCTTCTCCACATATATCTTTTTATTCTCTACAAGTCACTCGAGTTCACTTCCTAAAGCTACTTACGTCGCATCTATTTTCCAAAAAACCATATGAAGGAAAAAAGTTAGCTCCAAAAAATTCCAAAAAGCCAAAAAGGAGTCAAAAACCAAAAATACAAATCATATAGCTCCTACAAAAATCCAAAAAGAAAAATGAGAAACAAAAAGTTCAAAAAGAAAAAGAAAGATATTTCTCTATCTAAGTAATGGAGCCACAAAATACTTGGGAAACCCAAGGCAAAAATCTCATTTCCACTATCACATTCCTTTTAGATGCGATGCCTCAAGCTAAGCTTGGGGGGTGAATTCATTTGACCATATGAGTGAGTACGACATTAGAGTGGAGAGGTGCACGAATGTGCAAGTTTGATAATACTAAGACTTGGCAAATTACTTTAGCTAGGGAGACTTCTTATGAATTGATATGAAAGTGTGAATGACATGTCTCTTATTCCATTCTCTATTGCATGCTTGGTGTGATTCTTATATGCTTCTGTTATAACTCTTGATTGAAAAGTGCATCGCCAACATTTTATATTAAATTCTATAAAATGCATGATGTGGACATGAATTGATTGTATGAATTTAGGGAGTCCCTTTTGTTGTTCTTAAAAGCTTGCAAGTACCATGTTTAAGTAAGATGTGAAATCTTTATAGCATGTGATTCGTATTTTCAAAGTTATCGTGATGTGTAGGATCTGATAGAATAATCTAGCAACCCCTTCCACTCAGTATTCTTTCTCTTTCATTTCATTTCCTATGTTTTCATTTCCCGAGTTCGTCTCTCTACTTATCTTTCTCGAGGACGAGTAAGAGTCAAGCTTGGGGAATTTTGATCGGTCCATATTTTACACCTTTTTTCTGCATGTTTGCATGCCAATTCGATTGCTTATATTGCGATATACATGATTATTTGACGATATTACGTTACTTTTCACTATTTCTCATTTTCGTCTGATTTCAGAAAATATGGAGCAATTGGGATCAAAAATGGGCTAAAGGAACTAACGGCACAGAAGGATGAGTGGAAGAAGAAGAAGAACATCGAAGGAATCGACGAGGAAGCGAGGAGGAGGAGAAATGAGCTCTGAAACAGGCCACTCGGCCGAGCAAGGCAGTTCACTCGACCGAGTGAAGCAGCCTACTCGGTTGAGCAAGACTGACCAAAGACATCTGCCTGACTAGAGTGCCACAATGCACTCAGCCGAGTGGTTAATTCCACTCGGCCGAGTAGAGAACTCCACTAGCCCGAGGGGAGGCCAAGAATTCGAAGAGAGCCATACCGACTTCTCTGTTTTTCTGCATGATCTGCAGACTGACGTACTCAGCCTAGTCACACTTCTCACTCGGCCGAGTCATATTTCCACTCGGCCGAATGACACGAGCGCCCAGATTTTCAGATAGCCTCTCACTCTTTTGAAATCTGATATCATTCCAATAGGCAAAGTATTTTTATCATATTTTTTATGGATAATAGACTTCATGTCGGTTCCAACGCCACCAAGAACGCACCAATCGGAGGTCAGCTGAAATCTGGAGAATTTCTGTAAGTTGACGCTGCAGTGCTGGAATTTCTACTCGGCCAAAGTGAGAACCTCACTCGGCCGAGTGAGCGCGGGTCTAGAACTTAAGTTGTAGCCAGAGCTAACTTTGGGTACGAATTTCAGAGGGTTTTTAGGGTTATTTGCTAGGGTTTTGGGGGACTATATATAGGGTTGTAGCCGTCATTAGAGGGGTTTTCGATTTTATTTTCTTGGAGATTATTTTAGAGGTTAGGCCATGCCCTAGGCCCACTCTTGGATCTAAAATCTTGTAATTGGATTGAAGTTCTTCATCAAAGCTAAGTATCTTTGTTCTTGTTATTTGAATCATTGATTTGATATCTTTTTACATGCAAGCAAAGTTTTTTATTGATTCCTATATCGTTATTGCTATGCCTGGTTGATCGTTGTTCTAGGGAAGGGGATGAACCCTATGGATTTCATGTCAGATTTGTGATGAATGAATTTCTGTATTGCTAGAATTGTTAGAAGGTTATATTGTAATTGATTTATTACGGATAGCTAGGAATTTCCATTGATCCAGAGTTTGCAAGAGATTGGGCTCTGATCAATGGGAAGGTCTAGATATTCGATTTAGATTTATAATCGAGATTCACTAGGTTTGGTTTGCAAGAGATTGGACCAAAGCTAGCATTTTTATTATAAATCTATACCTATATTTGTTTGCAAGAGATTGGACGAATACGAGCTATCACAATCTACGTTGTAACTCGAGTTTGCATAAGAGTGGGCTCGAGGTGCGATTGGATGATGATGCCGATCTTAATGCAAGTGGCTTAGATTAGGGTATGCACGAGAGTGGGCTCTGATCTAGGTCGCTATAGACCTGTAATAGCATGAGTGCGTGAGCTTGGTTCTCTATTTAGTTACGACTAGTTCACCTCAATCCAAGTCTAGTAACATTGAGATTCGTGATTCACAATGATGCATGATAATCCGTAGTGGGGATTCCCTAGCTCTAGGCATTTTTATTATATTGAATTTGAATCGATATTTTATTCAACATCCTTATCACCGATACCGACATCAATCACCATTGTCATTACATCACATCATAATCCACATCCATCAATAAACCTTAGTAGTCGAGCCAGCCTAAGATAGATTGGAGCCAACACCACCTCCTCGTGTTCGATACCCGATTGCCACTACACCGTGCGCTTGCAGTAAAACTACGACTGTCTCCCGGGTGAGTATCTGTGTGCCGATCAATGAACGCTAGTACCGATGTATGATTGGTAGCCTATTATATTTGACAGCTAGTAGGCCTGATATAATGTTTAGTGTGTGTTTAACTGCTATATTTCAATCTTGTCCAAAAGAGTCACATCTTTCTTTAGTTAAACGAATAATTCGATATGTTAAAGGGATTTTAGATTTTGGTTTATGGTATCCTTGTTCCACATCATTTGAGCTTCTAGGATACAGTGGTGCAGATTTTGCGTGAAGTTAGACCAATCGTAAGAGTACCATTGGCACTTGCCAACTACTAGGCATGTCTCTTGTTTCATGGTTCTCCAAGAATCAAAACTCCATAGCATTGAGTACAACCGAAGTCGAATATGTTTCGGCAGGTTGTTGTTGTGCTCAAATTCTATGGATGAGACAAATCTTGAGAGACTACGATCTTACTTTCCAACCGACAACCATTTGGTGTGACAACAAGAGTGCTATAGATCTATCTAAAAATCCAATTCTATACTCTAGGACAAAACATATTGATATTCGTCACCACTTTCTTAGAGATCATGTTGATAAGAAAGATATCTCTTTAGGAATATTGATACCGAAAAATAATTAGCAGACATATTCACCACACCCTTAAACCAATAACAATTTTGCTTCATTCGAAGGGAGTTGAGGATTATGTCACTAATTGAGAATTAGCATGCATATCCATGCACATACGCATGCTTAAACATTGTATCTAATCTATACACATTGCACACTAAATCATGTCAAAATAGGTTTGATCATTCATTGTATGTGCATGCATGGCCGTCATGAATATTATTGACTTCAATTGAGTATTTGATATGAACCATGTTAGACATCCTTGAAACATTAAAATGATTTTGATGATGATGCACCATATTTTTCGTAAAATCCACATGATTGAATTATCAATGAAAAAGTGAAACTTGTTCGCATGCCAAATTGTACGAATCAAATAGATTGATTGAGGCTTATAAAATATGGAGACAATTGGAGGTGCTTAGATTCTAAACATTTTTTACCTATATTTTGTCTTTACAATTTTGTGCGCTTAATTCTCTATGAAATATTATATAGTAGGAGTCAAATAAGTCGATCCCTTCATGCGTCACTATTCTGAGACACCAACATTGTAAAATAAAAAATGCAATGAGCATTTAAAAAGGGGGGAAATAAAAAGAAAAAGAAAAAGCGATTAGCAAAACATCTTCAAATATACTACATTTGATACCGGTGGTTAGTAACCTGATTTCGGGGGTTATTGAGCAATGCGTATGAAATATTGTAGATTACGTAACCACTTAGCGCACCTCAGTTCCAAAGGACCCAAAATTTAACACCATGGTATCCCTTGATTGGTGTCTCCCTACACCTTACGTATTGATCATTCCATAGAGATGGTAAGTTCACAAAATGTCTAAGATAAGTTTATATCTCGACCTCTTGGTTTCTAAGCTCTCTTCAAATTATCAAAGTGTTTTTTAATAAAACATCTTCCTGTTAGTTTCTTACAATGAATGCATGCTTTCAATGCTCATGACATTTATTATAATTTGAGTTCGTGGGGAGGAAGCATTACTATGAGCATCGTCATCAATTTCTTGTTTCTCTTATATGCTAATCTTGTTTCATGCCTTATTCGTAACATTGTTCAGTAGTATTTGCGACCTTTTTGATAAATGGAAATGGGGGAGAGTAGAAAAATAAAGAAAAATAAAATGCATTGATTATAGATCAAGAATGAGAAGGAGAGATGCACAGTTTGAGGGGGAGCCTGAGCTTGTCACAATTTTTCATGTCATCACATCGATAGGGGGAGCTTTGTATGATGTTCAGAATTATGTGCACTATATGACTTGCTTTTCAATATCATTTTTCAATTTTTTCTAGGCTTGTTTGCCATAATAAAAAAGGGGAGATTGTTGGTCTATTTAGCCCACTAAATAGGTCATACGTGTTAAATTTGTTGATGACAAACAAGGCGTGTGGGACTAACATTTTTCATTAAGTGATTTTAGAGGGAAAAGTGCAAAATAAATTTTGGTTGCAAGAGATAGATTGCATGTGGACATTGGTGCAAAAAGGAAATTCAAAATAATCATGCATCATCAATATAAAGATGAAGACTTAAATTGGTCAAAGACAGAGATTTGATTGGATCCTTGAGGGATTTAAATGACTTTTATTCTTTATAAGAAGGATGTGATCTTCTACTTGAATTCAAACTCCATGTTCTCACACAAACACAAAGGATTCGATCTCCTATTCAATCTCCTATTCAACTTCAATCCAAAATCCCATGATCATCCAAAAACCAGGCCAACAACAAATATAAAAATCCACTTCCCTTTGCCGCATCAGATAAGTGCTCCAAAAACTATATTCTTCAAAAAAAATTAAGCCGCAAGCTTCTTTTTTCATCAAGCCTCAAACTCCAAGTTTATAAATAAATCAACTCTCTTCAATAAAAAGATATAACGTGCTTCAAGTCCTTTTCTCCAAACGCATGGCAAGGGCAAGGGAAAATTTCAGCAAATCATCTTTGTGAGCAACAAGATAAACATTGTTTGCTACAACATTGTTTTTTCATCAATGTTTTTTATCTTGGTGGCAAAGAAAAAAAATTTTCTTCACCATTTGCTGCAAGTTCTATCATCATGGCACCATGTTTTTTGTTGTTGATGCAACTCCATACATCTCACGGCAAAGGTCACAACACCATCTTCAAGTTCTCTCTTCAAGTTTCAATCCAAAGGAGGAGTTGATCAAGCAAGATACAAAGTGTTTAGATTCGTGAAATCCGTTTTTGATCGCGTAGTCGACTTCGAACATCCATATCTACTGATCCAGACGTCGGACCGACATGCCGTTTGCGCATACGTGACCACACCTATATACCCTTCGCAACAGTGGTACCTATCCTCTGCTCAGTTCTCAAAAGCAGATCCAGTCTGGGTGTTTTCCATAGAACTGCCACTGCAGAATTCAGATTTGCGTAGTAATCTTCTGAAGACTATATCTTCCAATCCAGACATCGGATCAGCGAATCATTTGTGCCCACGCGATCACTATCTCACAAAATTTATCATGGTGTTATCCCTCTGATTTTTCATTGTGGTATTAAAGCTGTTTGAATCTATTTTTATTGTGGGATTGTCTTGTGAATAGCTTTACTCTGAAGCAATTTTGTGCTTAAACTCTTGAACTATATCTTTGTACGGTGAGATCACTACCCGTAAGTGTGATCAGATTTGTTGAGTGAAATCCTTATAGGTTTTGGGGACGAAGTTTTGGCGGGGAGCCACTCCGTTAAAAATATATGTGTCTGATTGTCTATGTGATTGTGATTGTGATTGGTTTTTAAATTTTGCCATACACCTTATTTAACCCCCCCCCAAGGGTGTTTTTCAGATACATCATATGGAGCTACTGGGGCCAAGACTTTAGAAGACGCCACCTCAGCCTGCTCGACTTCATCTGCGACCCTTATCTCTTCGAGCCTGTCAGAATCAACCCCAGAGGTGGTAAACCACCACATTATTTTCTCATCACATCGAAGGAAGCCCTCTCGGAACAAATTCGCGATCTGGAGGGAAATGGCTTCATCGTTGCTCTTGATGACTTCATCAACAATTTTCTTGAGGTCGATCGCCTTCGAACTATCGCTCTGAGATTGAAGCTTGGCTTTCTCAGTCTTACATCTCTCCTGCCCAGAGCCAGCTCGGCCTCCTTCTTCAAAGAAGACAAGATTCGAACGTTTTCTACAGCTACTAATCGATAGGCATCAGCGACCGACTGTGCCCCTTCTCCTCAACCAATGCCTTCCCCAACCTCCCAACCTCTGAAAAAGTTCGACAACCTTGAGAAGTGCTGACTTCAACTCAATCTGAACCTCCTTGGCTGCCTTCTCAGATGCCACCACCCTCCGACACTCATAGTCGAGGTTTTCTTCGGCCTCAGCCATCATCAACGATTATCACTGTATTTCGGTGGAAATCGAAGACATCAGTGAAACAATGGGGTTAGAGGCATCTGGGGACCAAGAAAAAGGGAAGAAGGGGAAGTACCGACCTGTTGGATTTGACATACCATGAAGTCTGCCAAGTCTTCAGGGTCGACCTTTCTCAGGAAGGAACGATCCCTTGGAAGGACGAAATTCTTTGCTTAACCGTTCGCCACCCTACTGTCAACGAAGACCGATTCATTAGCCTGCACTTCGTGGACAGGCCGGACGAGATCACCTCCAGAGTGTTCCTGGTCGACAGGAGCAGATCAGAACACGGGATGTATCCGAGCCTATTCTAACTCAAAAGGGGTCATCTCGGTCTGCTCGAGAGGGGAGATGCCCCCCGTGGCTGAGAATTGGCACTGGTATTCTGCGATGGGTCCAAGATCTTAGGATCAGCCTCGTCTTCCTTCCTCCTCTTCTCAGGAACCTCAAGACATATCTGTGTTCCTTGCCCATGGTGCACGAATGAGAACACCGCAAGTGGATGGTGCGTTATAGTATGTATAGATTGTCGAACTCTAGGGAGGCGGTTGTCTAACACTTAGCTTTTTGTGGAAGGAGGAGAATGTGTGGTTGGGATTGTCACGTGTGATTTGGTTGGTTGGTTGAGGAAAGTGGAATTGACTAAATATTAAACATCTAGGGCTTTCGGGATTCCCCACTAGGGCCTTCGGTAATGGATTTCGGGTCAAGTGACCCTCCATCGGACGATGGATTAGGGTAAGAGTGTCACATCCGAAGATGGGAACGGGTGTTTGACTTCCGTCGTCACGCTCTTCTAATGCATTCCTATACGAGGCCGTGCTCTCGCAATCAGCTTCATACGAGAATGCGTGCATTACGCTTGACACTTGGGTCCTGCCTCGCAATCCGTAGGCACTCGTGTACTCTACGGAATGTGACACTATCCTATGGTTGATTCTAGCGGTAGGGATACTTTCGTAGTCATCGGTTAGCGGATTGGGGGTTAGTGGTCACCCCCAGCTCTCGGGTCACCCTCGTGAGCGCGAGCCTCGAAAAATGACCACAAATCCCAAATCAGATTTGTGGGGATTCTCCCTAGGATACTGAGTCGCTTTCACGGTCCTCTAATCCTAAGGCTAAACCCTAGTTCAAATCACCATATGGAGACCCTAGATTCGTCCAGCCGAGGTCTAACCCGACATCCAATCTCTAATCTCCTAGGGATCCTCCCTAAGCACTAGAAACCCACTACTCTAGCATGGCAAAAGCTCTAAATATGATACCAATAGAGATAGGCATATCTAACCGGTCAAATTGCATGATATTAATTTCAATAGAGAGAGCAAAAGAAATAAGAGCAATGGTAAAGAAATCAAGGAAATCCAACCACAAAAAAGAAAATAGATTGCAAAAGAGTTTACCAACAGAGAGCTTACAAATAGCTCTAAGTGTTTAGCTACAGAAAAATCAGGCTTAACCTACTCTAAAAATTGTTTACTATTTATACAAAACAGTTTGGGTTTGGGTTTTACATGAAAACCAACCCGAAACCCATTATTTTAAGTCAATTTGGAGTCTGCCGACCTACCGCTCGGCCGAACGCAGTGCTCGCTCGGCCGAACGCAGTGCTCGCTCGGCCGAGCGGTGCCTTGTGTAGTGCTCCGCCTTGGTGCTTTGAGAAGGGCCACTCGGGCGAGTGAGTTGAGTCGCTCGCCTGAGCATCATGTCGCTCGGTTGAGTGAATTAAGTTCCAAAAATCCAGAGCCAAAGTCTTGTAATTGATGGGCTCCTCTGACAACTAGCACGAGCGAGCGGGCTAGTCGCTCGGTCGAGCAAGCTTGTTTCTCAGCCGAGCGCCCCGAAGAAGAACTTGGGCTGCTCCTTGGTGTATCACAGCTCGGCCGAGCGCATCTTGCGCTCGGCCGGCTCGGCCGAGCGATCTGGCATGAGTTCCCCTCTTCAACTACTCTTCTCCAATCTCTTATTCTCCACTCTCCTCTTCTCCTCTCGCCTTCTTTATTCTCCTCTTCTCCTTTCTTCTTCTCCACTTCTTTGGGCCCCTTGGGTCGCCGTGGCAATGTAAGGCGGGCTTCGGCATCCAGGTTGTGTCCAAAGTCCCGTATCGCTCCGAATCGCACCGAATTCCTTGAAAACATATAAAACATCAAAAGAATCAAGAACATCGAGAACAGCGCGATATAATACGAAAATATGGATTCGGGCAATCAAAATGATATGGAAATGCATGGTAAAAACCTGGAAAATATAGACACAACAAAATCCCCAAGCTTACATCTTACTCATCCTCGAGGAAGACGAATAAGAAGTTCGCCGAAGGGTGAAAAAATGACGTGAAAAAA
This sequence comes from Scilla litardierei, assembly GCA_030789695.1. Taxonomy (NCBI): domain Eukaryota; kingdom Viridiplantae; phylum Streptophyta; class Magnoliopsida; order Asparagales; family Asparagaceae; genus Scilla; species Scilla litardierei. The sequence goes on along the minus strand of CM061142.1, from coordinate 214,401,763 downwards.
GGAAGTCGAAAATAAGAAAGGGGACTATATCATCTTCTCTTCGCATAGCACGCAACAACACTTCAACTTTATAATTTAAAAACGCACTACTCATGAGGATTCATCATGTCTAGCAAATAATATACATAGAATGGATTTTTAAATTAATGGCGTGAACTCGAATATATGATATGAAGTTAGAGGGAGATTCCTATTATAGCATGCAATCAATATACAAAATCCATGATTCGAGCCCAAATCTCCACAACTCATTCTCTAAGCAGCAAATAGTATCTTGATCAATTAATTCAAGCATGCAAGATGATTTTAATTAATTTGCATAAATGCGGATGATAGTTCAATTAAATCCAGAAATCACAGCACTAAACTCTTTCAGAATTCCTAGAAATCATCGACCTTGCCATGTCCCTATTCTATATAGAATGTGAGGTAAAGATGTGGCATTTAGTTTTTACAATTGTTTTTGGTTATACAATTTTATTTATATATACATACTTATATTTTCTTATATACACGAGATAACTCAATATATACAAGAGGCGGCCTGTGCATCCGAGACCAGATGGTCTTAGGGCATCGGGCTATGAAGAACCCCTTGGCCTATTATTCGTATGTAATATTTTTTTGGTTTTTGATTTATCCAATTTTTTTAGGGATTTTTGCAAACTCATGTAAACGCGATAGAATGCAAATCACGATCAAGGATCGCAATTGGCTATATACAAAAAATAAAAAGCAAGGAATTGGGACATGGCTCGGTGTCAGAATATCTAGTTGATGCTACTTTAAGTCGCGTGGGTTATCCAAACCCAATTGAATTACCATCCATTATGAAAATATACGTTTTCATACAATCATGCAAATTTCAGTAAATTTTCAATTAATCATGCATTTTTAAGGTCCACTGTTTCGAGAATACTCGTTGGGGAGAATATGAATTTAAAGCATGGAAAATCATATTAAAATGCATCCTAATCAAGGAATATCTCTAACACACTGAGGCATGGAGTTCAAAAATCATAATCCATTCTATATAAATATGCGATGACGCACAATAGACTATGAAAAATCCTACGTGAGCGTGTAAAGTAGATAAGTTGAGTGTGAACAGCTCATAGTGAAATCATAGGAGAATCATCTTTAGTCTAACAAAATAGAAAGAGAAAGAAATGAAAAACATGCATGCGAACAAACAAGAAAAGAAAAAAAAATAAAAATGATGATAAAAAGGAGAAAAATGGGGTGGGAGTGGAACTAAAAATGGGAATAAGGAAAAAGAATAAGTAAAAAGCGATAGCGCTCATCCCCCAAGCTAAATGCAGCAATGTCCTCACTGCTGAGAACACGTGCGTAGAGACTGAAAATGATACTAAGGGGTGGGATGGGAGGGGTGAAAAGAAAATAAATGTAAATGCATATGTACAAGATGCGCGTGCACACACACACACACACACACACACACACACACACACACAGAAATGCAAATGATGCTGATGATGCTGATGATGATATGAAATATGTACAAATAGACACTAAGGACAATAAAATGGATGCCAAAATGTGACTCCCCAAGTTGGACTAAGCTGGGCCCCGAAAAGACAGATGGGCATACTGATAAGAGTGTGAGACACTGGGACAGCAGGAAGCTAAAATCATGCAGCACCACCACCCGGTCGGGTGGTGGTGGCTGAAGAAGGTAAAGGATACGGTCCAGCTTCTCGTTGTTCCGCTGTCCAAGATCAGTGAGTGTCCCCACAGCTCTGCAGAGCTCAAGTACAGCCTGCTTCACCCCATATAATAGACCTGAAATGTCGGGTTGTGGGAGCTGCTGGACTCTCCCCTAGAAGATGTGCCATGTGTGGTTAAAAAGGGATGCGTCTGGAGTGTAGGCTGTGCAGATAGTGGGCAGTGGTGACAATGGCAGTGGAGATAGGAGCAGAGGTAGAGGCCAATGTGTGTGCAGGTGAGGATAGGGCAGGTACAGATACGACAGAGGTGGTGGCAGCAGCTGTGGAGACAGAAACCACCACACTCTCCGTAAGAATCACCAAGACGGTGCTGGGAATGGGTATGGTCAGGGATACAGGAACCAGTGTGGTCTCTGATGGCAGTGAAGAGGTGAGACCATGACGATCATCTAGCAGATCAGAAATGAGGACCTCAGCTGATAGGGCTAGGTCCTCGGCAAAAGTGGAGACAGGCAAATCGGCGGCAGAATCCAAAACAAGTGGTGCAACAGATGTGGCAGGGCCCTCAACAGATGTGGAGACAGAAGTGGCCGCTGCAGGCTTAGACTGTGGCATGGTGTGGGGTGGCTCCTCAGCAGGGAGAGCGGCACCCAGCTGCTGAGCAGGCTGCTGCTGGGTAACATACTCATCATCGGGCTTCAGCTTGTACATGGGAGGGTTGCGCTCCAGCCTGGGGTGGATCCACTCAATCTGCTGAGGGGCCATGGCGGTCTGCTCTGGGCTCGGGAGCAAAAAATAATCGGCGTTATAATGCCCATGAAGATATGCCCAGTGTCGGTCACTATGGGCCCTAATAATTTGCATGTGCGTAAGCACACGCAAGGATAGGGTGGTAGGGCACGTCGCCTCAAGAAGATCCTCGGGGAGGTCTAGATTTGCCCTAAGGGCGACGATGGTGAAAAGGCCGCCACAACAGATGGGACCCCTCTGCAAAGTAGTAGCCCAACATAAACGGTCACAGAAGATCTGTGCGTGATCAATAGGGTAGGAGGGGCGAGAGGTGCCATCTAGTAGCGCCTCTCAAGGGATGGTCATGCCCCACAAAAGGACGAGCAGGACATTGGACATAGTCCTTGGCTCGTTCATGCATAGCATGGTGGTGGCAAGGTGGCACTGGGCTAGCCTAAGGCATGGGTGGATGATCAAGGAGGCCTTCGAGCGGCTAGTGTTGAAGGAAGGCAAACTGGAAATCCTCTCCCAAAAGCGTGTAGTGTAAATAGCAGGGGGAGTATCCAAGCTGGGGGTATAGGTGGTTGATTCGGGTTTAATACTACATATTAAATATCTCATTTAAACCCATTTTGTGCATATATTATACTTATTTGGTCTCTAATACGTACGTATTTTGAATACCCTTATTTATTAGAGCAAACTCCTATTTTATGCACAAAACAGCAACATACAGAGTATTTCTACACTTTTTCTATTTTTCATGGCTAGATCTTGATCTCACGATTCCAATGACTATTTATTTGTATTTTTATAAGATCTGTGCTAATTAATATGAATTATTGAATGCAGGATACCAATTAAATGGAGAAATACGGCCAAAATACCAATATACGGGCCACGTGGTGATCATCCACGCGATCCCTGCCTTATCCGACGGCGCAAAAATACAGGCGACGCGACGAAATGTCAACCGCCCGATTTCGATCAGACGGCGTAAAGGAAGCCTGCATCAATCGAGCAGCGCAGAGCGACACGGCTCACTAATCACTGTTGGATTGAAATCCAACGGCCACGAACAATGCGTAGCAGTGCAAAGCGGAGCAGCTTCGCGGCCCATGAAGAGCCGTTCGATCACTTGATCTGACGGTCAGCAATTATCCTGAGCTGAACTCGGAACGAAGTTGGATGCGGATCCGTTAAAGTGGACACGTGGCAGCCCCACAGCCAATCCTGCAAGGATGAGTGGCCCAGAACTGATCCGATCGTGGGTTTTGGGTGTTGATCGATTTGGATGTGGATTCAAACCTGCTAAGGCCCCTAAAACCCGCAATGCTATTATTTAAGCGTATTCTAGGGGTTTTGGGGGTATTCTGGTGTATTTTGGGGTTTTTGAGGCGGCTACTGAGCGTTTTTTCTGGAGGAAGTTGCTGATAAATTCCAGAGGCTATTTTTCTTAAGTCCAGAGAGTTTGGGTGATTATACTGGAGATTTGGTGATAGATCCTTGAACTTTTACCTCATATTTAGTACTTTTTCATTGTATTTTGATATTTGAACGATGTATTCATCAATGAAACTTGATTTTTCTTTCACCATGAGTGGCTAATCTCCTTGTGCTATGGTTGTGATTTAACTAGGAGTATGTAATCGTAGAATTTCATGTCTTTAGATTTATAATCATGTTAAAATTGCTTGTAACGTTGATTTTTACATCGTATTTCTTAGGTATTATTCATTGTCGATATGATTGATGTTCTCTATGGCAAGGCCCTGATAAGGCTAGTTAGTTTATATTCTCTAATCAGGACATATCACTGTGCTTATCATTTAATGAAATCAATGTTGCAAATAATGCATATACGGATATTTTCTTCTGATGTCTTCATGCCTTAACCGGGTGAAGCGTTGTGTGATAATAAAAGACATGATATTTCAGCGATTACAAACTCCTAATGAAGTCACAACCATTGCATACTCATCTCATTGATATCCAAACTTTCGCAACACCGTACTACTTTTTAGGAGTTACTCTTTTGATACCAATCTTTAAAAATCATTTTCACCTTCATAAAGGTGGTTGCTTTCTCATCCATACATTTTCTTTAATAGTTGAATTTGTGTTATTTCAGGTAGACTTTTCCCATGGATTCGATTCTGGCCTCTCCAGGTACTACTTGCACGATCTCCTATGCTTGGGAGTATTAGCTCACACTATTTTGAGTTAGGCATGTTTTTGGCGCCGTTGCCGGGGACAACGGTATCTTTAATCCATATTTTCATCTTTTCAAAGGAATACTCGGTGAGATCTTTCCACTTTATAGCTTAGTTTTATTATTTAAAAAAACTCTCTTTGCTAGTTTATGTGGCATAGGACCTCTACTTCACAGAGATTGATAAGAATTGAAAACATGGCTAACAATAATGAACAACACCTTGCAAAGGTTCCACAAGAATTACCATTGAGTGCTACATATATGCCCACTAGAGTTGCTTCTAAATCTTGCTTTGTGTTGCCTGATGGTGCGCATTCTTTTTCGCTTAAACCAGGGGTGATCCAAATCCTCCTATCTTACCATGGGGAGGATAGGGAAAATCCTTATTTGCATACTAAAGCATTTGAAGAAGCATGCTTACACAATTAGACGGAAAAGTTAGTAATGATGTTGTCTATCTTAAACTTTTTCCATTCTTGTTAAAAGATAAGGCAAAAAATTGGTTCAATGCATTACCTCCTAGATCTATTACTTCTTGGCTGACGATGCAAACTGAGTTTCTAAAAAAATTCTTTTCTGTGCACAGGACTCAGGCTTTAAAGAGGCACATCATGTCTTTTTCACAGAAGGAAACCAAAGCATATGATCAAGCTTTGGAAAGGTTCAAGGAACTACTGTTAGCGTGCCCACATCATGGTTTTGACCAGGAACGTACCATTGGGTCTTTTACGATGGATTGCAGCCGAATACGAAGCAATATGTAGAAATGATGTGCAACGGCAGCTTCTTTGAGAAGACTCCAACAGAGGCTTGGACATATTTGGAAAACATTGCAGAAAATGCGAGAAAGATGGGAGCCAACTTCAGAATTTGATAGGACTCTGTCTGCGCAACAAACAAGAGGAGGCTTGCAGACTTTAAATCCGGACGATGCATTGATGGCACAAGTGGAGGCATTGGTACGCAAAAGCTACAAAACATTGATTTAAGAGCAGCAAAAGCAGTTACATCAGAACCATACTGCGTCATATGTGAGAAGCTAGTTCATGACACTACCATCTGCCCATTGATTCCAGGAATAAAAGAATTAGGTAGAAATCCAGAGGCGGAGGTGAATTGGGTGGCCAATCAAGGATACAATTCCAATTGGAAAAATCAATCAAATCAAGGAGGCACTTCATACCAGTAGAAGCAGCAGAAGACTACTCCCTATTACCATCCCAACCACACCAACTACCAAGGGAAAAGGGAGCAAAGCAATGAAATGCAAATCCTCACTGCTGCAGTCTAACAGATGGCACAGATGCAACAGCAACTTACTGAAAATTTTGCAAGATTTATAGCATCACAAGACAAAGGTAAATTACCAGCTCAACCTGTTGCAAATCCTAATACAAATCCTTCTTCTACTTTTTCAGGAAACAATGTCAAACCATGTCAAGCAGTGACTACATTGCGTAGCGGATGTGAAAATGAAAAGCCAGAAATGCCTAGACATGAACAAACACCTGAGGAAAAAGAGGAAGTGCAAACAATTAAAAAGTTGCAAGATGAGGAAGAGGTCACAGACAAAGAGCCAGAACCATATATATACCTCCAGCTCCATTTCCACATAGACTTGCTCCACCAACAAAAGATAAGTATCAGGCAGAAATAAGAGACATCTTCTAGCTGGTAAAAATTAATATCTCATTACTTGATGCAATCAACCAAGTGCCTGCATGTGCTAAATTTTTGAAGGAGTTATGCACTGTTAAACGGAGTCTTAATGTGAAAAAGAAAGCATTCCTAACACAACAGGTTAGTGCAATGGTACAACATGACACTCCACCAAAATATAAGGATCTAGGTTCTCCTACTATCCCATGTATTATAGGAACCAATAAATTTGGAGATGCTTTACTTGACTTGGGTTCTAGTGTTAACATTTTGCCTCACACTGTTTACTTGCAGTTAGGATTGGGAGAGCTGAAAAAGACACATGTGGTTCTATAGTTGGCAGACATGTCGGTGAAAGTCCCACGGGGATGCGTGGAAGATGTGTTGGTCCAAGTGGACAAATTCTATTACCTAGTGGATTTTATCGTCCTTGACATACATGGGTCACAATCAGGTAACTGCACTCCTAGCATATTGGGACGTCCATTCTTAGCAACTTGCAACGCTATGATAAATTGTAGGGATGGACAATTGAAGATTAGTTTTGGCAACATGAAACTTGAGGTGAACATTTTTAAATCATGTAAGTTACCAGCAAGTGTTGATGGAGTGAAAGAGGTATGTTTTATTGAGAATTTGATTGAAGATTATTTTGAAGCTAAGTATGAATGCTCATCTAAATTTATTAATTATACTTCAGATGATATTGATAAGTCTTATTTTTTACAGGGCAAAAATGAAAGACCAAAGGATGCATGGGTGCCAAAGTTTGAAATATTGCCAGTGGAATTGCCACAACAACAACCTTCAGAGATTGAGCATCCAAAATTAGAGTTGAAGCCCTTCCCAGACTATCTGAAATATGCTTTCCTTGGAAAAGAGGAAACTTTCCCTGTGGTAATATCCTCTAAACTTACTCTTGAACAATAACATGCTTTGCTTGATGTGCTTAGAGAACACAAAGGGGCCATTGGATGGTCTATTGGGGACATTACAGGTATAAATCCTTTAATTTACACTCATCATATTTATCTTGAGGATGATGCCAAACCTACATGTGAAATGCAACGTCATTTAAATCCAACATTAAAAGAGGTTGTTAATGGAGAGGTTATTAAGCTACTTGCTACAGGTATAATATATCCTATTTCTGATAGCAGATGGGTTAGTGCCATACAGGTAGTCCCAAAGAATTAGGCTTAACAGTAGTAAAAAATGAGAATAATGAGCTTATAACTATGCAAACCACCACAGGTTGGAGGATGTGTGTTGACTACAGAAAGCAATCTAAAACACGAAAAGACCACTTTCCATTACCTTTCATAGATCAAATTTTAGAAAGAGTGGCAGGTAATGAATATTATTGTTTTCTATATGGTTATTCTGGCTATTATCAGATAGAGATTGCTCCAGAGGATCAAGAGAAGACTACCTTCACTTGTCCCCTTCGCGTTTAGAAGGATGCCTTTTGGATTATGTAATGTGCCTGCTACTTTTCAACGTTACATGTTGAGCATATTTAGTGATATGGTTGAAAGGATAATGGAAGTGTTTATGGATGATTTTTCTGTATATGACACTTGTTTTGAAGATTGTTTGTCTAACTTAGCTCTTGTCTTGAACAGGTGCCAGGAAAAAAATTTGCTTCTAAACTGGGAAAAATGTCATTTCATGACAATTGAAGGTTTGGTTCTTGGTCACCTAGTCTCCAAGGCAGGTATTCAGGTAGACAGGGCGAAAGTTGAAGTGATTGAGAAGTTGCATACAACAAAATGTGTCAAAGACATTCGATCCTTTCTAGGCCATGCAAGATTCTATAGAAGATTCATAAAGGATTTCAGTGCTATCTCCCGCCCCCTCTGCCACTTATTAACTTTAAACACTGAATTCATATGGACACAAGAGTGTCAAGATTCATTTGATCAACAAAAGAATTCACTTGTTTCATCCCCTATTTTACAGGTTCCAGACTGGACTATTCCATTTGAAATCATGTGCGATGCAAGTGACTATGCGATGGGGGCAGTGCTTGGGCAAAAGAAAGGAAACGTTCCTTGTGTTATCTATTATGCCAGTAAGACGTTGAATGAAGCACAAATGAACTATACTACTACGGAGAAAGAATTGCTTGCAGTGGTGTTTGGTTGGAGAAGTTCAGAAGATACATATTGGGATCACCTATCCTCATCTTTACAGATCATTCTGCACTTAAATATCTTTTATCTAAAAAGGATGAAAAACCCAGACTTATACGATGGATTCTTCTTTTGCAGGAGTTCAACATTCAGATCAAGGATAAGAAAGGAGTGGAAAATAATGTTGCAGATCACCTTTCTAGATTGACGGTGGGAACAGAGTCACCTAATATTCCATTGTGAGATTCCTTCCCAGATGAGCAGCTTTTCGCCATCTCTACTCTACCATGGTATGCATATATAGCTAATTATTTGGTGACATGTAGAACTCCCCCACATTGGTCTTCTTTTGATTTTAAACGTTTCAAACATGAGGTAAAATCGTTCTACTTTGATGACCGTTACCTTTTTAAATATTATGGAGACCAAATTGTAAGGAGATGTATACCCAACCATGAGTTTGATAGCGTTTTACATGTTTGCCATGATGGGGTATGTGGGGGACATTTTTCAGCTCATAAAACTGTTGCAAAAATTTTACTAAGTGGTTTTTATTGGCCCACTATGTTTAAAGACGCATATGCTTATTGTAAATCATGTGTGCGTTGTCAACAGTTGGGGGGGAATAACAAAAAGAAATATGATGCCATTGAATCCCATGCTAGAATTAGAAATATTTGATTGTTGGGGTATTGATTTCATGGGCCCTTTTCCACCATCTTTGGTTATATATATGTATTGGTTGCAATTGATTATGTTTCTAAATGGGTGGAAGCTATTCTGTGCAGGTCCAATGACGCTTCCATTGTGCTGAAATTTTTTAAAGGGAACATTTTCTCGCACTTTGGAGTGCCAAAGGCCATTATCAGTGATGGAGGTTCCCATTTCTGCAATAGGCTCTTTGCAAATCTCATGAAGAAATTTGGGGTGACGCATAAAGTGTCAACACCTTATCATCCCTAAACGAATGGACAAGCGGAATTGACGAATAAGGAGATAAAGTATATCCTTCAGAAAACGGTGAACCCAACGTGCAAAGATTGGAGTCTTCGCTTGCCTAAAGCTTTATGGGCCTACAGGACATCATACAAGACTATCTTAGGGATGTCACCTTACCATTTGATTTATGGAAAAATTGCCATCTTTCTGTTGAATTAGAATATAAATCTTTTTGGGAAATTAGAACATTTAATTTGCTTAATGACTCACCAAATATTTCTCGTAAATTGCAGATAATGGAGCTTGATGAAATACGACGAGAGGCATATGAAAATGCAAAGCTAGCAAAAGAAAGGATGAAAGCTGTGCATTACAAGATGATCCTGCGAAAAGAATTCAAGATTGGGGACAAGGTTCTATTATATACAATTCAAGACAACATTTATTTCCAGGAAAGCTGCGTTCCAAGTGGACGGGGCCATACTTTGTCAAAGAAGTTTTTTCACATGGAGCGGCGGTTTTGGTGAATGATAAGGACGACCATGAATTCAAAGTCATCGGACAATGTCTGAAACATTTTCAAGAACTTTGGGCCAGAGAGGATACCACCATTGATCTCATAGATCCACCTTTGGGTGGCAACTAATCAGGTGTGTTCTTTCCAAGCTTCCCTAACATTGAGGACAATGCTTATTTTAAGTTGGGGGAGGGTATAAACTGTTAGGATTTTTTTTAGTTAGTTCCATTTGTGCCAAAAAAAATGAGTCAAGTTTTATCACCAATATTTTTTTGTTCACCTAGAGATGAACCTTATGTGATGAAAATTCTTGAAATCTATTCACCAATGTACACAGGTGCTTCACTTTCTTTCACCACTATTAAATATTTCAGTCTCATTTGACTTTCTTTCACCACTCTTGGTAAATTTCTGTTGATATATCTTAAGGGTTGGATTGATTGATAACTTAATGAATCTAGAAGTTATGAATTAGCAAATCGTATGCTTTCACTAGAACACACCAAGGTTCATGCATCACTAGTTTACAAAATAACTGGAGCATTGCTTTCTATCTCTTATTCATTGCTATTTGCATGCTTTGTGTAATTCTGGGTAGATAGATTACATTGTCTTTTGAAATGATTAGGATAACCCATTCTTGTGAAAGAATTAAGAATAGGAAGCTATCTTGCTAAGTTATGCTATCTTGCTAAGTTATTTATGCACACACAAAAAGAGAAACACAAAAGCAAATACAAAATAAAAAAAAGAAACAACAAAAAAATGAATAAGTATGTCACTAAATAAATAACTTGGTTGGCTCGAGTAGTACAGTCCGAGGGGTCCTTTTTGGCCTAATGCCCTATTATCGTCTGATTTGGGAGCCATTGACCAGAAACTCACTTATTTGATGGAGTGATCCAAGTTATAACTTTTTCCGCAAATGTTGCTTTATGCGCGTTACGTGGAACTAATAAAAAGAAAAAAGAGAGAGAGAGAAAAAGTGTGCATAATTAGCAAGGCAATAGAATTTCCAAAGCTTAATGAAAGCACAAGATATGGTGTGATTTCCTATGACTGAAGATTACGTGTGTTTGTCTTGATACCATTCTATCCCTTATGCTTGCTTTGCATGATACATCTACGCTCCAAGTTAGAAATTCTGATTGAAAGGTGTGAGCCATTGATTTTGCATATTATGCGCTATGAAGTAATGGATAGTGAAGTTAAGTCGATTTCATGACCATTTGAGAGATACTTGTTCTTAATCTTTAAACCCATGAGTACCATTATTTTATGAGCATGAAATCTTGACGGTAGTGTGTGGACATCTTCTTTTGTCGTTGTAGTATAATGGTGGGTGATTTGAGTGCTGATAAGGTGATCTATGTGTATATTTGATATTATATTTCACTCACTTTGCTAGATACTAGCAAAACGCTAGTTGTGGGGTGTGATTCGGGTTGAATACTGCATATTAAACATCTCATTTAGAACCATTTTATGCATATATGATACTTATTTGGTCTCTAATACGTACGTATTTTGAATACCCTTATTTATTAGAGCAAACTCATATTTTATGCACAAAACAGCAACATACAGAGTATTTCTGTACTTTTTATATTTTTCATGGCTAGATCTTAATCTCATAATTCCAACGACTATTTATTTGTATTTTTCTGAGAACTGTGCTAATTACTATGAATTATTGAATGCAGGATACCAATTAAATGGAGAAATACAGCCAAAATACCAATATACATGCCACGTGGCGATCCTCCACGTGATCCCCGCCTTATCCGACGACGCAAAAATACGGGCGACGCGGCGAAATGCCAACCGTCCGATTTCGATCGGACGACGCAAAGGAAGCCCGCATCAATTGAGCAGCACAGAGCGACGCGGCTCGCTAATCGCCGTTGGATTGACATCCAACGGCCACGAATGATGCGCAGCAGTGTAGAGCGGAGCAGCTACATGGCCCACGAAGAGCCGTTCGATCTCTCGATCTGGCGGTCAGCAATTATCCAGAGCTGAACTCGGAACGAAGTCGGATGCAGATCCGTTTAAGTGGACACGTGGCAGCCCCATAGCCAATCCCGCAAGGATGAACGGCCCAGAACTGATCCGATCGTGGGTTTTGGGTTTTGTCGATTTGGATGCGGATTCAAACCCGCTAAGGTCCCTAAAACCCTCGATGCTATTATTTAAGCGTATTCTAGGGTTTTTGGTGGTATTTTGGCGTATTTTGGGGGTTTTGAGGCGGCTACTAAGCGTTTTTTCTGGAGGAAGTCGCTGATAAATTCCAGAGGCAATTTTTCTTAAATCCAGAGAGTTTGGGTGAATATATTGGAGATTTGGTGATAGATCCTTGAACTTTTACCTCGTATTTAGTACTGTTTCATTGTATTTTGATATTTGAACGATGTATTCATCAATGAAACTTGATTTTTCTTTCACCATGAGTGGCTAATCTCCTTGTGCTATGGTTGTGATGTAACTAGGAGTATGTAATCATAGAATTTCATGTCTTTAGCTTTATAATCATGTTAAAATTGCTTATAACGTTGATTTCTACATCGTTTTTCTTGGGTATTATTCATTGTCGATATGATTGATGTTCTCTATGGCTAGGCCCTGATAAGGCTAGTTAGTTTATGTTCTCTAATCAGGACATATCATTATGCTTATCGTTTAATGAAATCAACGTTGCAAGTAATGCATATACGACTATTTTAACTAGTTTTTATCGATTCATTTTTCGATGTCTTCATGCCTTGACCAGGTGAAGCTTTGTGTGATAATAAAAGACATGATATTTTAGGGATTGCAAACTCATAATGAAGTCACAACCATTGCATACTCATCTCATTGATATCCAAACTTTCGCAACACCGTACTACTTTTTCGGAGTTACTCTTTTGATACCTATCTTTAAAAATCATTTTCACCTTCATAATGGTGGTTGCTTTCGCATCCATAAATTTTCTTTGATAGTTGAATTTATGTTATTTCAGGTTGACTTGTCCCGTGGATTCGATTCTGGTCTCTCCAGGTACTACTTGCACGATCTCCTACGCTTGGGAGTATTAGCTCACACTATTTTGAGTTAGGCAATGATCTCGATGTCGAGGACTGCGGGTCACTGAAATAGGGTCCGGAGTCCATCGTAAGTGAACTCCATCTCCAAGTCCAGTATGGAGAATGCAATCCCCGTGTCAGTACGGTAAAGTGAGCTGATGGCCTCTAGGGTCAAGCGAATGTAAGTCTTTGCCTGAAGCCATAGAAAATGCTCCCAGCCCAGGTTTCCGTACAGTTGCCTAACCCCGGGATTAATGCCTAGCTGCTCTAAGGCTCCTAGATCGGTGAATTTGGTCGAAATGACCGGGTGCTTAAAGAGATCGGCAAAAGCACGACGATGAGCGTCGTCTATAAAAGTGATGACATAGGTCTCTGGGGGGCATCTCGGGCTGTGGTGGTAGGGGGTGGTACTGTGGGTATGGGCTGACTCGGGGGGACTCGTGTCCACGCTGAGGAGCTATTAGCCTGGCGTTTCTTCCTGTCATGTGGGGGTGAAGTAGATGATAGTGGGGATGGGGTGGGAACGTGTGTGGCCGTGCGTGGACTAGAATAAGGGGCCCTCTGCGAGGACTTCCTCTTCTTGGGAGCATGTGGTGGAGGGGGTGGGGGTTGGGATGGTGGGATGATAGCAGTGGGTGTGGTGGAAGTGTGTGCAGGTGCCGTGGGTGTGGTGGAAGTGCGTGTGGTGGAGGTGGGGATGGATGTATGTGGTGGTGCTGTGGGTGTGAAAGTGGATGTGGTAGTGGTGGTGCGATGCCTAGAGGAGGTCGGGTTGTGGGCCAACATCTTTTGGCGTGAGTGTTATGGCTAGGATTGAGATGGAGATGGTCTGGAGACGGTGGTGGATGTGTGTGTGTGTGTAGAGGATGTGTAGGGGGTGGGGTGGCAGTGGTGGATGTGCATATAATGCGTGATGAAGGTGCAGTGGAAGTGCGTGGAGGTGACGTGGAAGTGGTGGTGGTGGAAGTGTGTGGAGGTGTCGTGGAAGTGCGTGGAGTCTGAGTGTGTGTGGGTGGATGGTGGACGTGCGTGGAGGTGCCTTGGAACATGGTGGAGATGATGAGGATGATGATGAGCTAATGATGGCCCTCCGAGGCATCATGAGCTCGTGCCATAAGCAATATAATATATATAATAAAAACAATGAGAGGGGAAGAGTGGACCCTTAGCGATGCGAGAGTGGTGAATGCAAGATCCTTGAGTGATGTGCCCAAGCAGATCTGCAGTCCCACCATGCTTCCTGCCAACCTGAAATTTGAAATTGAGTGGCTTGGGGGAAATTGGGGGTGAACGGGGATGGGGTGGTGGAGGGGGAGGGGGTTGCGTTCAGGGTGGTGGAGGGGGGTTGCACTCGGGTTGAGAGAGGGGAGGAAGGGTGGTGGCGCTCAGCTTGAGAGAGGGGAGGAGGGGTGGTGGCACTCGGCTTGAGGGAGGGCGGCAAGGTTGGTGGACGGAAATTGGAAGGGGGGTTAGGGTTTGGTGTAAGCACGGGGGAAGAGGGAGGGGGTGGATCGGAAGGGAGGAGTGGGAAGTCGGAGGGGAGGAGTGGGAGGCACCAGAGAATGGGGGGTGGTGCTCGGGTCGAGGGAGATCGAGGGAGGGTCGCTCGAGAGGAAGAAGAAAGGGCTCGAGGACTTAGGGCTGAGGGAGTTTGGGTCGCTTGCTTGAAAATTTCGAGCCAGCGCCCAGAAGAATATATTGTGTTTTTTTTCCCGAGCGGGCGAGCGCTCGGGCGAGCGGTAGAGTGCTCGGGCGAGTGCTCTCACTCGGACGACCACTCGCTTGTGTAAGTGCTCTCGCTCGGGTGACTTATCTCCCCTTCACTTTGGGTTGGTCGCTCGGTCGAGCACTTTGTGCGCTCGGCCGAGCGATCTGGAAAATCAGCACAATCAGCCCCTTGGTTCTTCTCGTATTTCTCGCCGCTTTGAATCTCATCTCTGCACCCATGCTTAGCTCTTTTGTTCTTCGTCGTGACCGCCAAATACCTGCCAAAATCAACCAACTTCAGTTTCTTATGGATTTTTGTATTTCTATAATAAAAATCTCAAAAAAATCTAATTAAAACCGAAATGCGAGTAAATAGGCCAGGTTGCCTCCCGTCAAGAGATTGTTTAAGGTCATTAGCTTGACCCCTGTAGCTCAGATATGTTGGGCGCATGCAAGATGCACCCATCATTCTTCCCGACCAACCCTTGTCGGGTCGGTTGGTCGAATGCCTCCTTCAAACCCTTAGCGGTCCGTCCATGCTCTTTCCTCTCCAACGCTTGTCTCTCTTTTGGGCACCCCATGGATGCTGCAGCCACTAGGTTCCTGATTTTCACGACGTCCGGGTAGTGATCCTCCAAGGCAAGCATGGCGTGCTCGCGTGTTGTCGATCCATCATCGGGGTCCTCGTCCATGACTTGCAAGTATGCTGCCACGGCTTTGTTGTGTTGAGGATATAAGCCATGGTATTTACACCGCAGCCGGGGCTCTTGAAATACTTCTTCAGCTATGAACTCTTCCACGAGCTCATCCTCCACCAAATCAAGATACCCGACGTCTGCAGAGGGCTTCCTCTCCCTCATCGGCTTAGGTAGCTGAAACTCAGCTTCAATGTTTCCAACATTGCGGGAGAGCATGCCTTCTCGAACGTCTAGCAGCACTCCAGCCGTCTCCATAAACGGGCGACCTAAAATCAGCTGCTATCCTCTATCTTCTGCCAGGTCAATAATAACAAAATCCACCGACACGCTCACCCCACCGGGAATCTGTAGGATGACGTCCCTTGACACTCCGACCGGGTGCGTCACCGAACTATCTATGAGCTGGATGGTCATGGCCGTCCGCTCTAACTCCATCCCGGTGTTGAGGCGATGGAAGATGGACAAAGGCATCAAGCTGATGCTTGCCCCCAAATCTATCAAGGCCATCATGCTGGGGATGCCACCTAGGGAGCAAGGGACGGTGAAGCTCCCCGGACCCGGGAGCTTCTTCGACAGCTTGTTGCTTCTGAGAATTGATGACGGTTGCTCTGCCAATAAAACCTGCTCCGTCTTTCTCTTCCCCGAGATTAGTTCATTAAGGAACTTTGCGTACGAGGGTATCTCCGTGAGGGCATCCATGAATGGAATATTCAGCTCCACTCCCTTCAGAAGCTCTATGAACTTGGCGTACTTCTCTGACATTTTGGCCTTAGCCAATCTACTCATGAATGGAACTGGAGCGGGGCGATCCTTGGGCTTCTCCACAGGCCTTGCCCTTTCCTTTATCACTTCCTCCACTACGGGAGGGCTATCCCTCTCAACGGTGGTAGGCTGCTTCTCATCCTCAATTTCTCCACCATCAATAACCAATGGGAGCGCACCTATCACCTCATCAGGTGATGCAGTCACGGGAATCATCACCGATGGCTCCGGATCTGTAACGGTACGTTTTCGTTGTACTTCGTTCGTGCACGTGCTTTTGGCCGTGCACGTGTTTATTTTAGACTTTGTTTGATTTTGAATGCTTTTGTGTGATACGCTGTTGCGAACGTCTCTGAGAGTATTAAATAGTGGCACTATCTTGGAACGACACTTCTCGAGTCGTTTTCCCACAATTTGAACTTACTCGATGAGACGTGACGACTTTCACTTTTGACGGGAGACGTTTCTATTTTTAGTTTCATCGTCCGACGTCAAATTTGAGATCCGTCTTCTTAGTTAGCTCACATTCATCGCCACGATCACAACGATATTTATTTTATAATTTTTGGAGTTTATTTGACCACTTTTATAATTTTTACAAGCTTTATATTATTTTTAATAATTTATTTTTAAATTAATTTCGGCCAAATAAAATTTATTTGAGTTTAAAACGTTTTAAAGAATTTTTGAGCCAATTTCCAGCTCATTTGGACCAGGTCAAATCCTAGATTGGATTGGAGAAGTTTAAATTCAAATTTCAAATCTTTTTGAACTTCTAATCCTATTAGATTTAGCCCTAGACCAAGTCAACCCACCTATACTATATAAGCAACCCCTAGCAAGTCCTATTTTCCAAAGAAATTAGCCCTAGCCTCTTCCAAACTCATTTTGGACGTTGCGACGAATCGTCGCAACGTTGCGACGTTCAGCACCCCATACGACCGAAGAAAACCCCCGCATCCGCCCGCTCTGACCGGCCGCCTCGCCCGCATCCATCGCCGCTCCGCATCGCTTCAGCACCATCGCCCCGTTCCCCCGCTTGACCGAGAGGAGCTCTCGGTCTGACCGAGGCCCCGCTCCGCACCGACCCCGCACAGCCCTCCGCTTCGTTCCCCCGCTCCGCTCCGTGCCCGACCGAAGGAAGCGCCCGCAGCGACCGACGATCGCAACGTTGCAACGTTGCAACGTTGCAGCCCCGCCTCCCAAGCGAACGACCGAGGATCTCTATCGGTCTGACCGAGGGAAGCGCTCGCCCCCGCTGCTGCGACCGACCCAAAGCGTCGCACAGCGCCGCCCACCGTGTCTGACCGAGCCATCTCCCCGCACCGAGGCTGTACGACCGACGGCCACTTGTCGCAACCCCGCATCCGTCGCACCACTTGCCTCCGTGGGCCCCCCAAGTTCTCCAGAGTTATTGTGGGTTCCCCAAAGGTCCCTAGGACTACTGTGGGCCCCACTTTGGTACGTTCTCTTCGACGACTTGCCGCGTACGACGTCGTCGCACGTCGTAGCCCGTCGTCGCACGTACGAGCTTTGGAATCTGGAATCGTCGCCCCGGTTGAAGCTCTGAATTTTCCAGCGAGGAATATATTTTGGAATCAGGACTTGGAGCGCGTTCTATTATTCCAACCCCCGGCGTCGCTACCCGACGCCGGTGTAGCTTTCGCGTCGTGTTGAGGTAACGTTTTGCACCCCTAGGACCCCCAACCCAATTGCATGCTAATAAAGACTAAAAATCAGTATTTTAAAGTATTTTAAATGTTTTAGAAATCACTAATCAAGATTAATAAAACGGATGTAGGCCGGTGGACTTGTGCACGTAGGAATCGTGACTTTGGACTCGTTGGACGGTGTTTTCTTGACGTGATAATTGCAGGCAAGTGAAACTTGCCAACTTTTGTGTAGGGCCATGTTTTTAGGCCACTTACTTGCTTTTAGCGTAAAAGAGACTAGTCAGTGAAATGATAGCTGGCTAGACGCCTACTTGATCTAGTTTGACAACGAAACTAGATCCGTCACCTAAATGATCTAGCTTGACAACGAAGCTAGATCCAACCATTAAACTTGCCATTCATGCATGCTAAACTGTCACGTTTACTTTTCTTACTTGTACGCTTTACTACTTGACATGCCATGTCATCCATGCATTGATTGTTGCATCGTAGCACACGCTACAATACTTGTCCTTGTACTACTTGACTGGCTAGGTGCACCCCTATGCCATACTAGTTAAAGACACTTCCTGGCTCGTGATCCAGAAGCGAGCATTACCGTTCGGGGGTAAGGCCCTGGCTCGACACACGTGGAGGGGTAGGGTTGAGCGACCACTCAGCGTAAAAGTGTGCCCGTACAGCCTCTTTAGCTGTAAGGCGTGAACTCTGTGCACGAGGTGCTTACTTTTCTTGTCTTGTACTTGTCTTGTGAATGTCATGCCATGCTCGTGCTTTTCCTCGCTTTACTTTACCTGTTGCACTCATACCTTAACTGCCATGTCATTGCATCATGCTAGAACTTTTAGGTTGCTTTTACTTGTACTTTCAGTTTCACTTGCACAAGTCTTCCAGACTTGCTGACATGTGCCCCTTGCTCTTTTGGGTGTCACATGTTAGACCCTGAGCCAGAGACAGGTGTTGAGGACGAGGTCTTTGCTGACGCTGAGCCTGAGCCTACGTTCGTCGAGGAGTACGAGGACACCGGAGACCAGTCTTTGTGACTGTGGAGCTACTTTTACTTTAGTTTGCTGTTAGTTGTCGGTGCTTGCACCATTTCTTGTTTTTCGTACCTTGTACTTTCGTTGGCCATGCTGGGCCTCTTTTAGACTCTTTTATTTTAGCCTGGTGGCTTTTTCTGCGATGTTGAGATTTATTATTATGGATATTCTGAGATGTTCTTTTTGTCTCTTTCGTTATTATTATCTTTGTTTCGTTTCGCGTTGCAAGGACCTGCAGTTTAAAGTGATTGACGCTTATCAGACTTGCGGCTTTGTAGCTTCAAGTCTGAGCGGACCTTCTCACGCTTCGCCTCCACGTTTTTGGGAAGCGGGGCGTGACAGGTTTTGTTGGTGGCCCATGCAGGTCTCGAACCTGCGATTGCGAACTAACGGAACAACGATAATAAACGGAATATCCATTAAATAAATAGCAACATCCAAGTCATTAAGCTATGAGTCTAATTTGTTTGTTCGTTTTCTATGTCATTAGATGGCTGGACGACGACAGACCCGATCTGGCACTGGGCCCAATCGTGTTGAGGAGCCGGATAGAGAGCCCACCAATGCTGAGATCATGAGGATGATGCATCAGATGATGCAGGTACAGCAGGGCATGCTCCAGAACACTCAGAGTGCTCCTCGCCATGAGCCAGGAGTGAAGCAGTTTCGGGAGCTGGGCCCGACGTACTTTGATGGATCTGAAGGACCGATGGCTGCAGAGGAGTGGATCAGGAATACCGAGGATAATCTGAAGATGTCGAAGGTCAACCCGGCTGGATGGGTTGATCTGGCAAAGAGGCAGCTGAAGGATAATGCCCGAAACTGGTGGGATGCAGAGGAGGAGCTATTGGTGAGCCCTATACCTTGGGCTACTTTCAAGTCTAGATTCGATGAGGAGTACTTTCCGAAGGCTGCTAGGAGGGAGATGGTGCAGCGCTTCATTGAGCTGAAGCAGGGGAGTCTGACGGTGGACCAGTACCACCAGGAGTTTACCAGATTGAGCCGCTTCGCGCCGAAGATGGTAGAGGATGCCGAGGAGAAGGCCCAGAAGTTTCTGCAGGGTCTATCTCTAGACTTGCAGAGTCTGGTGTCTACGTCGGACATGGAGTCATATCAGAAGTTGCTGGTAGCTGCCCGGAGACAGGAGAAGATTGCGAAGCGAAGAGAGGACAGATTTCTGGAGCCGGGAAGAGGCCTATGGAGCAGTCTAGGCCTGGGGTCAAGCCTACCCAGCCTGTGCAGTTCAAGAGGCCAGGTGGGACTATTGTGAAGACTTGCCATTTCTGCGGCAAGACTGGTCACATCAAGGAGCAGTGCAGGAAATTTCTGGGGCAGTGCCTGATCTGTGGAGATGCTACTCATGTGGCGAGGGATTGTCGGCATGCGAATCAGTTGAGGAGAGGACCTGATGGAGCTCAGCTACAGAGGGGACCAGTTGCAGCCCAGCCCTTGCAGCAGAGAGCACCTGTACCTGCTGGACATGGAGCGCCTCTTCCTCCGCAGAAGCAGGCGTTTCAGCAGGCTGTTCAGCCGAGGAGGCAGGCTTACTTGATGACTGCAGTGGAGACCGAGGCTGTGGACGAGGTTATCGCAGGTAACCCTCTGTCTAGTTGTCCTTTCTTAGTTAGTTTGATTGTTAGATTATGTTTGTTGCTTGCATATGATTGTTTGTTAGAATAGGTTTGATTGTTAGCCTGTATGATAGGTGTGATTTTGGTTTGCATGTTTCCTGCACGAGTCATCTTTGACTCTGGTGCATCGATGTGCATTATATCTCGGAGCTTCGTGGAGAAGCATTCCTTGACGACTTCCCCTCTTCCCAAGAGTTGGAACATCGTTACAGGAAATGGCGTAATCTCGGTGCATCGTGGGTGCGCTTCATGCCCTTTGGTGGTTTGTGGACACGAGCTATACGCTGATTTTATTGTCCACGACATCATCAACTACGATGCAGTGCTTGGAATGGATTGGCTAGCGAGTTTCTATGCTACGATCGATTGTCGGAGGAAGAAGGTGGTGTTCGAGATCCCCGGACATCCGGTGTTTGAGTTCAGTCGAGGTAGCAGTTCGCTTGGTCCCGTCAGGTTTCGGGCCAAACCGGTGGAGATCGTTGCTATGCAGATGGAGCAGGATAGACCAGCTGTGGTTCGTGAGTTCGACGACGTCTTTCCCGAGGAGATGTCTGGACTGCCACCCGATCGAGCCCTCGAGTTTTCGATCGACCTTGTTCCGGGAGCGCAGCCTATTTCGAAGGCGCCGTATCGGATGGCTCCAGCAGAGTTGGAGGAGTTACGTAGGCAGCTGGACGAGCTTTTGCAGAAAGGATACATCAATCCCAGTGTGTCTCCATGGGGAGCACCGGTGTTGCTGGTGAAGAAGAAGGACGGCTCGCGTCGCATGTGTGTGGATTACCGGGAGCTGAATGCTGTGACTATCAAGAATAAATATCCCTTGCCTCGTATAGATGACATCTTTGATCAGCTCGGAGGATCGAGGGTGTTCTCTAAATTGGATTTGAGAAGTGGCTACCATCAGCTCAAGGTGAAGAAGGACGACATCCCGAAGACAGCGTTCAGGACGAAGTATGGTCACTACGAGTTCGTGGTTATGCCCTTCGGCATAACCAATGCACCCGCAGTCTTTATGAACCTGATGAATTTGGTCTTCTACGACTTTCTAGACAAGTTTGTTGTCATCTTCATTGACGATATTCTGATCTACTCGAAGTCGGAGGAAGAGCATGCCTCGCACTTGAGGACAGTGTTGGAGATCTTGAGGAAGCATCGTTTGTATGCGAAGTATTCCAAGTGCGAGTTTTGGCTGGATAGAGTCGCTTTTCTCGGGCATGTGGTGTCTGGTGATGGAATTTCTGTAGACCCCGAGAAGATTGTGGCCATCAGAGAGTGGCCGGTTCCACGGTCGGCGTCAGAGATTCGGAGTTTCCTTGGACTTGCAGGCTATTACCGACGTTTCATTAAGGACTTCTCCCGGATTGCTGAGCCGATGACCAGACTTACGCGGAAGGATGTACCTTATGTTTGGTCTGATGATTGCGAGAAGGCTTTTGGTATTCTGAAGGAGAGGTTGACGACTGCCCCTGTACTTGCTGTGCCCGATCGGAGTGGAGGATTCGAGATCTTTTGCGATGCTTCTGGAAAGGGTCTTGGATGCGTGTTGCATCAGCATGGGCATGTGATTGCGTATGCTTCTCGTCAGCTTAAGGCCCACAAGAAGAATTACCCGACGCATGATTTGGAGTTGGCTGCTGTCGTGTTTGCGCTGAAGATTTGGAGGCACTTCCTGCTGAGTGAGAAAGTGAAGATCTTCACCGATCACAAAAGCTTGAAGTACATCTTTACACAGAAGGAGCTCAACATGCGACAGCGTCGATGGTTGGAGCTCATGGCAGACTATGAGATTGACTTGCAGTATCACCCTGGCAAGGTGAATGTAGTTCCGGATGCGCTGAGCAGACTTCCAGCGGTGATGACGTTGACCTCGCAGTGGAGATTGCAGCAGGATTTTTGCGAGACTGGTATCGAGATTATTCTTCCTGGAGAGACTTCTACGATGTTGAGCATGCAGATACAATCGACGATCGTAGATAGGATCAAGGCTGGACAGGCTGGAGATGCTAAGCTGGTGAAGATTCGGGAGCAGGTGGAAGCCGGTCTGCGGACTGACTTCTTGATTCACGAGGATGGTTCGTTGAGATTTGGAGCCAGGTTGTGTGTGCCAGCTGGAGATATCAGAGAGGAATTATTGGTCGAGGCACACAGTTCGCCGTATTCTGTGCATCCTGGTGGGACCAAGATGTACAAGGATCTTCGTCTGAACTTTTGGTGGCATGGTATGAAGAGGAGTGTGGCTCGGAGTGTAGCCAAGTGTTTGGTTTGCCAACAAGTAAAGGCGGAGCATCAGCGTACGGCAGGGTTGCTACAACCGCTTCCGATTCCGGAGTGGAAGTGGCAGCACATCACTATGGATTTCGTGACTGGACTACCTCGGAGTCCGAAGCAGAACGACGCGATTTGGGTGATCGTAGACCGATTGACCAAATCCGCTCACTTTATTCCCTTCCGAGTAGGACAGTCTACCGAGACGCTAGCGAGGAGATACATGGAGGTAAATTCGTTTACTCTCCGTTCTATTTCCTTTTTCCTAGTCTAGATAGTGATGTAACGTGAATCGTGCAGGAAATCGTACGACTTCACGGAGTCCCCGTGAGTATCGTGTCGGACAGAGACACGAGGTTCACATCTCAGTTTTGGCAGAGTCTGCAGAAGAGCTTGGGTACGAGTCTGAGTTTCAGCACGGCATACCACCCGCAGACGGATGGCCAGTCCGAGAGGACGATTCAGATTTTGGAGGATATGTTGCGAGCTTGCATGTTGGACTTTAAGGGATCTTGGGAGGATCATCTCCATCACGTTGAGTTTGCCTACAATAACAGCTACCAGGCGAGTATTGGAATGGCGCCTTTCGCCGCGCTATACGGAAAGAAATGTCGATCGCCACTGAGCTGGGATGACGTTGGAGATCGGGAGCTGTTAGGACCGGAGATGATCGTGGAGGCCGTGGATGTTGTGAGGAATATTCGAGAGAAGCTGAGGATTGCGCAGGACCGTTTCAAGCATTGGGCGGATGCTAAACGGATGCCTTTGGAGTTTCAGCCTGGCGATCATGTATTTCTGAAGATTTCTCCGAACCGCGGAGTTATTCGATTCGGGAAGAGAGGCAAGCTGAGTCCGAGGTTCATTGGACCGTTCGATGTTTTGGAGAGAGTTGGAGCTGTGGCTTATCGCTTGGCGTTGCCACCGTCGCTTGTGGGAGTTCACGACGTATTTCACGTATCCCAGTTACGCCGATACGTTAGTGATCCCTCTCACGCTGTGGATTTCTCGGAGATTACGGTTCGTCCGGATCTGTCTTATGATAAGCAGCCCGTTGAGATCCTGGATCGTCGACAGAAGCAGCTAAGGAATAAGACCGTCGACTTGGTTCGTGTGCAGTGGCGTCACGGTTCCCCCGGTGAGTCTACCTGGGAGCGTGAAGACGAAATGAGAGAGCGCTTCCCGCACCTTTTCCCGAGCAGTGCTTGATGTTGATTCCGAGGACGGAATCACTTCTAAGGTGGGGAGGATGTAACGGTACGTTTTCGTTGTACTTCGTTCGTGCACGTGCTTTTGGCCGTGCACGTGTTTATTTTAGACTTTGTTTGATTTTGAATGCTTTTGTGTGATACGCTGTTGCGAACGTCTCTGAGAGTATTAAATAGTGGCACTATCTTGGAACGACACTTCTTGAGTCGTTTTCCCACAATTTGAACTTACTCGATGAGACGTGACGACTTTCACTTTTGACGGGAGACGTTTCTATTTTTAGTTTCGTCGTCCGACGTCAAATTTGAGATCCGTCTTCTTAGTTAGCTCACATTCATCGCCACGATCACAACGATATTTATTTTATAATTTTTGGAGTTAATTTGACCACTTTTATAATTTTTACAAGCTTTATATTATTTTTAATAATTTATTTTTAAATTAATTTCGGCCAAATAAAATTTATTTGAGTTTAAAACGTTTTAAAGAATTTTTGAGCCAATTTCCAGCTCATTTGGACCAGGTCAAATCCTAGATTGGATTGGAGAAGTTTAAATTCAAATTTCAAATCTTTTTGAACTTCTAATCCTATTAGATTTAGCCCTAGACCAAGTCAACCCACCTATACTATATAAGCAACCCCTAGCAAGTCCTATTTTCCAAAGAAATTAGCCCTAGCCTCTTCCAAACTCATTTTGGACGTTGCGACGAATCGTCGCAACGTTGCGACGTTCAGCACCCCGTACGACCGAAGAAAACCCCCGCATCCGCCCGCTCTGACCGGCCGCCTCGCCCGCATCCATCGCCGCTCCGCATCGCTTCAGCACCATCGCCCCGTTCCCCCGCTTGACCGAGAGGAGCTCTCGGTCTGACCGAGGCCCCGCTCCGCACCGACCCCGCACAGCCCTCCGCTTCGTTCCCCCGCTCCGCTCCGTGCCCGACCGAAGGAAGCGCCCGCAGCGACCGACGATCGCAACGTTGCAACGTTGCAACGTTGCAGCCCCGCCTCCCAAGCGAACGACCGAGGATCTCTATCGGTCTGACCGAGGGAAGCGCTCGCCCCCGCTGCTGCGACCGACCCAAAGCGTCGCACAGCGCCGCCCACCGTGTCTGACCGAGCCATCTCCCCGCACCGAGGCTGTACGACCGACGGCCACTTGTCGCAACCCCGCATCCGTCGCACCACTTGCCTCCGTGGGCCCCCCAAGTTCTCCAGAGTTATTGTGGGTTCCCCAAAGGTCCCTAGGACTACTGTGGGCCCCACTGTGGTACGTTCTCTTCGATGACTTGCCGCGTACGACGTCGTCGCACGTCGTAGCCCGTCGTCGCACGTACGAGCTTTGGAATCTGGAATCGTCGCCCCGGTTGAAGCTCTGAATTTTCCAGCGAGGAATATATTTTGGAATCAGGACTTGGAGCGCGTTCTATTATTCCAACCCCCGGCGTCGCTACCCGACGCCGGTGTAGCTTTCGCGTCGTGTTGAGGTAACGTTTTGCACCCCTAGGACCCCCAACCCAATTGCATGCTAATAAAGACTAAAAATCAGTATTTTAAAGTATTTTAAATGTTTTAGAAATCACTAATCAAGATTAATAAAACGGATGTAGGCCGGTGGACTTGTGCACGTAGGAATCGTGACTTTGGACTCGTTGGACGGTGTTTTCTTGACGTGATAATTGCAGGCAAGTGAAACTTGCCAACTTTTGTGTAGGGCCATGTTTTTAGGCCACTTACTTGCTTTTAGCGTAAAAGAGACTAGTCAGTGAAATGATAGCTGGCTAGACGCCTACTTGATCTAGTTTGACAACGAAACTAGATCCGTCACCTAAATGATCTAGCTTGACAACGAAGCTAGATCCAACCATTAAACTTGCCATTCATGCATGCTAAACTGTCACGTTTACTTTTCTTACTTGTACGCTTTACTACTTGCCATGCCATGTCATCCATGCATTGATTGTTGCATCGTAGCACACGCTACAATACTTGTCCTTGTACTACTTGACTGGCTAGGTGCACCCCTATGCCATACTAGTTAAAGACACTTCCTGGCTCGTGATCCAGAAGCGAGCATTACCGTTCGGGGGTAAGGCCCTGGCTCGACACACGTGGAGGGGTAGGGTTGAGCGACCACTCAGCGTAAAAGTGTGCCCGTACAGCCTCTTTAGCTGTAAGGTGTCACGCCCCGCTTCCCAAAATGGACGGAGGCGAAGCGTGACTAAGGCCCGCTTAGGCCGGAGCTGTGAAGCTCGGACCCAATAAGCGTCTGTAGTGGTACCATTATAAAGTTTTTAGGTTCTTGCATTAATAAAGTTCGAAACAACAGAAGTACAAAAAGGAAGTTGCATTCATTAAATTAGAGATATAATATCCAACTGGTACAAAGTCTAAAATAAGCCTAAGCATGGCAACAAAAAATATCTAAAAGAAATCTAAAAGCAGTAACCTCTGAAAGTGACGACTAAACAACCTCAAGGTCTGGTCCTCGACGGGCACGTACTCTGGGTCAACGTCCTCGGCTCCTCGTACTCCAGTGTGTCTGCCTCGTCCACGAACTCTGGCTGAACACCTGACGTACAGCATCCAAGAAAAAGGAACTGTACGTCAGGTAAAGTCTACAAGAAGGGTTAGACTTTACTGCAAGTGTATCAACTTTTTGACAACGGTTTACTGGTTGATTAGCATGCTGAGGTTCTTTTACACAACAGTTTACTGGTTGATTAGCATGCTGTGGTTATAACAGGGTAACACAACAGGAAGTAACGTAGCAGGAAAGTAAAACGGGACAAGTAGTAGTCGTAGCGTGTGCTACCGACTACGGGACTAACCTACAGGTGTCAAGACAAGACGGGACGTGACGGGACAAGACAGGACAGGACGGGACAAGACAAGTAGGACACGAAAGGGTTCACGCCTTACGGTTCGAGGGCGGCCAGACCCTCTCCCCGTGCGCACGCTCAACCCTACCCCAAACCCCAGGAACTCGGGACAAGACAATATAGGGCCACTCACTCTGCTAGGTGAGTGCCTCTATCCCCACGGTCGGTAGCGTATCGCTCACTCTGCTAGGTGAGAGACTAACGCCTCGTAGGTGAAACCGTACAACTGTATAGGACCACTCACTCTGCTAGGTGAGTGTCTCTATCCTCTCGGTCTGCTGGGACACTCACTCTGCTAGGTGGGTGCCGAGCTTCCCGTAGGCTTTTTGGTAACAGGGATCACTTCCGCAAGGAAAGCATCCGAAACGCCCGAAGGCTTTTTGGTAACAGGGATCACTTCCGCAGAGGGAAGCATCCGAAACGCCCGTAGGCTTTTTGTGTAACAGGACACGACATGACAAGTGTAGGGAAAGTTATTCTAGGGTGTCCACACGCACGCACACACAAGATAGTCCTATGTTGTCAGCAGTTCATTGTTGTCAGGCTCAGACTTCGTCGTCAAGTCTGAGCCGTCACGGGTCGTCCCGGACGCTATCATTTCACGTCCGGTTCTCATCACACACAATCTAACAGTTCTACAAACTAGAACTAAAGCACAGTCAAATCGCAAGTGGGTACACTTGCCTGCGATGGCGAGTGTGTCGTCCGTCCGGAGCGTCTCGTCCAGGCGTCGCGTCCGCGGTAGTCTGTCTGAAAAGGGATCACGGCGACGGTGTCAGGTCGCAATTTCATCAAGTCCTATTAAGGTTCGTGTCTAGGTTATCGGGGCTATCCTATTTGTCAATCATCAAAATTTTGGTGTTTTATTAACCTAAATCGACCACTACCCTATGTGCACAGAAAATTTGTCCGATGGTCGATTTCTACGGTGAGCAGCGTTTTACTGGTGCAGAATATAAATTTAGTTACAGTTGTCCGATTTTAGTTAGGTTTTCAGTTCGCTACGGTGGGGGTTCCTACGAGTTAGGGGAAACCAACCTGAATGATGATAATCCGTGAATCTGGCGTCGGGTCTGGAAACAGTGGCGGTGCTCGTGTCCCCGACTGCGGGTAGCGCATTGGAGGTCGTCTCGGCTACGGGTAGCGTAGTGAGACTCGTTCGGGCAGCGAACGGAAGTACGGGCAGCGGGTACGATCTGTCCGACGGTAACAACAGCGAGCACGATCTACACGCGGCCTCACAACGTCCTCGGAGTGTCGGGGTGACACCGGGAGCACGGATCAACGGCTCTCGACATCGGGAGTCACGGCGAGCCGACGAACGGGGTTCTGCGAGGGCGGCGTCGTGCGGGGGCCGTGAGGGCGGCACAACGGCGTTCGAGGGAAAAAAACCGTGAGGGCGGCAGGAGACGGTCGGAGGCAGCAAAGGCGGCGATCGAAAAGCGCTGAGAAGCGGATGGCGTGGTGCGAGAGCAGCGCGGCTAAGGAGCTGCGAGGGCGGAGCACGGCGATCACGGCAGTGCGGGCGGCGGCGCTCGCCATGGAGCGAGGAAGCGCTCGGGGTCGGGGACTCCGAAGATCGGAGCACAGGCGAGTGGCCGCGGGGTCGCGGGGGTGGCTGAGAATCGCGGCGGACGGAGGGGGCTTCACTGTAGCTTGGCGACATCGGGCTGAGATCGCGACGGCGGATCGCGGATCGCAGCGAGGTCGCGGCGGCGCGAGATCGGAGAGGGCGAGCTCGCGAGGGGCCGCGGGCGAGGGAGGAGCGAGAGGGAGAGGGAGAGGGAGATCTGAGATCGAGGGGAGAATTTTGGGGGATGGCCGGCGTCGGGCGGTCGCCGCCGTGGAAGAGAGAGAGGGGGAAATCGGACGAGAGGGGAAAATTTGGGGGGTCGGCGGCTGATGCGTGAGGGGGAGGGTTTTGATTTAGGGTTAGGGTTAATTCTTAGGGTTAGAATTATAAAAAGGGTTTTATTTGATAAAGAGCCCTAAGATTAATCTTAAGTGGGCAAAAGGGGAGAGCTGAAGGGGTGCAGATTGGGGTAAGCCTAAGGATGATTAGAGGAACAGATTTGGGAAGATTTAAAAACGTTTTAAAAGTGGGATTTAGCCAGATTTGGTTAACAGATTTGAATTTTGAATAGATCAACGCAAATCAACGGTCCGGACTTCTCGGAGTGATAACTCTCAATCCGGGCGTCAGAAAAATAATCCGAAAATACCGGGGCGATCGCGGAGACGAGACGCACAGATCTACGGAGCCCGATCGTGCATAACGCCTACCAAGAATTTACGTAAAATTGGAAACGGCGTTTTGCGTCAGATGACTAAAACGCCCCTATCATTCAAAGTCGTTTCTTCGAGAAGACGAGCCGTGAAAGACGTTCCCAAAAATTACTATAAAATTCATCACCACAAAACGATCGCAACGGCATATCGCATCGCATATGCCGGAGCTCGGAAATAGCCAAATAAAAATACGTGCACGATAAAGCACGTGCACGTAGGAAACACGAACGGTCGGAAAGCGGCCGTTACATAAGGCGTGAACTCTGTGCACGAGGTGCTTACTTTTCTTGTCTTGTACTTGTCTTGTGAATGTCATGCCATGCTCGTGCTTTTCCTCGCTTTACTTTACCTGTTGCACTCATACCTTAACTGCCATGTCATTGCATCATGCTAGAACTTTTAGGTTGCTTTTACTTGTACTTTCAGTTTCACTTGCACAAGTCTTCCAGACTTGCTGACATGTGCCCCTTGCTCTTTTGGGTGTCACATGTTAGACCCTGAGCCAGAGACAGGTGTTGAGGACGAGGTCTTTGCTGACGCTGAGCCTGAGCCTACGTTCGTCGAGGAGTACGAGGACACCGGAGACCAGTCTTTGTGACTGTGGAGCTACTTTTACTTTAGTTTGCTGTTAGTTGTCGGTGCTTGCACCATTTCTTGTTTTTCGTACCTTGTACTTTCGTTGGCCATGCTGGGCCTCTTTTAGACTCTTTTATTTTAGCCTGGTGGCTTTTTCTGCGATGTTGAGATTTATTATTATGGATATTCTGAGATGTTCTTTTTGTCTCTTTCGTTATTATTATCTTTGTTTCGTTTCGCGTTGCAAGGACCTGCAGTTTAAAGTGATTGACGCTTATCGGACTTGCGGCTTTGTAGCTTCAAGTCTGAGCGGACCTTCTCACGCTTCGCCTCCACGTTTTTGGGAAGCGGGGCGTGACAGGATCCATCGTCGATAGGCCACTACAGGTGGTGATGGCACAGGCACTCTCCCTGGGGTTCTTCTCTGACTGAGCAGTGAGCTTACCTTGGGACCGTGCCATCTGACTTATCTGCTCGTTCAGCTGATCCACCGTGGTGGAAAGTTCCTTGATGTGGGCCGCATGCTCTAGATTGAGCTTTGCCTGCTTCTCGATGAATCTCTCCAAGGTGGCCTCCAAGGAGGATTTCTGCTGAGCTGGAGGAGGAGCGGGCAAATCTAGCTGCTGCTGACGTTGCTGCTGGTACCCTGGCGGTCTATAGGGGCATACCGGCTCTGCCCAGATAGCTGTTGATGTGGCTGATACTGCTGCTGCTGATACTGTCATGGCTACTGCTGATACTGATGGGACTGCTGCTGCTGATACAGCTGCTGCTGATGGGGCTACTGCTGTGCTCTACTACTATTCTCGTACTGGAAACCCGGGTTGTTTCTCCAGGACGGGTTCCCATAGGCTCACATGTTTCCTCCTCTGTCATCGGAGGTGTAGTTGGCATCCTCTGTTGTTGCAGGAGGTGCCTGGTAAGAGTAGGTCCTACCATTGGATCCCTGATCTACGCACCTCTCGTAAGCGGCATATGTGTTGTCAGGGGTGAGCTGGGCCTAGCCTCGAGTCGATGCTCCAATCTGGCCATCTGCTGTGTAAGGGATTCGAGACGGCCATCAAAAATAGCCGACACGCTGACTTCATATCGGCCTCCTCCTGGGGCCTTGGCAATAGTCGAGGTAGACCTGTCGTCTCCCTAATGTTGGTTGTAGGCTGCCATGGCCTCAAGGATCCTCATAGTTTCAGCTGGCCCTTTCCCCGTTATGGCCCAATTCACCATAGCATCAACTATCATCCTTGTATCCGAACGCATTCCATTGTAGAAAGATAGGACCAAGTCCCACGTAGCGATGCGATGGTTCGGACACTGATGCTGGAGGTACTTGTATTATTCCCAGGCCTCATACAAAGACTCTTGGCCCCCTTGCTTGAAATTGGTGATTTGGTTCTGAAGACGCAATATCTTCGAAGGGGGAAGTATTTGGTGATGAAGGCCTTTGCCAGCTTCTCACATGTCGTAAAGGTGCCGTATGCTTGGGACGTCAGCCAATAATGAGCCATATCCTTTAAGGTGAAGGGTAAGAGCCGCAACCTGATCGCATCATAGCTGACCCCTTGCATCTGGAATGTGGAGCATGGCTAAGAACGCCTCTACGTGGTGATTAGGGTTCTCATGTGAGAGCCCGTGGAAGCAGTCCTGTTGCACCAGCAGGATGGGCCATATATTTATCTTGAAGTTCCCCTCTCGGATCAACGGTACTGTCACAGAGGAAGCTAGGGCGGTGCTGGGCCTTATGAAATCTCGGATCAATTCTGGTGGAATGAGGGGATGCGGTCCTATGGGAGGCTCAGCCATCACTACTCTTCTCCTTCTATCTGTTGTGAGTCTCCTTGTGGTCGCCTCTATCTCAGGATCCAAGGGTAAAAGATCTTCTCCTCCCTGAGAACGTGTCTGCATGCAAAATAGAGGCACTGAAGAAAATCGTGGAACTCGTTAGCAAAAAGAGAAAAGAGTGTAATAAAAGAACAAAAATAAAAATAAAAAGAAGTGGTGGGGTGTCGACTGTGGATGAAACCAACACTCTCCAACAAAAAGCTAAAGTAAACTGTTGCCTCCCCGGCAATGCCACCAAAACATGTTCCTCGCCTGCGGTGCACAGACGAGAATCCCTCAAGTGGACGGTGTGTTATAGTTTGTATAGATTGTCGAACTCTAGGGAGGCAGTCATCTAACGCTTAGCTTTTTATGGAAGGAGGAGAATGTGTGGTCTGGGTTGTCACGTTTGATTTGGTTGGTTGGTTAAGGGAAGTGGAATTGACTAAATATTAAACGTCTAGGGCTTTTCGGGATTCCCCGTTAGGGCTTTTGTTAATGGATTTTAGGTCAATTGACCCTCCGTCAAACGATGGATTAGGGTAGGAGTGTCAGATCCAGAGATGGGAACATGCGTTTGACTTCCATCGTCATGCTCGTCTAACGCATCCCTATACGGGGCCGTGCTATCGCAATCGGCTTCATACGGGAATGCGTGTACTATGCTTGACACTTGGGTCCCGCCTCGCAATCCGTAGGCACTCGTATACTCTACTGAATGCGACGCCATCCTATGGTTGATTCTAGTGACCGGGCTACTTTCGTAGTCATCGGTTAGCGGATTTGGCATTAGTGGTCGCCCCGGCTCTCGGGTCACCCTCGTGAGCGCGAGCCCCGGAAAATGACCACTAATACCAAATTAGATTCGTTGGGATTCTCCCTAGGATACGGAGTCTCTTTCGTGGTCCTCCAATCCTAAGGCTAATCCCCCAAAACCCTAGTTCAAATCATCATAGGGAGACCCTAGATTCGTCCAATGGAGGTCTAACCCGACTCCCAATCCCTAAGCTCCTAGGGATCGTCCCTAAGCCCTAGAAACCCACTACTCTAGCATGGCAAAAGCTCTAAATATGATAGAAATAGAGATATACATATCTAACCGGTCAAATTGCATGAAATTAATTTCAATAGAGAGAGCAAGAGAAATAAGAGCAATGGTAAAGAAATCAAGAAAATCCAACCACAAAAAAGAAAATAGATTGCAAAAGAGTTTACCAAGAGAGAGCTCCCAAAATAGCTCTAAGTGTTTAGCTACAGAAAAATCAGGTTAACCTACTCTAAAAATTGTTCACTATTTATACAAAACAGTTTGGTTTTGGGTTTTACAAGAAAACTAGCCCGAAACCCATTATTTTAAGTCAATTTGGAGTCTGCCGACCCACCGCTCGACCGAGCACAGTGCTCGCTCAGCCGATCGGTGCCTTGTGTAGCGCTCCACCTTGGTGCTTTGAGAAGGGCCACTCGGGCAAGCAAGTTGAGTCGCTCGCCCGAGCGTCATATCGCTCGATCGAGCGAATTAACTTCCAAAAATCCAGAGCCCAAGTCTTGCAATTGATGGGCTCCTATGACTACTAGCTCAGGTGACCGGGCTGGTCGCTCGGTCGAGTGAGCTTGTCGCTCGACCGAGTGTCCTGAAGAAGAACATGGGCTACTCCTTGGCGTATCACAGCTCGGCCGAGCGCATCTTGCGCTCGGCCGAGCGATCTGGCATAAGTTCCCCTTTTCAACTTCTCTTCTCCAATCTCCTCTTCTCCTCTCTCCTTCTCTATTCTCCTCTTCTCCTTTCTTTTTATCCACTTCTTTGGCCCCCTTATGTCGTCATGGCGAGGCGTGGCGTGTTTTGGCGTCCAGGTTATGTCCAAAGTCCCGTATCGCTCCGAATCATGCCGAATTCCCTGAAAACTTATAAAACATTGAAAGAATCAAGAATATCGAGAAAAGTGTGATATAATATGAAAATATGGATTCGGACGATCGAAACACCATGTAAATGCATGGTAAAAACATGGAAAATATAGATACAACAATCGACGAGCGCTCCTTTCTCTTTTTCAAACCCTCGACTGTTTCGGCTGGGCTTCCCCTGGGGCCGATAAAACCCTCTCTGACGGGCACCGAGTCCTCGGTCCAATAAACCAACTCCCTCATATTCGTAGGATATCTTTCAATGACTGGTGCTAGCATAGAACCGACACAGGCCAGGCTCAACTACCCGATCGGTTGCGTGGATCCTTGCTTCACCTTATCCACTAGGCATCTGGATGACTGACTGGATGTGCCACCTTTGGTCTTCTGAAAGCCACGACGGATAAGCTGAGTCATATCAAAGGGTTGGTTGCACTCTTGACCGGCCATCCCTGTAAGGAGGGGAAAATTAGGGTGAGCTAAGGTGAGAACAAAATCAAAAGGCTGCCCTTTCCCGGGGCCCACTGAGAACTCTTTAGTAGTTGGTCATCCAGCAAGACCCAGGTCAACTTCTCTTCGCCTGACAGGACCCACAAAAGGTCAGCAACTCTAGACTTGACCTCAGAAAGACTCAATGATGTTTCCAAAATGCCATGGCTACCCAGCAAGCAAGCAGTAGGGCTTCCCGAGGGAAGGGGATCAAAACGAACTGGTTCCCCCAGTCGTAGACTTTATGAGGGAGCCCGAACATGAGTTCATGTCCCTCATGGCAGAGATATGATACCACGTCCCCATAGGGGAAAGCCTCACTTGGAAGGAGTAGAGGAAGAGTGGTAGGGTCGGTGATGCTCCACGCAGTTGGCAAAGCATGAGGAAGCTGACTAAAGGATGGAATGAATGGGGGTTAACTATGAGAGGGAGAGGGGGGAGAGGGAGAGGGGGAGAGAGAGAGAGAGAGAGAGAGAGAGAGAGAGAGAGAGAGAGAGAGAGAGAGAGAGAGATGCAGAGATCCCAAGACCTCTAAAACAAAAGGATGTAGGGGAAACAAAGCCCGAACCAGAACATCTCGGTGTAAACCCTAACTTCATGTTTCCTGGGGAAACAAATTCTTTCATCATAAATGGGGACCCGAACCCCATATGAATAGAAGAGATATTTGGCACTGAACTTCTCGACCACTGATGTGTCCATATTTTCCATGCATTTATTGCATCATTTCAGATCATTTTTGCAATCCAAAGTTCACATTTATATATATTATCGTGCTTCTAACAAAATATTCGAGTTTCGTATAGAATTGTGGATTTTCAGGAACTTTGGAGCGATTTGGAGCATTTATAGGACATGGACACATCCGAGCCATCTGGAGCATCATTGGCAAGGTTTAATAGGTGTTCAGCAAGGTGAAGAAGAAGATTGGAGGAGAAGAAGAGAAGTAGAGTTGAGAGCTCTAGAGGCCAAGGGAGCTATTTTCCCAGGCAGCTCGGTCGAGCTGCTCAGCACTCGACCGAGCTGAAACTCATAAAGCTCCAGCAGATCAGACACGCCTCGCTCGACTGAGAAGACATGACACTCGGTTAGACCAACTCGGTAGCTACCAACACTTAGCGGAATTTCGAGAGCCCAAGGCTGCTCGATCGAGAGGAATCAAAACAAAATGAAGATTTCGAGGGTTTCTCCATCCAATGTAGCTCGACCGAGCAAGCATGGCGACTCGATCGAGCAGAGCTTCTACTCGATCGAGCATAATTAAAACAGTATGCTGATTTTGAAGACCTTTAAGTCTACTGTAGCTCGACCGAGCAGAGGAGCTACTCAACCGAGTAGCCCGTATCAGCCCTAGGCCAAAGAAGTAGCAAAGCGAAGCCGTGCATCC
Organism: Scilla litardierei; assembly: GCA_030789695.1. Lineage (NCBI taxonomy): Eukaryota > Viridiplantae > Streptophyta > Magnoliopsida > Asparagales > Asparagaceae > Scilla > Scilla litardierei. The sequence continues at coordinate 214,366,492 of CM061142.1, read as the reverse complement.
AGCACGACCCAGCGGCGTTGCTACTCGACCGAGTAGGGCACCGCATCTTGACTATCTCGTGGGCCCGATTACCCATGACTTGAGATTTTTGTGGGGTCCATCTCCCTTGTATATAAGCACAATTTTTTCCTTATTTCAGGAGAGCTGGTTGATTTCCCTAGTTTTAATTTTAGTTTAGTTTTCTTAGAGAGTTCTCATAGCCGTTGCTATTTTGTAGAAGACAAAGATTGGATTTTTATATATTGCTTTTGCTTGGAATCTTGCGATCTTAATTCTATGCGATTGTCAATCGTTCTTCGATGCTTTGGTAACAATTTCTAATCTTTATATACTTATTCCAATGTCTTCTATTGCGATTGTGATTTCTCTTGCTTTTATTGAATATTCTATTGTTATTTCCATGAAGTCTAAGTAGTCTTGTCTAGGACTAATGGATTAGCCCTAGGATCTTTGGATTTAGATGTAAAGTTAGGATTTTTAGGTTGTTTTGGTATAAAAGGGATGTGGTTTGGTTGATCCAGCCAAGTTTGTAGGAGATTCCAAGTAGGGTTCGTGACCACGATAGTGGCATGCACTTTGGACGGATATCCTATGAACTTAATTAGGCACGTTAGTAAATTCAATAGGAGTTCGTGACCACAATAGTGGTGCATATTTGATCGTCTCCACCGATGTCTTATATCACAGATTTATGACTACGATAGTATCGTCAATGAGAGCCACCAAATCACAGATTGAAGCTCTATCCATGATAGTAGCGTGAGTAGAGATTGAGAGTAGTTGTCGATCGTAATGCACAGATCGCTTGTGAGGCCATCCATGATGGTGGGGCTAAGCACGTGATACGTTAGACAAGTGGCACGACGATAGTTGGCCATGAGTTCTATATTTTAGATGCGACAATCTCTCTCTAATAAAGCCAATTCAACGTAAGGATTCTAACCTAGCATTTACATCTGACGATCCTAGCGGTGACTCCTATTGCCCTAGTCTCATATATTGCTGAAAATCTTAGGAAAGATAACATTATGACAACCATCTTTGAATATGCCCTGCTAGCATAGATCTGAGATTTAGACAATACCTAAGACTATATAAGCATCTGCCTCCCAATGGGTTCGACATTCTACTATATTACAAAGCACTATCACCATGCACTTGCGGTAGTTTCCGGGTGTAAATTCGGAGCGAATCAAGCTTTTTGGCGCCGTTACCGGGGAGGCATACGGTTTATACTTGGCTTTATTTCTTTATTGAAGAACTTGTTAGCTATTCCTACCATCTCCTATCTTTCCATATTTTTATTCTTTTTATTCCTTCGACACTGAAAATTTTCTCTGAGTTGTTACTTGTGCATGAACACTTGCCTTAGGGGTTCTAACGATCCATTATTACTTGACCCCGAGATTGAAAGAACAGCAAGGCGGCTCAGAGCAGAAAATATGAGCCATATTTTTCAGGAATCAATGGCAGAAGCTACTAATACTCCTCCGCATACTGGCATCATCCGGGATCACTTGCAGCCCAACTTATACTGTATATCCTCTATCTTGAGACCGCAGCTGGCAGCTGGAAATTTGGAATTGAAGACATGACTGATAAATCTGATGCAGCAGGACCCTTTTCATGGGCATACACACGAGAATCCCAACCATCACATAGACCTCTTCTTGGCAATGCGACACTTTCTAAGTGAAGGATGTGAGTGACAATGCGATAAACCTCAGACTATTTCTGTTCACTCTACGGGACAAGGCCGCTTATTGGTTGAGGGCACACCCCACGAATACTTTCACGACTTGGGAACAGTTGGACTTGGCCTTCATCAACAAGTTCTATCCACCGTCCAAAACGGTGAGGATCAGAGGGGCGATCACCAACTTTAAGCAGCCTCCACATGAGTCATTATATGAAGCTTGGGAGCAATTTAAGGACCTACAACATCAGTGCCCACACCACGGCATGCCGGATTGTTACCTTATTCAGAGCTTTTACAATGGTCTCAAGCCCGACACTAAAATAATTATCGACACCTCTGTGCAAGGCGCACTATTATCCAAGCCACCAGAGGAGGCCACCTCATTGCTAGAAAAAATGGCATCAAATAACCAACATTGGAGCGATGAACACTTGACCCTTAGAGGTACAAGTTCAGAGGTGAAGATAGCTACACAGCTTGAGGGCCAGCTTGAGACTCTTTGCAAGCAGATTGCATGAATTGAGCAGAGGTTGGACGATATCCCTACTACTTTCAGAGCTCCAGTTTATGCTACACATGAGGACTACGCCGAGAAAGGGTACGTTCCAAATGAATGTTCCTATGATGGAACAGACGTGCCGACGGAGCAAGTCAATTTTATAGCAGGTGAGGTGAGACCAGAGAGGTCAAATTCGGCATTGAGATCACATCCCGGATTTTCATACAGCAACCCCAATGGAGCATTACAACCACCGTCCTAACCGAGGCCACAACAACCTTCTTATCAGCAAGGGCCACCTCTACATCAGCATCAACATTATGGATTCAGACCATCTTGGCCTTACAGACCACCGGGTTACTATAATCGCCAGCCTTATCAGCAACAACAATAATAGTATCAGCAACCGGCGGTGCAAAAACCAAAGCTGGAGTCGACCTTAGATGCATTTATTAGCGGCCAAACTAAGATGAATGCAGAAATGTCAGCCAACCATAAGAATCTCCAAGCCACTGTTGATGGATTGTTCGCCCAAATGACT